>QCXZ01000003.1:25464595-26113102 GCA_025024175.1 Rhyzopertha dominica
AAGCGAAAACCGAACCATTAAGGGAGAAGAATGGGTAGCCGAAAAATGGAATTTCGCAATTCAAAAGGTCGCAAGCTGCATAACATATATATTCCTCGACAGACGACGGCCAACTCAAGCAATAAAAACGATTAACGTTGCGCTTACACGTGGATGCTCTATCTAGGGACCCGGAGCATCTGTTACACTTTGAACATTCGCAATGTTGCACGTTTTATTATTATAGTTTTCTCTTAACAATCACGGCTTGTCTTGCAGTGGGTGATTCTATTTTGAATTGATCTAATCGTGGAAATAATTCAGTGAATAAATGGTAAAAGCGACAATTTCTGCAGGGCAGCTGTTGTGTTATTTGGTCGATTACATATTTTCGATACTGTCTGGGTCAGCGTGGTGGTATTATAATAGTAATTCTATAACATAGACATCAAGAACGTACTGCATTCGGGAGGGGCGATTCAGACCATTTGGAATGTGCGATTGATGCGGTATTTTACAAACACGCGAAAAGAATGTCAGATGCTCATTTTCAAATGAAGGAAATTGATACCCGAAAAACGACGTCCAAGAATTTATTACAGAGAATTATACAATTACTGTTAAGCGATTAAATACATATTTGTATGATGCTGTCTCAATCAGACAAGATGGGCATTTTCAATGTTATAACAATCTCGTTAACCTAAATTGAGTTCAAGTATATGCCGAGGATAAAAAAGCATTAATGATGAGATATCATAAATTTACTCATAAAGTAATTGTAAATATCTAAAAAGCAGTGTACCTATCTGGAGTTAATTTAATTTGATACCTAAGCAACATGTTGAATTAGTTATTCACATTGCCCTCGTCGACGATCACGGCATGTGTGGTCATCGTAAAGTCTAGTTTTACGGTTTAGCTTTATAAATAAAAGGAGCAACAAAAAGCAGGCGCTACCGTCAAAGTGAGCTAATCTGAACGGAACGACCTCCAGAAGGCATTCGATGACAACAGTAGGTAGGTGTTTAATTCCGTCTGCCTCAGTTTTTAGACACGGTATCATATTAACAGACGACCCTTGGGAGACTGAGCCAGCAGGGTTTTAAACTTACGAAAATAATTCTAGAAGCCGTAACCGTAGTCTAAAAATTAATATTTAGAAAATGCCATAATTACAGGACCCCATTATGAACATCGCTACAACAGATACTAGATATACATAGGTATCGGCAATTAATTGTTTTGATCCCACCTTCTATCCTGAGATCTAGACCATCAGTCTTTCTACCTAACTTTATTTTTGTAGTATATTTATATTATATACAACACACAATTCCGTTGTTTTCAGCGATTGATTAACTACCGATGGTATTAACATAACAATTTAATTCCTTTCAATACAGAGACTTCAGAACTTTTTTAACTTCAGTGTATTAAAAACTCAGGTAATGTATTTGTTACGACGTAAAAACACAGCCACAGCGGATTGTACAATGATTGTCTGCCTATGGCTTGTTACCGTTATGCGTCTGCTACACAAACAATAGCACAATTATACCTGCAATTGTAAAACATTTAATGATTTTTTGGATTGTGCATATAAATTCAGGGAATCCTAAACTTTTTCAGAATTTCGCGATTATGGCATTGCAGCACTCGGAATTGTATTATTATGGCCATTATCTTTATTCTTTTGTGTCAGGCGTTACGTAAAAAATACTGCTAAATGGATAATTGTGGGAATTACTTATATTATATATATTATAATAATCATCGAAAGCGGTACGATTGCCTCATTAAATATATCATTTACTGTCCTTAACAGGGTTGACGTTGAATGGCAAATGAAAATTTACTGTCATTCGAAAGCTTATTGTTTGACATTAGTATATGCCAATTGGGAGCCCAGGCCCGTACCAGCCCGAATTTTCGTGGGGAGGGGCAAAATTTTGGCTGTGCGCTCCCTCCCTACATTGCTGACACTAGCGACACTGTAAAGACCAGTACATTTATTTTTGAAAGCAATTTATTATTATTGATTTTGACAAAAAATATTGTAAACATAAATTTCTACATTCCTTTCATTTTCGGTTTTCTGCTAATTACCTATTTTAACTTTCAATTAATTTCATACTTGAGAAAAACGCGTGAAGCCGTGGGGGGGACTAAACTCCCTCTTGCGCCTGGGTTGCTACGGGCCTGTGGGAGCTTGCCTTGTATGATGTTCGCTTGAAGTATGAGTAAATCAAGCATCAGAACTTTTCCGTTAGAAAATTTTTTGTAGGCTATTAGGCTTGGCAAGTTCCTCAAGTCGAACACACGCGTGCCACCTCTTGGTTGTTTTGTAAGTTTTCGGGAATACGGAAGCGTTAATTTAGATAATTTTAGATTTAGAGATTATTTGAACTGAAAACATAATAATGAATCTTATTTATAAATCCAAAAGGATTTGAGTCGGTGGATTTACTTAATTTTCGTAAAAAGAGTATCACAAGTATAATAAAGGTAGTAAAGTAGTAAAGAGCTACCACGTGAAGTTATTTAGGGGAAATTGTTGATGTTAGCGATCGTAATTTCGATGGATCAGTGCTTAGAGAAATCATGGTGATGAAAGTACAAAAAGGATTTAAAATGTTTATTCACTTGTTGTTACAGTAAGTACAATCGTTTGAGATACACAGTACACCTGTAAAGCAGGAATTGAACTACCTACTACACATAAAATTTCCGCACATAATAAATTGAACTTCTTTTAATTGTGATTGAATGAATTTTTTGCATATCAATCTTACGATGCACCGTTTTTATACACTGCATTTTTCAATCCTTTTCTCATGAATGATTAAAAAAACATGTAAAAATGCAGGTCAGGATTTTTTCTTTCAATTCACCACACAAGTTTTGTTGTGACCGTTTTTTCAGCATTTAAAAAAGTTTTTGGTAACTTCATAATGTTCACCAATGCTTTCAAGTATGACAACTGTTACCTGATTACTGCTAGCTACATGGCGCTACTTGAGATACTTCAGCTACTTGCCAAGCCTAATAATAAGATCTTCAAAGACTGGTAATGTGCAGGTATGCATTTAAGGTCATATTCGTCTGCTCTTCACGTTATTTTCAAGAATTGTGTAGTTTATTTTTTGTGTATGTTAATATGCTAGTTTTTTTGATAATAAGTCGTTCGTGATTTTATTAAAATGGTAGATATGGTAGAAGTATTGGATAATCAAGAGATGGTCACAAAATTAAAGCTAGGCAGAGTCCTGTAAGTAGGAGTCCCAAAAACCGATGCCACCAAAGAAAATATTAATGTAGCTCACGACATGGTTACTGACAGTAAAGTTTATAGTAGCGAATTTTGCGCGAGGATCCTGATTGTCTTAAAATAGTCACTGCCGGTTGCTTTTCAAAGATGCTTACGACAAACTAGAAACGAGTCCATCGGGTTACTGCGGAGACAATTTAGTGAGGTCCGGATAAATTTAGGCGCAAATTTCTTATAGTGGATGGAACTTACTTCCATCACTTTGATCCTAAATGAAACCGTCAACAAAGTATAGAGTGGTAGCCCTGGATGCACCTAGCAGGCACAGATAGAAATTTTTGGGATTTATAATAATCGTATTTTAAATCTCATATTAAATCATGCAAGATCATTCAAACTGTACATCAGCATTATGAATATAGGCATTTCAGGGTAGATTATAGGCTACTGTGTATATGATCCCTAATTAATTAATTATGGCTAATATGCAAATCGTCCACCGTTTTTGAAGTCGACCTAGGTATATTTAAACTTTTTGTCGCGAAAACAGTAAAATATTGGCATATTCCGTCGCGTAATGGGCGTTTTATTTAACCTAATATAATACGATGAACAGTTACGTACTTATGCGTGACCGGCTTGTATGTTGAGCCATTAGCATATATGCTTATCCAGTAGTTTGTAATCTTAAGAAAAACACATCTCTTAGTTAATATTTACTATAAAGGCCAATAAAATTTTATATACAACAAAATTATCGTCATCTAAGTAGCGCTAGAATTCGATAAACCGTTTAGTGGCTAGTAATAGATGTCTTTGAAAACTTGCCGTATTATTTATAAGCATATACTAAAATACATGTTTGTGTAAAGTGGCTGAGCAAGGGAAGCAAGGTAATTCATTAGTGTGTAACCAGGAACTCAATAGCGATTTATAAATATTCTAAACCACTGCAATTAGAGCACAAGTTTTAAAAGGTGTATGGCAGGATTTTGAAACAGTTTCTGTTTCGCTAATGTGTGTTCAGTTATATTTCTGTAGATGCCTACAAAGACAACAAAACGTAAATACAATTATAGCTATTCCTTCCCTATCGCATCATTTCTGTACACTACCAATCACAAATTTTAAATGATATGGCTGCAATTAGATGTTACTGAATAAATTGGTTATTATTGGAAAACGTTAATAAACAATGTACTTACTTTCACAGACCGATTTGTTTGAAATTGTTTGTTTTTCATACATTATTTAAAACACAGATGTAATTATTAGTCATCAACGGAATTAGTTTAGAAAATGAAGGGCCATTAAAAGCTGGAGTAAGGACAGACTCAGACTTCCTGATAACAGTACGCTAACACTGTCAATAAAGCAAGTAGTAAATGTCAGCTCAGTAAATATCTAAAAGGAAACCGTTGTGCGTTAATACCAAGTTGAATTTTTATACGTGCGAAATATGTATCTTGTGAAAGTACAGTGGTATACCTTGAGAACTTGCTCTATATGCACATTCGCTCGAAACAGGTAGTAATTTTTGGGGACAAATAAATTTATTGATATGTCAGACGGAACACGATGATATTCTTCGCATGTACGTATAGGTAAGACGTTAAAAAAAGATGGACCGGTGTAAATGAAACCGATTGCCAAGCATGCGGTCTGGGGTCATTTACATAGAAAACCTGAGACGAGGATTTCATATTCCATCTAAGAGCGTATCAGAAAAAATCGATGCGGTCGGTAAAAAACAATGAAATCTGGACCAATGGCTGTGTGGAATCGAGACAGGTGGCAACCGTAAGATTCCTGTTTGGTGTTCATAATCACCGCACTCAGGTCGAGCAGGTTCTGCGTTCATTCTGTACCGCTTTCAGCATTGCCTGACTTCCACTCACTCTGGTAATGGAAGGTCTCATAAACATTCATTATGTTTGCTGCTTATTTTTCACATTTAGTTTGCGTTATTTGTTTAAATCTACTGCAGGGTTGCACTTTTTGAGTTGCGGTGAATTTGATTTATAAGTAGACGATTCTTGTTTGTTCTGCTGTCGAGTTTTATGGATGATGGCCCGATTGACATGTGACATGGTCTTTGTTATTGAAGAATGTGTTATTGTTATCTTCCAGAATATATGCTGTACTCTTTCCGAATAGAAGACGCTCCCAGGATATCTCCTGTTGGATATGTTTAAAAGCAGTGGACGAGTGTATTACCCTAAAAGAATTCGATTCCACACCGCTCTTATTGAAGTAAATGATTTTTTGGTACTACAGTCAGTTCAAGAAAAGTTCGTGCATGAAATAAGTGCATAGCACGCCACTGAAAAATCAACAGTACCCATCAGGATACTCTAGCAGCACAAGTACCATCTTTACCACATCAAAATATTATATTACAAATCGCTGGGACGCGATCTAGAAAATAGGCGAATGTTTTTAAAAACTTATCACTTTCTGACGAAACAGTATTTTATTGCAATGGATTTCTGAACATACACAATTTTCACTATATACTACCATACTCAAAATTTGCATCATTTTTGACCCGTAGATCGACAACATCGCTAGTGATTAAATGTTTGGTCCGTTCTTTTTCAATGTCCACCTTAACGAATATATGTACCAATGTGCAAACACTTCAGATAGGTAATGTGGTTTCAACGCGATGGAGCTCCTACTCATAATTGCTAAGCTCTCGAAGAATTTTTTAGAAGGAAACTTTCCAAACAGGTGAACAGCTCGTGGATAACGTGTTAATAGGTTAGCTAGATCACCGGATCTAACAAAAGTAAATTTGATTTTGGGGGGTTATATGAAATTAAAAGTTTATTACTACCTCACGCTTCTAGTTGCACCAGATGACATGAAAAATAGAATACGTTTAGCATTTATAGGAGTGTCGTTACATATGCTCACTAATATTGACAGAAATTTCAGAAAAAGGTTCAGCGATTTTTGCAGAAAATGGCAATCATTTTGAACATTTATGTTATAATAATGTGAATAATTTTATGTTATCCAAGAGTTTTTGTTTACATGATTCGTATCTATTTTCTTTGTTGCTATAGTTTTGTTCTTTTTATTGTTATTGTCTTATTATTACTATAAGTTATAATTTGACTAAAATTAAGCCCATGCATAGTAATTATTCCGATTCTTGTGAGTTCAAAAAGTATTCTCCTCCAAGATTGTGATATGTTCTGACTGGCTAGTTGCTACGTCTGCCTGATGAGTCCCAGAACGACGAAACACATGTAAGCTCAAAGTTACGAGCCAAAGTATATAAATTTATTTATTTACAAAGCGATTTCATGGAAGACAGGAATTCCAGTATTTCGAAAATTGCTCGAACACTATAAGCAAACGTAGTGACGACTCTATATCTTATATCACCTCAGGGGATTTTAATTCCTTATCCAACCACCTAAAAATATCGGTACCGTTCTATTAAACAAAAAAATCAAGTTGTGGATGTCTGAACTTGTTCAAACTGCAACCTTTATATCATAGCAGTTGCTAAAGATAAAATATAAAAACTTGTTAAAATAGAATTTTCCCTCCACTGCTAAACTGTGAAAAGCGTATTTTGTTAGCTTTTAAGATATTCGCCATTTTTAAGCACTGTAAACGCCAAAACGACCTAAGATAAACTACAGGTATGATTAATAAAAATTAGAACTTAATAAGGTTTCTTTTAAAATAACAAATAATATGGATAAGTGCGTTGCTAGACTAGCAATCAAAAGCCCGAGTTCAATTCCCGCTCAAATTTGGCAATACTTTTTCATTACATAATTGGCCTGTTATCCCAATAACCATCTCTTGTGTGCATTTAAAATGCATTCTGGCGATGATTATTTTTGATTATATAAAACAGTAGTTATTAATATCACTAATAATATCGTAGGTAATGTGCCACGCTGGTGTTTTGATCCCACTCGTTTGTTGTCGTGCTTACCGGATCATTAGCATATTACTGTGAATTCGCGATTTCAAGCAATCTCAAATGTATATTGAAAAACCATTTAAACTAAAACATTACTAATTATACGAAACGTCGAGCTAACTGATGAAGATCAATTTAAAATTCCGGAAAATTAGTCCATAACGGATCAACTGCCTCGAATTACATAGGTACATTACATGTAAATAAAAAGACCTTGATAAGGTGTAGTGCGAAAATAAAATAAAATTCTATCTAAMCCGTAATAAGTTAAGATATTACACTGGGACGAAAACGAAAGCAAGGTGTAAGTTTCAGGTTGTAAACCAATATCATGCATAAACATTGTGTGATACTTGTAGCGTGAAGTTGTGCTTAGATAATGACAGACACGGTTATATGAGGTTCACTACTGAAAAATATTTTTTCTGAGGATGTATAGTTAGTTACAAAATTTATGAATCATCTGCATTTTAAGATTATATAATTTAATCATTATCTGAATATTACTTATTTTATTATTAATATGCAGACAACGGTTTAACTAAGAAAWGTTTTTCTTTATAACATAGTACTTTAAGTAAATCTTTGTCAAAGATAAACTATAATTTTGTCTTTTGTGGCAACTTAAGTATTATCTTTTTATTTTCCTAGAATATTTTTATTTGCTGGTATTTCTTCAATAATTAATATAGCTATTTTTTTTATTTTAGCTTGAAAAAGGTTTTTTAGGATACTGACCGTTTTATTTATTGTACTTCCGACTACATAAATTAACGTTGTATAATGAAAATTAGAGAAACACTATACTTTCTTTTAGTTAAAGAAAAAAAAAGTGAATTAGGACTAAACATTTGAGAAAAGAGCTAGTATAGTTATAATGGTACATACATAACTCGCATTGAGGGAGTAACTGTGTGACATATTGTGTTATCACTGTCATGTAGTTTATTCATCTCTCGGTTACTCCAAATATATCCAGAAATATTGAATAATTTTCGTGTTGAACCAAATCCTTTCATACTGAATTAATTCAGTACGCTTGAGACAACGAACACTAAAAACAGATTTATTGGCATCGTGAATTAATGACTGCACACAGAGAATCACGAATCACACCACCTTTATGGGTTCACTCGCAGCACACATCTGTTGTATTTAGAAAAAGGCAGGTATATACTAATCCCTCGTAAGAGATGAAGCTTTACTATTTCTGTCAGGACCCTTAAAACTCTTATTGATATTCTGGAACAAAGTATAAATGCATTTTCAATATAAATCATATTACTAGAATAAAGCAAAGTATTTTGCATAGTATGGGTATAAAAAAATTTGCTGGGACTTTAAAATAATATGCATTTTGCATTTTACGAAAGCTTGCAAATGATAGTGCTGCATATATGTTAGGTATTCCGATAAAATTATATCAGCGCGTATTCCTTACTTGAAAATTAACATCTAGCGCTTAATTTCATTCCAGCGATAAGTTAACTGCTTTGCATTTTAAGTATGTGGTTTATAGCCGCAACTAGTTAAGCAAATCAATTTTATACGTAATGGTACCATGGAGAAATAGCATGCACCATTATGGAGACGTATTACTGCTGGTGTACATTAGTAACTCCAAGCGTTACGGTTGATTTCGTGCCGTTTTGCTATTAGTCATAACAACCGTAATTTTAGCAGGTAATACTTTTCGTTCCATGTACGCTGGGCGCAAAAATGGCTAGCTTCGTCCCTCTGTTTACAAATTCCAAGAGCCTAGGGCTGTGTCGTTTGGATGTGACGGCTTCGCGTTTCCCACAAATACCAGCTATGCGTAATTATTTTTTCGCTGTACGTCCGTTTATTACAAAGAGCACACACGTAAACAGGCAAGTGGTATAGGATCGCTTTTAACTCAAGCGACGTAAAAAGAAAAGCTGCTACCGGCAGTCACGAATACAGATGAAGCACAGGCTTGAAACATTTGATAATATACATGTTTTCTGCGCCTATAAAGAGTTAGTACTGCTTTTCATTTGCTAAAATAGCAAATAACCATTGTACTGCTTGTGTATTATTATGAAATAGCTACAGTAAGCACACACAGCTCAAGTTCTTCAATATACTGTTAGTAAAGGAAAAACTGTTAGTAATAGAAAAACATGCGGCGTATCAAATTTACCAGAAATCAAAAGTATTGAAAAATTTTAAAATGCTTAAGAAAGTTTCTGATTCTGGTTATACCAATAGGCATTATGGTATATGATACCGTTACCGAATTATTTGATTCATTGATGCAATAGCGTTTATGGCATGCGATACACAGCTGCCAGTTTGCGAAGCTTCTATCACTGATAACCGAAAATCTTAACGCTACTTTTATATGCGTTTCCATATCCCTTTAGAATACAAAATTTTTAGTTTTCCTAAACTACCAACGACTTCATGTCAAAGTATCAGTCCCGCTACTTATAGTAAAAAGACTAGTTTTCCAACTTTTAAGTAACTTCAAGTAAATCAAATTCTTTAGAATAAAAGCTTGTGGGAGCAATAATGTCTTTATTTTATTCCTCTAACAAAGAATACGGTGTTTACCTGTTTTTAGCTTAGGTGCATTTTCGATATAATCGGAGGAAGACGACATTTAAACAGATTCAAATTATCTTTTCAAAATTCTGTGAAATTTGATACCTTGTTGACAGGTTTCTTTTTTATTTTGCCTTGAAAAAGTAGATACATTCATAAGTATCTGGATTACAATGCATTTTTCTTAGAAAATACTTCACTCTCAATAACAACAAGTGCATGTGTAAGTCGATCTGCAGAAGCTTAGTAAGCAAGTTTCCTGGCTGTGATTTGGGATTAAAATTTAGTCTTGCGCATCTAGACGAACAAGTTCTATCAATATTTTTTTGTTCACCTCTCGACAAATAGCCTTTTTTCTGTGCACTTAGCAGGATGTATTACGTACTTGGGCACAAACTCCTATACGGTCTGACAACTTCCTCATTTAGCAGCTTCTCGCTGATCTTGTTTTCCTTGTTTCATTTACCGTTACAAAACTGCATTAGTATCTTCCTCTCAATATTTCTCAGTGCGGTTAGAATAATACATAATGATACATTAATAATCAAGAAAACTTTCTTTTAGTTTTGTTTCCCTGGGCATGGATTAGTTGTCTTTTTTGGTTATGTTTAACTTTAAAAACCTTCAGATTCCTTTTTGAATGTGAATCCTGATACTCTTAAATTAACGTTTGTTTCGATCTTCAATTTCGTGTATGTAAAAAATTAATACTGTGTAAAGGCAACTTAAGGTTCCTTTTATGATGAAAAATTTGATGAAAAACTCGAATTTTAAATTATGTTTAAACCATGAAACTGCACAATGAAAAGTAAAAGGTAATAAAGAAAAATAAACCGGTCGGCAAAATTGTAATATTTAAGGACGATAGTACAAATTCATCACTTTTTATTTATGTGAGTGTAAAATCAAAATTGTTATAATGGAACGAAAGTTTTTACAAGACCAGAAGGGTGAAAGAGATTCGATGATCGGCATAATTGATGTTACAACTACCAAAAAGAAATTGGAAATTTGTTAGAAAGAATGGAGCTGGAGAAAAAGAGATTTGAGAAGAAAATTAAAGACAGAGATTCAGATTATACTATTGTTCAAATTGGAAGTAAAGAATATGAGGACGACTACCAACTGTTCCAAATGGATAACAAGGATGCTACCGATTGCACGGTCTCTGACATGACACTAGCGTGGGATGTCTTCACGAATTTCTTATAGACTTTTTTTCCTTTGACTTGTTTCATCTAATGTGGCTGACTCTCAGATAGAAAGGCGTCTCTTTTGGTATAAGCTGTACTTAAGATTTTAATTTAGTGAGTGACAAGAATCCTTTAATCATCGACAGAAGTAAAATTTAATAAGTAAATCTTTACAATAACGGAAGAAAACATCCACTATCCCCTATAGCTATAGACAGAGACTACCGGTACCGTATTCGCCCTTTCATCGTTCAAATAAGGTATACTTTTCGGAAAACGAGTTGGAGGCCTAAATCCACCAGTCAGTTGTCCTGAAATTAAGTTGCTCTGTTGATTAATAAAAATGAGCACCCCTTGAAAAGATGGGGAATAGGGATCCCTTCATTAAAGATAAGTACCTTGAAAATTTGTTATGGAAACCAGAATGCAGAATTTTAGAGGGCTTATTATTTAGTAGTAGTAATAGTAGTAGCAAAAAAAACCATAAATCTAGATTAAACACATTTCCATTTTTGCCTTCTCAGCATTAACGCTAAATCCAAACTTGCAACTTTTATGGTTGAAGTAATACAAAACAGATAACAACTAGCTGCGAGCCACAACTAACAGCACAAGCGTTATAAGAAGTGACTGTTAGACAAACAAAGCTGCATAACTTAATCAGAGCGCCACAGAGATGGACATGTAGATAGGCGTACAAATTTTAATTTTCCTAACCGATAAAATCTACAGCATTCAAGTTAGATACTACGCGTTGCTACCTATACAGATTACAGAACCATGTTTCACATCAAGCAATAGATTCGAACAAGTGATTTTTGAAGTCCATCAACTCGTTAAATAAATACTTTCAATTATAATTAGGTAAATGTGCACATTATTATTAACATGGGTTTAGTAATAATTTCCATGCAAAGCTAGTCCTTTTGCAATTTCAAGCAATATCCATACAGTCGGAGAATTGTTTGTCCCATTATACCTGGAATAGTACGAAGCTGCCTAGCCCTGGGGCAACTAATTCCTTATCGCTTGCTTTGTAACATAATATCTCGGATGCTGTGTATGTACAGTGTGTAGCTGACATCTGCGTTTTAGTAGGAATTAGGCGTCTACATTTTCACCAAAATTACGTTGTGAGATCAGTGATCTACGACTGGTTTATAAGTAGTGTGCAAAATAAGTTTGTATTGCATATTGAGTTTGAAACAACTGTGTGAAAACAAAAAATTAAGTCGGAATTGATCATGTAGTTTACATGTTAATTTGTTAATTAACTTTCCAAATACTTTTTTCAGAATTAATAGTATTCCGAAAGAAAAGCACAACAGATACATAAGGATAACTGCATCCAAATAGCTCTCGTATATACAATTTTATATATTTAATTAAATCTTGTAGCTGCTCAAAATAATGGACTGACCAAATACTTTTACGGCATGTGCAGAAAACAATCTTTAGTTATTATTTAGGCTCATATTTCGTTAAAAGGTGAATCGCTTTGCTGCTATACTGTATCGTGCCAGTTTAGAGGCAGATCCTTGTAATATTCGATTGTAGCTCTTATATGGTCGGTGTAAATAAGCTTGCCGTTTAAAATGCGTTTTAGGTTCTACTACACTTTTTATATATACTTGCTACTGCTGGTTAAATTTTATTTAGAAATAATTTTCCATTAAGGATGTTCGCAATTTTAATACTTCAAAGGGTTCTGGGTTTAAAATAAAATTATACAGGGTGTCCAAGGTAATGTATCACGACACACGCAACTTTTTGGTTATTACTTATGCACGGAAAAATACTAGTCCGAATTTATGTGTTCAGTAACAATTAATCCAGGATTCTTTTATTAAAAGAATGTCGACATCTCTAATATTTGCTGCGAATGTGGTTTGGAATGAGACCTCTCTTGTTTGGAAATCAACACAACTTGTTATACAGAATAGAATGATGTATAACACAATTATTTAAATTCAATCATTTTTGGGATATTACAACAAACTTTTTTTTCATGTGGACACAAAATCTCATTTCTACATTTTCGAATTCAGCATATTTTTATCATTTATTTGATTTATGTCAATTGAGGAATAATGTGCTCATGGGATAAGCATATTAGTCTTATTCCTCTGTAGTTTCTGGTGTGCCTCAGGATAGTATTTCACGGCCTTTACTTTACACTATCTATGTATACGTCTTCATTTAACCTTGCACTGCACAATTACAAATATCATTTTTAAGTTGACGATATCCCCATATAGGTATTATCCATTCGCATCGCCGGATGCCTACGCGGCAGGAAAATTTAATTTTATATTTAGATCTGGAGATAATAGAGGAAAACGTTAAAAATCAATTCTAATAAGTCATCTACTATTATGTTTGGAAAAGACAGATATAATGATCAGGATTGGTGGTGGTGATGGTGAAATTACCTAGGTAATTGATAATCTGATTATGTTACACACATCTTAAGCCATAGACACTACCTTAGTTTGGTAATGAAAAAATATTTTATGTGTTATGTGACTCACTGAAATCGTCAAACTAAACTTTGTGATGTAGTGTTTGGTTATCACTGATAAGCGATGTATTCAGAAGGTGCAAAATATATGTACGTGCTAGGTAGGTATATATATATTTGGTGTACATGTGTGAAAGAAGTCAGTTGCTTTTTGCTTGCTTTATGCACAAACTCATTTCCACGAAGGTGACTGACTGTTCATTTGTACTAAAGACTAACATTCAGTACAGACGTTGAGCAAGCTTTATGTTATTTTGGATTAACAATACATGTAATTATATTACATTTAAATACAAACTTACATTCTACTTTAAATTCTTACAGCGGTTAAAAAATTGCTGTTTTGTTCTAGACATATTTGGAATCATTTCCAAACATATATTTCTTTTCTTTACGAAGTATTTTGCTATCTATTGCGTTAAATGCATCTTGTATACCCTGTCACAATTATTCTTTGTTGTTGTAGATATTTGTAACATAAACTAACCTAAATTCTTTATTTTTCGTTATAACGGTAAATCTAAAAAGTACATTAGATTTTTTGTACATTTTATGTAATCTCTTAATTCGGCAGTGGTGCAAAAAAATCTCTAACAAATTCAATGAAAGATACGTTCATACTGAGTAATCATTCCTTCTACTTTGAATTACAACCTTCGGTTTTTGAGAAAATCCTTATGCACTATAATACCCTATATTTGTCAGTTTTTGGCCGAAGTAAAACATTGGATCAGGTCCGTTAATTTACAATTACACATAATGCGTGGTAAAACAATTCTGAATGATGATTGTGATAAAATAGTTGCAAACATTTAGAAGGCTACGTTTACAAATAATATATAGTGGTATATTTTAAGTGTGAAACTTAAAAAGTGCCAAATAAGGTTAGGGATTAAACATCAAATTACAGTAAAGTGCTCAAATGGTCTGCAAACTCCGAAGCTCATTTTTTTTATTCCGAACCTATTTTTTCAAAATACCGAATTTTAACGGAAGCACCATCATATTTGCAATTGTCATTTTTAAAGACAAATTATGCAGTTTTGTAAACTCCTGAGCATTGCTTTTGACTTCGTCCTAACGAGGAATCTGGTTCAGTTCGGACGTGTTTTGCGCGTTAGGTTTGTACCAAAATCCATACTCATTATTCCTGTCCTGATGACGCCCCTTACAAGTTCGAGCGAAACGTCGACCTTATTCCGAAATCAGACGCGGTCTAACCCAAAAAGACTAAGATTTCAATCTGACTCTGGCCGCGAAAGCTTACGTTCTTACATGTAAGTAAACTTTCCGCAAACATATACGTTTTTTGAAATGTATTAGCTTCATATTAATTTTATTTTAGGCTAATCGACAATAAAAACCACTTAACTGACGAATAGGTTGAATTTGGTATAGCCAGAATAAAAATTGCACAAGTGGCTTCATTAATTAATCAATCAATAAATATATACTGATATTCAATGAGTAATTGTAAGTTAGGTACCTTATACATAAGGTCGTTCTGAAAATCAGAAATAATGCTCTGATTACTTAAAAAAACAAGCGGTACATATTTAATATAATCATGATTCGACAGCACCTAATTGCTTTTAGGTTTACATGGTTCGCACGCAATCTGGCTCCGTAGGTAGCGCTGAAGTGGTCCAGCAAATTATTATAAAAGGGTATTCGGTAATGATGTGGTACGGGACCTGCGTGTGGACAGAGGGGCAGGGAGTCAACAGGAAATCAGAATGATCTTTGTCTCTCTTTTTGCCCCGGCGAGCATATGATGTTGAGCTGTTCAGATTGATTCCACTCTCGCGGCACTGCCACCTGTAAGAAGCTGGTACGTAAGGACCAAGTTCGGAGAAACCGAGATCCACTGCGGATGCAGGTGCAGAACCAGTAAATCCTAAACACTCGTCCGTAAGCATTATATTGGCTTGGCTAGCGTGTATCCTCTGACAGGTATCTTTACTAGTAAATTATTTGAGATCTGAGGCAGGTGCAAACTGTTGTTTACATGTCACGGAAAGTTTCGTTCGTGTCTAGCTGCGGTTTGGATTTGTAACCAAGTTGAGGGATGAACTATTTGTTACTCGAATCAAGTTTTTGGCTGTAGTGAGCAATGTAATGTAGTGTGCGGGTACCTTCACGTACTTTTTAACATCAGAACGGCAGTTAAATGCTTTTTTGTCTTCTGATATTTGCTACGATCATTCAGAATTAAACGAAATATGTTCTCTTAAAATAATAATTCTAGATAAATACAATTTCCAAAATTGTTGTTTTTTTATACAAAGGATTCAATCTGGATAAGTATTTGCATATTGATCAATAAGTGTACCAATCCATTATTTCATATAATGAATTGGCTCATCTGGCCAAGTTCGAGTTACACTACTTTTGTGCTTTTACCATATATACATATTATTATGTGAAAATTCATGCTTTTCTATTTTATATTATGTTATTTGGGATAGTATATCGTTTTGTCATTTAGGAATACGATGGATGATGTATTTAAAAATGCGGCATGCTTCCTACAAGTAAAATTCAAAAACCAAATACATAAAATCATTTATTTGTTTTGGAGCAAAATTTCCATCATAATGAAATCTTCTTTAAAAATTAACTTTTACAAAATTATTTTGACAATGACAAAAATATAGAGTCAATCAAACTTGACTCCGAACCAAAAAGCAACCTACATGCCAGCAACACACACGTAATATTATTATTCTGGTAGTGACGATGACTATGTATTCATTGAAAGCGATTTACCTTGAAATAAATAATAAAGAGGATTTAACCTTTAGTTCATTTTTCAAGAAGATTCATTATTTAAAAAAAACCTCTTAGAGTAATGGATCAGTTTTCAATTCTTAAAATTTCCATCGTTTAGTTTTGTCATTTCATTGCTTGAAGTAACGTTATATACCGAATTCTACATTATACAGGGTTAGTCAAAAATCTATAGAATAAAAGGGTTATTACTGTAAATATAAATTTTACAACAAAATGTAACAAAAGATTTTTTATAATTATTTTCCATTTCTTGCCAAATTTTTTGTTTAATTAATGCATTTACCTGGCAACTTAACAGCACATTTTTCATTTTTTTGTTCTCTTAAACAACAACAAAACAACCAAACGTTTTTTGTGGATATGCGTTGCTTCCTTATCGTAGATACGACCTGGTTTTTATTTTGGATCGTTGCATAACAAATTTTTTTATGAAAAACCTTATTCAAAACTCGTGTATCTTAAACACGTGGTAAAGGAGGTAGTTAACTTTCAGCTAAAATGAATATGACAAAAATTAATCATTCAAGGTAACTTTACTTCACTGGGCTCGGCTTTCGTTGGGGTTTTCACTGGGCTTAAAACTCATTTAGGCCTCTACCGACCGTAACAACGTATGTCGTAGTTCGTAAAGGCACCGCTAGATGACTTATTACCGATTCTCATTAAATGACCAGGTGATTGGTAATGTAAGTCTCTGTACTTGCAGATAGTACCAACGCTCGTTGTAGTTGGTAAAGCTGTCGCAAAATGACTCATTATCACAAAATGACCCCCAAAATGCGCCGTAAAATGTGTCCACGTCAAAAGCGTCAGGTCAAAGCAGGTTCTGCAGGTGGCAGTCCTGATTTTTAGTCATTTGATTGAGATCCTGCAGTTTAGTAATAACCTAGTCTATCACAGGAATTGCGCAACGAATTTTGCAGTAAGTTAAGCGGTACTAAATCTGATTTAGGGTGACCAGATATTTAGAATTTAATCCGGTGGCGCAAAGAAAAGCGATTATTATTAAATAAAATGGATAAACTTCGAGCATTTCAGCTTACCAACCATATTAAATATCTAAATAAAATTTATTGCCGGTTTTTCTAAGTATTTGCGTTCTTCCGAAGACATTGGATAAACGCATTGTGACCTTTATTTCATTAACCCATATTTTTTTTGTTAAGAAAAACATTACATGTCCTAGCATATTAAAAATATGTATTTTTGGAATTTTTATAATGGTAGGTACGTAGGTACCTAAGGTACTTGTGAATATTGTGAAATGCGTAATTTATGATGCGACTATATGGCTGTCCGCTGCCGTTTCATGGAATTTCTAAGCACTTGTAGCTGATACAGCGATCAAGTTGTGCAACAGTCTCTACTAATATTTTACTTAATACTCCTAGTTATAAATAAACATCGTAATTTGTGATTTTATGTTTTATCCTGTATACTTCAATTGACGAGAAAAAAACAAAATTAATTTTATATGTAAAATATTGCCAACCTGTTCTGAGATATGATGTTTGTAGTTAGGGAAGTTTGGGGACGATCCCCGAATATAGGGGATGTCTGGCCGCCCTAGTCTGATTCTGGCTTCTAGGTCTTGCAAGTTGCGTGGTTTATGTACATCTGACATTTTAAACGACCCCAGAACAAAAAATCCAGGCGACCTAGCAGACCATTGAGTAGTTTCCTGACGTCTTAACCACTGACCTGGGAAGATGTTATCCAGATTCGTCAGAAAATAAAATGTACTTTGTAAAATTTGTGTTATCATTGGTACGGTTTTATCCACCATAATTGCAAAAAAACTAAAATAAATCATAAACATTGGTGTGAACGTTGTCGATCTCCATAGCCGACCATCATTATAGGATTATATAATAATTCGTTCAATTCCCCAAAGTTTCACTAGATTTAAAAATTAAACTGAAAGGTTTTTATTAAATTATCTTTGAACTTATTGAATTGTGCTTCAACATGGCTGTAAAAAAGGAAAGTTTGATATCTGAAACGAATATTTCTTCCTTTTAAGATATGTACAGTGAACTGGGTACATATTTAATAATAATAATCATAATAATAATAATAATAATAATAATAATAATAATAATAATAATAATAATAATAATAATAATAATAATAATAGTAATAATAATAATAATAATGTATTTTTGATAAGAATTCAATTTTACTTAATAGAAACACTTAGTCGAATTTACATCATCTAGTGAATCATTGTGTGGCCTGTCTGCCACTTTGAAAAGTAAAACAGTAAGAAAATAGTATATATGTACAGTACCTGTACAAGACATAACTATGCGCTTGCCATGAGAAAAGCGGTTGCGGTCAGATATTCTATAACAGCATAAGTACTAATATCGTTGGATGTATATTGTACTAGCAGTGTAAGTACGCCAAAAAATTAAACTTATGTGTATAAAACGTCGATGTGTATTTGTAGTACGTAATTTTATGACTGGATTGATGTGTATTTATATGGATAACGAAGCTAGCTGTGAGTGGAACGTATCCCACTGAAGTGTACTTAGAGCGAAACGTTATTTTGCTAATAATGCACGTCTTAATGAACAGGTTTAGAAGTTTGGAGCTGCACACCATTATCTCCTTTACTTCTGGTGACAGCCGTTACAAGTTAGGAATTTATGTGTGGGAGTGGAATATAAATTAACTGGCGTTACGTGTATGTCAAGGAAAAGTGTTTGCGAAATTGGTTAAAAAAAGTGGGTCCTCACACTCTAATACCAACAATATTTAACATTTAAAATGCCTAAAGCGACATTGTATGCCAGGAAGTAAGCATATTTTCTGTTATTGCATAAAACTAAAACTATATAGATTGGTCGGAGTAGTATCCAGTTGTTAATAGACTGATATTATATCACAATGCGTCTTATACGGGCTGTACTGGGATTTAACAGACAAAAAACCATTCTAGGGTCTATTTGACTTAAAATATCTATAACAAATTTTTTCTCAAAGGAGCTACACCCCTTTAAAAATAAAATCCAGAGAGCGGTTTTTTATGTAACATATCTAAAACTTCTGTATATCTAATAAATTATGTACTAAAGCTTCTTTTGGGATAGCGTTGTTCAAACTTTGCCTATGAAATAAAATACTTAATGTTTTTTACACAAAAGATGTTCTCTTGTTAGATTTCGATAGGATGGAGCGTTTTCAAGTAAAATCGCTTTGACCATGGTAACATGGTCATGATATAAAAACAGGCCCAAGGCTTGATTTACATTGGTCCTTCACTCTTTCCTGTCCGTAGTTTTTGCTCTCCAGTTTATCACGTACAATGTCATCACTCACTGAGTCCAACTTCCTTTTCCTCCGTCTCCCTCCTGGTCTTCTGTCCGACACCGCTCGCATTAACAATCTTTTCACTGCCCTTGCATCTGATAATCCCATAACTTGTCTCAACCATCTAATTCTCTGAGCTTTACGGAAAGCTGTAATATTTAGATGGCTGTACAGTTCCGCAATCTCATCATTTGTGCGCCTTCTCCACACCCCACCCTTATTAACACCTTTGTATATCGTTTGAAGCCTTTTCCTCTCCCATACCTGCAATTTTCTTGCCTTTCCCGCATTCATTGTCTACACCTCACATTAAAATACATCCACTGGTCTTAATATGCCCTTATCTACTATCTACCTCTACCTCTTTACTATTCAGAGTCATTAGTGTTATACCGAGGTACGTAAATTGTATTATTTTTACAAAACTATGACAACTTCTATCCACCAGACTAATGAACAGTAATTCTTTACATCTTTCAGCGCCATATATTTAGTCATTGCTTTATTAATCAGTAACCCTTTACTCATAGTAGCATGATCCAGCCTTTGCACTATCGCAACCAGCACCCTTATTGACCTAGCAACCAATGCAATGTCATCGGCATATGCCAAGCACTGTTGATAAATACTGTCCTGTGTATAAACATTTAAGATTTAAGGGTACTGAATGCAGGGGATCACCCTGTCTTACACCATTTTGTACTGAGAAAGTGTTTGAGACCACTCATTTGGTCTTCAGTTTGGCTGTGTTTTCTTCCAGCGACATTTTTAAGCCTCATTGTTAAAGTTTATCATCACCTCATATAACGCATTTCGTTTGATAGTATCGTATGTTTGCCTAAAATCGATGAAAACAGCTTTCTATATAGCGGTTTTCAAAAATCTGCTCTATAGTGAATATCTGATCTGTAATAGGCCTCTTACCTCTAAAACATCACTGACAGTCTCCAATTATTTGCTGCTTCTGTCCATCTTCGCGGCATGTTCTCTTCAGCCCATATTCTGCAGAACACTCCTATTTTATTACCATTTGGACCAAGATCATCTTCCCCAAGATGTAGTTCCATATCATGTGGTACGTCAACTACGTCCGGTTTGAGCACGCCTTTAAAATGATCAGCACAAATCTCTACTTTTTCCTTTACTCGTCCTGCAATCGTTCTGTCTTTGTTTCTGCAACACATCACGCTGTTAGAATAATTCTCATTTTGTTTCTTGATTTTTTATAGAAACATTTGACATTTTTATTGCACTTTTCGAGGTGTTGCCACTGTTTTTACTCTACATATATTTTTCGATACATTTCTCAGTTTCTGATAAGTTTTTCTGTCTTCTTTATTACTCTGTAGTTACGTCAGTCTAGCTTTATTTTTTGTTCAAGTGCGATTTTGCATTCCGAAGCAAACCATCCATTCATCTAATTAGCAAGAATTATTACAAGTTGTTACAAAAAACGAGCAAACTGTTTTAGCAAACGTGCTTCGAAACTTCATCAAAAGAATACAAGCCTGTCAGTGGAAGCACACGATTATTTACATACATTCGTATAACATCGCGCATCGGTATGTTTATTCTACAAGCAATATAATTTTCCCAGTAAAAAAAGTTTGATTTGAAAACTAAACCCCATGTTCTAGGTGGTTTGTACAAGTGTAGTTTAAAACGTTGCTGTAATTATTGTTTACTCTATCGTACTTAACGTCTTGTTCATATGCTACTGAAATTTTCCGCAAAAAGCTTAAGGTAATTGTTATTTTCCAAGTATGTGCTAAATTTTGAAATGTATGAGATGTTGAGGTGTCATATTTTATTTAAGAGTCTGCTGTAGTTGGATAAGTAAAAGCAGAGTGATAAGCGTCGAAATATTAACTTGTGCTATCCAGATCATTAGTTAAAAAATCGCTGTAGTGTGCTGTAATAGGACTATATTATTTTCTCTGTGTAGGTTTCTGTAACGGAATTTATAACTTGTAATAGTGTGACATTAAAATAAGCAATTATATCATGAATTTATATAAAGTAACGCAAGGAGCGCTTTGAAAAATGGGGTAATGATGTATCCAATGAGATTTATCTAAAACATGGTATTATGCTTTAGCTGAATTTTAAGAATATTTGAAAGCCATACGTAAGTGCAAAACGTAATCACGTAAGTTGTTTGTGAAAAACCTTCTGCATCCACCGCCGAAATTTTCCACTAAAAGCTCTCCTCTTACACAGTTTCCTGAAATGTATTTAGAATGAAGATTACATTTTATTTTCTAAAGGCTTGTGGAATAGCTCTCGAATAAGATTGAGAAATTGATGTGAATTGTGTAACAAGGCAAAGTTGGTTTAATCCCTCGTGTCTCAAAAACAAAGGAACATATAACATTTAACGACCTTTGACGTCTTTACTATTGTCTGGCTGCACTTGCAAAAAAAGGGTGAAATTCAAATTTGATTAAACCCTCATGCGATTCATTAAATTCGTACGAGTGAGTCATACCCAGCATGACAGGAGCGGGTTGTTCGTAGTAGGCAGCAATGATGATTACCTTCTACGACAAATGTGGTCATAAACGGAAGAGAGAAGGAATGAATTGCACGTAAGGATATATGGACATAGATCACGCAACATGTGCCATGCTATATTTTATGCAGACTGCAAACAGCTCTTTTTCATTCGGGTTGTCATGTGAGGTGTCAACAGGGGCAATGTAATCGTATTAAGGTTTAAGTTGAAAATGAATCTATTCAAAATTTGAAGTCTGCTTCTCACAAACAAAATACTCAATATTCCAAACTTCCAAACAATATTCCATAATTCCATACACTCAAATTGGTCTGGAATTGTTAGATTCATTATATATTTTTTCGTATTGTAAGTTATTAGGTACCTATTCGGTTCCACTTGTTCTTGCTTTTTTACAATGAGCTATTTTCATGATTGTTTTATTGCATCACCTGAAAGAGCAAATCAAAAACTATAATACAATATGTTGTTTTTTCGTTTCGATTCGTAAATTGCACTAAAGATTAAAATGAAATTTAGGTTTATGCTTGTGATGTAATAAAACCGTCTCTGTATGCACCAAGTGGTTAACAAATTTTTGATAGATTTCTTATTTCTCATAGGAATGAGTGCTAGGAAAAATCTTATAAAGTTTGTATATGAATTATTAATTTGTAGTTCCTTTATACTGCTACTATTGAACCTTGCGCGCGCGCGTTTGTTTTGTTGTCGTGCGTGAAAATTATTGAAACTACTGCAGGGACGAGCAATGTTGCCAACATGTGCTGACAAATAAGTGTAATGTTTTAAACATAAAAAATAGGAACATTTCAGGTAATATATTATTATATTTTATTATATATATTATTAAAATATTACTATTTTTGTTTTACACTAATAAATAAATGTAGAAGTTCAAAATAAATAAAAAAAAGAAATAATTGTGTTTTTTAACTGTTACATGTGATAGCGGTGGAGGTAGTTTAATTGATCACAGACTTATGACGTCATTTAAACTTTGAACATTTATTATTGATTATGCAGCAACTTTGATAGTTAATCAAATAGCTCATTCAACTCCAAACACAAAGCACTTTAAAACAACATTACTTATTTTACGTTTTTTGATTGTGTGGAACAAGCCCATTCACGCCTGGTGTTGTAGTTAAATAAGTGGCATGAAAATGGTCTCTCGAATCTATTATAATACCTTGTTAATTATTCGCCAACTGCTGTCCAATCACATAATTGAACCGAGCAGCTCCGGTTCTGTTCTACTGTTCATTGACATTTAACCGCATTGCTGCTAGCGTACAGCAAATGATTAAATCAACCACAAATTGCGTTCAAAGGGAAGTGCAGCTCAAGTTATTTATTACACAACACACCACAAAGCCATCGATATATTTAAAGTGTATGCAAACCATTAAGGTGTATCTGTATTCTACATATATTTTTGTTTACTTAACAGAACGAAGAGCATCATTATGCAGTATAAAGGAAATTGCATATTAATTATGTGGTACATTACCGGTTCAGCACTTACAGCTCTACAAACGTTAGATATGTTTCATCTCTGTCAAATTAGCAGCAATGAATATGAAAACAATGTAATGGATTTTGATTCATTTCCGTTTTATGACGGTTTATGGGTACTTTCGAGAGTTTAGTAAACATGAATATAAATGAATCTGAACGACAAATTCAGTTGCAATAAAGCTGTATAAACTGATAACAAATATTACCTGAATACTATTTAGCATAAATTAATGTAAAAACAGCGATACCTCTGGAAGTTTGTAGTAGCGGTTTCATATTACCCGAACACCCAAATCACTAGTCTGGTATTTTCCTTCGATATATTTTTTGTGGTTTAGGCCCACGACGTGATTTTAAGCAATTAAGGGAATGTGTGAGAAACTTGTTGCGGTCAATTGAGCTTTGGCTTGGAAAGAAAATTATAGGTTTTATTGTTATATTTTTAAAATACAAAGACATAGCAAAAAATGTGTACGTACTAAATATTCAAACTTCAAGATACACAAGCTAAATATGTATACAAGTTTAATAAAAAAAATATATGAAGAATAAGATCTAAAAAATGGAAAACTTTGTCAAATTCTTGTAAATATGCACACCCATATAATAAAAGATAAGTTATTTTGTAATATTTTGCCATTTCGAGTTATATTTATTACATATTTTTGTGCAAATCCCGCTCTTCTTTATTGGTATAGTATTATGCACTTCTGGCAATATGTCGCGGACAACAAAGTTTTTTTATGATTATTAATTAGCCCCTGTAAATTTTTAGCATGATTACATCGTTTATTTTGTTATTTATAATTCCCCATTCTGAATCTATTAGTATTTTTTTCATTTAGTTTGGTGTTGCATTAGATGACTATCTTTGGACGAGAAACATTCCTGAACAGGAAATTATTTTGACTTTTTGTTCTATAACTTGTATAAGTTTCCTCTGCTTTTCACGAAATGGAAGATGATCGTTTCCGGATATTAACGTGCTAATGCATGTAGTATCTTGGGAATTATACCGCKTCTTAGTTTKTGCCGCCGGWGTTGGCTAATATACAACAGCGTGTAGCACGTAACTGTACAAAGCATTTTGTACAACTAAAAATTAATCATGTAATTATATACCCACCGCTTCTTTTGAAAAGGAAAAAGACAATCAGTTTGTTAATCACGTCATTTACAAGAAGCAGATTTAACGAGACCTGCATGTCAATGAACGTAACTGATGGAAATCATGCAAATTGAAACTAGGAGTTGTGTATTTTTAACATATGTTATCCTCAATTATAAATACGGTACATTCTTTAAATGCATCTGGAAGTTATTCAAGTGGTTATCGAGGCCTAATAACTGATATACGGTAACATAAAATGATGCTTATTATATGCTTATAAAATTTTCATTGTAAACATTATTATCTACACACTATATTATATTAGAAATTGTGGTCATTGTGTATGTTCTGAGCAAGTCATGAAAACATAAAAGTAATTTTTCTTAGTTTTGTACATAAGCTAAAGCAGTTAAAAGATTTGGTTTAAATTTATATAAATATTTGCAAAATATTTGCAAACTGGTTACAAGACGTGAATTATGTGTAACATACTTCTTAGAAATATTTAAATGAAGATAGATGATTGTACTTATATATAGTGCATATAGAGTGAAAGTTGGATTAAAATAAACTAAAAATTAAATTCAAATTTGCATTACATTTTAAAGTTAATAGTTTTATTTTAAGATCGCATCTCTTTTGTATCTAGAGGAAGTACGCCATAAAAATAATGTATTCAGGTGAAGGGATATATGCACGTTTTACCTTTGGGTATGTTTATAAATGTTTATAAAAGAGCCTATTCTTTTACATATTAGATAGCTAGAAAGGTATTTCTAACTTAGATTTTTTTAATGAATTAAAGATAATAACCCTTGCGGTGGTTAATAGTTTTGAGTGAAAATGCACGTTGGGGTAGGCACATACACGATAACTACGATTTACAATAAAACAAAGAACATATATTTACATTAATGAAGTATTAATTTATTAATAAATTAGTGTTTGCGCCTTTTGAAGCGATTTGTCTCTACCTGAAACACTCTTGAACAAAACGCTTTTATATTGGAAAGTTTCTTTCGAAATGGGTATAAAGTAAATGGATTATGGGAATATATCAAGAGCCAAACATTTCTATTGGGCATCTGTTTCAACAAGTTGAACTTTTTGTTGGTGCTTGTCCTCAATTTCTACGAAATATTTGCATTTGTACTTATACCGAACCCAATCAGTTTTTTGAGCAACATTGTAAACAACAATAAAGTTGTTGAGAAAACTTTCTTTGTGGACTGAATGAACTACAAAAAGGCTATTTTCAATGGTACAATTACATATTGTAGATTACAAAACTTAAGCCTTCCAAGCAACTTTTCTGATGACCAAATAATCAGCAGGATTACAGCACACGAAGATGCCCGGAATTTAACACCTTGTATTTTCTTTAGACGCACATTACAAATTCAGTTTTCGAAAGGCCTATACAAAATGTGGATGACTTAAAACAGCGCATTTAAGAGAAAGTTGATGAAAATATTGCAAATCCAGTGATAAGTMGTGTGCAAAGACGGGCTGTTAAATATATTGAGCAGTTTTCATTTATAATAAATGCTTTTAATTGAGAACATGTGAGTACTGTTGCAGCAATGACAAGTATTGCGGTCGTAACAAAACCTTCTCTATTAAAGTAAGAGTTTTATGGTTGTTATTGGAAGGTTGCAGGTTTGCTTTAAAGACTCCAAGAAGTTTAGGTAATGTTGGTAAGACTTTTGCATGGTATGGCAGCTATTATGAACACGGTATACGGTCACAGTTTTGGCTTTCTAGTTTATGTCGCATGAACTAACCAAAGCTTTGCAGCACTCTAGAGTAACTCGTTATTTTGTTACAMGCATCYTTTGGAAGATTTATCCCTTTACAGCAAATTACCTTATCATTATGTACAACACGTAAGATTACAGACATTAAAAATTTCAATATATTATTTCGGTGTTTTAAACTGGATTTTCTTCTCTTATATATCTTTGACATATTCAAGATATCTTCTGCAACCGCTGTTCAAACCGTCAGTTACGTCAGCAGTCAGTGTGAATTCAGTTGTCTTTAAGCCAAGCCATACATGGCCATACCAACTTTAACCTCAGAATTGACACAGACAAATTGACATGTCATGATGCACGCGTTATATACACCTGGTATCTGGTTCAGTCATTTTATATTGTAAGTAAAGCAGAATCTTTATAATACAGGCACTGATAGCGAAAATCGTAGCGTCTATTGCCACTGCCACTGCCACAGGTTAAAACATGCATATCTTTGTAATCTTTAGACAAACGCAAAAATGTTTTGAATGAGCACAAAAAACATGCCTTGTGTTAACTTAGAATCTACTCACTTTCATCTTTAAGGACAGTCAACAAAAATCGAAATGAAACGATGTTGTTCGTATAATATAATAAATAATAGTAATAAAAAACTTGACGGATTTCTACGGGGTTTAAATTTACTATGATGATTGGAGAAGCTGAAAATTAATATCTTAGGACAGAGTATAGAGATACCTAGTTTCAATAGCGGATCCAGGGGGGGGGGGTTAAGGGGCTCACCCCCTGTTATCTTCTTTACTGGAGTGAAAGACACACCGTTAACTTAAACATTTATTGGCTTGAACTTCTACACATGTAGTAAAACTAAACGCTACTTGCTAACAGCTACAGCTAAAGATAATGAACGAATGCGCAATGCATGGCCGCTCTGCTTCCGAAACTCCCCACTTGCCGACACTGCACTGTTGTCACATTCACCACATTTACTCTATAACATCTCCCCTTTTTTTTTAAAGAAAGAAAATAATACATAATACCTTACATTAATAACAGTAAAAATTATCAAAACATTTTGGTTTTCTAATACACCTTCCCGACCTAGAGAACTTTAGTGTCTCTCCTAAAGAATCTTTACATTTTGATTTATCTTCCACTACTACCCCCTTTTCAACATTCTTAGGTTCCTGATTTTTAACATTGTCATTTTGATTGTATGAAATATCATTTTCGGGTACAAGTTGATTTAACATGTTATAAAAATCATCATCTGTCACAAAATTGTTTTCAATCTTTCTTAAATAACGTCTATTCCTTATGTATGTTTTGTTATTTTTATTTAGTTTTACTAAATAAGATCTCGGTCTGTTTTGGTCAATTCCGATAATCATACCTGGATTCCACTCTCCGGTTCTGCTATCTTGCATCATTACTGGATCATTTACTGATAACCTTTGCAAATCTTTGGCATGTTTGTCATAATAAAATTTTTGATTACATTGTTTTTGTTGTAAAGCTTTTACTTGTGTATTGATATCAAATTTTGGTTTCAAGATTTCTTCTGACATTGGTATTAAGCCCTTTAGTTTTCTTCCAAACAATAACTCTGCTGGTGATGGTGTTTTTCGATCAATAGGTGTGTTGCGATACTCCAATAAAGCTAAAAATATGTCCTTTTTATCCGCAATGGTTTTTTTAATTAGTTGTTTAATAGTTTGTACGTGTCTTTCGATAAACCCGTTTGATTGTGCATAATGTGGAGTACTTGTTTGCATAGAAATTTTCCAATCCTCTAAAAACTGCTGAAATTCTGAGCTTGAGTACTGCGGACCCATGTCTGTATATATTAAATCTGGTTTTCCATGTCTAGCAAATATATACTTCATGTTTTGAATTATTATTCCGGAAGTTGTTCCTTCATGTAATATACAAACTTCTGGAAATTTCGAAAAATAATCTACAACTAACAAATACTGAATTCCTTTGTATTCAAACAAGTCACTCGCTATTATCTGCCATGGTCTTGTTGGTAATTGCCTGTTTATAAGACTTTCTTTTTGAAGACTGTTTTTAAAACGCAAACAAATTTGACAATTTAGAATTTTATCTGTGATTTCTTTGTTCATGTATGGCCAGTACACTAGCTCTTGCGCTTTACACAATGTTTTTCTAAACCTAAATGCGTATAATGTAATTTATTAATAATGTCATTTCTCAAAGATTTTGGAATTAGCATCCTGTTACACTTAAAGATTATTCCCTTCATTTCTACCAAATCATCTCTATCTTTCCAATATGGTTTGATGTTTTCTTTTAACTGTTTTTTACTGTCTGGCCACCCATTTTTTATTAAATTTAGTAACTCTTGCAGCTCACAGTCTTTTTGAGTTTCTATTTTAATTTCCTCAAAACGTTTTGTACTTACACTAAAAAAGTTTATCATATCTATCTGCGCATTACTTTCAGTTTCATTTATTATGAACATTTTATCATCATAACCTGTTCTAGATAATGTATCGGCAAAATACAAGTATTTACCTGGAGTATATTTAACACTGAAATCATAGTTTTGTAACTGAGAAGAAGTCTTTGTATTCTGAGGGGAACTTTATCTAAAGATTTGTTGAAAATGGATTCCAACGGTTTGTGATCGGTTTCAACTAAGAAACGTGTACCAAATAAATACTGATGAAATCGTTGGCACCCAAAAAGTATAGCTAAAGTTTCTTTTTCTATTTGTGCATAATTGCACTGAGTCTCAGTTAGTGATTTTGAAGCATATGCCACGGGGGCTCCATTTTGTAAGATAACAGCTCCTAGTCCGTTTTTCGAGCTGTCTACCGATAATACTATTGGTTGATTTCTGTCATAATACTGTAATACAGGACTGTTTGATAATTGTCTTTTTAAATTATTAAATTCTTTGTCATGCACATCTTCCCACTGCCATACTATGTCTTTTTTCAACAACTGTCGTAAATTAGCTGATAATCTTGACAAGTTGGGAATAAATTTAGCTACGTAAGTTATCATTCCCAGAAATTTTCTCAACTTATCTTTATTATCTGGAGTAGGAATCTGCTTAATTGCCTTTATTTTGTCTTCATCTAATTTAATCCCATCTTCAGAGAAAACATGTCCCACATATTTAATTTCTTTTACAAGGAATTTACATTTTGTCTTGTTAAATTTTACTCCGGTTTCCAAAGCACGTTGCATTACTTTATTAATTATTTCATTATGAGTTTTCACATCTTTTGCAAAGATTATTATATCATCAATGTAGATTTTTACCCCATCAATGTCACCAAAAATTTGATTAAAAACCTTTTGAAAAATTTCTGGCGCCACTTTAACTCCAAACGGAAGCCTTAGAAATCTAAACCTACCTAACGGAGTAGCAAACGTTGTTAAAAATGATGCTTTTTCAGTTAACTTTATTTGATAGAAGCCTTTGTTTGCATCTAACACCGAAAATACTTTAGAACCTGCCATTTCACTTGTTAGGGTCTTCAAAAGTTGGTAAACTATAATATTCACGAATCAAAGCGTCATTTAAATGCTTCGGATCAAGGCAAATTCGTATCTGGTCATTCTCTTTCTTTTTGACAATTACAATTGGATGTACAAATTCAGTTGGTTCATCAACTTTTGTGATTATTTGATCTTTTAGCATGCGATCCAATTCTTTTTTTAACGGATTTATTAACTGAAATGCTACTTTTCTACATGGCATTGTGACTGGTTCATAATTCTCTTTTAGTTTGAAATCACATGGCTCGATTTTAATCAACCCTAGGCCCTTAAAAACATTATCATAATCAGATATGTTAAAAGTATCATTATTTTTAGTTTTATTAATCTCTGAAATCTCTCTTCTGGATATAAGATTTAAATGTTGAATACTTGGTAACCCTATTATAGGTGCCGCATTATTTTTTGTTTCTACTACCAAGAAAATCAAGTTGTAATCTTTATTCTTTATTATGACTTTTAGGTTGCAAGATCCCAGAACAGGCAATGGTTGACCAGCATAATTTGAAATTGATATGTCAGTTTTATCAATTTTTGAAATTCCTAACTTATCAAAAATGTATTTTGGAATAACATTTACTTGAGCTCCTGAATCTAACTTGAACTTTACTGTTTTGTTGCATTCAACAATTTTAATGTCCTCAAACCAATTCAATGTCGGTGAATCGTTCTCATTAACAACCGTATCTAATACATAATCAATCGTTTGTACAGTATTTTCATGATTACGATTATTTTGTGAAATAGTATTAACATTTTGATTACTTTTATTGAAAAAGCATTGATTAGCAAAATGATTGTACCTACTACATTTTGCACATTGTTTACCATAAGCCGGACAACTTCCCCTTTGATGTTGCCGCCCGCATCTGCTGCATGTGCGTACAAAGGATGCGCCTGCGCCTCGCTCCCAATTACGATCTGTCCTTGGCTTTGTGTGTCCTGATGCCGCCTTTTGATGTGCCGCCTGTGATGTGGATGCCGCCCTTTGATGTATCGCCTGTGGTGCCGCTTCACGTCGACCCTGGTTCTTGAATTCTGCCTTGTTGCCACTTCTCCCATAATTCTTCTTGGTTATCACGGATACGCTGCCACTTGTTTCACCCTGTGCAGCCTTTTTCAGCAAACTGCTAATATTGCTCGATGTCTCCTCCGCCGCTTTGCATATGTCAATTGCCTTCTGTAATTTCAGGTCACTTTCTCTCAGAAGACGATCTTTCACTCGTTTATCAATTATGGCACATACGATCCGGTCCCTTATCATTTCGTCCCTCAGTGCACCGAAATCGCAATCAGCACTAATCCTTCTGAGGTCGTTTAAAAAGGAATCAAACGTCTCGTTTTCTCTTTGCACCCTCGTATTGAATTTGTGCCTTTCAATACTTACATTTACTTTCGGCAAGAAGTAACCATCCAGCTTTTGAATGATTTTGTCTGGATCCTTGCGATCTTGGCTCTCTAATCCTATCGTATCTAAAATTTCCACAGTTTCTTCCCCAACACAGTGTAAGAAAACTGCTGCTTGCACCTCTTTTTCTTTTTGTGAACAGCCTGACGCGATCATGTACAGCTCCATGGTTTTCTTGAACTTTTTCCAATTCACACCTAGTTCGCCTACTAGTATCATTGGTTTTGGTTGCTTTATGAACTCCATTTTCCTTTTGTTTTATATCTACCACACCTGCTCACTATTATTGTGGCGATGCTACTGCGTTTTTTTTCTTTTCAGCGGTTCTTCTTCCACTTTTCTTTACTCTGCACTTCGTTTAATGTTCTTGTTAACTGACTGCGCCATGTTATCTTCTTTACTGGAGTGAAAGACACACCGTTAACTTAAACATTTATTGGCTTGAACTTCTACACATGTAGTAAAACTAAACGCTACTTGCTAACAGCTACAGCTAAAGATAATGAACGAATGCGCAATGCATGGCCGCTCTGCTTCCGAAACTCCCCACTTGCCGACACTGCACTGTTGTCACATTCACCACATTTACTCTATAACACCCCCCACCCCCTTCAAAAGCTCTGGGTCCACCCCTGACAAATCTCAAACTTAATATTATCTTACTTTCTTAGAACAACATTACAACTACAGTACATTCTTTATCGCCTATCTTTACTTAATCCATTAGTAAGTATAGTATTTTTCAACTTTATATTTCTATAAGAAATTCAAGTTTTTAAACCGCGCGCCACAGACACAGCGCGCGCGCTCTCTTTCCTCTGTAGCGCGTGCTCATGCTCATGCTGTCGTGTCGTGTCAACTGTCAAAAGTTGTTTATTAATTGCGAACGCGGTGTTTTTGTTTGTTTTTGTAAAATATAGATTAAAATGACATCTCAACGTAAACAAGATCTTCGTTTGTTTGTTTTACTGAAAAAAAAAGAAAGAAGAGGACGACTTGAGCGAAAATGCACCAATATCACCTAAAACAATGTGAGCGACTTATCATCGTCGACTCAAAGTTATTCCGATAGGTAAATCCTTCTGATTATTTTGTATGTAGTTAAGTAACTTCGTAAAAACATAATTAGTCGATTTTGTTATTTTTATTAGCTTGAGTTCGTTAATTTTTCGGTCGGTGTTGTATTGGGTGTGAGTTGCTATAGATTGAACTCTGGGTATGAGTGGATTTGCTACTCTATGATCCCTGCCTGTCCTACAAGGGATAGCGTGAGGTAATTAATATTCAATTACTATTTAAACCAATCATATGTATATTCGAGTTTGAACTTCTTTAAACTAGATTTGCCTAAAAATCTAGTTCAAAGAAATTCAAACCCGAATATACCGATGATTGGTTATATGTCCTCTCATCTCCGTCAATGTCATAGTTTTTATAGGTACTTACGGCGTTATTTATCTTTTAGATAAATCAGAAAGGTGGATAAAAATTTTGGTAATTATTTACTATAGCGTTCCATGGCCTATCGAGCTCAAATTGTGCATACCTCTAGAAAGTGGTCTCCTGAACACGAGTGTGAAATCCGTTTCTTGCGGTCGTGCCTAGTTTTCAACAAATTAATGTTTAAATTTGGAATTACTTTACGACGTGGAGTGTTCTTCCTTATGTCGTGTAGTGTCGCATGCTCCTTAACGTCCGGTCGTCATAGGCGAGTGACTTTCCAAGCAGATTTGGGAGTTGTTTTTTTTTACCACGCGATTTTTTGGAGGCGTTTAGGTCCTGTTTTTTTTACTATACACGGTGTTCTCTGTATGCCGTGCAGTGTCCCTTGCCCCTGAACGGTTGGTCGTCCTATGCGAATGCGTTTTCAAGCAGATTTGTTTTTTTTTACCGGGCGACTTTTGAGCGCGGCATAAGGGACAACACTCCGCGTAATAAAGTAGTTCCAAATTGAAACATTAGTTTTTTGAAAACTAGGCGCGACCGCAAGGAATGTGTTCTGAGGGGCACTTTCTAGGGTTATATACAATTTGAGTTCGGATGGGACGTTATAGTAAATAATTACCAATATTTTTTTACTATGAGTTAAAATTTGATAATAAGAAAAAATAACAGGTATATGTATCAAAATAAAATTTTGCGTGCTTTTTAGTGTGTTACCCATAACGGACAAGTTGCATGATTTTTAAATTTGAACATCTAGCTGCTGAAAGTAACGTCCTAACAGTCAGGAAGTTTTTTTGTGCAAAACAACCCCGACAAAGATGAAATAATTGCAAAGTAAAATGTAAACAATTTCACATGACTTAAATCGCTGTAGGGGCGTCGACATCACGTTCTGTTTTCAAGCGCGAGCCGAGATCTGTCACGCTGACAGGCGTTCCCACATCTTGTATATACTATTTCATTGTTATTTGGGTATTTTTCCGCAGATTAGGGTGTGTATAGTTTTTCCTCTCGTTTGATTGCTGTGTACCATTTTTTGTAGATATCTTCCATTTTGGGCACAGCGAAATAAATTTGGTTTAGGACACAAAACCACATATTTTTACACATCGCTATTTTTTTTTATTTTCCGCTTTCAGAAGAATGTTCGGCAATCATATTAAACTACTAACCCTCGCAAAGAAACAACTCCACGAAGACGGCGTACGTAGATGCATCAAACGATTCGCATGCGATCACAAGCGCGCGACAATATAGAATGAAACATGCCGTCACACGTCGTTTTTAGAGGACGTGATTAAATGCAATTTTCAATTTAATTTGAAACGGTAATTTGTTTCTATAGCTGTATTMTTTAAGTATAACTTATAATATATATATATATATATAAACATAAGCAATTTCTCCAATGGGTCAAGCGCCCCCCCAAWSCAAAATCCTGGATCCGCCACTGCCTAGTTTGATTCTTTTGTTTTATTTTTAATTTGTCTGACTGTACAAAACAAACTGCTTTTACAGTGCGTATGACGGAAGCTCACTGAAATACTATTTAAGTTAACTGCAACGTGCGTGTGCTGGATTCGAATAGCTATATTGTTTTAGTTCCATTATAGACCGACTGTGAACAATAGTAGCCTTGCTTAAGTAATCAGAAGCAGTAAAAAATGAAAATAATAATTTCACATAGATATTATAATAATCCCATACCTTTAGTTTGTTTCTGAATGTCTATCGCTGAATCATATTTCCTTCATCATCTAGATCGTGTGTAAAGACCGGAACAAGAAACATAATTAATTTAAGCCTATTAAGCTATTTACCCTAATGAAAGTTCTAAGGCTGCTAATCACTTATGTTTGTTCTGATCTGATCATAATACCTTTTTAGGGAGAAGTCAAGGACAGTTTCAATCAACATTATCTAAATCCTAAACATGAGAGCAAATGTATCCAGTGCGATATAAGCGGAGCCTCTGCAAACTAGGAGGGTTAAACTGTTAGCCGCTTATAAACAAGGCAGGGTCCTAACGATCGCATTCGGGAAAGCTCTCCGTAGCTCGATGATAATTAAATAATATCCATTCCGATCCTTCATACCTGAAGAGTCCAAAGACGGACGAAACTTAAACTAGTAGGATTAACAGAAGATGCTACTGAATTTCAGGTTATAAAATTTTTGTAAATTGCGCAAGCAAAATAGGTAACCTGGTGTAGAAAAATTACATTTTATGGATTAATACATTCAATATTCAATAATCTGCTTATAGGTGAAGGATAATTTTTCGCCCAAAAATTTAAGCTCTGTTTCCATGTCTTCGTGATCATCTGAATGGAAAAATAATTTTGGCCCAAGTTCAAAGTATGCGTGTTTGGAGTGTGTACTCGGTTATTGAACGCCACACATGATCGTCTAGACGGTGTATATGCAACGAAACTTTCTGGAACGCAGGAAATCCCCGCGACGCCGACGTCGCGCTGCACCGCGGCGGATCCTTGGAAAGCGATGACTCATCAGACGCCCCCCTTCCTTTCCCACTAGCACCATTTCGGCAACCAGCTCGCGAAGCAGGGAACTCTGGCACCCCCAGCAATTCGTTCTATCTATAGAAGTGCTAAACCGGTCGAACATTACGGAACCCCATGTTACTATAATAATGTGTTGAAACGGCCTAAGTATAAAAAGAAAGTGTCTCTCAGACATTATTTGAATGGCAAATAGCTGAATTTTAATTTATTGGATATCGTTACTGTTATTGCATAAAGCGTTTCTGCAAAAGTAATTGTAAAATGGCTTGGACGAGTGGGGTATTCAAGATCGTTTTGAATGCGAAAAGTTTAAACAATATCGATTTTTTTTATTTTTTTCATGGGTGCTGTCTGAATGTTAAATTGAAAACATGATGCAAGTTTGTTACTTCTAAATACTTAATAGAATTTTGGGGACCAGCCAAGCACTATAAAAAAGCATTTTTTGTTGTTGGGATAAAGAGGAAAATATATTTTTTATTTGAAATTTTATCAGGAAATGACAAATCACTTTAAATAAACACCTAAAAATTATCTATACTCCATTTTCGTATACAAGCCTCGACGAGGGTTGAAGAGTACATTGGTGTAGAGTAAAATGAATGTAAATTTATGAGTCGCCCTTGGGGATAACATATGGAAAATTCCATTTTTCTTAACACAAGTAAAATGTACTTATTCATTAGTGTCTATTCAAGCCAATCGGTTTTTCGCACTAGTGACAATATACGTGTTCATACTTTCGATGAGCTTGTGTGGAAAAATTGGTCAAAATCTAGATTTTCCTTGCAAAACTACGCCCTTATTTCAATCTTTTAGCCACCTGCATCACTCAAGCCTCTGATTTTTCAAAGCCAGGCCCAATTAATTAATCATTTAGTGAACACGGCTTGCGTGAAAATATGGGGAAGCGATACCTTTTACTTTTGTTAAGGATAGTCGAATTTTCCATATGTTATCCCCAGGGGCCACTCATAAATTTGCCTTCATTTTACCCTATATACTCTATGCGAAAAGTAAGCACGTAAATCTGTTACTATTTAACGGTCTAAAACTTTTATCTTTGTAATTGTTATAGGAAGAAAATCTATATTTGTATTATTAAATATTGTTTTTTCTTTATTTATGCAGTGGTGAAATTTACACCTTGAGATTTTTTGGGGACTGTTATTTTTGCAAATTTTGTTAACCATAATAGCCAATCTTAGGCCATGTAACATCTAACTATATAGCTAATCTGCTTATTGAAATTCAATAAGAAAACAAAAATAGTATTATATATTATACAGGGAATTCGATTTAAAACAACAAATTTTTACAAAGAGAATAAATCATACTATTGGTTGGTCCAGCAAAAGCAAGGCGACAAATATCTAAAATAGAAACAGCATACCAGAAAAACAGAAAATATACATTTGTATGTACGTTCCAATTAGTGATACAATAGGAATTCGTAGCAAAATGCGTGTAGTATTTTCGATTCCAGTCAATTGAAATCAATTGTTCAAATCGAATCGATATTTTTGGTTTGAATCAACATTTTTGATTCGAATCGTCTTATATCGCATACGAGTTGTTAAGCTCGGTAAGCATAGGAAAAGTCTACCGAAAAAAAAGAGTCCAGTGAAATTAAATTACTTTTGTCATATACATTTTAGCTCAAAATTTAACTACCTCCCCTAGCGCATTAAAGACACAGCAAAGAGGGACGTTTTGTCTATTCAATAAGATATTCCGATTCGATTTTATAGGTTAATCGATTTTTTTCGACAAAAATGGATCGCAACTAATTAATCGATACTTTACCAATGCTTATGGTCCATATTAATCGTTTGTTTTTTAGACTACTTGGAGCTTTTGTTACATCTCTTTGTTCATCTACTATTATATTGGGATCGTTTACGCGATTTTAAATTGAAATTAACGATGTTATTGTTCTATGTAGCATAGGTAGGCGTATAATAGGTGTGAAGTTGTTTTTTTGACAAATGTATGCGTAGTTCTGTAAGATGGGATACAAATTAGGCAAGCTATTTCGGTGCTGATTTGATTATTATTGTTATTATTTACATTTTAGCGTAACTAGGGCATGAAATGTTTGTTATCGATAAAGTGTTAGATTTGGTATATAAATACAAAAAACTATAGTTGTCGTAGAAAAACTGCAGTCTAAAATATATACTCTAATGAAATATTCTTTATTTCATAATATAACCCTGTTTTTTTCGGTACCAGCTGATAACAGAGCAGCACTTTGATTGTTACGCTTGCACTACCAAAATATGTTTAAAAATGTTGATTTACTGAACGACTCCATTTGATTAAAATACTAGCATAGGACATCTGGCAGCATTCGGCAGGATACTTTTTGTAATGCGTGAAAGTTTCTGTTTTACGGTTGCGGAAACTTCGAATGACAACTCGAAGCCTGATGTTGAGTTTGGGATCGCCATGGGCATTCCCGTTATCTTAAAAGCTATACAACTTTAGGCAGCTGGGGGCGTAGTTGTGTAGTTAGCCGTCCAAGCTCAGCAGTAAACATAATGCATAGGTAATTGAGTTTTTGTAAACAAAAAGGACAGGGAGTTCTCATTGGTAGAGAAGTGCGCCGGTTTCTATACACACTCTAACTTTAAAGTGATATCTTTCCATTGTTAAAAGCCAATTTGTAGTTTATTTTGTGGCATCACGGGGGTATTTTAGTACATCAATTATTGAAGTTTTAGGTATATAAAGGCAAAATTGCATGCTGTGTGTTAGTAGTACACATGTACATACATACGTAAAATGCAGAGTACAAGCCTTTGAGTACACTTTCTTCAAAATTTTACCGTAATCTATTTTTTTCCTTCTTTTCTTGTCAGTCGGAAGTACTTAGTGATAATTTAAAAGGCATAACAGCAGTTAAACTGAACGAATTGACAACCTAATGGAGATCGACAACGTCCGCACCGAGATGTTTGTGCATGACTTACTTAATTACCCTTATTCGGAGACAAATCCTACTGTCCAGCGCACAGTGTCACAGTTAGTTATGGGCACGTAAAAGATATCCCAAGGTAAGGACGTTCGAAATCAGCTACAAATGATCAAGCTCTGATCTTGAGCATCTTATGAATAACTGATCTTCGTCAATAATGCAACTTGCTTTGGGCAATAATATAAGTTAATCGTCAGTCGTTCGAATATTAAAGAGGAACAAATAGAACMCTACATGAGCTAAATGAGGATGATCTCGTCAGAAGAATGGAATACCATAMACATTAGAGGTTCGTTTTTTTTATTTATTGCGAGTTTTGGTACAGTTCTATAACCGTTTCTCGCATCCTAGTCACCATCCTTTTATATTATGCCAGTCACCACGTGTTAGACCTCTATTGATCATTGCTTCCTTGACATCACCTTTCCAGATTCATTTTCKCCTGCCACGTTTTCTACGTTTCGGGGGGTATCCAATTAACAATTTTCTTTGGCTACCTATAAGATGGCATTCGGTTTACATGCCCAAACCACTTTAACCTTTTTTCTTCTATAGTTCAAATTATATTTATATCTATACCTATTTCTTTTCTGATATTACTATTTCGAATCTTGTTCAGTCGAGTTTCTCTACATCATCTTCGCCAATAGTCCAATTCCATGGCGCTTATTTTTGATTTATACCTTATAATTATTTCCCACAGTTTTGTTATGTTTGGATTCCACAATATACTATTCAATTTTCTGGTAGCAGCTCTGACCTTCCTATTCAGCTTGCCATTTCTTCCTCACTATTTCCAGTGTTAGATATTTTGACCCCAAGATATTTGTAACCTGATGTGTTTTTAATAGTGTGGTTCCCAACTGTATATTTTGTCCAATTCACCTAACGACCAAATATTCTGTTTTATGCGAATTGATGGAAAGTCCCCAGTTACATCGGCAAAGTGCAGGGTAAACAGTCTATCATTACCTATTGGTATTCCCATATTACAACACTTCTTCCCCCAGTGATCAAGAGCATCTTTTATATAAATATTGAAAAGGGTACGAGCATCCTTGTTTAAAGCCTTTAGTAATGATATGGTAATGAAATACCGCCTAACAGCCTGCAAAACTCGTTGTGAGGTTTCTGTGATAGACTGGATTATTATCAAGCTGCGAAGGTCTTTTTATCATTTAAATTTTGTAAACATTTTTAGAAGTGAACCAAATGAATAAAAACCAATATTAACATCCGCAAGACTTGTACTGATTACGCTTTTTGTCGTTTATTTGAAAATATGATTTTTCACAAAAATTTTGTTATCAAAATCAAATATACACCAAGTCATTTGAAGGTTCAAAAGTTGAGCATTTCAAATCCGCAAAAAACAGCCATTCTGCTGTAAAGTTTATATTTACCGATATAAGTTTATTTTCCCATTCTTTGACTAATATGTCTGACCTATTTTCGTTTTCTTATGTGATCAGTTTAAATTATATGAAGCAAAGAAAACAACAAAATGGGTTTAATATGTACAAGAATGCTTTTTAAGTTTTTATGGTATCAAATCTAGTACTATTCTACTATTGTACCGACTGGAACATCGCTGGACTGAATAAGTTCGTTCTGTGGACTGAATACTCGGCACTGAGCACGAAACCGTAGAACCATCGCATGATAGTGAGATAAGAACACAGTAACGCAGTCTGGCCGAACAACTGCAAATTAGGGTTTGCACTAGGCCGGCCACAGCCTACTTGCATTACTCCGTTTTTTACTTACTAAGGTATAAGAAAATAAATTAGTTCAATACGTTGAGAGCTACGAGCAATTTGCTGGGTATATGTAAACTTTTATGAGTGTTATAATATCACTTTAAAGGCGTCATCTCTTTTTAGGTTAATTTTTCATTGCACCATTTAATGTGATTCTACTCGTGCGACTAGTAATTATTGTGATGCATATCAAATAAGTACTTATGAAAGCAATATAATCACTTGAATGATAACTTCAGTGTAATGTGTATAGAAAATAGGTTACATCAAATCGATGAATTTATTTCATTTTGATGCGTTGCTATAGGGTCGCAAGCATAGAACACTATAGTTTGTAGGTATTCTGTAGAGTAAACGCTATCCCTTAATAGCGAAGCCGAACTTTGGTTGCTAGTTCATGTTGTTTCAGGTCTCCGCGCAACCCTAAATGTATTACATTTAACTGCCATTGACATGGACTTCTTAGGATGCCAAAGGTTAAGCGGAACCGGAAATTAATAATGGCCGTTGGGTCGTATAGGCGACTCAATATGGACTGCATTTCCGATATTGCAGGAATTTCTGTCACAAAGGACGATCAGGGACGGAAGCTGAAACTAGAATCCCAGTTGTCCGAATCCCCAGGGGCGAGTTGACTCAGTCGACCCCGCTATTTTCTGCACGTGCTGTGTAATTCACCGCCACTGACTTGTGAACACGGATATTGAAACGCCACTTAAACTTTAAATCAAATTCACGAGTGATTCACGGATCCAATTTGCAGGATATAAAGACATATATTGATATGAATGTGTCCAATGTGCTATAAGTACGATTTCATACGATGTTACTGGCGATTCATTACAATATGCAGTGGCCAGCTCTAAAGTATCGCTTTCATGAAATTTAGATTCCTTCCATGTCTTCAGGTGACAATACATAATCATGTATGTGCTGAACGACGATAGTATGTTGAAATGGAAAGTATTCAACTGAAGGGACACTTTTTAACCAGTTACAGTCTATTTGAAGAATGGTGTGGATTTTAAGTTGCAAACATCACAGCGGGACTGTCGAACATCATTCATACTTTTATGAAATATCGAAGTTCACACTGACACAATGACCCTAAAATTTAAGTTAATGTAAAACGTAATCATATGGAGTGCATTGATAAAGAACGTTAAAATGCTATACCAAGAAAACAATGGGATAACAGACAAAAGCAATACATTTCTGTCGACATTAAATGCTAATTTGATATTGAATATGATACTGTCCGGACTATTAGTTTCCATAAATACAAATATACTTCCTATGAAAGTAGGTTAGTGATTTTATCAGATATGTGAGTCTTTTATGTTAATTTCGTTTGACAATTGAAGGCTAGCAATGTCTGAAATTTTATTTTTAAGCACATGAACTTGTCAAATATTGAACAGTTTCTGTTGTAAACATATTTATAAGTGCTGTACAATAATTTCGTTTAAAATCTTGGGTTGGCATTGACTTGCTGATACAATTCTCTATAGTGTAACGCTTTTCTTATATTTAATAATAATTTACTGGGCATCGAAATGAGAGCTGCACTTTTCGTCAGAAACTATAGTTTCAGCATCTGCTTCAGATGTCTCCTGGTTTTTAAATATTTATTTCGTCGCACACGCTGTGTATATGCTTGTGAGGTTGTAAATGCTCAAAACCCATTCGCAATTATTATCTGATTAATTTATTTTGCAATTAAAACTTCAAGAGTAATAGAGAAAAGAAATAAAATTTCGAATTTTTTAAATTTTGTATTTTTTGTAAGGAAACGCTAACATCATCACTTTATTTGCTTAGAAGAATTTCTAAAACCTCTCTTTAGCAGATTATTACGGAGTGAATAGGACTATGAAGCCAACGCGAAGGTTCCAGTGGCTAGTCTTCATCAGAAATTAGGATAATATGAGAGGAATCAGAAAGTCCGATTGAAATGTTCAAACAATAGATTAAATCATAAAAAGAGTCGAAATAAATAGTGCCTAACTAGTTGACATTTTGCGTTGAAATTTCTGTAGTGTAAAAATAGTTGGCTAATCAACAAAAAAAAAAAACTATGCTAGTAAAAGAAGAAATTTATGTAGACAAACAATAATATTTGGAACAAAATATTACAATACAGTTCGGCAAAACAGGAAACAAATAAGAATATGTAATAATGCAAACAAATGTGGATGACTATAGAACCAAGGACAAGTAGGTGATAAATTCCAACAACTCTTAGGGGCAGCTATAGAAAAATCCTTTGAACATATGGGTCTCACAAAACCTAACAAACGAGCATGCAAACATCAGCGTAAACAAGTTGGGACCATACTTATATGCGCGCAACCTGACAACGTTGCTGTCCACCATGGCAACCGACAAGTTTCCTGACCTATTCCAGATGGTATAATTGAGTGAATCAATCGTTAGTCCCGTGTGGAAAAAGTCGAAAGTAAACTTACATTAATACGGTCTAGAATACAGTAAACAACACTTTATATCACATTTAAAAACAGATGTGGTCATGACAGACAAATACGAGATATTAAAAATGACGAGAAAACCGGTCATCTAGTGTCAAAGGCAGGATTCCGCCATGTTGCCATATTTTTAGGACTTGTAGTGGTTCAAAATCTTGGCATACGACCTACTAAGGTGTTCGGGGTATCAGTTCTATAATTGATCGTGGGATTACAACAGATATGGATCATTTCAGCGATATTTCTCTTTATTATTGCTTTCAAATTCTAAAATCTTAGTTTGGTTAAAGTTGAAATTGTGACCTAAGTTAAAGTGATGTTGGGCAAGTGCTATCTTATCTTTTTTGGCTAAATTGGTGAAGTTACAATCATATTTATGTTGTGATATTCTTTTTTTGAGGTATTACTACACGGACGTGAAACACAAATTTGTTAAATTTATTGTTTGTGTTAGTTACAGATTCTTCTGCACTAAAAAAGATGCTAGTGGTGTCAAAAGCGATAGTGAACGTGCTTCTGGGACACTTGCCTTAATCGGAGGAATACCTCTAAGTGTAGCATATTGCCCGAATCGTCTCAATGAGAAGAAGTTAGATGTCAACGTATCAGGAAGTTTTGAGAACATTCTAGAAGAAAAAGGAAGTAACCTCAAGAGTGATATATCATCGTAATTGGCATGTCAAAAAGAAGCCAAAAATTAGAAATTTAAAAAGAACAGAGAGCGCTCTAAAAGTTTCCATTGAAATGAGTAGCGAATCGCTGTAATCGCTTCGTTAAAAAGAAGCTAAAAATCGACGTATCAAGAAGGTAAAAGGATATTCTAGAAACTTTATGAAATAAAAGAAAAGCTCTAAAATTTGTCTATCCCTGGAATCAGTTTGTTAATAATGAAGTTTGTAATGGCATTTCGAAAGTTCTCTGGAAAGGTTACAAATAGTTTTGCATGCTAATGAGCACAAGAAGCTAATAGATGACTATGGACGAGGGGATGGGAAATACGAAATATGAAATGACAATAAGTTAAAGAGACATAAAAGGAACAGAAAACAGGTCAAGGCACCACAAATATATGTCTTGAAACAGAAACTGACAAAGTGTGGAATCGTCGAATTCAAGCAGTAATAGAAGTCGATAAGATGTTTTTGAAGAGATATGTGCATTTTAAAGACTTGCCAATAAAACTGTGGGTGCTGCGGTCACCAGTCGACGGCAAGACGAGGTAACGGCTTCAAATTTGTCCGTGCTTTATACACCTAAAAGAATTTGATGCAGCCGCCCATTAAACAGCTGGAATGATCCAGGATAGTACTATACTAAGGGATAGTATACTAAGGGATAGTATACTAAGGGAGATATTTAAGGATCACGGAAGGGATTTGGTTGCAATAATAACCAGATTAAAATACCCTACGGCGATAAACACATACAACATGTTTATTAAACGTTACATGAGTTGCAGGCGTTGAAATATTTTCATGCAAACCTAGACAGATTAGTAAAGCTGGCATATTGGTCGATACCACAGCAGTTTGTAAACCATATAGACGAGGCAAGAGGATGGCTCAACATATTGAATCTATCGATGATGCCCTAGCTCACGTCTAAATAAGTATTAAGAAGCCAGGGAACCAAGTGTAGACGAAGACAGCAAGCACAGTCCGTCTCAAATGAGATAAAGCCTCACGCGATACACCTGCTGTAAATCAAACAAGCCATCACCGAAGATATGAGAGCACAAAAGTTGAATGAGCAACTAACTGTCTGAAATATTATAACAGCTAACATTCAGGAGCGCATGTTTGTTATTTCCTTACACTAAGGCTCATCATCTATATTCATTAGTAAAATTAACATTAGTAAAACACTTCATTGAAGGGACTATCAGCGATCGTATGGTACATGATGGGTAATAAGGGAACGTAAAACTGTTGTTTGTCAGGTGCAACTGCGCGGCACATAGATCCATTAAAAAAAGAAGTTGCCATTAGTGGTAGCAGTAACTAACATGACGTTATTTTCAGACTAGACATCAAATATTTGAATTCAGGGTTACAGCATTGAAGGAGAAGAGATAGTGTTGTTAAGCTCTAACAAAACCCTACCGTACTCAAAAAGACCAGCTGCTAGCAATGCTTGCTAAGAATATGATTTACGTACAGTTTATTAGTAACGGCAATGATGGACTGGCGGGAGTTACAGAGTCTAGAAGGCTTGTAATTCTGAAACATTTCGAACCGAAAATCGCATTTAAAAGCGGTGACCTTAATTTGAAGTTGCGAAGTATTGGAAGCAAATAACCGCGCGGAATAAACAATTGTCTATAATTACGTTACGTGCGGTGCAGCTAATATCTGTACGAAAAACAAGACAAGTAGTTACAGCAGTTACTAATGAGGTTCAGATATGATAATAATAAGATAGCTTTTGTACATTAAAAAAGAATAAAATAAACATTTAAGGTATGTTTGTAGCTAATGCAGCTTTTTAACTGAACCTAAAAGAAAAGTATTAAATATAAATTAGTTACAACGAAAATTATAAAATACTAGCAAATAAACGTATTCTTTCTAATCTGCCAAGTAATTGAAAAAATTGGACCATACGAAGCGCGAGAACATTGTCAATATGGACTTACTATTAAAATAGTGATACATTTTTTAAATTGATTAACAGTTTATTGTAGGGTAGGTACACAGACATTATAAATATAACTGCACTCAAATCAAACAGAGAAGTGATTTGCGGCTTTTCATATACTAGTAGGTGAAAATTGATGGTCTGTGAAGCAAGCTAAATTTATTACTTATATATTTAGGATCCAGATGCATCAGAGGCCAAATCGCCGGTAATAGGAATATGTCCTTGAGCATAAGAAGCGTCTGCAAGTTTTTGTAACTCAGCGACCAAAACTTTAATTGCATTGAAATTGTACCATACCATACCATACAATGCCTAAGGTATTGCGAAGACTCAACGCTATAGAAACGCCATAGAAAACAATAGCGGTCCAAAAGTGAACCTTGGAGAGCCAATGCTGTATCTGAATAGGCGTGGTCGAGTTATGAAGAAGACTAAAGCCTGACTGGCATTGATTTCTGAGGATAGCGTTCAAAATTTTAGAGAGCGTTGGCAAAATAGTAATTGACCTCGGATGTTTGGGTTTTTTGGGTAAAAGAATCACTTTTGCTCATTTCACAAAATAGTAAATCGTGAATATAAAATAATTCTATAAAATATAAGTTAAATGACTTATTAAGGGCTGTGCCACAGTGTGAAAACTGAATTTATCAGTGGTCCATCTCTTCCCATAACTATTGGGAAGGTGAAGTTACGAGTCTGCTGCAGATGGAATGGACACGTTAGCAAATAAATAAATCATGAATAAATATTAATTAATTCTGGTTATATTCTTTGATCATGGGTTACTAATTTCACGAAGTAACTCAAAAGGAAGATTTATGAACTCATTCTTTTCACTTTTAGGAAATGACTCATCGCTTCAATTTATCATTCAAAAAATCGAAAAGAGGACATGTACTGTCATGCTGTCAGAAGAGCGGTGTTAATCTTCTTTGCGGTCTTCAGGCAATGATCAGACATGGGTCCATCCGTTTGCCATCGACTGTATAAACAGCAGGCGGATTTAATTTGCTCATAAGCGGAATAGAGCATTTTGTACCACTTGATTTTGAAGCCATACTGTAAACCCGACGAGTAGATGATAAAATAGGATCGGCCCTAGGAATTCCCTTGCGGCACGCTGCTTAAGATGAGATAGAGTCGTGACCATGTATCTCTAACACCAAAACCTCTTTCCTGTAGAAAGGAGGCAAGTTATCGCTCCTTATCAAATACTTTGACGAAATCGAAGTCAACTACACCGATACTATTTCCCTGTTCTAAGCGCCACATTCAGTCACCGAAGAAGGACACCATGTTGGTTAAAACTGATTGGCTAGAAAACGAATGCACGCTGAGCCTGAGGAATTACATTGTTTGTGTCGAGAGGAAAGACGCAATAATATTCTTGATTAGCTTGCATGGGACACAAGACTATACTTACTAGTAACGACTTAGTGGCCCTTTTTAAAGAAAAACCGATGATACACTGTATGGAGTAAAATGGTTTTCGAGTGGCGAAAGATAGTGTTGCAAAGTAGCAATACCATACATACATTAGACTTGTAATGAGCACATTAGAGAATACTTACTAACTTCCGTAAATTTGGTTTAGAGAATACGACAAAATTGTTTTCCACTCATTGATTTTTCTGTAATTTAACAATCTTTTATCTAAGATATATATGCTTGCCGATATGCGAGTATGTTTATATGTACTTTTTGTACTGTTATTCAGTATAAAATCAACGTTTGGAAAACTAATTCTCAGACACTCTGTATAAGCACCTAATTGTTTGTTCATAATCTACCTAATACGTTTATACGGCTTATGAGCCTTCATGTACATTTGCCCAAATCTAATTAAATAAATAACCAGAAAATAAATAATAAAGAAGCTTAATGTGGCTTGGACATAAAAAGATTGGTGTTAGGTACTTCAAATATTTTAAAGTGTTCAAGGTACTGAAGATTATAAAAAAGAATAGTGAAAAGCAACAAAAAAAATTACTGGAGGCTGTATATCTGATATATATATACCCGTAAGTTTCACGTGGATACATCTATCTTGAGTAAGTATAGTAGAAGAGATAGTTTGTTAACTTTGAGTTAAAATGCACATGACAAAGATTAATCATTCAAAATCATTTCATTTTGTTGACCACTTCTTGCGCTGGGCTTTTCCAATGGGCCCTAACGCTCATTGGACAATTTTTGCCTAAATGACCAGGCAATATGCAATGTATATCAAAAGTCCAAAAGATCCGCGCTGTATTTTTAGTACTATATAGGTTAAGATATGTTTCCTGTGTGTTTGCTTGGAACCGCCATGTCAGTGATTATGTTAGTAGTGCGTGCCGAGTAGAAATATGTACTACAAGCAGACGGTATACTTAATACCGAGCCGTGTGTAGGCTGCATCACCAAAATCGCCGATGCTTGCTCACGTTTTGTAAATTTCCAAGATAAAAGCCTCGGTCTCGGCTTTAATAAAGCAATCTGGCTTATGGTGAGAAAAGATGAAATTAATAAACGGATCGTTAAGGTGCATCGACAAAACATTGCCAGCTCCACATCGGCGAGTCATCGTTTCGCTCAACAGTTACTGCAAAAACCGAAAGAAGCGACGGTATTTATGCATACATTACAATCGGCAAATGAACATTTCCGGTCTGCTAGTTCCATTGGTGGGAAATTTATGTGCTGGTGACGGGTTGCACGGCACTGGAAAGTCGGTCGTGGACCTGCGGGTTGTCGTATGCTGAAATGGCTCATCTACATGAAGAGATGTGTTCTCTCGCCAAACGTAGATTTAAATAGATTTACGACTGGCAGTCTATGCTGTTAGAATATTCGTAATGGACGACTAAAGATGAAAGCTGATGTGGTTTGTCGTAGAACCAAACCTACTGAGCATTGGGTTTGAAGAATCATTTTGCATGATTAAATAGGTACTTATGTCGAACTAATTTTTAAAAGAAGAATAACTGAGAATACATAAACTTAGACTGGTTTACTTAATCAGAAAACCGGTTAAAGAAAAGTATTAACTTATAAGGCATTTATTTAAACTGATTCTCTTCCAAAGGTAGGAAGAAAGCGGACATTATAAAATTCTGGGTGCGGCAAAAATCGCGGTAAAGCCTGTTGCCAGATTTTGAACTGTGGAGAGTATAAGTACTAAAATTCTGAAAAATTTCTGATTTGCAACTGCACTGATAAAAATGGCAAGTAGTTTTAACACAGGATGTAATTGATAAGCATCTTTACGCATGCGCAAAAGTACAAATTGGCTTTTGTGGGAACATAAGCCTTCGCAGCCATAGTCGACGCGACGTTTAGCTCGCTCTCATAATAGGTATCATCACGACAGCAATAAGGAACATGGCAGTACCACATCAGAGCTGAACCAAATCCTAAAGGAGAAAGAGACTGTGAGATTGCGCCTAGTTACTGGACTAGTTAGGGCAACCCTGCTTCGATGCCAGGTACTTCGTCAACGCGTGTGCTGCGGGTTGCTTCCATTCTATTCACCAGCGCCCATTGAACTCAGTGAGAGCGATACGCTTTTCCATTCCATCCATATTTGCCAAACCAAACACAAACGTCTGCACATACAAATTTAACGACTAGCGTACGTTTAACATTCTTTTTGGAATGTTTGTACTGACTAGGGCTGGGCAAAAACTTATCGACAACTATCGATGATCGAGATTCGATAATTATCGATATTTCGAAATTCGATAATTAATTATCGATATATCGAGATATAGATAAATTGTATGAATATCGATATATCCGTAACTATATTTAAACAAAAGACGGGAAATAAAAATATTCTGAAATTTCTCGTGCTTGAAATTGACAAATTCATTGTACTAGATGTGATTTCAAGTATTTTCAACTAAATATTGTTTATAAATATTGTATTAATTAATTATCGTTGTTTGCAAACCACTCCTCACATATTACTTCATTATTTGTCGAAAAATCTACTTTCAATTTTTGTAACCTGCTATTTCGGGATAATTATTCGGGTAATAAGCAAATCAACATCTTGCAATAACGCTTGTGGACAAAGGTAATATCTTGCATGGAAAGTTTGCCACTACACACCTTTGCCAAACTTTCCATGTTGTTTTCCTACAATTCTTTCGCGTAATTTAGTTAGCAGCTCACAAGAATATGCTATTCTGATATTTGTACTTTGTTCCAAGAAACATTACAGAATTATCCAATCTTTGTCCTAGAATAGACTAAAACTGGGTCGTGGAGACCCATAATGCTTCCACTGTTGGGATTGTTCTTTAGTCTCTGGGTCATAGGGTTCATGAAGTTTGAGGAATATTCAAAACGACGCCAGATTTCTTTCGACATTGTCACGCGAACACGTTACTGATCAGCGTTCAAGCATTTCGGAGTCCATTTGGATGACACCTTTTTAAGTCTAAAACAATATGAAACACACCTTCTTAGGAAATGACCAATGTTTCTGCTATTCCTGTGAGCCCAATTTATCAATCTTGTAAAATCATATCGTGGATTGAATCAGTATTTTTCTGGGTGGTGCTCATCTTTGACATTTGATCTTTTTTAAATTCTGCAACCCACTTGTTTTGGATGTCAAAAAGTATATTTATAAAACAGCGCAGTTGTAACCAAAATAAATTTTGTTTACTAGAAAGTGTCAAGACACGAATATGTCGTCGTATTAATATATCTCCTTGACGGTAGTTATATATCGACATACATAATACCCGTAAACTATGATGTAAATTACATGTAACATGTAAAAAGTATTAATTTCTACGACATCTCCTTTAAAAGTACAGGCGACAACTAACAAGTGCTAAAGAATTTCCATTCACTAGCCTGTAGAATTTGTCAATTGACATTAAAAAAAAACCCGACATTTGCATAGTAATTAAATTTATATTAAAAATAGCATCTACGGGTTACATGCACGCATAATTTTACAGTGCGCTGATGTATAATTATTAATATATCGCTAGCCGGTAGTTATCGAGTATGTGGTAGCCGATATATCGATATACCGGCTACCACATTCGATATATCGATAATTATCGATAACTAACCTTCCACAACAAGGATGGCATTATTTACCATATGGCGACCTGCTTGGCCCATTAAATCAAGCACAGGGCATTTGCGCGCGCGTTTTGGGTGTTTAAACTATAACTTTTTTTGTGCTTCTTTAATATATAACAATTTAGGTACGAAATAATTTTACATATGAATATTGAAAACAATAAGGATATATTTCAAGAAAGTAGGTGAATGAAATGTATAGTATTTCGTATTGTTGCGCGTCAGCGCCATCTGTGGACGGGAGTTACAGGCTTGTGGATGCGGTGTGGTAGGCACTGGAGGTGATCCTAGCTACAAACAGATGGCAGAATGTCGATAGCGAGATATAGAGTGAAGCGCGGAAGTTCTGAAGTTGCGAATTCGAATAGCGATTATCGAGCGAGCGAAAGGCTTAGTGAAACAGGTGTTTTTAGTGCAAGTGTGTGGTATAGTGAATTAGTGGTGTTAAAACAGTTTGGTGTTTTGAACTAATGCTGTATAGACTTTTAGTGTATTTGATACTAGTGTTTCAAATAAGAGTTAAATTAGAAATCAGCAGTTTTCGAGCCCGTACTCGTAACAGTATTTCAAATACTTACTAACTGTATTAATAATTTCAAATTAGCAGCCCATTGTTTTCTGATTGTACACAATTAGTAATGGTTTTTCGATCTATTTTCTAGGCCTGCAGAATCTTAACTAACATTAAGAATGTTGTAAAAGCAGTCGTGTTTTGGAATCTGCAACCCTTTTTAAAGCTGTATGATGCCACCGGGCTACAAGGCGAGCCTTTTTTCTTGTTCGTCCCCAAAAGATTTCAGCGTTAACGGTTAAATCTTAATAGAAGTGTATTCTGAGAAAGGACTTTTTCTAAGACTTTTTATGTAGCTTCTTCAAGGTAAGCTCATTCAAAAAATGGTCGTAATATGTACGATATATTTAATGTTCCCTGTTAACCTCAAAGGTAGCCCCTACATGTCATTTAGTTCAGAATTCTTTACTCAGGTGTCGATCTCATCAGCTTCTTCTAGATTAACTTATTCTTTGCGAGAGTGTTTTTCGTACTGCTAGTATAGTGCAGAACMTAMGAGATGAATGAATGTTACTACTGTTAATCGCCAGTGTGATGCGATTGACTCTGTTGATAGTCTAATTTGGCATCAGTCCTGGTTAGGCCGAGATAGCTTTCAACCCTTGTTGCTTAAGGATTTCTTTTCAAGCGCAGGTTAAAATCGCGAAGATTTGCGCTTGAAATTTAACGAATATTTCCCCAAATCCACATAAAGACTTATGTCAGAATGAATCTCATCAAATATTCAAGCGACTGCAACTCGTAAAGTTTTTTTTTTTATCAGTATAAAATACATCCGAGTTCAATCTCCCGGTGCTCTTTTTTCATTGCCCCCTTGTTTGAATAGTTACGACTAACAGATTTTTATTGTCATATACCTTAGTGACAGTATATTGTTCTTTTATTTGTTCCAAGGTCAGAGTTACTATTTTTTATGGACTTTCAGTGTACATGCTGCCATTATTCTTTAAATCCTTACTACCAGATGCTGTGGGGTTAACTCAATGGGCGTGCTTTGATCGCCTAAAGCATGCTAGCCCTTACAATCCGCTTAGTTTCTTTTGAAAAAAGTGTGCCTTGCATATACAATGCTTTAAGTACTTTAGAGCAAAACTCAGCTGCCTTGTCGACTGCATTCACTGTTATGTGCACAAGTGCAATGATGAAATTTTAATTTGAAATGTGTTCTCTTGTTTCCTAAACCATATGGATATATTTTGTGTATTAATAACAGTGTTTGAATTTCTATGCAAAATCCATAAATATAAATGTTCTTGGATGTAGATAAAAATTTATTTTATCTGTGGTATTGTGGATTATTAGATTGACTTTTATTTATGTTTTAAACTTCGTCTCGTTATTGTTCTACTTAGCTCTGGTGTAACGATTCAACTATGTGCTACCTATTGCGCGATGAATATACCATGCGTTTCTTGCTTGGGATTAGTGTTTTACTATTCCATTTGTTAGATTTTCCAGCGCATGATAAAAGACTTTTAAATACAAAACGTATGTGAAATTTAAATAGAAACTTACTAAAGATATTCAAAATATCTATGTAATAAAATAATAAATAAAATAAAGCAAAAAATTCATGATGGTTTTTATTGAAAATCTATTAGCTTTAATATAATTATATTTAAGTTGCGAATGCTCACTAGTTATAGGTATGTATAATATCAGAAGAATATGTACTTAATCTCGACTACAGCGCAGGTCGCTTGAGCAATGTAAGTACACTATAACACGTCTATAATCCTCTCTGCAGCGGAGATTACATACTTCCTTTCTTGCTGGCTAAGGTAGTAGACACGTTTAATAGAAGCCTTACAACTAGTGTAACACTATATGTCGGACGTTAGTGCTGTTTCATTTAAATTTCATCCCTTCCTTTAACCTTTGCTACGCTTGCTCGCTGATGTAAGGCTTAGTGAAAATTTAATGGAAACTCTGCAAAGATTTGTTTGAGATGCAGAAAGTTTTCTTATTAAATATTAGTGGGTTTACGAATACTATATGATCAAGCGAAAGTATGGGTCGCTAACAGCTTACTTTAGGTCTTCAGACCTTCTGCAAATTGATTCATTAGCAATTCATGGCATGTTTCGAGCGCGGTTTAATTTTATAACAATATAACCCAGTAGGTTGTCGGGTACCTCGCTGCTACCTACCTTTCAAACTAAATAAGGGACTTATTACTGAAACTTTAATTAATTCCACGTATTTTTCTCTAAGGTGTTTTTGATAATGAAGCGGCTAAATTTGTAATTTAATTTTACATGGATGCGTAATTGGGTTGTAAAGATGTTCGCGAGGCTTCTGCAAAACTTTGATGTGAAGTAGGAGAGAAAATACGTCGTGAGCAAGGCATTCGTTGGCTGAACGTCAGTTAGTCAGCACCAAATGTTGCTCTAATTAACAGCACAAGGAGATAACGAATATGCAGCTTAAACTTTCACTTTCATGTATTGTACCTGGTTACTTTAGCTAACGCTAAATTATTGCATTAGGATACTGCAATTGGGTATTACCACTTTTTTTTAAATTACGTAAAATGAATCTTGAAGTGCATATATATCGTACGCCATGTTAGAAAGAACAACAAAAAAATTTGTAGGTAGAGAATTTCAGGTCTGAAATTCGAATATTAGGAGTCACCGCCAAAACGCTTCTATCCAAGGTTATTCAACTCGTGACGTCAAGTGTCATGTAAACATTACCAAGGAGCGTGCTGTCTAATGGTGTAGTATCTGTCTTGTATTGGAAAAGCTTTTGTATGGTGTTTATTGAAAGGACGGTGTAAGAGGTCGCACCAATGTTAATCTATTATGTATGGAAAACAAAACAAGTGTTATTTTATACATGATTATAAAAGTACTTCAGTCAGTACAGCTAACAAAATTTTTGTAACCGTTCCTCGAGATTATCAACGTATGAAAAAGTTGTTTAAGGCGCCTAGACGTGATATGCCGAAMTCGCAAAGTTTGTTTTTCTGTTGTGAAGACCATCTTAATTCTTACTGTAAGTTTTATTATTCTTTTTGGGGTTATAAGTGTTTACCATTCAGTTTCCATTTTGTTATAGCTTGAAGAGGATATGAAAAATTATATGCGTTTTAAGTTGATAGAGGGAAATGTTATAATAAAGAACGACGTTGTTCCGCATATATTCGACTGTTAGCCAGACCGGAAACGAGACATAAGAGCCCCGAAAATAAATAGCAATTTATATTTATTCTGATATCTAAAATAAATGTCAAGTTTAGGGTACATTCTTGATTCTGAAGTTTTTATGTTTACAAATAGTATGTTTTCAATAACCTACTGTGATCAAATTATCAATGCTACGTTAATTTGAGAAAAAGTTCACTTATGCTGTTGCTTTTACGTTCCTCATCTCTGCCGCGTTGAAATGCTCGTCGCTGTACACCAATTTCATAACAATGAACATGCCTTCAGAAGTCATAACTCATAAGTATTTCACTTTTTCTTGGGGCATTTTTATTCGCTTGTCAAAAATGAACGCAAACAACAAACTGATAAATTGACGGGCTGAGGCTGACGCGTGACGCGCTGACCCCAAATGTAAACAAGCGGCCATTTACAAGACACCTGACGTCACGGCCAATATGTTCGCGTTTTGGCGGTCTCTTTAAATATTCACATTTTTAATATAAAAAATACACCTTACGATCAATTTTTTCGAATTTATAAGCTGTTACAGCTGTTTTGTGGATTAGATGCTACATATAAATATGCAATTTAATAAAATATAAATACATGGCAAATACCCAATTGCCAAAAATTGCACTGGTTGCGTGATTTTATTAAAATCACTTTTCCGCTTGTTATGCAAGAACACAAAAGCAATTTCACTGCTTAAGTAAGTATCGAATTGTAAATTTTCCAGTTCAGATATGAACGCTCAAAGAGGACCCTATATGCTTTGTATTTGGTCCGTTCATGCTCGATGAGCGCTTCACCAGACGATTTCCGAGCTATGTTTGATCCGAAAAATGGTCAGTATCGAGTCATAGTCATTCTTTCGTAAAATCAAGTAGGTACACATTGTGAAGATGGAGTATTTTAGAGAAACTTCGTTTGAAAAGCCCCCAAAATGGCTGTCTGTACGCCGTATTTGTATAGAGCCCGCGTGCAAGTTGAGCCTGACTACCCTTGTCAATAATGAAAAAAAATTTAATTACAAGTAAAATATAAAAGTGATTCTTTAACATTTATCTTTTTATTACTTAAAGTACATTCTAGATGTCTACAGTATATTATACAAACTTAATCTTTCTGGCTTTCATCTGTGCAAATTCAACACTTTCTTTGTTTCACATTCAAGTCATTTATTAGTTCATGTCAGATTGCAAGAATACACAATTAAATTAATCGATTCTGAATCAGTGTCGATCTAACATAATTTTTAATAGCTTTTAGCTTTGAGAAAGGTCTTTGAGTTCGGAAATGCAGTTATTAAATCACTATAAAAAATACGGTAAAATCTTTGGTGGTTTTGTGTAAAATTATATGCCAGCGTGATCCCAACTTTACTTTAGAAGTCGCCCCATCTGTGATTAATTGCATGACCTGGCCCCACTGCAGTGGCATAGTGTCATCTGCTGTCAACACGAAGTACTGAGTTGCCGTCAAAATGGCGTCGTATTCTTTTTCCTTTTGTTTCCTGCGCCCTAAAGGTGGTAATATTTAAGTATGTTACTTATCCAGTATCGAGACACTGTCATGCATTATATTACCTATGTTCGGTAGCTGTGTGATGTCGGTCTGACACATATTCCACTACTTTAATTTAAGGAAAATTGTTGCTAATTTTAGCTCACTGTCTCGTTCACTTGTTCAAAGTTAAAATAAAAATGTTCAATTTTAATTTATGCCTTTAATTACGGTCTAATAAAAAATGGCACATGGGCCTTGTACAACGTCTTACACGTCCGCTTACGGCGGCCCTAACGTCGGATGTCATGTAAATTGTAAACAATATATATAAGAGTATCAAAGACATACCGTTATGTGTATATGAGACACACGTGTGCTGGTAATAAAGTTTGAAAAAAAAAGTTAGAGCAGACTAGCGAACTGCAAATAAAGCAAGTCCTTTTAAAAACAACAGTAATAAATGTACCGGATAAAGTCTTTTTTACAAATCTTAAGGAATAAACGCTTTAAAGCGGCGAGACGTGATAATATGCCGAAGTTGAAATAAACATAGTTTTGCTGCGAATGTCATTTTAATGAAGGTATATCAAGTGTAAGATGATGGTACATACTTCTGGTTTTCCACTACTGAAAGTAAGATATGAAAAAATGGATGTGTTTCAGATTAGTTAGTTGAAGTCTCATTATGAAGGCAGGCGTCTTACATCTTACATCACATCTCAATATTTAACTGACGGACAAAAAGAATTGTGGGTGTACTGTATATTCGATGAGCCCGTAGTTTTAACTTAGACACTTCTGAAACTTCTGATGCATTGTAGAAAAGCTTATGCTGATTGACAATTTCTCCGGCAAGAGATAAACCCACGCTATTGATGCATCGGGCAAATACTGAAAAGTGCATACAGAATTATTATTAGAAATTATTTCAGAAAAAGGTGTGGGGATGCTTAGTCAATTTTTTGTTTTATAACATAATTCACGCCAATATCTCATGCGGACAATAAGTTTGGTATACACCGTCTAAATATCTGAAGTACAAATTCAACATGTGTGGGTAATAATGTTTCATCAACGGGAAATAAGTGACCCGTGTTTGAAAGATAACACCGCATAATAGCGATGCAACATTAACTTTCATGGTCATTAATAACTAATTAGATTGAGATACACTGGGGTTTAATAATAATACATACGCAGCAACACATTAAATCTCTGTTGGCATCGATTACAATTTGATTCCATTTGATAGACTTTAGCCATTAAATGACGTTTAGGTTTCAGTAATTAGATTCAGTTTCAGTCAATTATGCAAAATATTACACAACCATTCATATTGTCGTACCACAAGTATGGCCCACTTCACTTCATCGTGGTTCTTTTAGCATGTGAACAAAATGCGTTATTAATTCAGAGAAAGAATCACAGTGCATTTGGAACAGCTATTTGTGCAGCAATGTGCAACTGACATGTAACATACCGTTTTTAGAGTCACTTCGTCAAGTCGGTTAGAAGTCAAAGAAGCTCTCTTATTTAATTTATAATAATTACTGAGGCTAACGGACGTGAACTGCAAGCAATTCGCTTATAACTTGTTTATTATCCGAAAAAACAAGTTTGATAAGAAGTAGATTTAGAAGCATAGATCGCAATACTAAATTAAGAATAAACATTTATACAAAAAACAATAGCTGCAGAATAGTTATCAAAAGGGGACAGTTTGATACTGTGTAGAAGAAAGCTAATTAAAAAAGGTATTTTTAATAAATATGTACTTAAAGGTCATAAAAGTAAGTATGTCTTTGTTTTGCTAAAAGTACTTAAATAATATAATTGGACATCTTATAATGCACACAGAAATTTGCAGTGGTAAAGCCAGATTGCACTATTATGTGTTTCTCTTATTATTTTATTAATTGTAATACAATGTGATGTAACACTATGTAACTTCAGTTGGTATTCTATTCTGTGGTTGTTAGTCCTTAATATTTCACTAGAAGAGTATGCTACACAAAAAAAATAAGAAAAAATAATTTTTTTGTACTTATCCTAAAGCTACATACCGACTTAAATTGTATCTGACTTAGAAAAATCCACGTTTCTGTACTTATAGGTATTGTTTTGCGGCATTAGAGTCTGCAGCAAAACCGTTAGGATTGCTCGATCTAAATTATGCAGCTTTAGAACAAAATTCCCTCAAACATGTTGGATTGGAAAATACGTATTTTGAATAACTTTTGCCTGTTGTGAATTTTGAATTATTTAATCGTTTGTTTCAAGGCAAACTATTAAGTTAAGCGCAGTGGAGCAAATACGTCGTTTTGCAATAAGAGGAACGAATGTCGGAAAACAAAACGAATATTTCTTACAAAAACTGCATTCGATATTGTCAGTTCAGTATCATGACGATTCGTAGTAATTTATGTATCTGGCATAGCCTTTCTTGCTTGTTCACTTAGTGCAAGTCATTTTTGCTTTTGTTAATTTATTTTGCAAGCAACTGAGTTTGCAACTAAGCGAATCTTATGAAACGAGAGGAATGCGCGTGGAGTGCACCGAGCCTTTCTCGATTTCGATTCGAATGAATGGTGCATCTCCAATGTTTAAAAATGATTGTATGGTAAATAATACAGCACATCTTTTTCTTCTTACGTTGTTATAAATGTATATGCTGCTTGAGAACAATTCAATTACTCAAAAGTAATTGTCACGTCCTTCGATAGGTATTTACACCTGTTAGGGACGAGTCCAGTTCTGCAAACATACTTCTTTAATTACTTTTAATAATTTTTGATATTTTTATCTTGAGCAGAAGATAAATTTTATTAATTGCTTCAGCCATGTTTTTTCTTCAGACTTTAAAGTGTTTTTTTTAAGAACGACGTTAGATAATTTTTTTTATTGATTACGTGATTTATTATCAAAACACTTGGAGTGGAATGACTACACTGAAGAGGATTTCTTTTTTTCACTTAATTCTGAAAAATCAGCCTATAAAGTAATGATTTTAATCAATTTAAAGAAAGAATTTGTGTTGATTGGTCAAATGAGGAAAATAGATTTATCATTTGTAGTTTTCTGTTTTTATTGATAATTTATTTTTTTTATCTTTTAATGGGTTTAATTTGTAATTATAAAAGTTTATTTTTGATTGATTGGTGACATTTTCCGAAAATTAACATGTCTCTTTTTTAATTCTTCAGTGCATAAAGCTATGGTACGTTCTGTTATATAAATGTTTTGGCTTCTCCAGTAGTAATGTGCATAATGCTGTAACTTGTTATAAGTATTTGTTAGAATTGTCAGTTTATTTTTTAACAAATTTCAGAAAAAGTATTTAGTGACCCCCCCATTTCAGCACGTGAAAATCACGAAAGAATTTTTTACAGTAATACTCGTACATGTCTGTTTGATGGTGTAAAAAAACCACCATTGTAGTTGAAATAAAAGAAAATTTAAGGTAGGATTAGAGAAACTGACCACTGAAGAAGTAAAGTCAACTTATAATAAAAAATCATCCGTACACAGACGATAAGAGTGCAGATGTGCAAAATATTGATTTTAGCTTAAACTAACTATGATGTAAGTAAGAATTTAGATGGTAATGCCATCTGTCAGCGTTACTCTGACATGATGACAAAGCCACCTAGCTGCCCTAACGGGTACTATTTCCTAAAGGAAGTGATCTGTAGCCTGACAGATTGGCATGCAACTGCATACTTCAATTTGACAGCAGGCCCCCACGGCACTTTTTGCTACCGGGCAAGAACCAAAATAAATTAAAATGCATGCATTTTAAACTAACTATATTAGGAAATATTAAGAGGTAGTTATTAATAATAACGTCAGCCTTTATTAATATTGCTAGAATATTTTGTGCTATACTTTTATTTTTACCATGAAACAGGTGCAAGGTCTCAAATAGTGAATTCTCAGAAAAAATATAGTTTTTGAATTTAAATGTAATAATTTTTGTTTGTAACTGCGCAATTATTAAATAAACAAACAGGTATATTTTAATGCAAATCTCCAATTCTCAATTACAGAAAGGAACATTAATATGATCATAATATATTCGCTTTACTGAATATTAAGATAAATGTGCTTTGTTTTACTCGCTTGGTCTGGGTAGACGTTTTTGTTATTTATTGCATTTGCTCATGTTCTATTTTTTGCTTAACTCGATCTGTGTGCTCTAAGAAGAAAGGCCGAATTGCGGCCGTATGCGTCCGCTCTTTTTTATTTTTGCGAGTAACGCGCTGACGGCTTATTCAATGCCATCGTTCGGTTCATTCATATTTTAAAAACGCCATCCGGGAAAGAAAATTTAATTTATGACCATGCAGTGTCTAAAACAGATTTCCTGTTTATGAGATAGGACATACGACTGTGAACTCCGGCGTCCGGGACGACCTATGTTGAATTGGCAATGGAATAAAAACGCATTGCGCCGACAGTAAAATTAAGGAATTAATTAATGTCCTCCTTTTTTTACTAGTTATGAGATAAGAGTCACTTTATTTGGTTAACAACTTTAAAACCAAATATTTTCTAAATTGATTGAATTGATGAAAAAGTAGACTCGTCATAAGCGATGAGTAAATGTCATTGTCATTTTAAGCAAAGTGTATAAAAAAGATACCGTCCATTTATATGGAAGTAAGTACGATCATATTCTTACATAAAAACTTCAGTAATTTGAAATATATTAATAAAACATATGCTTGCAAGAAGCTACTTTAAACAAGCTTTACTTTTTGCCTTACTGCCAACACTTACTTGCAACAAGAAGTTATATAGTAACTAAGGTATGGATAAAATACACTTACCAAAATGAAGTTTCAGGGTGGATCACATCATCTGAAACAAAATTTGCTACGTAAACAACTCAATTTTATTTTACTTATAAAACATAACTTAATGTTTAAATTTACCTAATAAAAAAGAGATACTACATAACAAATGGCGTGCGAGGTGTATTGTCGCACCGGTGCCACAGGTGCCACATTAATGTGACATTCTTCGTTAGCTTCTTTATTATGAGTTTTAGAAAAAAGTACAAAGGTAAAATCTTATTTTTAAGAGCTATAACCTAAGACTTATAACATTTATGTAGAGTGTCCCATTTCTACTTCACCACAAGCAACTTTTTTATTTGCATTTTTGCATTGAAGAAAACTTCGTTAAGCATACTAGTTGCTTATAGTAGAGGGTTTCGGCGTTATTTGAGATTTTTTCTAATTTGACATTTTACAGCATTTAAAGAATGACGAATATTAATAATATCGGAAAGTAAAAACGATTGCGATATGCGCCCTCCGTTAAGCCCAGAAAAATTCTAAAAAATTTTTTGCACGTTAGCTTTTGAATTKGGTATTTGWTATKTATTTATATTTTATTAAATTGCATATTAATAGGTAGTGTCTAATCCACAAAACAGCTGTGATAGCTTATAAATTCGACAAAATAGATCGTAAGGTGTATTTTTAATATTACAAATGTAAATATTTAAAGGGACCCGCTAAAACGCGAACATATTGACCGTGACGTCAGGTGTCTTGTAAATGGCTGCATGTTTACATCTGGGGTCAGCGCGTAACGCGTCAGCCTCAGCCCGTCAATTTATCAGTTTGTTGTTTGCATTCATTTTGTGACAAGCGAATTAAAATATGCCAAGAAAAAGTGAAATACTTATGAGATATGACTTCTGAAGGCATGTTCATTGTTATGGAATTTGTGTAYAGCGACGAGCGGTTCAACGCGGGGGAGATGAGGAACGCAAAAGCAACAAAGCAATAGCATAAGTGAACATTTTATCAAATTAACGTAGCATTGATAATCTGATCACAGTGGGTTGTTGGAAACATACTATTTGTAGACATAAAAATGTAAGAATCGAAAATGTATCCTAAACTTGACATTTATTTTAGAGGTCAGAATAAATATAAGGTGCCATTTATTTTCGGGGCTCTTGCGGCTCGTTTCCGGTCTGACCAAGATTCGAATATGTAGGGAACAACGTCGTTCTTTATTATAACATTTCTCTCTATCAACTTAAAACGCATATAATTTTTCATATCCTCTTCAAGCTACAACAAAATGGAAACTGAATGGTAAACACTTATAACCACAAAAAGAATAATAAAACTTACAGTAAGAATTAAGATGATCTTCACAACAGAAAAACAAACTTTGCGATTTCGGCATTTCGGGTCTAGGGGCCTTAAACAACTTTTTCATACTTTGATAATCTCGAGAAACGGTTACAATAATTTTGTTAGCTGTACTGACTGAAATACTTTTATAACCATGTACAAAACAACACTTGTTTTGTTTTCCATACATAATAAATGCGTGTAAAACTACACAAATCACTTTCTGGTGCGACCTCTTACACCCCCCTTTCAATAAACACCACACAAAACCTTTTCCAATACAAGAATGATACTACACCGTTAAACCGCACGCTCCTCGGTAATGTTTACATGACACTTGACGTCACGAGTTGAATAACCTTGGATAGAAGCGTTTTGCCGGTGACTCCTAAAATTCGAATTTCAGACCTGAAATTCTCTACCTACAAATATTTTTTTGTTTTTTTTTAACATGGCGTACGATATATATGTGCTTCAAGATTCATTTTACGTAATTTTCAAAAAAAGTGATAATACCCAATTTCGGAAGGCCCTATCATGGATAACTTGATTTTTCAAATAGAGCGATATAATTGTTCAACACGCACAAACGCGGAATTTCGTCTCTTTTGATTTTATTATTAGCAATTTTTTATTTTAATTTGCAGTTTTTATTACACCGCAGTTATCAAATAGCAGAAAAACAATGAAAAGTACCTAAAACAATTTATCTATCTATGTGATGCTGCCACTGAAAAATATTTATGTCATTAATCATTATTAATGTTAAACTGATGTTTTACGCTATAAAAGTTTTTGATAAAGACCTAAAAAGGTGGTCGAAACGACAAGAAAAATAGTTTTTATTGGAACCAGAACCCACTAAGAAGAACTAATACTAAACAATTTATTTTGCTGTTCTGTCAATTCACTTGTGGTTCATCGTACTTCTAGTGTGTATTGTTTTGTGTTTTAAGTTCACTCTATTTTTTAATCAAAATTACGAAATAGTGATGTATTTGGTAATTATGCGACGGTCGATATATACATTTCGTATCCAGCCGGATATTCGGCTTTTAAAGCCGAACAGAAATTATCATTCGGAACCGAATATTCAGTGTTCATTGTCTTCTGACACTGTTATTTAATATTTGGTTGTAATAAATCATAAAGAGATGATGTTTCTTTTTTGCACCTGTATTTTCTATCTATAAAGTAAACAGAACAAAATATGATAAAAGTTTATGTGGTGACATGTCATGTATAAAATAATGTCTGTTTTTCGAAAATAGCGAAATTACAAAAACAATGTATGTCTTATTCGGAACCGAATGATGCCGAATATTTGGAAATATGAAATAATTAGTATGATGTACTCCATTGGCGGAAGTGATAGGAATTGTTTGTTGGCGTCCAGGATTTATATTCAGTCAGAAGATATCCAGATTTTCGAGCACTTCAGTGAAGAAAATTCATTTCATATAATGCTAAATTTGGTGGAGAATTCGCACACGAGCGCAAGAGAGTTATACAATCACGTTGAATTGGCTGAATTTAGAATGTTATGTTATTGGGCTTTACTCTTTTAATGAACAAGTCAGTGGGACAGATATACATATAAGTTTTTCTTTTATCAAATTCGTTGCCGGCATTGTTTTTTCTTCTTTCTGTATAGGCACATATTTTTATTTTATATTTTTTCTAATACAGTAAATATTCTTGACGATAGGCCCAAACGTGTATTAATTGTACATGAAAAAAATATGTAGTTATATGCTTTAAAGAGAGTCAAGTTATCGATATGTTATAACCGTTATAACTTATCGAATTTAAAAAAAATGCATCCAAAAAAATTATGAACGATAATTTCTTTTTGATATGAATAAGGAATGACGAAAATAGTATGACGTCGATTTCCACAAGCCAATCATTTAAATATTTTCGTTTTAAGACAAAACAGTAAAAAAATTAATGTGCCTACAATTTTTGCGCACAATATGAAGCTTATAATCTAGGTGCACAAGTCGAGCTGCTAATAGTGAGTCACGCTCTAATTAACTGGCTGACACATACTAATTCCCCAACCAGTTAGGATGCGGGGAAAAGGAGTCTAGGTGACATATGATAATGCATTTTAATTTACATGTACAATTAAAAATTGCCTGTGACATGTTCTGGCGGTAGCGCACTTTTAGGGTTCCCTTTCCTTACCCTACATGCGGTCTAAATATAAGCGGCGGAATTTGATTAAAAAAAGTCTTTCGAACCAGACGACGTCGAAAGTTCAACATCCGCTTACAGTCCCCCAAGTTCCCTGTGAGACATAGTTGAGTGGTCTAGGGGAATGAGTGCTGCAGTATAAGAGAGTGGGATGTAGGATGATAGCATATTTAACAATTCAGACAGATACAATGTAATATTTGTTGGAAAAAGTTACTCCAGCGCGAACATACGTAACAACTTTGCTTTCTTATGTTACTGTGCGAATAGTGTAGAGCAGAAGGAAGAAGTATTATTCCTAGGTGGTTTGTTTATCTACCTTTCTTACGCACCAGAAAAATATAAACCTCACACATTATTATTTGACGGTATACTCCTATTTTTAATTAAATTGCATGTGAGACATGTACTAATGAAAATTATGGAAATGATTGCTTGGATGCAAATCTATAAATTTTCTTTTACAAACGATTGTTTACCTTGTTTATGCATAGAGGTCCGCTATACCAGCCCATTTTATTAAAACCGTAATTTAGAGAAAATTTTATAGTTTACCCGCTGGTGAGCGGGGATAGGCTGGCAATGATATTTCAAAGATGTTTCTTCATCCTACCCTAACAGAAAATAGGCCTTTCCACCCTAACTTTAGGGAGGAAAGTGGCCATTTACCTCTTTTATTTGTTAAAATTACAATGAAAATAAATATAAAGCGACATTTACAGTACAATTATTAAGGTTACTAAATAAAATTCTATGACATAAGAGGATTCAGTGAAACAACGAATAGTACTATTTTGAAGATCTGCATGATGTAAAGTGTTGATACGCAAAAATTCATAAGGCCGGATTTGACCAAAATAAACAGAAGATGAGCTTCTTCGCCGATAATTTGATCAGCAATGCGACAATATATCCTTTTGCAACTGTCATCGATCGCCAACCTCCGTGTCGTTTTGAAGTTATAATATCTCCACCTCCATCCGAAACAGAAGTACACCGGAAGCAATGTCCTGCTGATTCATTTCTGGATTTGACAATCCCAGGTACTTAGCTACTTTGCATGGTATTTGCGCCAAAGTATTTTTATCAACTAGTTGACTTATGCATTTTCCTTGTTGGTAACATCCACTAAGGAAGGACTTTTGGAAAAAACACCCCTAAAGGGAAGAAATAGGAGATACAAGTTTGTATGGAAATTCGTAATTTTTTGAAGCTCCAAGCATGAAACTTTATTTTTAGGCTTTTCATTAGAGTTCCAGCGATTTTAAAAATCTCACCCATAAGGAAGTGAAGGTTTGCGTGTGAGTTTTGTCATTTTTGAAGTTATAAACACGAAAAGCTATCATTCAGGCTTTGGATTAGACACAATAAACACGTGTTTCATCGTTTTTGGAAATTCAACCCTTAAGGGGCTGAAATGAGGGATGAAAGTTTGTATGGCAGTTAACATTTTTGAAGTTAAAAGCATGAAATGTTATATTATTTGGCCTTGTGATTAGAAAACAATAAGTGTGCGTTTCAGGGTTTTTAAAAATTCAACCTCTGAGGGGCTGAAATAAGGAATAATTATTTTAAAGTTAAATTAATTACGAAGTAATTAACATAAATTAAGTATTTAGGTTATTGTTTAGAAATTAATACACACCTATTTAACCTGTTTTAGAAATTCCTCCCCTAAAGATGTGAAAATGAGATAAAAGTTCGTATGTTAATTCCTTTATTTTCATAATAAAAAAACAAGTAAATTTGAAATTCTATATTCACGCTTTTGGTGAGAATTATCACATATATGTTTTATTTTACTGTTTTTTTTTCTGGAAATAACACCTTCCATGAGGGGATGAAAAAGAGGTGAGTATGGGATTTTCATTATTTTCGAAGTAATATTTAAAAATTTGCGTTTTAGTTAACTTTGGTATTTGATAATTATATATGATCTTCTACCCGAGTAAAGCCACAAGGTATTAGATAAAGTAATTAGGTACACAAGAACAAAACTTTATTATCGAAATTTAAACATTTGAATGAAATGGCTCAAAATGGCTACCTGTATTATTAATACAAAGCTGAAAACGCGGAATGCATGAGAGTTTTTAGATCATTTTGATATCATCTGCGACTTTCATTATTATTTCGATTGATTCTTCCATGGTTTGTCCTTACAGAATTGACACAAGTCTTCATGTGTCGGCCCACGCGGTAATCGAGTGGAGTGACATCAGGTGATCTCAGAGGGCACCAAGCAATCGGTCCCTGTTGACCTATTCATCTATCCGTAAGCTGCTCATTATAAAATGTAACTGCTCTGTAGCAGTGTATGTGAGCTCCAGCATGAAATAGTTACATTTCACGTCTAACATGCAGGAGAATATCTTCCAATAATTCTGCCAATGACTTCCGCAAAAAGTTTAGGTAATTTTTCTCCAGTCAAACGGCTTTCAAGGGTAGGAAAAAATTAAAAATTTCGTTCTCTGGTCGCATAAGGATTTTTATTTGTTATTCAATCCCTGTGCCCTGCCAAAAACAAAATTTTGTCACACTGCACTAGGTTACGAGTAATATTGTGGACGCAGACTCTGGACAGGTTGAATGTGGAATTACGTATATGACAAGGTACTAACATACTAGCACCTAGAAGCAACATTTATTGAACGATATAAAAACAAAAACAGCTTGCTCAGGCTACTTTGTTTCCCTTTTAGCAACGTAGATCATTAGCTGTAATAGTTCCTGTAGAGCATAAAGCTATCCACATCTACAGATCGGTTCACATTGGAATGCAGGTATGTTTATTAGAACTTGATGATCCGGAATGGCCTCAGGAATATGTATATTCACTACGGCCCTTTATATGCGGAACCCCCTGTAAGTATATTATATTCCGTCTGGAATGGCATGACATATATTCTACTGTATAGTTTAGTGCTCAAAACTGAAGAAAAATAAAGATGAAAAACCTATTGTTTCAAGTTTTTTTAATTGTTCAAGCACACATACAAACATACATATTGTTAATACTTTACCTAATGTACCAAAATACAACTTATTAGATTTTCTGTTGAATGAGTACATCTTCATTACCTTTTACGAATATATAAATATATAAGTTTTTAATTTTTAATAATTTTGTAACCACTTGTAATAATATCATTATCCTAAATCAAACCGTAGTTCTAAATAAATCAAGGCATGGAATACGGGATCACATTGTAGAAGTATTCGCTTTTACACAGATACAACAAGCTCTCTCATTTTATCGAATTACGGGTTATAATGCGGGGTATTATGCGAATAATTGGAAACGGGCAAAACAAGCTAAAAATATGCACACCGTATTTCAGATAAAACAGGATTTCACGAGGAACTTTGATCTGCACCGTCATGTAATTTCTGCGTTATCATTTTTGATGCGACTGGCTACTGACGCTCGTGTTCACTTACATGAAGTGATACTGAATAGGTTGGCAGGGAAGCTTTGCAGTGTGTTTGGAGTTGGATATAAAAACGTGATACCTCATGCGCTTCACATTAATGAAAGCGTCATTAGTAAGCTTTGATAATTAAAGTGGATGAAGTTCTCGAGTTTGTACCAGTTTGAAGAAAATAAAACCTACTTATTTTGCTACCTATGTGCGCAAGACTGGTCAACTATTTTATCTATTTACACGTTTATTAACATGTGAGGATGCATTTATAGCAATTATAATTAGTGTATATCGAGTTGTGGTATAGTGCGTTAATTACCGGATCACGCAAGCAAATGGTTATGCAAACAGCAATGTTTATACTGGAAAAACTAGGTGTAGACTTCTGCAATAAGTAATAATGACAATAATTCGTTCATGAACTGTTTAATGAACGCAGCACATGGATGTCTTTAGAAATAGCATAACTTTAAACGAGCGACACGTTTTCCTTTTTGAGTGTGCTCTTAAAGAATTAAAACATATATAAACAATACCAAATATCGACTTATTAAGAAACAAATGATGTGAATAAGATTAATATAAAATGCACGTGATAATTTTCACCATAGTGTTTTTACATCTTTCTGTTCAACATGTAAATGTAAAAGCAATTCGATGAGATTCGATGAGAAGAAATGGAAGATTCACTTTAAAGTTAACAAGTAGGTAACCTAAAAGTGCAGTGCTTCTTAATTTGATCTAATCGTATGATAAAATTCTCTATCACACTTTTGGTAAGCTCACCCAAGTCTCTAGGTTTATTAAATGAGACATTTTCAAGTCATATAAAGTTGTATACGTTTACAGATATAGTCGTCGACGAAGAACCTCAGCTCGTCGTATTTAAGCTATTCAATTTTAAAGAACAGCCTAATAAGAAGTATTGGCTTGCCTGCTCAACTTTTTCATATTGTGGGAAGCACTATTTAACACCATCATTGGAATAGCACAGAGAACAAGCATGATGTAGCCAGAGTTACTTTTAATAAAACGTCAATTTTTTTGAACACCTAGATTTCTCGATTTTTTGCCTATTATGGTTGAAAAATTGCAAAATTAACCCCATTCTCCGCACACTTTAGCGGCACTTCATGATTTGTACAAGTAGCCTGGAATTAGTCACTTCAGGAGGAAATCGGACATCTAATTAAGTAGCTTATAAGATGAATGCATGTTTGTAGTACCTGGTACCTGGCTCTACACATTATTAATTTTTTTTGGGTTCTTGTTGTCCGATTCTCTTCTGTTCTTGCTTGATTAATAAATATCTATGCTCGTCAAACTTTCGTATAGGTACAATAATTTCTACTAATCGGCTTTATTTCTATATCAGTTAGTTAAGTTTGGTTTGTCACAAGATCTGGTAAAAATGAACGGATGTATGTACACAGCACAACTTTTCTACTCACCCATAGTAACTACATACGTGAAATATATTGTACATTTACTGGAAAGTTTTTAGCTGCGGACGTATACTTTGGTTCTCTAATTGTTCATAGTGTTCTGCTTCAGAAGATAATATTTAATATTATTGAATTTATTCAAATTTCACACAGCTGTGTTTCGTTGCTAACTACTCCCAACCCTTCTTTTAAAATCACCTTATACTGTATAACAAAGTTAATGTCCTCGCATGACTTAATTATGAGAATGTGTAATCTAATAATAGTACCAGATGTGTAACAGACACGCGGTGGAGCGGTTATTGCCACATCGAGTTTTTACAAGGCACCGACAAAAATGGACTCGTGTGGACGAAACTGTAATGAAATTCATTCATCAAGGAATATCGGCAAGCAAAATATATAATCAGTTAGGATTATAAGTCTAAAGCTGATGCCAGTTGCTTGTTATTAGGGAGTTATTACTCTAGTAGGTGTTAGAGCATCAATAAATTACGTATAAATGGCGTAATCTTAGATACATTAAAATGACGTTAAAATTCGATTGCAAAACGTCATTTTTGTAAACATACTTACATAATATCTGATACGTACCCAGCCATTCAATATTTTATTCCGTCAATGCCTTTTGTGTCTTGGTTTCTACATTACATAAAATAAAATATTCTTACTATTATTTATTCTCATTTTACCCTCTAGTATCGCCAAATCTCACTCATTCATGCATTATGTTATTGTAATACATTCCTATTACATTAACGTTTTCCGCAGTGTTGCCAGAGCATATGCAACCAAGACTTATACGTTTTCATACATCATTTGTTTTTTCTTATCAATTATGGGTATTTTTTGTACATTTTGTATATTTGTAGTTTGATTTGCAATGCTCTTATCTTACTAGGTAGGTATTATCATCCTTACACACATTTTTGACTTTAATTTCTATTTCTTTTTTAGTCATATACCTCTATAGTTTTTGATTACTGCATAGGCAATTGTGTATATTGCTGACAACAGCGCTTCTCTGTGATCTGTTGCTGCCTGAATCCTGAATGTTAGAATGATAAATTTGCGCCAACACAAAAAGTCGAGTCAAAACCCAGTAAGTGCGTTCGATGCCTCGTATTTTTATAATCTTACTCAATTTGCTTTTATTTAATGTGCTGTGGACTATTGTKTGTGGCMAGTATAACTGTATAGTTTATAATTGGTTAATAGTAATAACCTGGATGTACATAATCTTACTTTATGCTTTATGTAAAGTATACGTTAAGTAAAAGTATAAGAAAGGGGTTTGCAAGCCTTTCTAAGTGAATTGTAAACAACTAACAATAACCGACAAATTATTTTAAAAAATTTAGCAGGAATTATTGTTATCTGTTTCAAGAATTGTATATTTTGAGTTTGAAAAGTTATGTTTTTTTACGGGCAATCGATATTGTCTATAAAAAGTTTAGTACAAGACGTGGAAATAATTTCTAAACAGCAACATTTGTCATATTACCAAATGGCGTGACTGTGAAATCAATTGATTATAAAGAGCTCTTATTTAGTGACAATAAGCAACTTACCGTTGCGTTGTATTTAGGTTACTAAACGTGTTCAGAGATACGAATATGGTAAATCTCATTGCGATAGTTCCAAGCTAATTTTCTACTACATCGTCGAGTATAATTATATGGAAAGTGCGGCACAGTCCATAAACTATAAGAAAAATTAAAAAAAAAATGGACATTTCTATGACGTTGTTGCTGTTCAGTGTTTGCATTAATGTTAGCAACATAATTACCTAAAATTCAGTGAAAAACTACTACTGTACAATGAGATCACTTTTGGAAAATAAATCTTGGGTATAACACATCTTTAAATCTTATATTAATCTACGACTATAAAACAGCAATTGTTTACACTATGTTACAGACAATTTTATCTACACATATTTTATGACTTCGGTACAGGCGTATGGATATGGATATTTAAAATAGTGTATCAAACATTATCGGTACGATATATAAACGGTGTATTGCTACTTTCTTTGGAAATTTCAAAACACTGAATCTGATGATCGATATATAAAAGTTAGATGAGTTTTTTTAAAGACATCTTTCATTGAATACACGAAACGAAAAGTAGTAAAGCACAATTGTATGTAAAATAAATTTTGGTCGCTTTTCTCACCCATTTAAGTATCTCTATTAGTGATGGGTAAACAAATATTAAAAAGACTTTTCAGTTACCACTACTGAAGAATATACTGTTTTAAATATTTGCATTGCATATTTTATCGGCCACCTACCATCAGGCCAGTTCAGTATCAGATCCAAGATGTGATAATGCTTCTTGCAACTGGTGACTGATAAACAAATCAGACATCATTTCAAGGGATATATGGTATTAGTCAATCTTCAAGAATTTTGTGACAACGTTTCACTGCGTGAAATATGTCATCAAAGTTTACACATTGCGTAGAAAGGCCTCTAATTCAATCTATCCTAAACGGAATATGCAGTGTTAGAAAATAATCGACAAAATTTAGGGTTCCAGAAACCCTTCCACACATCTGTGGGTTAAATGACAAATATAATGGCTAAAATGAACAAGAGGTCGTTAGCAGAATTATCTAAGGCAACATACTCGTAGTAATTCGATAAATAAATACAATATTTGGAATAATGACATATCACGAAACATAAGAGTATACAACAAATTTAGTCTAAAACGCATGTTGTTAGTTTACCAGAAAAGATATGGTGAAAATAAATGACTAACAAAGGATCGGAATAGGTATAGGTAAAACAGTTACCAAAACTGTATAGATGTTAGGGAAAGCAGTGTGGAAAAAGAAGAAGTAAGTATTGTTTCATTTGCCAAGCTTTTGAATCATTTAATCCTTCTTCAGGCTCCAAATAGTACTACAATTTAGTCAATGAATGAAATAAGCAAATCATTAAATACTTGTATCGATTTTGAGGTTATACTAAATCGACAAATATCTGTGCCTTAGAAATCGTTACAGACTAATAAAAGGGCCGTCACACATTAAAAATGTTTATTTAAAAATAACTATAGTTCACAAATTATTCGCTAATAACTTTTATTGTTGATGAAACCGTAAGCAAACACCAGGGGTCAATTAGAAAAACGAACTTACATTGAAAGTTGGGAAAACTAGGAGAACAAAAGTCACCAAAATTCTAAATCGGAAAATTTTTAAGTTCAGAGGGAAGTATCTTCAGAGTCAGCATTTATTCCCCGAGTATTATAATAACTATCACAGTGCAAAAAAAATGTGTGTATCCTACATAAATTTTGCATATCATTTATATATATTAATGCTTTTAGACGTTTTATTAATATACACCATTTCCAAAAAACATCTTTTTTTAACCTATTTTCAACTGCCAAAATTTTTGATCTTTCAAAATTGAAAAAATGGGCATTATCTAAGTAGTGGCTTTTGTAGCTGCGACTTTTTTGATGTATTGATTCCAGTATGGACATATCGATATATCGAATAACGACATCAGCTACACGATATATCAAAATACGGTATATCGTTATATAATACTATATAGGCCGCAATGAAAGAATAAGATATTCTGAGAGCTTGACAAATGAAATAAGAGTACTTCGTCTTGCCTCAGATTGCGTTACCAAATATCTATCTAGTTTTAGTTCTTAACTGGACAGTCAGTAACTCAATTTCAAATAGCAGATATCAGATCCATCTTCAATTTCAAGGAAAGGCGAAGATAGCTGGTGCATGCTCTAGCTGGCACGTTGGAGGAAAATGGAGGGCCACGAGACAGTCAAGGATGGAAAGTTGTAAATATTACCAAGAGAATAATTTGTATGACGACTGAGAAGGTCGTAGATCAGGACACCAGAATAAGGAATTCTACAAAAATTTACGGTTATGCGTATATTATGCATGCACAAGAGACAGTATCACGAATTGATGAACGGGAGTAAAGGCTAATGCTCTTTCAGTCCTTCGCTAGTTTGTTCAAACTGTCACTACTTGTAAGCTGTTTTCCAGGAATGCGTATGATGTAGCGCATGAAAGGTCGCGTAGTAGTATATAATTTTTTCGACTTTGTTTAAAACTTACGATACAACAATTCTTTCATTAGTCAGCACTGCATTTAGTACTCACCCTTTTTTAGGAGAAGATCGGGGTGGAGTCGTTTATCGAAGTATCACTTTAATTAGTCGTTTCGAGAAATTCGCGGACATTAAACGCTGCGGACGGATATTGTCGCGACCGTCTATGTAATAAGTGTAATTACTGGAATAAGGAAAACTGTATGATAAGCACTTGGAATGTCTGAGAAAATGTTACCAGTTTTTTTCAGCCTTATAGTTTCGGACGTCGGGTGAACGACTGGGAAGTTTAAAATGAACTGGCTGAAAATATACACGAGACGCATTTAACCCAGTCTCGTTTGCGCCCAGTGCTATTATTGTAAACCTTCAGACAGTTGATCAAGCTTACGTGTGCAAAGATTTGCGCTGCTTACTTGCACATTTGCGATATTGTGGGGGCAGTCTGCAGGGTGACTATCACGGTATCTGCAGACTTGTCATCCTCAGAGTTGGAGATATTGATTCTTAATCTACACAATAATCACATTAACCAAAGGGTCGAGTTTTTGTGATGAATGATAACAATCGGTTTAAAGAGAACCCCTAAATCGAATATTAATAATATTAATAACGCTACATCTACATGTACAATCTGACAAAGACCAAAGCTTACAAAATAAAGCATGACACGACATACCTGGAGATCAGATTCTTTAACTATTGTATGTACTGTTCGTTGTTTTGTATTCTGTTCTATTTCTATCATACTTTGGCAATGTACTATAGTTTTGTATTATGCGAAACGTTGTCCCAGAGATCACTTTTGGTTTCTTTGACCTTATCTCGTCCTAATAACTGGAAGTAATTAATTAATAATATTGTTAACATCTGTGCGAATAAACATAATATTTTAGATTAATTATTTTGTGGCATAGAATAGCTTTATGTAGACTACTGGATACGTTTAGCCAACCCACTTCTGTCAACCTATGCAGATATGTTGTCTCCCTCGGAGACCACGTATTATCTTTTTGCAAGAATTTTTTACTACCTAAATTTTCCGTTGAGTACTTGAGGCTAGTAGTGGTGCACATATGATGCATATTCCTAAACAAGTTCCTAAAGTAAGAGCCGTTTGTGTATATTTAAATATTGATGGGTCAGCCAAAGCGGTACGCATACAGCACCATCTACTGAACGTCTGCGAAGGCACGAAAGAGATTATGCTGTTTCATTTGTCGTTTGCTACTCAGTGAATATAATCAACAATGTCCGCGACGATCATTGATCCCGCCAGTTGCTAAGTCTGCGCGCAGTGATTCATTTTTGCGCCCAAAAGGATGCTCAGCCGCTCAAATCCACAAGGACTTATGCCTTGTTTATGGACTAGCTGTAATGAGTGAAGGATAGGTTAGATAATGGCGTCAAGAATTCTAGAATGGCCGCACTAATGTGCACGATGAAAAGCGGAGTGACAGGCCCGGTGTCCAGACCGATCAACTTCGTTCGGCTTCAATCTGATCGACGATTGACAATTAGTGTTTTAACAGATGAATTTTCTGTTGTTCGATGCACTACCATATTGAACATTGTAACAGAAAAGCATGGATATCACAATTGTGTGCAATGTGGGTGCCAAAAATGCTTACGGACGAACATAAAGAGCAAAGAATATAATGGACTGGAGTTATTTGTTTGTTATCCAAAGTGTTTTCTTACATTGTCGCGGGCCATGAGAGGCAAATACCCTACGCCACCCCCGAAACCAAACAACAACCAATTCATTGGCACCATTAAACTTCTCCAAAACCGTAAAAAATCAAGCACTTTTCTTGCGGGACTCGAAAAATGATGGCTACCGTATTTTGGCATGATAAGAGCGTTCTTTTGGTTATATTCACGGAACGTTTACAGCTGCTGCATACTGCGAAACGCTCACTAAATTGAGACGATCGATCCAAAATCGCGGGCATAGTAAACTGTCGACTAGACCCCCATCGCTGCTATAACCAAGAAGATTCGTGATTTTCGCGAAGAACGGTTTCATACCCCACCTTACGGTCCCGACTTCGCACCGTGCGACTACTTTCTCTTACACTTTAAACAGTGTCTTGCCGGATAACACTTCGAGAACGACGAGGATCTCAAGACCGCTGCGCCGTTATGAACAGGTGTAATATCTAGGCGAAGAGTTTTGATGCAGAAAAGTTGAAGAAGCTGGTCCAGCGTTACGAAAAGTACCAAGAAGTGAACGGCAGTCATGGGAAAAATGAAATGTTTGTAGGWGACTAAAAGATTTTTTAACCGAATAGCATTTTATCACAAAACGGTCCTTGTTTTACGAATTTGCCTACGGATAATACTGGTATTTCGTATATAATTATTTTAAGACTTTTATCTTATTTAAGGCGTTTATTATAAATATATTTTAAGTTACAATTTTCCGCCCTTACATGCAACCTAAATATAAAAGTTTTATCTAATTATTTGCAATAGTTTACTTGTTTACCTGGTTTACTGTCAAGTACGATAATAACTAGCAGTATTGATACAGATACTGCTTTGTACAATCTAAATGGAAGAGGTTGCGTTATGGACCGGTCCAGCTATATTAAAGCATGAATTTTTAATTTTAAGCAAAGTAGCAGTCTAGATAAAAAACACTAGTGGCTCAAGTACAGACGCTTGTGGAACTCCATTCAACAGTTTACTAAAGTCGAACTAATTCATGAAGGATAGCTCGTTGCATTCTATTACGTAATTAATTCTCCACTAAATCAAAGATGGCTATTAACGCTTTAGGGAGGTCAAATTACACTAATACAGTAACTTTGAAAGTAAAGCAGTTCTGGAACTGTGACTCGATGGAAACCCTGACTGCAGTTCAAACATAACATTGCTTGCAATGTTTGCAGATGACAATCCACCATTTCCATTACTTAAGATAATATTGGGAAAATAATAGGTCAGAAACGCACAGACATCATATTAATAATATTTCCACCGGTTAGATATTTGAGCTCAATGGATAAATTTACATTAGGAATAATAAAATAAATAGTAAATGGACAACTCAATTTAATTAGTCGTATGTTTAGGCTATCACAGCCTCTAGTCTCTAGCATCTAATCTGATTTTTTAATTTACATTGAAAATTTCATCTGCAGAAACAGTCGAAAAGAGAAGTTTATGATCGTTATCAATATTACATCGGTAGTAATGTCAAATTTATGGAGAAGTCTTTATATTGACAGCAGCAATTTTGTTATCGCCTGGATTTTGAAGGTATAAATTAACAACCCCGCCCTATCTTAAGTTTGCGCCAGAAACCTGCAGTTATAACCATACTCTCCCTTCCAAAGAGAGGTGGCAGAGTGCGTTTAACGCCATATTTTTTTATTAATTAGTAGGTATCATATTAGAGCATCAACCCAGAGGTGTCGGGTTCAATTCCTGGTCAAAGCTAGAAATATATTGGCCTGATTACCAGATAAGGAATCTTCTGTCACAATTACAAATACCTGCTTTAGCTTTTTTAATATTTTATTAATTTAATATTTATCCCTCAACAAATTAACTCTTCATCAGCTTTTGTCATTAAGGATTGACTGATATCACATTAAGAATAATACTAATAAGTGATATGGACTGTGTGATTATAGGAGAAACAAGAATGTACCAATGATATATTCAGCTGGTGAGGGGTGACGTTTTACTTGACGTCAACATAAGCTCGAAACGTTGACACGAACCTACCTTTCTACCATAAAATCCCACAGAATGTGTCCGTCTGAGGTCGCGGGCTACTGTTTTGACATGCATTTCTTATTTGCACCCAGTTTTACTTCTAGTGAGCATCTTTGTATACCGCCGTTCACAGAACTTGAATGTTACGTCATCAATTAGAGTCAACTTTCCTGTTTTCATTGTTGCCAGATATACCGGCTGGGTGAAAAACTAAGCCATACAAAGTTTAACCTCAAAATTGAGACTGATATGTCATAATGCGTTCATATTACCAAGTAGTATGTGCAATAAGTTATAATAACATTTACAGGTATGCAGTTTAGTTGTGTCATGATGTATATACACCAGAAACATTCAAATACACACAATGACAGTGAAAAACCAGGTGTTGATTGCCAGTGTCAACTGTCACTGTCACCTTAAGCCTATCAATATGCTATGACTAAAAAGTATTTGACAACATTGTACTCTGATGCCACCTTAAGTCATTTCTGTTATTATCTTTACTTTGTGCTCGCGGGTGTCTCAAGATGCTAACGGAAATGCGACGTTGATGACGTAACTTTAAAGTTCTGTGAACAGTGGTATAGATTAGTTATTTTGTTCGTGTAAACGGCAGCTTTTGCACCAGAGAACAGCAAAAAGCTACGTGTGTAAAATGACTCGTGCCTATTCAGATTAACACTACTGTTAATTATTATATTGTATAACATAATTTTTCTGCTACCTACCTAGGATGACTTGCACATATGTAGATGAAGGTAAACATGGAATGTTATTGTATATATTTTACACGAAAAAAGCCTGAAACATTACCTAGTCACTTTATTTCTCAATTATTTTTTTACTAGGTATGCACTAGGTTTAAATCTGAACAATATTATGCAGAAACATTTCCCATATTAAGGAATGTATGGCAACGTTGGTAAGTGTGTGCGTAGCTGCGTACCTCTTGCATGAGTGCGGTTTTCGCGTGCCTTTTCCCATTATTTAAAACATTATTTTTATGGCCATGCCGTATTTTCTTAACAACACATTTTAATGCAATTAAGCCGTTTCGTTCTTGTTACAAAGCAATAAATCTAGTACGTGTTAGAACCCTTCTGCGTTTTAATTGCAGTTATTAGACGTCCCAAAGTACTACATAAAAGTACTTCATATAATTCATCTATCAGCCTACAAGGAAATTTCTTTTCTCGGAAGAAAAGTGTTTCTATAAACGTGCAAGTTCCATCTATAAAGTGTTAAAGTTTGTACAGAACATAAAGTGCAAGGCGCTTAGTTAAATGATACCTTCATAAACTCTTGTCTTTTTGGAGTACAACATGTGTAAAAGAATCATGATACATTGGCCTTTTTCTTTTTAGTTTTAATTATTTAAATGTGGAACACCTGATATACGTAATATAAACGTCACATTTTTTCCACTTCTGGTTTCAGTGGGTATTTATTATGTGACGGTTGCATTAGATTTTCAATGGAAAACCCTGCATATCACATTTCATTCATTTTTTCTGCTCAAATTTTATTTATTTTTGGGCATAAGTGTTCCAGTTTATTACAACTGACCCTGTGTTGCTAGAAAGAGATAATTTGTAGGTAAATAAAACTTAGCAAAATGGTTTTCAGGGAATAACAGAAATTCTTTAGATAGAAGCACATCAGCCCAGTAGCTCTAATAAAAATAAACATACAAAAAGTTACAGCATTGTTTTAACTGTGGTTTTTGTACGTCAGTGCACCTTTGAGTCCACTTGCTATATTTCGAATAACATTGGCAATTGTTGGGCCGTTAAATTGCACGTTGCTCCCGGTATTCATTAGTTGCAAAGGTGGTCGAGTAGAGAATATTTCTTAAATTATCCCTAATGTAATATGTATTCAAAGGGAGTCAAATAAAGTTACCTTGGAGGTCATCTGAGGGAACTAGTCGTAGACATAACGTTTTCTCCGAACTTCTATTAAATGTAACAATGTAGTATTCTCGAACTATGGCGAATGTTGTTGAATTGTTGAATCTTCAGAAATATTTTTAAGACAATTTTTCAGGAAATCTCAAATTTGGTAGCAGTAAGGGCCCCGTCGGAGTATCATTGGATCAACTAATGTACTACACAATTATAGCTAAGACAATATTAAAACCAAAGCAGTCTTGAAAATTATTATCCCTGAATAAATTTTGATATTCTTGTGGCCAATATATTGATTTTTCCTGTTAAATAATCCCAAATTTTCAACCTCCATTAGACAAGATAGTAAGATTACTCCAAAAGATCATTGTTTCATTCTTACGTCCCTAATAACGTGTTTATGCGAAATCGTTTTGCTGTTTGCGACTGATTCAAATTTCAAAGCAATTTGCTTTAAATAAATAGTTTTATATACTTCTACGTTAACATTAATTCTTCTCTCCTTTCCAATAATAAAATTTTCATCAATATCAATGTTCAGCATAAAGGTTTTCCTGATAAATAATTAACATGTCAACCTTTCCTTTCTTGGATATTATATTTGCTGCATTTTGAACTTTGAAAACGCATTGACAGAGTAACAGAGTTGTTGACAGGTTTAATGTTTCATTGTTTCCAAAGCCATCTGCATACTTACCCCTAATCATTTAATTTTAACAAAATATAGAACTAAAAATTGAATAACGAAATACCAAATTGTATTTGCTTCTAAATCACATAATGTTTAGCATTTCACAGATCAATTATAATAAATGGGAACAGTCATGGTTGACTTAAATGGAAATCTAAAAATTCCATTTAAAAAAGCAAAAGTTTAAGTGTCACTTTTGTCACAAAATTGTACAAAATTCAAAACTGCAGTAATATACAGGGTATTCTGCTTGAATCCAATGTTACTGTCACTTATACGTGAAAAACGTATCTTTTTTAAAATTATATACCGTGTTGCTAAGTAAACGTATATTTGAAATTTGAAAAGAAACAACAAGTGTACGATCGTCTTGTTAAATCTGATATAGTTAACATAATAGTTGATCGATCTATCGATTTCTGTATGGTTAGGTAAATGCAACGTGAATCTGTTAATTACCTGTTACCTCATGGTAGAAGCAGTTTCACATATGCAAATACTGAACAATACTTTGCAGATACTTACACAGCTATGTATAATAGTTTTACGCACTCCAGTCATGCAGCCCAGTTTGTTTCTTTGTTGTTGAGGCCATTGATAATAAAGAAGTGAAATATCTCTCTCATTCGTTTTTCATAATTTAGCCGTTTTGGATATGTCTGTATGTGGATAAAAAGTATGATTTAAAATTCTTCTTACGTATCAGCTTTACAAAAAAATGTGTTTGTTGAATTTAAAACTGCCTTATTTTTTGCCTCTAAGCCACATGTTATTTATTATTAATGAAACTCTGATATTAACAGATAATGATGTGGGTAGAGTTTGATTAAAAATAATACTTCTGGATGACCAAGAACAATCTATGATGTCTAGGTATATGAGAATAACTAAAGTTTACTTTATACAATGAGTAGCAGCTGCTTTTCCATATTCTTTGATTTCGTAGAAAACTTTCTTTATTATGTCACGTGTAAAGTCCTTGGTGCCAGCATTGTAACTAAAGTAGGTGCTTTTCTTTTTGTTGAAAACGCCTAGCTTCAAATAATTCATTCAAATTCAAATAAACTAACTATACTCTTGGAGAACGCAATTAGGCATAAATAGTTCTGTCGAGCATGCTGAAAATATTCCTTGTAAAACTTATTAGTACCTAAAACGAGGGTAGGGTAGGATGTAAGTGGCACCATTTGGTGCGATAATAAAGACGTAATTGCGTCAGTATCAGGGCTGTTTTTGCTGTGCTAGTCGCCTGCGTACAACATTTAATTCAGTCTCTCACCTTTCTCAGTTCATTTTATTATTTCAGGGTACTAATAAACAAGATAAGTACAGTCGGTTGCAGAATTCATGAAGCCATAGGTAGTTTTAAATCGCCCTCAGTAAAATAATTATACCATTACTTATAGGATGCAGTTATGATAAGTGCATAAAAACATGAACATGCACGAATCTCAGTCAAGATTGCACTAAGTTTGTTCTGATAACTTTTTATAGAAAGCAAACAAAATCTAGGCTTGAAACTGTTTATTATTATAAAGTCTAGAGGCATAGCCACCTTCAATAAGGCCGCTGCCGCTTCAATTTGGCAACAGCACTCGCAAGGCCGATTCGGTTTAAATTGAACGGATAACGTATTGATACATGACGTACTCCTAGCACTAGTGTAGTGTGTTCAGACCGTTAATTTAGAATCTAGATTTGTCTGTTACAGCCAAATGGTCGGCAAAAATTTTGATATAATCGCTAATCAAGTTTTCGGGTCAGAACCAAAACTGCGGATTAAAAGTATATTTGATTTACAGTCTACTCAGTGCGAAAATTTACAACTCTCCACTTCGTGCTTCGAGAAAGTCTGTGAAGCACTACCAAAAACCAATCATAGTTTCATCAAATCCAGAAGATACTGCAGCTGGTATTTTTGTGACAACTACAACTACCCAGACGTTTGACAAATGAAGTAGGTACCTACCTATATTTTATATTAGCGATTCTGTTGCATTCAAACTTGGACCAAAACTTAATTGCTTTTGAATGCATTTAATGAATTCATTTAATTGAAATGAGTGAAAGATAATGACCATTTACCAGATCCTTATTACAATTTAATAAACGGTGGCGTTTCTGTGCCACCTAAAATTGTTGTCGAACGCGTGAAGTACGTAGTCGGAAACTACCTACAAAAAAGGTTATTTTAAGTGAGCGAATCATATTTTCTTTTTTGAGATCCGTATCACTTTGCTACTTAAGCAATAATAGTGTGAAATGTATAATAAAATGTCCGTGTCAATTGCTAATAATTGTTGGTATTTTAAATTACGTTTGAATAAACTGTAGCCTCAGACTTAATTATATAAGAAATGCTAAATACTTTATTCTTAGAAATAATCATATGTATATAGATATGTGTATACCTTTTCTCCTGTTAGGTATGTCTTAACATCCCAGCAGCTCTTATTAAACTGTTTTGGAATAGGTATCAAGTTTATTTCTTCTTACTGCAGAGTTGATGTATTTTATATTTAGGTATAGAAAATAAATTGTTTCACTGATAGAAATAATGTAAGTACACACAATTTCTTTTGTAACATATGTGGTCGTCGTAATGCTCGTAAAATAAACCCTTTGTTTCAGTATTATGTTAGATGATTTATTAAAAATAAAGCACATCTGAATGTAACAAGCAAGTAAAATTTAACAGTCACAGTTAAATTAATCCTGCGATTCGTGGCAAAGTTTGCACGCCATGCTATTTACCTGGGTTTCGCTATTGCCTTTGACTCGTAATTTTGTTTCTATTCAAGTTATCGCGACAATTTTTTCAATAATATAAAATTTCACGTTCCTGCATAACTTTGCCACTGGAAGTTTTCATGATTTTAAAAAATATACGCTACCTACCTTAATTTTATTTCACTACGTTTGAAGCGAAATTGAGGCGAATAAGACAACTGATTTGCATTTTCAAAACGGGTGTCACTTTTTAAGAAATTTGAGGAACATTCTGCAAAAAAAACCTCAAAATGCCTACCAATAAAGTAGATATGACATTATATATATTACCGGCGTGTCGGCCCTACGCTACAACAAATGCGCTGTTGCCAKTTACTACSGCCGCGCCCTTATTAGAGGTGGCCATGCTGGTCTGAACAAATTACAACGGAGCACGCCCGCGCATGCGAAAAGCGCGACAGCTAATAATGCCAGTGTTGCCTAAACTACTTTAGCGTTACCTATTCATATTTCCTTCAGCATATGCAGTTGGTGTCGATTTATTAGCATTTATTTGTGAAAGATAGCTCTCCAGTTGAAATCACGGATAGTAATGGCCAAATAATATCTAATTATCACTTAATGGAAACGTATGTTTCGCAACAAAGTTGTAATAGCCTGGAAATAAATTGCATTGCAATTGACAACCGCGCAGATAAAATGTTTTTAGCAACGTCTTTTTCCAAAGAAGACCAACATTCGTCTACTGCACGTTTTAAGTCAAGCGCCACGAGAAATTGCGTGGGCTATTAGGCGCTTTCATGCATTTTTTTGTGAATATCAGTAGTGTGATATGATTGATGAACATTATTCGGAAAGCAAAAAATACAAAAAATAGTGTGTGCAAAATTGTTTGGTTTACCGCTCCAAACAAAATTTATCTCGGTATGCCCAAAACGGAAAATATTCAGAAAAAATGGTGCATAGCAATCAAACAAGACGAAAAACTTTATACACTTTTCTACGGCACACCGAAGTAGTCGATAGTGAGAACGGAACGTGACGTCAGCACCCTTCCAGTGTTTTCAGTTACGTGACGTTGTTTACATGTTGCACGTACTTTGCGATGCAATTATTTCAGCTTTCTTGTGGTTGTTTTGCACAAAACAATACTTTTTTACTTCCTGTTGTCAGGACCTTAATTTCAGCAGCTAGGTTGAAAAGTTGAAATTTAAAAATCATGCTTTCTTAATTTTATTGAAAATAGTTTTGCATTTTATCATCAGCATCACAAACATATTGATTTATTATTCTTTCTCTGTAATTTCGTGCACTGTTTTGGATGTTTACTTGCAATTCCTTTACATAAGTTGTTATTATCCAAGACTCAACGTTATCTGATATTATAGTATGTACATAGAATCTGTACCACTGATATTGCTTTGTGATGTACCAGTTCTCTAGAAAACGCTTTAGTGCTTTAGTTCAACTGCGACAAAGGAGTTTGTCTATTGATTAATCCTCACAGGTATTAGAACTAACCAACCTATTGTGGTATGCGTTTTCCAGCCGATAGTCTGTTTTACTTATTTGACCTTTGTTACATTATTTGTGCATTACAATCCATTAGTTGCTTGTATATCCGGAAATGCTTCGCTTTTGATATACAGGGTGTTGAAAGTACAAAAAAATAAACCAGGGGCGGCGTTGTGGAAGACAGCGGAGATTTTTGGTAAAAAAATTTTTTTGGCAATTTTTAAAAACCGAATTACTATTTCTAGAAAGAGCAATAAAAGATGAGCAAAAAAAGTACTTTTACTTCATGTCACTAAATTGTATCATTTTTGAGCAAATCAAGAAATTGTGTTTCCATACACGTTACAGCAAATTGGTTTTTAAAAACTGGCAAAAATTTTTTTTTATAACAAAACCCCGCTGCCCCTCCCACAACGCCGCCCCTGATTTATATATAAAAAAAAGTTCTATGCCAAATTATTGGTCCTTATCCATTAGAACATTTAAACAAAAACTGCAGTTTGGAAAAACGGTTTTCTCGAAAAATAAAAGAAAAAATTTGCACTTTCAACTAACCATTTTTCAAAAACGAAGCATTCCTGGACCCATGTTGATATAAATTTTTTGTCATAATTTCACTTCAAGAACATGCACTCCAATACATGACATGGAATTTTGAAACACCCTTTATATTATACAAGAAATCAACAAATAAGAAGTGCTAGTAATGATAAATCATGTAATGTGTCTTTCTGTCATATTCTGTCCATCAGATCGAGTATTTCTTGTTCAAATGCAGTTTCTGTGACTTTAGTAGGTGAGTATCAGCTGTGAGAAGAATAGTAACTATTTTTCTTCACATTGTATGAAATAAGTACAAAAGTGAGGCACAAACTTGGTTAACTAGGATATAGGTAAATGTTCATTTTCAGTTATTTATAGGTTTCTGTTTATAGAAATTGGTATTTTGTTATCAATGACGTCATTATGTGAAAAATACAACACTTCCTTAATTACAATGAGCACCCTGGCAATACTGCATTTTACGTGAAGCCGTAATTTATTTATCTTTTTTGAATAGTCTCAAAGGTGCAGTTGCTTTATATTTGAATAAATTAGGTAACTTAGAAAACGACCGTTCATAATCGAAATGAATATCAAAGTTGTGTAAGTAAGAATTTACGATGGCAATGCCATCTGTCAGCATTACACTGACATGATGACAAAGCCACCTAGCTGCCTAACGGGTAGTACTGATGAGCTGTAATGACAGCGAAATAGTACTATCTGCAGTTTTATTTTTTAATCAAAGTTGTGTGTTAAATTTTGCGTGTTTCCAAGCTACCTAATTTAATTATTTTGATTTTAGTTGAAACATATGGCTGTTACTTCTTAGGTACGATCGGATACATAAGAAACTCTAGGTTGATGTTTTTACCTCGGTTTCTGTACCTGCATATAAAACCTTTCAGAGTTTTAGGTAAATAAGTACTATTCTTTCCATTTTTTGGGTAAACGTTATGTTACTATTAATGTGTTGGTAGCTACCTATAAGCCAAAATGCGAATATTTATTTATTCAAAACTTAATGACACAGATGTATAGAACGTGCTAACCTCTTCATGTGAAAAGGGTGTTATTATACGTATGTATCGACAAAAATAAGTATTTTGAATGTTATTCAAAACCAAAATTGCCATTTTCTGACTACGGATTTTCAGCTTTCATAAAATAGCCCTATTTTCAGCTTCTAGATAATTGCACGTGTATTACAATAAAATGGACAAATCAATATGTGCAAAAAAATTTATAAGGCTGACTCGAGTAAGTGTATGGCATGTACTGTGCTTGCATCCTGAGCTTTAAGAGGTTGAAATAAATGAGAGGATAGGTGTCAGCGCCATCAGCACCATGCATGTTTTACATCTCATTAAGACTAAGGAATCAATTTCACGTCAGCGAAATTCCTGACATTGTGTCTGCAATTTCCAGGCGACGCTTCAAGCGGGAACGAAATTTAGAAACAGTTTCGAATGCTTGGCGGCAATTCGAGTTGCTTCTGCTGCATTAGAATTTATTTCCCCTCGAACTTGAGTTATTGCTCTTCTTTAAAATTGTTTAGGTGACGACGGGTACGTCCAAGAATAGATTTCCTTGCTACACTGCAGTCGCAGGCTACGGGAAGCGGTGACGGATGGGTTGGAAATGGGTGTCGCTCCCGCGGAGGCAGCCATTCTTAGCATGTGCAATACGTGAAATGAAAATTACTTGTTAAAATTGACGTGCATGATGCGTAACATAGGTCAATTCTTTGGCAGTCTGCAACATTAATCGCTTTTGAGTTTGTATAATAGACCGCTAGATAGTGACAGATTTAGGTACACCATTTTTGCATAAAAGCCTCGAAGAGGGTTGAAGAAGTACATTGGTGTAGAGTAAAATGAAGGTAAATTTATGAGTCGCCCTTGGGGATAACATAAGAAAAATTCAGTTTTCCTTGATACAAGTAAAAATGTACTTATTCATTCGAAGCCATTGGTTTTTGCGGACGAGTGACAGTGTACGTGTTCATACTTTCGATGGGCTTATGTAGAAAAATTGGTCAAAATCTAGAATTTTCCTTGTAGTATTACGCCCTAATTTCAATCCTTTATAGCCACCTGCAACACTCTAGCCTCTGGTCTTTCGAAGCCATGCTCAATTAATTAATCATTTACTGAACACGGCTTGCGTGAAAATATTGGCAAGAGATACCTTTTACTTCTGTTAAGGAAAATTTTTCATGTTATCCCCAGGGGCTACTTATAAATTTACCTTCATTTTAACACCAATGTATTCTTCAACCCTCTTCAAGGCTTTGCATGCGAAAATACGGCACCTAAATCTGTCACTATCTGACGGTCTATAAGTAATCAGTTTATCAGTTTTGTAACTACGTATATACAGAAAGACATTTGTTTCCTGTGGATATCTACATGTAAACAAAAAATTTACAATTTTATGAACAAATTAAAATAATAAAATAAAATATAATCATTGAGACTTTCAGGGTCAGACTCCATAGTTGTAGCACGTAGTTCATTTCGCGTAAGTTGGATGTGTACAATAGCTACATTAGCGTTTCGCCCATTGCTGTGGTGAACATCTCCATAGCCGAGTTAGTCTACGACATAGTTGTCACAAACTGAGTTTGTGCTCACACGAAAATAGCTGTCTTATGATTTATTAGATCTGAGTCGGTATTTTAATGAGACCTTAAGCACTAAACAAACCCTTCATTATTAGGGTTACTAACAATAGTTATATTTATGCCATAAGAGCGAATGTGAGGTAAGTACGTTAAAAACAATTTTAGATCGAATTGCATACAGCTGTTTGTATACGAGAATACAAAACCACTGCATGATTATTTTTGTTAATAAATAAATTATTAAAATCTTAATTGACCTGTATGGTTTTAAATGTATTGTCATTGTAGTTACAATACAATACAATTTTTTATATTCGATCTAACCTTTATCATGTAATTATCGAGGGTAGTTAGCGTTCATAAAGCGGCACTTTAAAGTACTAGTCCCTTTTACTTTATAGACGTTCACGGCTGCCAATTGTATGATTAAACGTCAGAATTACAGAACAAATTTTCACCTTAGGCCAGTCCATGACGAGTATTTAACCTTCAATGATGTATCTACACATAACGTAGTTCACTTGAATTTCCTTGTTTTGAACATTAAGGTTCTTGTGTGGTATTTCACGAAATCTTGAAAAAGCACGGAAAATATTATCTTAAAAAGTAGAGAAAAAAATTACAATTTCAGTGATGTTTCATTTACGGTGATTGGTTATTAAATAACTTCACAGATTGAAGTTAAACCAAAGGCGATTAATACCGGCGCGCACACGGCTGCGGCGGACGGTGACGTCACGCCATGGTAATGCACAAATCACTATGCAACAGAGCGCATATTTGCTACTGCCAGAAATCATTCCATTTGACGTCATTTATGCAGCGAGCGACTTTGGTCGGCGGGGCCTCACTACTATTGCGTGACGCAATTTGTATTCAGCCAATCACGGTACGCTTGAACTCGCTTTTATAACCGTCGAATTATTTCGAAAGATTTTATTTCATTATTAGTATACAGATAAACAATAAGAAAAAAAAATCATGCAATAAGATAATATTTTGTCGGATAGATCGCTGTCTCTTGAAAAACACTGACAAAAAATTAATAGTCTGACGTTTCAAATACAACTGTAATCTTTGTCAAAGACGCAGAACCTCAAAATTTGCCTGACACAAGTTCAAACAAATTTTTGAAAGTAAATAAACAAATCACCAAGGAAGCGAGACGTCATAGAAACAACGTGCCAACCTGATAAAAAAGGAACCTAACGATGAAAAAGGAACTACCTACCTACTAGATATACACGAACTACTTGATAAAAGATAACTACAAAATAGCCTTCCAAATGTCACCTAACTCATAATTTCCATAATCCCTATTAAAATTATTAGTATTCCTACAAATTTCTATAGCTTCTTTTATTAGACGTTTATGATAATATTTTTCTCTATGTAAAATTTTTGTTTTATCAAAATCAATCATGTGTCTAGTCAAATATGAGTGTTCAGCTACGGAAGATTTATCTATCTGTTGCAACCTAGTAGCACGTATGTGTTCTTTCAAACGCGTACCTACTTTTCTTTTTGTTTGACCTATGTAACACTTTCCGCAAGAACAAGTAATTTTGTAAACACCTTCACTCTCTAAATGTACTTTATCTTTAGTAGAATTTAAAATTTTATCTAAATTATTATATGTACTATCAACAACTAAAATATCATGTTTTCTAAGCATCCTCTTTAATTTTTCCGAAAGGCCTTGTACATAAGGCAAACTCAACTTCAATTTACTTTGTCTTGGCTGAGAATTTACTTGATTTGGATGAGCACTTTTATTAAAAACTGACCAAATATTCTTACTACTATAACCATTTCTCATTAGCGCTGATTTAAGATAATATATTTCTTTTTGTACAGAACTTTCGTCTGATATCCTTTGTGCTCTAACAAATAACGTCCTAATAAGACTATTCTTTTGAGAAGGAGGGTGGTGAGATGTGGCATGTAAATATCTGTCTGTGTGTGTTGGTTTTCTGTAAACCTTGTGTCCTAACTGTCCAGTGTTTGTTCTGTAAATTTTGACATCCAAGAAAGGTAAACTACCATTGCTTTCTAATTCCATAGTAAATTTTATGTCGGGATTTTGACTGTTCAAATGATTTAGAAACCTACAAACATAACAAAGTGTTATTTGGCCCCATGGTATAGAAGAGCTGGGTAGGTTTCTAAATCATTTGAACAGTCAAAATCCCGACATAAAATTTACTATGAAATTAGAAAGCAATGGTAGTTTACCTTTCTTGGATGTCAAAATTTACAGAACAAACACTGGACAGTTAGGACACAAGGTTTACAGAAAACCAACACACACAGACAGATATTTACATGCCACATCTCACCACCCTCCTTCTCAAAAGAATAGTCTTATTAGGACGTTATTTGTTAGAGCACAAAGGATATCAGACGAAAGTTCTGTACAAAAAGAAATATATTATCTTAAATCAGCGCTAATGAGAAATGGTTATAGTAGTAAGAATATTTGGTCAGTTTTTAATAAAAGTGCTCATCCAAATCAAGTAAATTCTCAGCCAAGACAAAGTAAATTGAAGTTGAGTTTGCCTTATGTACAAGGCCTTTCGGAAAAATTAAAGAGGATGCTTAGAAAACATGATATTTTAGTTGTTGATAGTACATATAATAATTTAGATAAAATTTTAAATTCTACTAAAGATAAAGTACATTTAGAGAGTGAAGGTGTTTACAAAATTACTTGTTCTTGCGGAAAGTGTTACATAGGTCAAACAAAAAGAAAAGTAGGTACGCGTTTGAAAGAACACATACGTGCTACTAGGTTGCAACAGATAGATAAATCTTCCGTAGCTGAACACTCATATTTGACTAGACACATGATTGATTTTGATAAAACAAAAATTTTACATAGAGAAAAATATTATCATAAACGTCTAATAAAAGAAGCTATAGAAATTTGTAGGAATACTAATAATTTTAATAGGGATTATGGAAATTATGAGTTAGGTGACATTTGGAAGGCTATTTTGTAGTTATCTTTTATCGAGTAGTTCGTGTATATCTAGTAGGTAGGTAGTTCCTTTTTCATCGTTAGGTTCCTTTTTTATCAGGTTGGCACGTTGTTTCTATGACGTCTCGCTTCCTTGGTGATTTGTTTATTTACTTTCAAAAATTTGTTTGAACTTGTGCCAGGCAAATTTTGAGGTTCTGCGTCTTTGACAAAGATTACAGTTGTATTTGAAACGTCAGACTATTAATTTTTTGTCAGTGTTTTTCAAGAGACAGCGATCTATCCGACAATATATTATCTTATTATATTATGGACGCTGAAAGCATTCACCCTCGTATAAAAATCATGCAAGTTCCTAATTCTCAGCATCTATTCAACTGTCAAACGTTATAAACAGCAGTCATGAAACGTTGTCAGGTGTTAAAAATATTCTTTATATATGAAAACTTTAAGCCACTAATGTACAGTATCATCTTTTTAGGTAGAACATAGAGCTTTGTAGGCACCTCGTACGTAAATGAACTTTAACGGGCTCGTCTTCTTTATCAGCCTCGTTCACTTTGCTCACTCAGCCTTAAATACAACGTCCTCGTTACGTAAATAGCAATTATTTAACGTTGCTAATAACGACGTAAAATAAAATTTTTGTTGTACGCTAGTGTGTTAAAAGTTAATTTTTAGCACTAAAATACATCACAAAAGAGCCCGCATTTAGCACCGTCGTAGATACCATATTTTTTCTATTTTGCGTTTTTAATACGCAATTTAAGTTATTTTCCAACTTTGGTATCACTAAAAAACTCTGAGGGAACATTAAATAAACTCACCTCTTAACTTAGCCAACTTAAGTATGGTAGGTTAAAAATCCCTATTTTTTTTATTTATTAATTTTTTCAAAATTTCTTGTGTAGCAGAAGAAAACCACGCAAATAGAAAAAATTGTATAAAAAGAAGCCCCTTTCATAAGGTTCTTTGTCGCACTCGTCTAAACGTTGGATGCGTGCGACAAAACAGCGCCTTATGAAACTAGTTTTTTAATATACTATGTTGGGACAATATTATTCTAGAAAACTTGGAATACTACATAACAATAGTGTACCTGTACATGCTCTGACAATGTCCTTCGATTTATATCACCAATAGAAATTTTGAAATGCCCATTGTATTGTTGTAAGTGTTTTGTTTTTTTTATAAAGAAAAATGCTGAAAAATTGCCTTTGACGGATTAGGGTCAGTATCATTTTGAAACTACAGTTTTCTGTAGCTCATTGCAAAATAACAAGGAAAACAGCAATAACATCAGCAACTATACAAAAAGTTTTACTGAAATTAATTGTTGCTACTTCCCTAGAGACTGGCCATAAGGCACCCATAATTATTATTAAAAAAAATTTTTGTTGCAAAATATAAGGATTTAGTTATAGAATAATCAGCGTTAATTTTAATGGAGATAGATATCCTACAACCTATCTAAGCAGCAAGAAAATGTTTATTAAATAACTGTATATTACCAAAATATTCCGGATAGTGCTGCATTCGTAGATACTTCAAATCAAAATACGCCGAGTGGGAGAGTTGGAGCATCAGTTTTTGACAGTTCTACACATGCTAACTGCACGTACTTTTGTATCATGTGTAGAATGAATTCACCCGGTGTCCATATAAACAAAGATATTTTAATGATCACATGTCTGAGCTGCCTCACACACCATTTTTTCATGGCAGAAATCCGACACTAAAAGAGTATCCTCCCACTGTTGTGCCGGATTATTTGTTTCATTGATGTTCACTTGGAGTGACGTAATCCAGAGCAGATTAATGGAGCGGGCGGTAACCCATGCCAGTTCATCGAAAGAACCGGCTATAGCGGCTATCCTGAATTATTATCAATTATCATAAATCTTTTAATAAGCAGGGATGTAAGCCCATGAATTATTGTAGGCCTAAAGGGAATTATATGGTTTAAAGTACCATTTGGGGTATCCTGAAACAGAAATGTAATATCTACTATTCATTTAAAAAAAGTGGAACGCCGAAAGCGTGGAGAGTTTCAAACACATTTATAGCACATAGAGTTATTTCGTATATGATTGTGTTCAGGAGTCACTGTAATATTCACGAACACATAGTATTTGATGTACTCTTAAGTTAAGCACTTATTTAGTTTGTAGTGAATTAACTAATGCACACAAAAAACTACGATTAACAAAATACGTTTATGTAGCTCTTTCTGGCAAATGTAGGTTAGACAGACTCTGGAAGGAAGCGGAGAGTACACACATTTGAAGGTTACATGCAACCTATTATAACAATATGAATCTGCAACAAATTATGAATACGATTTGTGATTTTCGAATGCTAACCTATCGAGAATAGTTACTTAAAAAAGCTTTATGCTGGTAATATAGTTCAAGAGAGCACCCCGGATGTTTTACCGATAGTCAACTGTATTTCTGGAGTAACTAAATAATGCTTTTCAGTAATAAGAGATGACTAAATTTGATCACAATATTCGACAAGTGCTTCAGTGTTGCCCCGAAAAACTTGTTAATCTTCCATTTAATTTATTTCGTCAGTACAAAGGCATTAAGTGAAGTACTCACCTTATAACTTACGGACAGTAAAAGCAGTAACGGTCCTAGACTTAACCTCCAGGACACACCAGAAGATGAATGAAAATTTCGATGTCATAAAATTAACCCTTTCATTTTTAAAGGAACTTCTTAATAGCACGCACTAGCCTATAAAATTTCGTTGCAATTGAAACATTTTGATTTTTCTGGCAGATTCTAAGCGTCAAAGACTCCTTAAGGCTGGGGTCCTGGAGAGAGAGAGAGAGATAACAACAGAAAGAGAACCACAATTATTTTACAAAACAGGACCACTCCATAATTACTGCGCCGATATCTTTGGAAATGGTATCATTCGAAAGCTCGTGATCGACATTTTCACATAAGCTATTTTTTATGTGCAAATTAAGCAGTGCAGTAACCAAAATTCGTAAAAGTGTGGACTAAAAATAATATGAAAGGTAGACCTCGCAAGTAGCAATTATTTTAGCAAAAAATATTAAGTTTATTGATTTGAGAAATAGCTTAGGCTCTAGCTGAATCTTTTATCTTTCGGATAAGGATTCATTTATCTCTAAATATTCAGTACCTTTAAGATGGTACTGTTTTTTTTTTGTAAATAGCTTGTTCTCTTTCTATCGTTAACTCAAATATATCTTCCTCTCTCTCCTGGATCTCAGCCTTAATCAACGCTCTCTATATCTACGATACATCTTTATAGTGCAGACTGCAAGCATGAGCTGCATGTCAATATGCAAAATCCGTGCCTCGTTGTACATTGTCACATAGGTGACATCTGCGCCTTGCTTATTCAGTCGGAGAGTGCTACCCATAAGTTTCGCTATCTTTTAGCTCATCAGTCGAGTTATTGCCTAAATAGTCATGACATGGGATTTTTATCGTAGGCAACTCTAGTTCCAGCTCACAGCACTACTTTATAGTAGTTCCGCAACTTTGCGTCACTGTCTCTCACTATCTGTCTGCACCATTGACCTTGTGAGTTAACACAGATTTTGTTATTTCAATGTTCCATCTGTACAATAATATTATTCATGATACCTGGTATGGCTACAACTACCTTCAGGCATTAGCTCTGTGCTCTATCTGCATATGTAGAAGAATACAGAGTGTACTATTATTCAAAAGACTTCAATATTTCGGTATGTTTAGCACAAAGGGTAAAGGTCCTATGCTTTATTAAATATTCCTGAATTTTATAAAACCTGTCATTAAAATTGATACAATTCGCATTGTTCAAATCGAATGAATTCAGTGAAGTGAATTCTTTGACAAACTTTGGTCATCACAAATAAAAATTAATAGGAATTTATCCCACTTTGTGATAAATTCAAAGTAATCTTATTTGCTGAAAAGTCAATAATAATGAAGTCAGTTTTATTATATTGATGTATCTATGCAATGTAGGCCAACTGTACTATTATATTTACCCACCAGATGTACAGGTTAAGTACAGACAGGGTTGGCATGATTAAAACAAAATGTTTAAAGCAGAATGTTTTAAACTTGTTTAAAACAACGCTTCTGTTTAAAACTTTGTTTGAAACAAATGTTTAAATCATTTGTTTTAAACAGTGTTCTTTTTACTAATGTTTTAAACAGTGTTTTTTAACTACTATTGTATGTGGTTCATTAATTATTACTATTAGGCTCGTTTATACTCCACAAATAGATAAACAGGATTATTAGTAATTACATATCTACATAATGTCACCTTACATTTGCATAAAAATGAATTGAATTCAAAACCAGGCCCAGTTTTTTTATCGATACCACAGTTATAGAAATTAATAATAAACTTAACATTTTTTCTGTAGCTATAAATTACAAACATTTTAAAACAACAAATAAAAATCTTAAACTTATCGTACCATAAAAATTTGTATTTCTGGTCTAATACAACAAAACAATAAGTAAGATGTTCATTCAACACTTACTAGATAATTATATATTTAGCATAATAGAACAAATAGTTATCAAAACTTGGGAATATAAAAAACAATAAACAAGAAATAAAACATTTTCACTAGTGCAAACATATCTTCTTTTGCACTTCTTGCATCGAACTCACATTGTACTATTTTGCACCTTAATTTTGTCGAAGTAATTCCACCCTGCATTATTTCTCCTACTGGTCATTGTAATTGTTGAACTTTAAACTTTAAACATACAAGGTCGGTTCCTATTCTCTTTGTTAAAGTTGATATTAGCTAAAATCTATCCAGTAACCAGTATGTGATTGGTCTGGATTTTAAAAACAGACTTGATTTTCGCTTAAAATAGAAAAGAAAAACTGGCTCATAATAATTAAAATTGTCGCGTAAACGCCGTACACATTGAATACAAATGACAAATGACAACAGGCAATCGTAGTCACCTAGGGACTTTTAGACAAGTGCTACGCTTTGCGTCATCTACTCGTATTTATTTTCACTAATACACATAGTAATTTGCATGAGAGTGCATGTTTAAAACAGTGTTTAAAACGTTTTAAACATGTTTTTAGCTAAGTAAGAAAAAAACATGTTTAAAACAATTTAAACATGATTAAATTAAAAAAAACTGTTTGTTTTGTTTAATTAAAAAAAACATGTTTTTTGCCAACCCTGAGTACAGAGCAGTCAAAGTTAAATTATGACATATTAACTTTGATTTGAGTGTGAAAAAATAATAAATAAGATTGTGAAAGCAAAAATATTAATTACTACTTACTATGTAATATCTGAATACTTTCCAGGCTTATAAGTTTTTATCACGAGATTTATACAAACGTTTGTATACCTTATTTGTTAGCCCAGACGTTCTTACGCAGTTTTGCTAATTCAAATTACAAAGCAGTCTTTCAGATTGAAACACGTTGACAGGTTAATACTAGGTTGCAGTGGGATTTAAAAGAAAGGCTCTCCACAATACATTCAAATCGACAGCGGTGATGATTAAAACCTCGGTATCAGCTGCACCCATTATTTTGAATTCTGTACGTTTACAGACCATATGCGCCCCATAGGACGGCTCTGTAAATGCGTCATTCACTGTATTTAGGGTAGGCATTTCACAAAAAGAGTAGTGGGACACGCCCACCGTAAGCGGTTTTTTTGTTTCTGTTCGTATAAAGGCATTAATATGTGTGAGTGGAAATTCTGAGACCTAAGCAAGAAACACTAATACATTATGTTTCTAGCAGACAGTAATATTGAATGGGGTACCTACTTGTGTTGGAAGAATGAAAACGTATTTGCTGTATAATCAAGGCAACGCGTAATGTGCACTTGAACATGTTGAGATATGCATATAAATATGCATAAAAAATTCTCAAAATGTGCAATAAAATTTGACAAATATGCATTTTTTTAACAGTGTTGTCTCTAATTTAGCAATTACTATGTTTAAACGGAAGTAATGACTTGTTTTTAATCATTTATTGGAACTGAATAATGGTTTTCTAATTCTGACCTTTATTTGTTATTTAACTGTAGCAACCGATAATTAGGTGTCTTTTTTTAATTAGTTAGTGGCATACAACTATGAAAGATTAATTTAAGTATAAGACTGAAGTTATAAATAAAAACTGAAAAAAATACATACCCAATGCATCTCCTGTTGTTTTTTTTAAATTTTAAAAGTGAGCTTCATCTCTGATTGGATAATTTTTGTCACTACACTTCCAAACTAATAGCAATTTAGGTGTCATCGGTATCTATAAAGTTAAGAACACAGTTACGATTCGGTGTAAGAACAGCTTCAAGTACAAATTCAACTTTTGGACTTTAAGAAAATAGTACTTTGAACAATTAGTCAATTCATTTATTAACCACTGGATTCTCATGATGTAAAAATCATAATCTCAGCCGTCGTTCAAATTCATTTTTTTTCAGCGTTGGGCATTAATGTTCAGTTCAATAATAACGAAAACGAAAACTGTTCGCAGTATACCGATTATATAGAGTAACAATAACTGATTCGAAATGGTACCAACAATGGCATAAAGATTGTTGAAAATATAAGTAGTAAACCTCAAACACTACTAGTGTAATGAAAAATCTCTAATCTTTTCCTGGAACAGCATGATTAGGACACAAAGCAAGATTTCTTTGAATATATTTAACCATGCTTACTCCTTCGTTGCCTCCGTCAGAATTATCGAGGTATTTTGATCTAAAAATACATCATCTACTTTGCAAGCACGCAAGCAAGGTTTAATTATCAAGGCAACCATAAAATATGAAGTTGTTAGTATTAATATTATTAAATATTACCTTATTATTACATCAAGGATTAAAACGTTTTTGTTTTTATTAACCAAAACCCTTTAGCGTGTGTTAAATGATGTAAAAAAAGTTATTACCGATTGCTTAAATAAGTAATTTAATGATAATTTACTAACGTTAACATTTAGCTTYATTGAGATTGTGGCTCGCAGCATTGAATAGGAGCTCAAAGACAGGAGCACTTTATCGACAATTATTAAAAAATGCTAATATTAGTTTTTCTTTTGCTTCATCACTAATTTTCGTGGATGTATGCCGATAAATAAACCGTTTATAAAATTTTCATGCTTAGCTTACAACTTATCTGGTAACTTATAACATTGCCAGCTTCTTCTTCTTTAATTTCCAAGGGCATAGATAAATTTTTCTACGTAACACCTGCATTAGAGTATATTACAGTAATTCGTGTGACTATAAATGAAGTTGATGCTAACGCCCTCGTCATTTGCCATCATTTACAACCCTAGTGTAATAATGCTTCCATCCCTCTTGAAAAGTAAACAAGCATTATTTGCTGAATACGCTACTTTATGGCTTTCTATAAAGATCATTTTACAGATTTTTTATAAATTGATGTACTGGCGTTAGGTAACTGCATTTCATTAAGCGGACACCCACTGCAGTTTTCTATGGCCAACGGCTGCCATCCAGTGGACAAGTGATTGCGCAGCTTCTGAAGATGTGACATTCACTTGTTATAATAACAAAGAAAGTGCTCGTATTATGGCATACTTTTGTGTGACGATGACGATGCATTTTAAGTTTATTGCAAGTAAAACACTCACGAGGTGGTCAATTGAAACTGAAAGTCACTTAGCAGGTGCCGCAGGTCCCGCTAAATTTTGGTATGTGATGCGGTTAGACGCGTAAAACTTAAAGTAAACATTGATGAATTTTTGTAGTTACCGATAGGTCTTGAATGGAATTGAATGGAAAAGTTTTATACTGTACACGAACAAAGATCATGAGCAAATAAGCAAACTGAATAACTACAGAGTTGCACTGATTGTTAAACTTCTTAAATCACTTAGTTAAATCTGGTATTGATTTGCTTTGTTGAAAAAAATTTGACGATGTATTCGTCAATATTGTATGTAATGACATAACTCTCTTTATTAAGGGGGTATCTGCAGTACATGCCGAATGCAGACTCGTCTGAAATGCGTGTATTGTAAAGGGTACGTGGATTATTGTTGATACCTGTATGTACATTGCTAAAGTTTTCACAGAATTCCAGTCGTTTATCAAAATCGTCTTCATTTAATCCATGCTTTAAGTCAATTTTGAAAGCATGAAGCTTTCTGGTGGGATGTTGATTCCAGAAACTCGTAATATCTTTCGAACAGATTGCGTATTTGCGGTAGCTTTAGCTTCATCGGCACCAATTTTGACGGGTTTTTATGGTTCCGATTCTGAATCGATTTAGTCTTCCTAAATTTGTCCATAAATTGGAAGAAGTATTCGTTTTTGGATTGGTAACTTTTAACGTTAGGTTACAACATTCAAACTGCTTATAAATAATAATTTATACGGTGCGATAAGTCAGTAAGGTAAAACATGATAAAAATTGAAGACTGATGAAGTAGCTTAAGATTTTGATGCACTATAAAACCAGTGATATATTTTCGTTTTCTTAACATAACAGAATCTATTTGCCAACTGCACCCACAAAAAAGTAAAACAATAAACTTGGTCATTTTGAACTTTTAAGGAAACGAAAAATGTGTGTTTAAAGTGATTTACGTATTCAGCTAAGAATTGAATTTTTCGAAAAAAAATTGTCGCTACTGATCAAAATTTTATTTGTACCAGCTTAATAAGGTAAAAAAACATTGTTTCTTAGATGTCATGTGTGACAATACATTTTACAGGTCAGTTTTCGGTTGTGCTATGGGAACAACTTTAAAACTCATATTGGTGCTGGAGTGCCTTCTTATTGTGTGCTTTTGTCAGTTACGTAATTTTTACACAACAATGTAGCTCTCAAGTTTATCTTGGATATGAAGGATATCTGATACATCAGAATAACGTTATATTGGACTGGTATCAAAAACCCATTGTGCCCGTAAACTGCATTATAACTTTTCTGTCTGATTATTGTACCAAATTAAAGTGAATGCGAATGAAACATGTAATTTTAATAATACTACACCTCATTTTATATATATTTTTACGCCCTCACCAATGCATATAATCACTTTGCCTGAGGGGGAGGCAATTGTTCCTTTTGCCCTCCTCCTGAATACTCCCATGCTTATATGTATCTAGTAATTGTGTTTTATACTGTAAATTGTAATTTGTAGTATAATAAAACGTTTATAATGACGTGGAAATTTAGCATTCGATATCAAATACCTACACAAATTGTAATTGGTACTTAACAATGCACAGCAATGCAGCTGTGATGGTGCTACATCTACATCAAAAAAATCGTGACCTGATAATCAATTTGGGGTTGGACATTATTGTTAGAAATTATACAAACCACACTGAACTTAATGGTAAACTTGTTTTCACATTAAATACTTAATATTTATATAAGCACTTAACGTATTACTCGTTCCAAAAGAAAAATTAGGAATAACGCATTTGTTTGCTCTACCATGGCTTGACAGATACATAATAAACTAATCCTTCTAGCCTTAAAACTACACTTTAAAGATTGTAATTACTGGCTTCTATACGTATATCTACACTTTATGAAAATAATGAATCAATGAGAAGTTATGCTGTAAAACACAAGAGTGTTCCTCACCATGTTGCTATCGGGTTCGACGTTAGGATAGTGCAAACGGTGCAAAGAACGGGGAAAGTCAGTATCAAAAACAAAAACGACGCATAAAATGGTGAAAGTTCTTATTTTCAATAGTTATCGCGAATTTATTTCACATCTTCTTTTAATATCGTAGTGCATCTTCTGCATTTATTTTATAATGTATATGGTCTCCATTTCAACTGTAACTATTTAGGATTGATTACAATTACAAATCCTGAAAACAATCGCAAGAGCCTGTTTTACTAGGGAAATTTTCAGTTTTGAAAATAACTTAATTTTTTACGCAATTACATCAAACTAACTGTTAAAGTAGGTACGTGATATGCATTTAAGGCTATATTTACTTGCCCAAATGTGAAAATACTTTTACCACGACAACAGTTAAAAGCTACAACAGATGATGGCGTATTGGTTTACTACTACGATATCTTGTTGGCCAACAGCATGGTGACATTGACATATATCTTTTATTCAAATATGATTGATTTAACATTAAATACGTTTTTACAGCAATTACTGATACTGAAAATGAATTAACTTATTATTATATGACTTAATGCGATCAAACATTTGATTTTGATAATTAATCCCAATTTTAAAGTACACCATCAATGTTCAATAGATACAAACATTTAGGTGGTTACTAACTGCATCCTGGTCTAATATAAATTTATAAATATATAATATTTAAAACCATCAAAAGCATTGCCGTACCTGACCGATATTGAAGAAGCCAAAATACATATCATTGATTTTTTTCTTGCTGTAATTTTCAGTTTGTCAAAATGTAGCTTCTATAGATTTACAACTTCTAACAACATTTTTGTGTGGCTTTGTAAGTCCTTATTTATTCCTCCTCGGTAATAGATATATAGAAGATGTGTTAATGCAAAAACTGCCTAACTAAGGCTTGTATTTCTTTGTATTACTCTTTCGGGGTAGAAGTTTTTGCTGACTAACTAGAATTCATTCCTAGTAAATTTAAAATTGTTAATTATAAAATATCTTACCGCATGGACAAAAAGATTTCCCAAATAATATTAATTATTAATTAATATCCAGAATTGAAGTAAAAAGCAATACCTATAGTACAAAGTAAAAGTTTTTTACTTACTCACTTTACAGAAGTGTTGAAATCGCGGTACAAATCCTTCGTTGAATGCGATAACTCTTTGTCTATGTATGTAGTATGTATTATGTAGTTCATGCCTTTTTCATTAAAGTTTCCTAGTAATTATTTTGAAAGTACTGAAATTAGAAGAAAAACGTGTTTATGACACTAGCAGTGACATTGGCACTAGTCCGGTAATATTACAATTCATTTAGGAAGAACGTTTTTTGTCAACTTCATAATGCTGCCGAATAAAAAGTATTTCTTCAGCTTTATTTCTTTCTCAGTTATTTTGCATTTTACTAAATAAGAAAAATATGATTTTTTTTTAATTTTCCATTATTGTCCTGAAGTTATGTTATATTTTAAAGATGAAGAGGTTAGTTTACCAATGTGTACATATTAGTGTTTATATTCTTCCAGCCCCGTGCTTTTTATTCGCACTTGGTCCACCAAGAGCTACCTCAGCTCCATGTTGTTGTACTTAGTTGGTACCCTGTTATATTTCACATGCTTTTATATCCTGTCTCCAATTTCGCAAATCTTAAACAGATTTATCAAATGCCGACGTGCATGGCAACATTGGCATTAAATTCCAACATAGCAGGTGCAACCCATTTTGTAGTTTCGTAACAAACTGGTTCCCCACGGTGTAAAAACACAAACTCGCAAACTTTCTCTGGGTACTTCGCACCAGCGTCCAGCAGTGTTCGTGTTTTCAACTGCGCTGTTGTACATAAGCAAAACGTTTAACTAGCCCTCCGTATTGTTCAGCACGTACAAATAGTGTTGCACGTTTGATAAAAAATGAAGTATAATTACAGCAGCAGCAAATGAACTTCGCGTTTCATGTGCAATTTGCTTTATTCCAGCAACCGATGAATACAAATACAAGCCAAGCTTCACCTTTTTTTATACACACCCGACACAATAGAATCTAATTTCGAAGCCGTGCTTTCAGATTTTCTTAACAACAATGCTTTTAAAACGTCTTTTGTCCATTTAAATGTAACAAAGGATGAAAGAAATTAGATAAGCGGAAGTAAGTGAACTGCCAAATAAAAAGTGTAATGTAATAATAGATTAATGGCAACAGAATATAAATAGTTCCTTAAAATGATATGTTTGGATTAGCATCAACAATAAACCAGAAGTGTGGTACGCTTCATTTACAAAATAAACATAGTGTAAACATAATCGCTTGAATAAAAAATAATGTAGGTGTCGTAGAACATTCATATGCGATTATCTAACACGTGAGATATCACTAGCCAGAAAAGTAAAAGCTACTTAATTGCAATAAATACTGACACAAACAAAATTTGGTATTTTACAACGTACTAGATTGGCTAGCCCGACCTTGCCTCTAATTATTGATTTTAAGTGACTGGAGGAACAATTCTTACAGCGTTCAAGTAGAAACCTGACACTACAGGAATTTATTGTTGACTATAAATACCAAATCATCTTGTTTAAGGATTACTCTTTTTGTACTTTTCTACTTTAAACTTATACCTCTTGCTGTCTAGGAACTGCAAAAATGTTTCATGACATATTTTCGTTAAAAAAAGGATGGTAGCTGGAGTTGGAATTTTATAAGTTATAAAAATATAATTGTACTATTTTGTTACTCCTCCATAGCTCGTTCCCCGAAGAATTAAGGTATTTAAAATTTCAACAGTAACATTGCGTCGTGGTGGTTTTTGCATTTTATGTCTTGTTTTCGCTTTCATAATAATACTAAACCAATTTCCTTTCGTCTGTCTAATTTCTGATGCTATGCTCTAATATTCCCAGAACAACATTGCCACATTTTTGTCTCATTCTAAAAACTTTTCGGCCATCCGGCCTGTAATGAATCCCTCCCAGACGCAGACTTCTATTGTCATCTTAACTGTCTTGAGCATCCCGAAAATTCCTAATATCTATGTTGTCTTCAGTATATCTATTATCTCACTATTAATATCGCTTTATCACATTTTTCTCATCGTTATCGTTTTTCTCGTTCTTGTTTTGTAGCGGTATTGCTATAAACAATGTTTTTATCATTATCTTCGAAGTCTCAGTCGTCTAACGCTTACCTAATATCTTTTGTGTTTTGCTATTAGCCCACTGTTGCTGTACTCGTGGCTTGGGTTAGTAATTTTTCGTCCTCGTCTTTAATGAATTTGTGGCAAAATGATATTCCATTTTCTCATCTAGTTTGAACTCCTAAAATGTAGGGAACTTCTTTTTTGGAAATATTGACAACGTTTCAGGTAAGTTCCTTTAAAGTTCTTTAGTATTTGGTATTTCCAAGGGGCAGGGGGACATTAACAGACAGTAGTGTCTGGAGAGTTTTTAAGACAACCCAATATGGATATTGTGTATAGATTTCTATTTTTGAACCATAGGCAATTATTTATTTCGTGTGTTCGTTCCCAAGTTACTTGGCATTGGTTTCAATCGGTTTCACACTTTCAGTTTCAGTTTATTTGAGATTCATTAAACATAATCTTGTTACTACTTTGTTTTAGTCTCTTATTAACCGAATATATTTCATTACATCCAATCCAAGAACACGTGGGAAGAATATCACTAAGAACATATCATTTCAAAGTTAGTAAATACACATGTAACCAGTAAAACATGTTTGCTTTTTAAATTTAAATAATTTCAGATGTATAAAATTTGGTTTGCCAGAACCGAACATCTTTACCTGAATTTTTGTGAGATAGTAAAAAAACAAATACGTAATGGCGGTGTGTAGCTTTTTCATTTCAACTCTACTCAAAGTTCAAGGGGAAAAAATACATAAATTTATACTACTCCAAATTAATTTGGTTCATCTTAAAAGCATTTTAGGACATATTATCGCCTGCTGTTCACTATTATTGCACTTCGCTTGGATTGTGCATGATCTTGTATTATTTATAATCTTACTCAGGACGGTTCTAATGCACAATATGTAAAAATTGTAGCTTAAAAATGAAATAATGCTCGTTCTTTTGACATACGAGTATTCGTACTCTGGTACTGTCTATACAGACTTTTGTTGGCAGTTTTTCGTTGGTTTGTGCTCGCCTTTGCTTTACAACTACTTTGATTTTGTAAAAAAGATAGAAGCAAGCAAAGTACAAGCTAGCAACACAAACGTAACATTAACAAAGATCAAATAAATAATTTAGTATTGACAACTAAAGTTAAAAATCATTTAAATTGATAAAATTTTGTGACTTTATAAAATTTTCAAGTAATATAATTTTGGTGGTTTATTGCGATAAAAAGATTAAAATTAAATTATTTGGAAATTTTATAAGAATATTAAAGGACAAAATTTACCATTTTAAATGATTTTTGTAATTTGAATTGTTTCAAAGATGCATTCATTGTGAAACATTCTGAACTAATTAGGTAGTTTGGAAACAAGCCGATTATTGTAAATGTATGTGCTTTGTTTCATTAGATTTATTAGAGTTATGTGATAAGTAGTGAATAAAGCTCATACATTCAAAACAATCAGCTTGTTTCCAAGCTAGCTAATTAATTTCAATTGTCTAATATTAAATAATTGTTTATTTGACCTTTAATAACGTCTTGTTTGTGGTGCTATCATTTAGGTTGTTTTAATGGTTTGAAGAAAAATTTGCTTGCTTCTATCTTTTTCAGTTTTAAGTCAATGTATATGTAAAAAAATCCTTTTTATTTTTATAAATTTTGTTACTGGTAGCCGAAAGCGCTCGACCATGTTATTATAAATAAAGTGGATATAACTTTGAAAATAATATTTAAAGGAGACTATTAATTATAACTAGTTCACTTTGAGAAATGGATCGGCTTTCTATAGCTAACCCGATAACTTGAATAAGTACTTTTTAAAACTTTAAGGGTCAGTAATAGTTTTTGTAAAATGGTTGGGCTGGAATGATATTTAATTAGTTTTAGTTTTGAAAATGAACATTAGCCAGATGCTCCTGATATTGATAATGTAAGAACATTTCTTAAAAATATTGTAAAATTAGGTAATATACTTTTACGTTTGTTTTTAAATATATACTCTTGTATGAGATTGGGACATAAAAATAATTCTGGCGTTTTCAATTCTTGAAATAAATCACCACCCTCAACCTCCAATCCTTTTCTGGTTTTGCGTGTCAAATCCTATTTGTAAACCGTTACAATGTTTTAAAACTTCATATTCTGTTGCATCGGCAAATTTTATGATAGTCAGCTATAGGTCTTTTTGGTTAGCCGTTCATTCCACTGGGTCATGAATAGTATACCGGTGAACTGTTTTCAGTCACAAGATATAATTTGCTTTTTTAAAATCAACGTTTTGTCACCCTTAGGATGTGCCGTACACTTGCAATGTACATACACTATTCGCGGCTCTGTCTTCATGTCAGTTGGGTTTAAACTTGGGTGAATATTTAGCCAAAGGTTTAAGTAACTTAATGAGGAGCAATGTATGAGGTAGCAGAACGTTTTATTTTTTTTAACTCTTGTTACTGTTCTTAACAATGTGGTTCAATATATAGGTATATGAATATAATATACAACTAAAATAACATCTTATTAGTGTGCAGCTTAGACGTAAGGTTTTTAATTTTAATGAAGGATGCGAGCAGATTGTTAAAGGCCGCTTTGCMGCAATAAGTCAGTATAAATAAGGTGTATTTCTTAAATACCCACCATTGGCGATTCTCAGACGGGTTATACTTCTTTCTGAACTACCTAGAATGCGCATGTGTTTCTCACTAGCCACTGCCTGTCCGAATTAGTTTCTAAGGAACAATTTCCTGTGGAACAGGACCAATTTCTTGCTCGAATTTAGTTCCGTTAAGATGACCCAATAGTCGACAGTGGCGTGTTGTCATAACGAGCTGCCCGGGAAACTCTATTTATGATTGCTGAAATGCAGAAACTTAATATTTCTTTTTAAAACTATTAAGATCGTGGGTATGGATGATCCTTACAGTAAGTCATATCTGTCAATCCTTTTATCTTTAGACAAAATGTACATGTAGTCGAATATCTATGTCAATTGGTTACAATTTTCCCATTTTACGATACAACAATGTTGCTATTTGAAAGTGCAAGTCACAAAAACTCCTGAGAAGATTGGCGGTACCTGTGTCGAACATTTCGTTTCTTACAAGAACAGTCTTGCGCTAGACGCTCTTAAGAAACTGTGGAATTTGTATAATGAGGACCTTATTCGAGTCCCCGCCACTGTATCGGACATAGGCATCCGTGTTCTAATAAATTGCTGGTAATTAATAAAATTGGCAGTTTCGGAGAATAGTATCAATAAACGAAGATCTATAATCAAGATACCTTTGAGGCACGACCTGAAGTACTGAAACGTATCGAAATTAACGTTAAATGGTTCGTACAGTTGGTCTGGGTTGTATTCGTTTTTGGCTTATAAGATCAACTCATATTATTTAGATATTTATAGCGATTTGAATTGTTAAAATTTATAACACGATTAGAACTACATCTAATTGCGTGTTCCCTTTTGGGTTTTTTTTTGTTTGTGTCGTTGGCATGATGTGTCCCTCTTGATAACTTTACTGGCCCCGAGGCTCAAACACATTAAAAGCCGACAAAGTCCCCTTTAGATATACGCCCTGCGACTGCTTCAGGGGCAGATTACACTTCTGAAACGTTATTAGAAAAGAAACTTTTGAATGTTACATCGGAACGAAAGCGAGTTGGCTCGAAAGGATAATAAAGCGTATTGCGACATTGATAATAAACTGCCGAAGGTTAAGTTTAAGCTTCATTTATCCCCATGGGCATGATACTGACTAAACATTTGTTAGGAAAGGTGCAGACGTAGACGTTGTTTAAATCAACGATAAACCATACTCCAGTCGCTGGAAAGGCAAATTGTTGAGTTGCTGGTTTATCCAAACTTTATGCACATCAATTAAGAAAACATAACTGCAACAAAATTCCCCCAAGAATATGAACTCTCGTGTTGCACTACGAGACGGTCCCCACACATAAATAAATAATAATTAATTGGAACACTAGCGTTGCATTAAACTCAGTGATTTACTAAATGGTTCTCATGGGCGCGAAGAATTGGATAAATTATGATTGTAATTAAAAAGAAAATGCAGAAATGTAAATACGGGTATGTATCTATCTCTGGTTCAGAGAATTTAGGAAAAAAATTGATAACGACGAACACGATATGAATTGTTTTATTTTTTGCAGGAATCATCCAGGCAACAAGGACATGCTAAGAAAGTTAAATGGAACACGTGTGTCGTAGTATTAAAACGGTTTCTGGATACACTAGTTTAGTGTATAATAAGGGATTGAAGTATCTTTGATGCGCATGCACTTCATTCTTTACACATTCTTTAGAAAATTTTCAAATTATAGTTTCAGGCTAAAATATCTGCAAATACAAAACTTTAATTGTAACCTTGTTTACAACATATATGGTATCAGACTTTGTCTTCGGCGCTATTTAACATTTCTTTTAGATTTTGACGTTTGCAGTGTATTTAAAAAAATGGAGAGATAGGAAGATGCTGTTTAGTGTGTTCGATTCTACATAAAATTTCTTGTTCTGGAAGCTAAAAAACCTTATACTTTCACAAACATTTTATTAAATGTAGATAACGCAACTTGCAACATTTCTAAATTAATGTTAACTTCATCTGAAAAAAATAATTCTATTCAATTTTTATTAAGCCATACTTGAATTCTATTCTAATAAATTTAGGAGATACTTATGATATTTATATGTTATTATGTTTTATCACTACTTACGTGACAAAGGAATAGCGCAGAATGAACAGCAAATAGAAAAGCAAATAATCAGGAATCAAAACTGGCACTGGTTTGTAACAATAAAAATTAAACAGGAACAGAGATAATAAAAACACACCAACAGTAAATGCAACTAAATGTACAATTTTTTGCAATATACACCACTTAGTTCTTTTTAGAATGCTGAAATATCTAACTGTTTCTTAATTCGTTTTTTCTGCTTACAGGAGTACCGTACGTACACCTGATATATGTAAATAATAAAAATGCATCTCGTGTTATCAAGATTATATTTTATGGCAGAAAATGTGTTGTGCTCTAAAAATGCTGAACGAACCAAAAGTTGCAACGTATCTGTTTCTAAAAATAAAGCGTGTGTATATTTGATTTGATAGTGGCGTCTGAATGTCAGTCGTTGATTCAAAATTGTATACAAATCCTTAATTAGCATCACCCAATCACTTCCCATCTAGATAATAAAGGTTTGTAATAGTATCCCCTTTCCTACTAAAGGTGATAAAATTACGTTTATTAATATAATTTTCAACTTGTTGTCTCGCTGCATTGTATTACAGTCGTCAAACAAGAGAACGTGTTTTGCGATTTGCAAGTCAGCAATATATATAGGTTTGACAATTAAGTAAAGACAAAGCATCGTTGAAATAAACTAAGAAAGTATGGGTCTAAGGTCAGAGCCTTGCGTTACACCACGACAAGCCGCATATGTATTAGAGCGAAAACTCTTTCACATACACATATATTCCAACATCGACGAAAATAAATTTGCCAGATTATCTATCGCAAAGAACCACGGAACGCAGTTTATGCATGGTTAACTGTATCGAATTAACACAACGACCAGACTTTTAAATTACACCTACACAATCCTAAACTAATACAAGGTCTTATAATACGATTAAATTGTGTTAAAAAATTGTGTCTGTGCATATTAAATACCACAGCGTTACACTGCGCAATTATTTTCAGTTTTCACAAAAATCTCAGGGAGTTAAAATAATATCATATGCTCTGCATTTTAATCTGGAACTGGAACAGTAACTTCAAAATTTACATGTAAATTGCAAGCTTCAAACAGAAACTGCGTAAAAAATGCAATATATTTATTTTAAGTTCCATTTTGGAGTTATATCTTTCCGTAATAAAAATCTGACCAAAGGGAATTACATTCAGCTTGGGGATAGCGTTAATTTCTCGGAAACAAATGCTGTGGGATAAAAGTAATTGTATTACAAACGGTGCAGCGAATATTGTAGCGAGTATCCGTGCGTGTGTCACACATGTTGGTGCCGGCTTTTTCAATAAAGCATTTTAATAATACCGACATTACAAATTTTAATTTAACGCGCCGCAGCTAACAGCGACACTAGGCATGTGCGAACGTTATTAAAAACCTTTGATGTCTATCGAGGATTATATAAATTCTGTGATCTCGTATTTATTCGAAATTTATGTAAAAATAGTGCAAAAAGGTATCGGCTTAACAAAACTGTCAACGTACATTTAATTTTCTAAAAAAAGCTGTTAATGTGTAGATAATAAGAGTTTTAACGTCTAGTCCTATACATTAGCTGATAAATAATGTTATAATTTCGCATTATGCAGTAGTATTTTATTCTTTTATATATAATGAATATCCGTAGGAAACTGTCCGAAAATTTTGAGGATAAATAAATGTGTTCACTTTAAGAGAAAATCGTACACCAAAAAAAATAAAAACCCAGTACACAATAAAATATAAGAAAAAAGAAAAAAAATGACAAATTCTCCTACTTCAGCTGCTGTACATTACGCACCTTTATGTATTATGTGGTGGGTTTAGATTCTCTACATCTTTATTCTCCATATCAACCTAGTAACCATAACGACGGCTTACATGCACAGCCTTGGTTACCGAATTGATGTTAGTTAATTATAGTGCTATAACAACAAGACCTAACAAACTTTAAGACGACCGACGATATCAAATTTTATGAATCCTAACTCAATGTTTACATATTCAATATAAAATATGCCGGCATTTTTACATATTGAAACCAATGAGCATACGTACATTTGGTTAGTTTTAAAAGTGGTTAAAATTTATGTAAATTTTTCTGTTACATACATATTACTAAGACTGCTTAGCATCATTTAAATTTTGCGGATAACATGTCACTGGTCGTTTTTTTTTGTATCCATGAGAGTTTTTTTAAGGTGTAGCATGCATTTTGTATATTTAACAAATAAAGAACTGTCATTGTATTACTTAATACGAAAATAGAATGAAGTGATTCTGAGCACAAAAAATGACTATTAATAAAATTTTGACACTCGGCAGAAATAAACCTAACTATGGATATCATTATGGTTTTTAACTGATGTTCGCTTAATGTAGGACGACAGGTAATGTAGTGTAAAAATATACCATATTCGAATGAGGGTTGGCATGATTAAAACAAAATGTTTAAAACAGAATGTATTAAACTTGTTTAAAACAACGCTTCTGTTTAAAACTTTGCTTTAAACAAATGTTTAAAACATTCGTTTTAAACAGTGTTTTTTTGTTAATGTTTTAAACAGTGTTTTTTGATGACTATTGTGTGTGATTAATTAATTATTACTATTAAGCTTGTTTATCTTCCACAAATAGATAGAAAAGATTATTAGCAATTACATATCTACATAATGTCACCCCACATTTGCATTAAAAATGAATTGAATACAAAAACAGACCCAGTTAGAAAATACTTAAATGTTTTTTCAAACTTTTTATTGATACAACAGTTTTAATTTAACTTTAACATTTTTTATTTAATGAACAGGCAAAGCGCTTTCAGCTATAATTAGCCATCATCAGTGCCTCATTGTGTAAAAAAGAATACAAAAGAATTTATAAACCTGACATTGTCAAAATCGAAATAAGCAATCTTGACTTAAAACAAAAAAATAGCCTGCATGCCAAAAGCACAAAAATGAAATCAATGATTAAATAAAGAATTTAGAATAGGACAGCTAAAATTACAAAAATCATTCAAAATTGTAAAATTACCGTTATCTATAATTTTGAATATTTCAAGAATTTCTACAACATTTAATTTTGAGGATTTATTACAGACATGTAAAGAATTTAAATTATTTAAAGAGATGATGTGTTTAAATGACAATAAATGATTTGCTAATGAAGAATTTGTATTAACTATATCAGTATTTTTATATTTTTCTTATTGTTTCAAGTGTTCATTGCCTCTAATTGAAAAAGATCTTCCGCTTTGGCCAATATAAACAGAATTACAATCGTTACAAGAAAAACTATAAACTCCCGAATGATTCAAAACTGGAATTTTGTCTTTATTGCGAACAAAATGGTATTTTTACAATTTTGAATGATTTTTGTAATTTTAGTTGTCCTTTTCTAAATTCTTTATTTGATCATTGATTTTATGTTTGTGCTTTTGACATGCAGGCTACTTTTTTGTTTGAAGTTAAGATTGCTTGTTTCGATTTTGACAATGTCAGGTTTATAAATTCTTTTGTACCCTTTTTTACACAATGAGGGACTGATGATGGCTAATTAGAGCTGAAAGCGCTTTGCCTATTCATTAAATATAGTGGATTTGATAGACTTATTGTAGAAGTAAACATTACTTTTATATCCACTTAGAGGAAAATGGACCAGTTTACATTGTTTAAAAGTCTTAAACTTAACATAACAGAAAAMTTTGTATTTCTKGTCCAATACTACMAAACAATAAATAAGAGGTTCATTCAACACTTACTAGATAATTATATCTTTAGTACAAAAAAAAACCTATAGTTATCAGAACTTGGGAATATAAAAAACAATAAACAGAGAATAAAAAATAACAGCATTTTTACTTTTTTACTAGTGTAACCATATCTTTTTTGCACTTCTGGCATTGAGCTCGCATTCTACCATTTTGCACCTTAATTTTGTCAGTTATTCCACACTGCATCCTTCCTACTACGCCATTGTAACTGTTGAACTTTAAACTTTTAAACAGACAATGTCGGTTTCTATTCTCTTTGTTAAAGTTGATATTAGCTAAAATCAACCCAGTAACCTTAAATTGGGGTATGTGATTGGTCTAGATTCTAAGAACAATGTTGATTCTAGTTTAAAATAGAAAAGAGAAACCGACTCATAATAACCAGTGATGGGCGCGTAGAATACTCCATGTAGATTACGCCATTATCTACGTGTAAACTATGTAATATTCTACTTTAAAAGTCTACTGTAGAAAATAACATGTAGATAAACAGCAAACTAGTAATATTTAATACTTTTAACAGCTCCAAATGCCTCAAATGACAGTATTATTTTGTATATTATTATTTTCGTTCTCCCATTGATCGTACCGCGAGGTACGTGAAAAAGAGAACTATATATAATCACTCAATGGAACTGAGTTAATCCGATCACAACTAAACTTTGTATGGTAATAGCCCATGACCTTCTGAGCTCCAATCCGGAGCCCTATGCTGTAGACTTTCACCGTTCAAAAGTTACAGGACATCAAAGTTGCTGCAGATCGCCGTGCACTAACGTCAGTAGGTTGGCACTACGCGTGGACCACGATCGGAACTACCTGTAGTCGATCATGGGAGAACGTTTTTTTCGTTTTGGACGATTCCACTGGTTGTTGCTTCCTAACTAAACAAAATACTACTTCGTTGTAATTAAAATAACTAGACACACGTTAAACAACAATTACTCGTTTCGGCATACATTTGTTAGGACCAGAAGGCACAAGCGTGCTTTGGAGCCCTCAATCGGTCAATGGGCTCTTAAATGACTGTAAACTATGATTTTATTATCTTTCTTGTCTATAAACGGAAGAAAACTGGCTATTTCATATGCTACCTATTATACCTAATATACCTACTCGTAGAAGAAAAGACTTCGAAACGCATGTTTTGTCCCAAAGAAGTAAGAAAATCGTTTGGGTATTCTGATGACTTACTAAAATAAGTTATGCAAATTTGTAATATAAATATTAAAAAAACTGCTCTAAAATTTTTTAAGAATTGACCCATAAAACAGGGAAATTGGAACAAAATAATTTGCACAATACACTTAATATACAATAATATACTCGTCTCATATTTTCTACTCAAAATCTACGCCAAAATGCTTTATCTACATTTTCTACGCGGGTAATGTAGAAAATTATAATTTACGCGTAAACGCCCATCACTGATAATAACTAAAATTGTTGCGTGAACAAAAAAGACAAATGACAACTGATAATCGTAGTCATCTAGGGATTTTTAGACAACTGCTACGCTCCGCGCCACCTGCTCGTATTTATTTTCATTACTATGTATAGTAAATTTGCATGAGAGTTTATGTTTAAAACAGTGTTTAAAACGTTTTAAACATGTTTTTAACTAAATTAAAAAAACATGTTTAAAACGATTTAAACATGATTAAATTAAAAAAAAACTGTTTGTTTTGTTTAATTTAAAAAAAACATGTTTTTGCCAACCCTGATTCGAATATGCAAAAATCTAGCATGGTGTCTATACAAMCAAATAAAGTTTGAGATAATGTCTACACAAAATCTGAGTGATACATCGCCCTAGTTAAGGCAGGTTTTTTGGTAATAAAATTACCGTTAATTTTTTGTTTCTGGCAGACTTTTATTTTATTTAATAAAACTATAATTAATTATTAACATAAATTTGCACTACTTTGGTCATTAAACGAACTTTCTATATGGAGCAATAAAAAAGTAAACTATTTTAGGAAATTCCCGTGATCACATTGCGACTTAACCTATTTTATGATTCTGAGCTAAGGATTCAGGTCTCCTGCATGCACATAATATGGACGCTCCATTCATGTTACGGAGATTGCGTGTGTATAAGTGTAATAAAATCACATTTTCCGTCTTTAGTTTTAACGAATTCGTGGATGATCGAGCTATGTCTCGCATTTAATAATGGAAGAATTCTCTACATGCACATGCACACTATATCGTTATGGTGCTAAATTAGTACAGAAGTACATACMGTTTAAAGGGTACTTTTGGAGAGAGATTTGATTGCTGTCAATTGTGACGTATAAATTACCTCAATTATATTGAGGACATTTTATATCATCATTTAATGCCAGCATAAGTATGAATAGCGTAAAAATACTAGTTATCTAATATCGCGCAACTGAAGAAGTCATGATCATAGGCTATCAACTTGACAATCCTGAATTGTATATGCCCGGTACACCCAACCTTAAGTGTAACTCTTAACTGAATATTCAGATAACTCTATAACGGTTGATTATTATAATTCGGAGTAATAAACTCAATGTAATAGCATTTTAACCCAATGCTATTAGTAATTGCTAGCTTACTCTAACATTTACATCAATCAGTGCTGCAATATTGATAGTTGAACAAGACTGAATTACACATCCTGCTAATAGTTGTTATTTGTTTGATTAATCAATCATCAAAATGCCTATTGATTGATTAACCCCACATCGTGCACCCATAATTGGCACCGTATGCCAGCCGAAATAGGAAGCGCAATGAAAGAAACAAGCCTGATGTAGTTGGTAGACCATTATAAGACGGCAAATTAATAACGGAAAGCGCGAGTACAGATTATAGTATATAATAATGCATGTGTTTGATTATAACTGCAGGTAGCATTTGGGACCTTTCTTTCTTAAAGGGTACCTGACTAAAGTCGATATATTTAAAAATTAAGTATCAAGGCGCCATAGTTTCACAACATAATCAGGTTTTGATGCCTTCTTTGTGATACGTTTCAAAGAAGCGTGCAGATTATGAGACATAGTACGTGTATGTGAAATGTACCTTGAACGGTCTTTATTATACTAATTAATACGGCACCTGTAATTAAATTTCGAGCGTTAAAAATTCTATTTATTTGCCAGTCATTAGAACAAATAGCTGTTGTATGTAGGTAATGGGGTTACTGAAACAATAGGATGAAAGGACTTTCTATAGATATAGGCCGTAGTTGAGAATATGAAATAATATGCAGGCCATTAACTTGAAATATTTATGTACTGTAAGTATTAGATAAACTACGGAACGATTACTTACATTATAAGGAAAAACAAACGAATTGCAAGTTAAAAGATAATTAAACATTTTTTTTCGATAGCATTATAGTAACCTAAAAATGCGCGTCATTGAAAATAGGTCAAATTTTAAACGTCGATATATGTAATAAAACGAATTAAATTATAGCTTGCGTCTGTATTTTATTGAATCATTACTTGGAAAAACAGATACTGTTTAGCCTGTGCAGCGTAATAATTTCAAAATTGTCCTCTATACAGCACTATTCAGCATCGATCTGGTTATGTATGCAACCGCTAATAAACCAGAAATCTATTATTGAGCTTAGTAAACCACTGATATCAAGTATCTTCCGTGATTATTGATGTCTTGAGATTATGTACGTAATAATTAAAGATCTTAGTTAAAGGAGATATCTGATAACCAAACCGACTAAATTACTGTGTACTGGATATTGTGTCAGTTTCAGTTGATAATGATGTTAGGTAAAAGGATTTACTTCTTTTTTTAATGTAATGAACTTATGAAAACTCTGAGGAATAATTAATCTGCTTTTATGTCTGTAAATGTTTAAAAGTATATTTACATTTTTATGATATTTTCAATGGGTTTACAGGCCTGAATTCAGGCAGTAATTATTTTTCACTTTATATAATTATATTTATATATGTTGTAATTGCTTTAATGACAACAAACACATATATTTTTTATTATAGAAGTTATTCCGATTAATTCCTGCATTTACAATATTTAGATGAAATTAATCAGCTTTTAGGACAAATCTGTTTCACTATTTGGACATTAGATTTCAGTATTAGCTCTCTTATATTATTTGATACTGGATTAACTAAATGATCTTTACAAACTAGCAGCAAGAAATAGCGCAAGTGTGTATGTAGCTTAAGGATAGAATTTATATTATCTGAAGGGTAGATATTATAAGTACAGTACAGAATAAATCAAAGCCAGCAATACGTTTAAATATATTTCGCTTTTTACAATTTTAGTATACTTATATAATATTATCTAGATAATATAATAACCCTATAGCTCTTTCGTAGCAGTATGCATGGTGGATACTTGGACTATGGCCGTAAATACGCAAAGCGTTTCCAAAGTACGAGTAATTTCAAACTTGATTTAGTTGTAAGATTAATGGTTCCTCTAAACATATGTGATATGTTTTGTAATTTGTAGGTAATGAAATACATGATGTTGAATTTTTTTAATTATCTTTATAAAAGTAATAACATTGTAATAATTATGCCATAAAACCAATTAAATTCAATTAATACAAAATGTCCATCTCTAGCTAAAATGCAAGCCTCAAATTGATGTACTCGTATGAGGGGATTGCCGAATCTGTTCGAAATAGGCAGGAGAGTTACAAATAATGTTATAACCTTCTACGATGCGATTTGGAAAATCTATTTTCAAKCGGGGTTGTGTAAAAATTTAGAACGGTCTGGAGAAGCATTATTCAAGAACTCCTGCAATATTACTGCAAAATGTGTCATACATGAACTACATGCCCTACAGAGCTGGAAGTTCATTTCTAGAAAATGAAGATATGTAATAGATTTTAATCGCCGAGGAAAGAAAACATGGTCTTAATAAATAATCGTCGATAATTCCTATCAAAATGTTGACAGAAGCGGCTTGTTGGAATCGTGCTTCAACTGAAGTTTGTGGATTTTTGTCAGCCCATGTGTGACTGTTATGAAAATCCATAAAACCATGTCTTGGAAAGTTGCCTTCGTTAGTAAATAATACAGTGTTAACAAAATTGAGAACGTTTGCAATTTTAGCGTAAAACGATTGGCAATACTGCAGAAGAGGCAGATAGTCATTAGAACACGGCGTTGAATATGATATAGATACTATAAATATTCTTTTAGAATATTACAAGTGGTTTTGACCCTAATATTATTTACTGTTTTTCTGGCTTTCGTCAATAATTTTAAGAACCTGATTTTCTAGTTGTGGATATTTTGCAGTTCTATATAGGTCATCCAATAATATTTCCTGGCTTAGCGACAGTTCCCGTTTCTTGTAAACGAAGATCCAGTTTAATAAACGTTTTGGAACATGGTAAACGGTTATTTGGATAACGCTAGTCACACATACGTCTGACTTTTAAGGCAAAATAACATTCGCTAATCCACACAAAATATGCATATTAGCCATTTCAGCATTAGTATAAACTCAGGCATCGTCAAAAAGTTAGAGCTTAATAAAAACAGGAATAATAATACAATAACAATTGTTAAAATTTCAAGGATCACTTAGTATTATCCTGTTTTAATTTTGCTTACGGTTTGAGCTCGATTGTTACAAAAAATTCAACACGCTGCTCTGTATCTAAATAACATAAAACTTATCAATGTTTATAGGGATCACGAATCGGCCGCATCAATATTTCCGATTACTTTGGAAACAACTTTTATAGCTAATTTCCATTTAAAATTTGGATACCTTTACTTTTCCGTATTGTACTGTAAATGTGTACATATAATATAATATGGAAACACATAAAATGGAAAAAAGTGTTTTGTGAACTAAAGTACAATACACATAATTATTAAACGAGAACATACATTTATTATAAAATCTAAAACCTTCATGAACAAAACCGTAATGTAGTCTTAAGATCTAGTATTAATTTGAAGCAGCAGTGTGCATTACAAATGAATTACAATGCATAAACTAAACTTCCACTTTAGATTCACTGCACAAAGATGGAACGTATTTTGTATTTGAGGAAAGTAAATAAAACTAACTATAGTTAAAGGGGTCTCTTAAATTAACATAATAGGCGATAAAATACTTTACCTCCTTGTAGAAATAGGTGTTTTATCTTATCTTAGTACACGAAGGCCGTTTAAATAAGTTAAATAAGTTTAAATTAGATTCGTTTATTGTTACTGCGGTTTGAGCGACAAATTCTAATTTTGAATATTCGAAAAGTGTGCTGCCCACTCAATCTTGTATGTGTCAGCTATCAGATGCATCCCTCGAATTTTCCTTGTTACATTGTAGCTGGGTTAAATTAACTGTTCCTTGCATCTCCTATAGTATTTATCAAAGCTACAATAAGTTTTGTAGTTCTAATTCTCTTTAATCTGCATCACTTTGTAGTACATGTAAATAGCTAAATATTAGCATTTGGCAGAATGTTTAATAATATAACACGTGCATTATTCCACTCTTCCAGTAATAAATTTAAGTATTCATTTTCATTTAATTATAATACTTCAACATACCTACTCTATTCTATATCAGTTTTATTTTATATGTACCTGATTTTTAGGTGTGCAGTCTTCTATCCGTACGTTTTAATCTGAAACAAAATGTTTGCTTTTAGTTAGAGTTAAAGGTTAAAAATGTACTATTTAATAGGTAATACACTATATTAAAAGAATGGCTGTAATGCTCATACATAATATTACGAAACAGACATTGTGGTAAGTATTGACGTCATTGGCTTATTGGTATAAATTATCAATAAGTAAGTACTTGTAGCACTTTATGAATTATTTTACATATTAGAAGACATGAATCTATAAGAGTGTTCGTACTTTTTTATAGTAACTACAGAGCACCGAACCTATCTACACTCTTCCTAAAGAACGTGAATTTGCCCGAATCAAACATAGTGGCAAGTAAATGGAACGATCATCGGTTATAACTAAAATGATGCGAATATAATATGATTTAGAGGTGGCTGTTGCAAAAATGTGTCGTCTTGCTACTTTGCCCTAAGGGCCTAGTGTTTTTACCTCCCGCCTACGTACTTTGCGCAACAGCATAAAGCTAAAGTTTGAAGTACAGTCGTTGCATAAGAACGGACGGAACAAAGAGCAACCCTCAATTTTTCCACGAGAAGATGAACACGTCCACTCAATATATGTACATATTTATAGTTTTCGAAAAAGAACACCGATCATATATAGCGATATAAATATTGTTGCTTAATAAGCAACACAACTTACACCAGTACATATTTTTCTTTGTAGCCGTTTTGGCTAACTTTGGGTAAAAACCTAACTTAATATAATTATTACGGTGTCTTAGGCCACCAGTATGCCCCATTAACCAAATAAAGAATTCACGCTTGCTTCTATAAAATGATGGCTTCAGGAAATATTAACAAGCAATCCGGCAGTACTCCCAAAAAAATTTTACCCAGCGGCAGGTGGTTCATTGGCGTCATTAAACCCGACAGAAAAACCGCTTCAAGCCGCGACTGCACGGCTGCGTAAAACATAATTGACGTAAATTTGTCTCAGGTTATTTCTACCTGTAAGACCCCTTGATGTGATTGTAGCTACGAGAACATTTTTGAGTAAATGACAGTGGAAAGTCGTTCTCAACCGAGATGCTGCAACGTTATTATTTGTAACGAATTCGACGTAATTTACATGACAAACGAATTGTTTGTGATATCTTATCTTATTGGTATAGTATGATATAAGAGTTTTCTTCATTGTCGGTAACAGAGTTTCTACACACCAGTTTTTCGCATTGAAATTAAGTTATACAGCGTTTAAAGTGTGTAACTGAATTTTAACAATCCATTACAATATATGAATTAACAATAATAATAATAATTATAAAATATGTTAACGACATACTAGACGTCTATATGATCTAAGTTTTTTTTACTATTACAGTGCAACAATGTTTTATTTTGCGTTTATTAATTTATTACATCGCATTGGCTTTAGTCCACGATAGCGTTTGCCCTTTCACCAACTCAAACAGCTTCAGTCTATTGAGTCTACCTCCCTTATTTAGTGGCGCGAGCTAAGTGTAAACCGCAGGAATTGAAATTAGGAGTCGTCAATACTGTCTAGCGTGCCGGGAATGATGTCGCCATAGAATATCTATGTAGAACATTCGGCTACCGCTTCGATTTCCAAAACTAATGTTGGGTGCGTTAAAAATTAATTTTTTGTCATCATTAAACTTGAAAAATACAAATTCAATTAAATTACAATGCACTATTCCTATTTCTTATACTTTTTGTTTTGTTTAATATAGCATGCAATTGCAGGTTATCAGGAATAAAAGGTTAAAAGCAGCTGTTTTCTGTCCTATTATTTTGATTCATATGGCCAATATAATTATTATACTAGGCATATTGATAAAGAAAAGCTCATTTGCGTGTATATTTAAATATTAGCGGGTCAGAACAAAGTTGTATGCGTACAGCGCCATCTATTGATTGTCTGCGAGGACACGAGAGGGCGTGTTGATTCAGTTGTCGTTTGTTAGATAAGAATGCAGTCAAGAATTTCCGCGACAATCGTTGATTCTTCCAGCTTGAAGTGCAAACAGTGATTTCTTTTTCTATGTGCAAAAACATCGCCACACGTCCAAATGCAGAAGCAATTTGGCATTGTTTATGGATCAGGTGTAAAGAGTATAGGTAAGGGGTAAGGTTAGACAAATGTGTCGAGATTTCAAGAGTGGCCGTACTAATGTGCATAATGAAGAGCGGAGTGGCAGATCTAGTGTCCAGAGTAGTGAACTCGTTCGACAGGTGAACTAAAGGCTTATCGAAGATTGACAATTATTAGTGTTGTAGCTGATGAATTTGCTCTTGTTGGGTGCACCACGATAGTCAAGATTGTTACAAATAATCTTGGATATTACAATTTACAAACACTATGCAAGGTACCAAAAATGTTTACGCACCAGCACAAAGAGCAAAGAATGTCAAGTAGACGGGCGATTTGGACAGTTATCGACAAGACGAAGATGACTTGACGAGACGCGGGTATTCTACGACACCTCCGAAACCAAACAATGCAGTGGCGCCTTTTAACTTTACCAAAACTGAAAACATCAAGGAATCTAGTTACATGACTCAGAAAATGATTGCTACAGTTTTCTTAGATGATCAGGGCGTTCTTTTGGTGAATTCGTGGAGCGTGGGACAACAATTATAGCTGTTAAGTAATACTTTGAAACGCTTACTAAATAACAAAATGAGACGGGCGATCCAAAATCTTAGACGTAGGAAACAGTCGAAGGAATAATCTTGCTTCACAACAATGCTCGTCCCCACAGTGCTGCCACAACCAAGGAGAAAATTTACTATTTCCGTTAGGAACTTTTTGATCACCTACCTTGCACCTACCGCTTGTTTCATCTTTTTACGCTTCAAAGGGTGGCTTGCTGGACAATGCTTCGAGAATGACGGGTATCTCAAGACAGCTTTATGAACTTTCTGCAGAGAAGTTTAGAAGCTACTGCGGGGTTACGAAAAATGCTGAAAACAAATATTCGCTTTATTACAAGAACTAACGTGAGGCAGGACAGTTTTTGTGATGGTTTGAGGCTGTTAGTTGCTAGGAGACGTGATGACAGTGAAGACAAGTAGTTCAGAAGCAGGTATAAATTTGAAGTCTGCTAGTGATCATGCAAATTGCTTGAGAGTTACAAGTAGGGTACTAGACTGATGATCCACAATAAGCAAGCTTTGAATGGTATTTAAAAGATTTATAATAGGATCTGTAGGTAGCGATCGTGTGAAATTAATATTTGTGATCCCATACTGGCAAACTTTGACGAAAAAATTTTCTAAAGCATCCTGATTACATGCTGTTGTGGCAAAGTTTGAAAAGCAGAAAAGCTTTAGCCTTAGTCCACTACAGTTTAGATCCATTCATAGCAAACTACCAGTTTGCATTACCCTAGAACGTGGCCGATCTCCAGGCTTAGTTTTAATCAAAATAATGCTTTTTATGAAAACTAAKCCTCTAATCCAGGCTCATTCCCAAAACCTCCTTTCACTCTGGTGTTAGTCTTTTTCCTTAAATATTTTGTACTATTGTCTCCGATAACCCTATTGACACATTCAAACAATTAATTAAAAAACTGTATAAAACTGCAGTGCCTTCATCCTCTGGACATATTGTCTCTGTTCACATACACTAACAGTAGAATCACGACTTATCAATGTAATTATGGGTGGAATAATAGCACTGAAAACTTGCTTTTATGACATTTTTTGATGGAACTACATAAAAGTTGCAAAAAAATCTATTTATTACGCATTTAAAAAGATGGGGAGGTCAAAGAGAGAGATTATAACACTGTTACCAATGCGAATCACATCATGGCCTTTGAAATTCGCCTGAGCTTGTGCGCCCCACAGTTTGAGAACCGCTGGTCTGGGACAAGTTGACGCGTTTACCTTATTAGTTGCTTACGTGTGTTTGAAATATCCAATACTATAATAATTTTGTGCACAAATAATCTCTTCACAAATCTGTATGCAAACTACTGTTAATTAGCGTTACTGTTATTTATACTTCACAGCTTTCAATTTCAATGTTAACTTTGCGTACAGTACAGTACAGTTTATATACTCTGCTATAGGTTGGAGAAGAAATTATGCTTTGGCATATTATTTAGTTTGAAATCGTTTCCCTGAGTGTGTTGCATTTTTTGCCGCTCAGAGGTTTCGTTAATGATATCAATTAGATATGCAGATAAACGCATTTAAAACTGTAAGAAACGCAAGCTATTATTTTCACGCGTCATTGACCTTATTCAAGCTCTAGGAACATCAGCCGTTCATGTTTCCGAACGCATTTTGGTTGTTTTAAAGTAAAAGTTATAAAGCGCCAAAAAGTGTTGTGTGGTGTATTGCTAATCTTAAAGTACCTCGCAAGCTTGTAGTATTATCGCAACAATAATTATTAATGACTGACGGAAAAATAAATTATTTGAAATTGTTTAGAGTACCTAGAATCAATGTAATGTATGCTGTAGGAGAATTTTTTGTGGGATGATATGAACAATGTTAGAGAAATAGCGAATGTGCAAACGTATAAAAATTACTATGTATGTACGTTTAATGATAGGTATCCATTAGGAAAGTCTATTAAATATACAAAAAATGGACTAAAGAAAACTATTTGCGGAAAGTAACGTTTAACCATTTTGCTGTCGCACTTCGGAACTATAATAATCAAGAACTATATAAGAAAATAATGAACAGTTTCGAATACTAGGCGTCTAAAAAGCAACCAAAACCTTGTTTCACTTGTCGCCGTTATTGCTTAATAACACCAGTTTATTATAATCAGTGTCCAATGTGAGATGCAAAGAAAAGTTTTCATAGCATTGCATTCACGATAACTGGGCACATTAATAATGATTTAAATTTCGTTGCTTCTCTAACATCGACTTTAAAGCGTTAATCAGTTCGGGACCGCAGTAAAAAGTGGAACCGCTCAACTGAATTAATGCGTACAAGATAAGCGTCTTATAGGATAAGCCCGGGACAAGCAAAAAACGAACACATGGGGATCTGCCTTCCGAGAGGACTATAAAAACGTGACAGATTTCTAACGTCACAGCTTGTGCTAGTGTACTTTAGCAAAAATTGCTGCGCAGAGCCACATGTGACGAGCTGCATACTAAAATTTCTTGCTGCAAAACCCTGATTACTGTAATCACGTTTAGCGGAAGCCGGTGTCGCTTGAGGCGGATGAAGCTGGCTCCTTGGAATAAGTCCTTATGTATTATTACCAGGAGTTTTGCCTTACATATTCTAGAGATATGCAGGTACGATGAAGCAGTGGTAGGTAACCGTCGAGAACATGACTGCGCATGGAAGACTACCGTTTGGGCTAACTACCTATGTATAATTAGGTATGTACAGTCAACAAAATTCGAAATGCGTTATCATTGAAACCGACTACCTATTTTTCTTTTTTGCTGGCTTTAGAAAAGCAGCCAAAGAAATAAAGATTTTGTTCCTACCAGCATCGGATACCTACAATGGAAATGAAAACGTCGTTTTTTAAATACGTTATTTTCGTTCGAACTTTTACTCGCTGTCTAAAATCAGAAGAAATCCATCCGCTATTTCCACCAATTGGTAGTTGATAAAGGCTCTGACACAGAGAAAATTTTTAAGATTAAATCCCCTTAAATGAAGAATTGGCTATATATAACGTTGAATGCCAAATCTATCTTTATTAACACGAATAATTGGCCGTAAAAAGCTAAAATATGAGTACACATACTAAATGTAGTAATAAAATAGCTTCGTTTAACATATTAGGGTTATGATGAGTTGTAGGTTTTCAACTCGTTTGCTTTGACTACATAGTTACATTTTTGCTTTTCGTAAGTATCTAAAAAACGTTGCTTTGACAACTAAGGTCACAGTTTAGCATTATTTGCTCAACTCTTCCTTCACCAATAAGATAACCATAATTTCGCAGACACGTTTTTGCTACGTTGTTTTATTATTTTAAAACATTGCACATTAGCCTCGTTAATTGTAAAGTTTAAAAGATGAAAAACCATACTTTTCAGAGTCCAATCAAATAGGTCGGAAAAAAGGGGTGGCTGAATATTTTAGATATGAACAGATTTTATTTTTGCAATATGTTGGGTGGTCAAACAAAACTCAGTTTTCGGGATTGCAACCCCATCAATTTAGCCTTTTTCTGAAATAAGCCTGCGAACGCTAGTCGTATAGTACATTTAGTTAGTTAGTAATAAATAAGCTGAAAGCCTTAAAAGTTGAWAACCCTTTTCAATTTTACAAATAACATACTTAMCGGCTTGCCAGCACCACTTGCAATTAATTTCATCTCACTACATTTTTAACTTTAGTTATTTTTTTTATTCTTTTAACGGAGCATATAAGGGCAGTCAAGGGTAAGTAAGTAACAAATATCACATCAGTTCAAAAGAGACAAATTACCACAATATGTATTATTCTTCGCTTCATAGCCCGGGACTTTAATATTAATTTCTTTCTCATTATTTACATTAGTATCTTAAAGACGATTAGGTAGATTTAAATAAAAAATTAGCATACTACGATGGTTGCAGCAGAACGGTTAATTGGTATTTCTGCAATAATTAATATAGCTATTTTTATTTTAGTGACGTTTCGGTCCACCTCTTTCAAGTTTTATTTTTTTAATATTTACTTATTTATGCATCTAAAATTACAGAACTTGTATCTTTGATAATCAAACGCAAAAAATAATAAAATCTAAAGTAATTATTCATTTTCGTGTGTGTTTTTCCGTTGCTATTATTTTAGTATTATCATAGTTGAAACGATCTTGATTTTCGAATTCCTGTTTTCTTAATGCAGTTTGTTGATTGTAAATTTTGCGTTGTTTAATTTTTTCTTTTAAACATTGCTTTGTTTGTCCAATGTAAATTTTGTCACATATGCAGCGAGGAATACTATAAATGATATGTGTCATTTGTTCTTTTGTTGCTTTTGCTTTTAGTTTAGTGAAAAATTGTTTTGTTGTGTTTATTGGTTTTTATATGCTATTATAATGTTGTCTGGTTCAAGTACGTGTTGAATCTTTTGGGATAATTTTGAAATGTATAGTATAAATATGTATGTGTTACTTTTTATAGGTTGTTATGTTAATTTATGTTTGTTATACACCTAAATCTTTTTATGATTGACTTTGTTAAATTTTTTATTAGTTTTATTGGGTAATTACTTTGCATTAGGAAATATTGTGCTTTTTTATGGTGCTTAGTCGATGTTTTGGATGAGTTAACGTTATAGCTCTTTTCATGATGTTTGTTTATGCTCCTTTTTTGTGTGGAGTGGTGGTTGGATACATTCATTTATGTATCTTCCTGTCACCGTAGGTTTATTGAACCATTTGGTTATAGTTTTGTTGTGTTCTCTTTTTAACGTTAAGTCTAGCTAGTTTATTGTGTTTTTCTATATCAATAGTGAACTGAATTTTGCTGTGGAATTTGTTAATATATTTTAATACATCATTGGTTTTATTATTAGGTATTATTCAGGATAGGTCGTCAATATAAAGTGTGTAGAAATGTATATAGTTCATTTTGCCTACCATTGTTTCTTCGAGATTTTCCATGTACAGTTGTGCAATAGTGCCAGATACTGGACTGCCCATTGCCATTCCATCTAGTTGTATGTAATAGCTTGTTTTGAACTAAAAATAATTTGTTTGCATAGTAAATTTAAGTACTTTAATTAATTCATCCTTTGGAATTGTTGTTCTTGGATTTTATTCCAATTTTTATTTACTAATGGTTTTGTTTTTCTAATAGCTATGTTAGTGTATAGTGATTTGGCATCTGATAATATAATTATACGGTTTTCTGGTATTCTTAAATTTTCAATTTTATTTTTGAATTCAAAAGAGTCTTTTTATATAGTATTTGTTTTTACCTGTTATGTTGCTAATTATGTTACACAAATAAAAAACTCCAGCAAGATAAAAGGTAATATTTAAATTGCCACCAAATATAAAAAAGCTGTACGTTCTAAAAGCAAATTCTCATGTATCACCAGTGGAGCCTTTTGATTTTTTTGTTATTTTTTAAGTTAGTGCAATGAAATCAGTTAGTTAGCTCCCGCATTAGCAATCCTAAATTTCTAAGCTTGCAAGAGAAACTCTTCCTCTCAGATAGTGCAATGTATTAATAAACCTATTATGGTTTATTTAAAAATGGCTGTATTTCAGTTTTAAACAACTATAAAATTTTTACTTGCAATTGAATGTAGTTTAGTATTGTTATGGAGGACAAACAGCTGGATTATTTTTAATGCAGAGAAGTTGGCTTAACCAGCTCCCTCTAGGTGCTGGCGCAAAATAGATAATATTTACCGAGATATCGCTAAAAAAAGAATTCTCGTCCTTATTTTCGAAATGACGGCCAAATGGGCAGGATGTAGTCTCGGAAACTGAGTTTTGTATTCTCCACGCTTCAATAAAATGAAAAAATAAAATCATTGCCTACTCAGTATGGTTAGCAAAGTTTTCATTTGATTGAACTAATAATTCTTAGGCATTCGTGCCACTCCTAACCAGTTGCCTAAAGCACTGCGCAACAATACCGAAGATCAGGACATGACAGCCCGGAAACTTGAACGTGTTCATTTGATTGGACTATTTTAGGTCTAACAAGAGGGCTCTTGGTCCGAGGGTCCATCCAGAAGTGCCCAGTAGCCCAGCACGCTCCTGATTAACATTGCTGAATCTGCATCGATTAAGATAGATTACATTACACTGATATGATGTTTGTTTACTGATTTATGTTTTCTATTAGAGCGTGCATATTCAGGGATTTCGATTTGACGCTTGCGTCACAGGCGGTAGCCAGATAAATTCATTGTTGGCAATAATGATCAGTGATAATGACATAAGCTCAGCGAACGCATTATCATGACGCTCATAAATACAGAATACAATCATTTGAGTTTAGTTATTATATTGTTATTCCGGGATATAGAGCTGTAAATAGCTGTTGACGTGTTCGTTTCAGAGAGCCCTTTTTATCTAAATGTCAATTAGTTCACATATTTGTCAGCGATATCGATTGCGCGGCATGCAATGGACTTATTACCGTAGCATGGGCGCTGCACAACGCTGTGATTCTAGATACGGCCGAGCATGCAATTATAAATTCAAGATTATAAAGGATACATACCTGAAACTACAGTTATACGAACCTGACTGTCGAAGCCGGTTGCAATAAACAGCAGTGTTAATTCATCAGCAACTTGTTTTGTGGGCGTCCTTTTCTAAAGTGCTTTCTGTCTTCCGCTTGATATAGATTAGATGTKGCCTCTATTAATTAAGTATGAGATGGATTCTTTATGGAGCATGAGAAATTAACACTAGATATATACGTATATAGCAATTTTCGTAAAMAGTTGCCGAAACATCTGCCAGCCGACTTATTTTAATTAATGGAAGCATGGATATTTCATCTCGTGTGAACCTTATACCAATCCTTTAAAGCTGAGTAGGTATTTTTAGAAAGGATATTGTCTGTTGTTTTAATTTCTTTTCAAAACTGTACCTATACGGGTATCAGTAATTATTATTGTTTACTTTTGTACTACTTAAGGGATGTGTTACCGGTGGAATGTGTTATATATTTTTGATGCATGCTAGGGAAGTAGTGATAAGCGTTATTTCTTAATAAATTGTATAACATTAGAAATTAAAAAATGCTTTAAAAATAAGTTGCCTGCACATAAATTTACATGCCGAGGAAAAACAAAGCCTTCGTAGACATAAAATTACTTTTTCCTTCGCCAGCTGACCAAGTGACTAGATTTTCAAGTTTCTTCACCTTATTGCGAAAAATAAAAGAAAATACAGATACTTATCTTTATTTCGATCTTGCATTTTCATCCCTCATTAATTTGACTGCGCAATGACGTATACAAAAAAGTTCTCTGGAGTCGATCTTAGAAACTAATACTGAATGTAGGAAGGTAGTGTTATACATGTGTAGAAAACTAAAAAACGTTCTTAATTACCACTATACACACAATGGTGCATTGCAGTGGTACCATAAGTTGAATTGGTTTTTAGTCAATTAAATTGGTTTCGCAGTGTAATATATTTACGCTGTGTTGCCCTAAACAATGATTATGACAATGGTCAGCAAAACCCTGTTAAAATAAGCGACGGGACACAATGGGCTTGTAGACACCATTTTTTTAATTGCAGATTATGAATCTACATGAAAAAATAATAGACCCGTGTTTTTTATTTTTCGTAAAGTGCTTAGTTGATGCTTAAAAAGTTGTTTATATTTAAAGTTAAAATCTCTGACGTCACCGCTCCCTGGCGCGCTTACTGCTTACGCGAATTTTTTGATCCTGGCATGCCAGTGAGTGCGGTCGGCGGAGATGAGGTTTCTAAAACAGAAGTCGCAGCAGCGTTGCTGTTTTATTTCCCAAACTCGCAACTGTAATTATGAATTATAACAACCTGTACGCAAATGAATGTGTTAAMMGCGACGCTCTGTCRTTTTCACTGTAAATATTATTATGTAAAATATAAATACGTAATAAATTAAAATATTAACTTGTAGAAGGAAAGAAATTCAATTTATGGCATCCGCAGGATAAGTACATATTTCAGGTGATATTAAAACGGCAACAACTATTTATTAAGTAAACTTCTACTGGATATTTTCTGTTRAAAGTGTGACTTGGTTTTACGGTTGATAATGTCTACTGAAAAAATGTTTTGTATAAATACCAAGGTAATAAAAACAAAACTTTAACGTGTTCTCCATTCACAAAACCAAAACGTAAACAAAGGTTAGGCGTGCTCAACAGCGACAAAGGCGTCAAGCATGCAACAGGGCATTTAGCGCATCGGCGCAATAGCGGAATGCGTCTCTGGGAACGGTGACGTATCACGCAATATTTGAATTTCTCGGAAAACCTTTAAAGGTAAATATAAGGCACTAAAACATGAGAAATATTTTTCTAATGCCAGCTTCTAACTCAATTAGGTCCATGCTAAGTTGCACATGTGTTATAATAACATTTTGCTGGCAAGAGCTACAACCCCACAATTCCGCACTCTCAGTTCAGTATAGTTTGATGCTCTTTGAAAATGACCTGTTATTAGTGCTATTTAATCAAATATGTGAAAAATAGCACATCCAGCTTGTTTCCAAGTTGCTTAATTAATAGAGTGGTTCCAGTTCCACTGTATACCATAGTAGAGCACATTATTGCTGTCAAAGTGAATCACAAATTCCGAAAAAATTCTTAGAAGACAGTATATAATTAAGTAGTTTTAATGACCAGTGGCGTTAGCTATTCGAAGATTAGTTATAAAATGTGTAAATTCTAATTATCGTTTAGAACAGAGTTCCTAAAATATTTTGTAGTAATGTGGTAATAGTTTATTTTCATGAACTAAAGCTGTTTACGTTATGATATCTGGATATACTTTTAAATCTTGAGTATATAGGGATTTTAATTCTGAAATGAGTATTTGATAACTATTATAATACAAAAAATCATATAGGTACCACAGAAAGTGTTTTCACTTGGAGATTAAGTAAAATGTTGGTTGGGGGAAGCGTGTCATGTTTAAGTGTAATTTTGTGAATGCAGCTTTAACTACTTCTGCATTCAAACAATTCAAGACTACCGTTTGACACACTCTTACCGACCAAACCTGAACAACTAGTCATCACCAAAATGCTTATAGGTTTAGTATATACGTTTGGTGTACTAAATAAAAGAAAATTGGTGGAATTGGGTTGTGTCTTGGAGCACGGAGATGGTCAGTTAAAGCCTGGAATCCTCTCAAATAATCCGTAGAGGTAGTCACCCTAATCATGGTATTCCGTATAAAGCTGTTTTAAACCAAAATTACACGGAGTTTCTATAAATGATTCATGTATCTAGGGCGCTTCAGTTTGCCGCCTCTCAGGAAGGTGAACACAACAATTGCTTTGACGTCATCTGCGGATTGTTGAATTATATTGTTATATTTTAATATAAGAAAACGCGTGGGAGTTTGTATTTTCAACATATTCTGTAGAGTTTTGTGCAATAATCATGTTTGAGTTTGCAGAAAGCTCACATTTCGGAGCTGTGGGCTGACACGTTTTCGTATAACTTTGAGGTTATGTATCGTATTTGTGAGGTTGTGGCCACAGTTTAGCCTGTTAAATAATTGTACTATTATGGACTGAAAGATGTTGTTAGCCTGCCGTCATGGTAAAACTCTTAGTCACAAATTAAGTGGTATTAACGTTAGCTGCATTACACAAAGCTTCCACAGTGCAAAGGTGTAGACTGCAGAGGTTACCACAAGCCTACTATACCAATAATTATTTTTCTTACCTTTGAAAGAAAAATAAAACCGTAAATTTTTGGAAAATCTTTATAAAGCCATCAATTGCGTGACTGTAACTTGATCTGCAACATTTAGTACAATCGTGGTCATTGATGTTCAGTGATTGCAGTGCATATTGTAGATTGGCAKCAGTTATAAAAAGGCGGCACAAAGTAATCAACGCCGCCCGCGTTGCATGAGTCATTTGTAGAAACCCTGTAGTGTTATTTAGTAATCTAAATCAAATAGTTCGAGTAAACACGCATATTCAGTGGTCTTGAATAAAGCACGATTACTTACCTTTCTGACTAAAATTACAGATGGATTTTCTACAATCTTGGACTAACGGGTTCTATTTAGTGGTTTAAAACTGCAACTTTTTATAGTGCCAGAATAACGATTTAATTTAAAACATATTTGTGTACAGTGCGATGTTTGATGGCGTGCTCAGGCTCATACATTGGTTAACCCTTTAAGCAACCCTGTAAACTCTGGTGTTACTAGACAAAGGGTAGATATTTAGGAATTCGGACAACAGTGAGTTGGGTTAGACCCTCCAGCAACGTACATTATCTTGACCCTTCTCGATTGCTCCAGGGATTGTCTCTTGGACATGAAGTATAGTTGCTATAGTTGGTGTACATAGAAAAGAACCATTTATCCGATAGCTGCAGTTCATAACTTGGCTATACGGTAGTTATGTAACATAAACATTAAGAAAACGAAAATGGAGAAGGCATTAACATAATTTTGAAACAAAATTACAATCGATTTTTAAATCTTACTCAAATGTATGTTATATTTAACTGCGGCAAAATATTGTAAATGTACTTGAATTATAAGTACTAATAGCTAACCTATTTGGATAAACTAATACCTAAATATGTATAAATAAACTGTTATTACCTATTTGATCTCTAACGATTTACATGATAAATAAAGCTCAAACCTTTACACACAATTGCATCAGTATGCTTTCCATATTTACGGCTACAAAATTCAAAAGTTTTTAATTACTCTCCACCAATTTTCTAAATTGTGCTAAAATCGCAACTTTTACTACATGACCAAAAATCAAACGAGGAATATCATTTTTGTGTTCAACGAAATTTTCTAGATGGATGCCATGTGCAGAAGAACTTCCATTCTCAATGCCTTTTGTTGGAAGTAATGTTACCTCAAGTGTCTGCTAACAAACTGGGCGATATTCTTTGAAAAGTATGATCCGCGTATCTCTCTGGATTTGGACGTTAAAGAAATATTGCTATTATCTTAAAATGCTTCCAAACGCATCTTTTTCTACAGGCTTATTGTATATGTGTGCATTCATTCGTGAATGTGTTGTAATAAACGATAACCGCATCATCGTCTTCGGAATAGTTATGTCAATCACATCAGATACTGCCATATTGGCAGGTTCTGCACTAAGTCACGATCCGTAAACAAACATGGGAGCAGCCTACACTGAATGCAAAATAGTGTAAAACATACCGTGCACATAAGAGACTACTTCCATACCTTAATCATCAGATATAGATTTCATTGGGAACTTTCGTAATAAACTTGATCACATTTTCTTTAGGTTGAGATTGTGGTGATCTCTTTTATGTTCTTCTAATATAGCTGCTCTCCCTTCCTTGAATATTGTTTGAGAAGTTTTAATTGGCTTCTTTTGCTTCTTGAATAACTCCATTAATTTTCAAAAACGGCATCAGTTTGTGATATCCAATAATGTAGAGATCTTTTTTAACCAATAATGTACATTTACTCACGGAATACTTAATTCAAACGGTTGATATTTCTTTGACTTTAAATAAAATTGATCTACAAGGTGTTGCATTATCAACTTTTCAGTTTCAGCTGTATCACAGTGATTTTTCTTATTTAAACACATCAATCCTAGAATCGACATTTTCAGGAACTAGTATTCTTGGAAAGCATTTTGTATATAGTAGTGTGTATGTAGTTGATTTTCATTCGGTAATAATTATACACAGCAAATGGTTCTGTTTTGTACGCCAACACCAAGAAAATGTTTCTTTTAATCCATTTAACTCTCAGAAGTTCAGTACCAGCGGTACCAGTTATAGAAGTGTTTAACTGCGTTTTGCAGGCAAATATATTTCTGAAAACGTATTGCCAACTTTAAGCGGGAATCGAGTCCGGGACCTTTCGAATGCCGGTCAAATGCACTCATTGCCACTGTACCAGCAAAGTCTTATTCAAATTTAAGATTAAAGTGGCATATATATGTTAAAGTTTTCTACATAATATAATGCTACTTTGACAAAGAATTTGAGTAGGACTTTGGTAGTGCAGTGGCAGCACATTTGACAGTCATTCAAAAGATCCTTGTTTCGATACCCGGTCAAAGCGGGCAACACCCTTTCAGAAATATATTTGCCTGCAAAACCCAACTAAATCCTATAATCATTAATTATACATACTTACAGGTAATAAATAACATTTATATTAATTTTTGATATGGATTTTGTTATAACACTCATACTACGAATTGTGTCTAAGTTTGAATGTAGCTTGAATTAGTAGTACCGCTCTCAAATTCAATGGATTGAATTCGAATGCCCATAGCTGGTTCGAATTGAAATATTTGAAAAGTCGTTTTACGACGTAGTAAATTCCTCTCGCTTAAAATTTGCATTCTTCCATCCAAATGTTTGCATTTACAATTAATTGGTGTGTCCCGCAATACGAAACGTAGGTATATTGACATAATGCAAGGTAAATGCTATTGTTCAAATATTGAAGCTTGCTTGAGCACAATCTGCGAACACATTCGACAGCGAGTTTAAAAATGTGATACATCAGGTACTTGTATGGTATACGAGGTGCTAGATCGATTTGCTACCTCATACTTAAACATCGAACGTAATGCGTTTAAGATGATTACGGCTAAACGACGATGTTGTATTGAATACGTGAAAGATTATTGGCGCTTCCCCTTAATGGGAGATATCATGCTCGTCAATCATAACCGACACGTGAAACCACGTATCATGGATGTGACTCCGATCCAATTTGCGGGGAATGATTTTATCCAGCAGGACGCGCGTTATATCGGAGCAGGCTCGGTTAATGCACGGAAGCGTATATAGGAAGGCAATTAAAAATTAGTTTACTGTGAACTGACAAGCTGCTGGATTAAGTTTTCAGGGGCGGTTGTATTCGGCACACACGCTTTTCGTTGGCGTTTCAAAACTTTGTCGGTATAATCCGCGCCTACAAAAAGCGGCAGTAAAAACTGTGCTGAATTTGCCAGTTGTCACGAAGAGCTTCATTCCATTCACCTGGCTAAATTTTCTGTTAGAAATATCGACGAATTCTGCAGTCCTTAATCGCTACAGGGTGTCCAAAAAGAAGATTGTACACCAGAGATTTCCAAACTTTTTTGAGTCGCGGCGCCATTGAATAGTTTAAGGGTTTTCTACGGCTCGCTAACCTAAGTTTAAAATACAAACAGCCTTAGTCGTTAGCCTTAACTAAATAAAACATACAAAAAAGATACACCACAAAAATTTTATAGATATACGAAGGCTGTATTATTACAACATTTATTTTCGATCTATACTTGCTCTTTATAAACATATCTGTCGAAAAAAATCCATCTTCGCTTAAAAGAGCACATTCATCTTTTGCCGAAATCCAAAATTCGGTCATTTCGTTTTGAAAGTGTTATCGCAAGATAACTCAACTCAAAGTCGAGTGGAGCACCGGTAATGAAAGGATTTTCAATCCATGTAAGCTTGTCGATATTTTTAGAGTATTTCTCAAACTAGTTGTTAAGATGTACCAAATATAAAGTGCGGTGAAAATAAACAATGTCAAAAGAATAAAATATTTTTATTGAAAACACCAGAAAGCTATTCCATAAACATAATTAATGATAACTGGAAATATTTTTCTGTTAAGGAAGAAAATTTATCGTGAAAAAAAACAAAAGCGCCAAGTCATATCTAAGTTTGAAGTTAAAAAGGTTGTGGATTGGTTTGTAGCCTGAGTCACTCTACTCAGAAGCTCCAATTCTATAACACTCCAAGAAAATAGTCATGTCCAGCATGTTAACGTGTTCTTATCGTCTGTATTTTGTCCCAATGTTGCTTACGAGGACATGTTTTAGAAATTACCTAGATTGTCGACTTGCTACTTAGGTTAATTTACATATTGGCAATAAGTTTAAAAGATAGCAGAATCGTGCCACTCTGTTCCTGAAACTACAAAACAACCAACTAAAACAAGACTATATTCTAAAACTTTTGTAGAAAGTCATCTAGTTTAGGCTGGCAGGCTGTTAAATGACTAAAGAAGCTTATTTATTGTAGATCTCGAGTAATATAATCTCTACTCCCTAGAGACTTGTCTTAGTTGAATTGAAAACAGGAGTAAATAAACGGGAATTTTTGCAACATTTCCCGGCGCCCCTGGACAATCGCCACGGCTCCCTAGGGAGCCACGGCTCACAGTTTGGGAACCACTGTTGTAGACGTTAAGCTATATACTTCAGTATGACTAGAGCCTAAGCATCTCTAAAATACACCCTTATAAGTCAATTTTATCATTTTTTTATGTTTGAATATAATTTAGTGTGGAATACAAAATTTGGATTTTAATTATAGTTGGTATAAGTGGGTTTAGAATGATAAAAAGACTCCTAGCTTGTATTAGGTGTAGACTATTATGTAATTATAAATCTTTAAACAGAAATATGTATCTTCGAGTGAATCTGACTTAAACGCATGTGTTCAAAACCTCACATGTAATGTTTAACTTATAATAAATGCATAGAAATTGGCGGGTACCTACACATACATGTTATACACATGTTCTTGTCAGAAATATTCGTCTGTTGTAATACTGTTGCGCACATAGCTGAATATGTTTACATTAATAAAAAATTACATAAACTCTAACTACTTGCTATACGTTAAAACTAACTTACAGAAGACAAGTTCTTGAGACTATTATACAACTCTTTAAGTCGACCAAATATTATACAAATAAAAATGGGACAACAACTATGTGTCTGAACTATATGTGTACAGAAATCTAAGGTTATTGTATTTTTTGTGTGTTTATATTTTTGATCAAATTCTCGTAGATAATGCAGAGGTTTTATGCGTGTTTTTGTTCATGCTATTTTCTTCAGTTCTTGTGTTATTATTTCACTAATTAGCCTCTTTTAATAGTTACTTTCGATATCTAATATTTCATAGTGTTGTTAAAATTTAAAAATGTATCCTTCGAATAAATCTGGTCAGCTAAAGCAGTCTTTTCTTGGTTACTTATGGTAGTTATGTTGCTAGTTTTTGTTATTCAATCGTAACATGGAATGTATACACAACTAAGAAGGGCTTGGCCCATTGTGACATCCATAGGCGTGCACGGGATATTGAATGAATGATCGTTGATGAACGCAGAAAGTAAAGACAATTTATTTGGAAAATATTATGCCAATAATGTTTTGCCTTTGTACATCAATGCATTTCCATGGCAGCGCGATTCTTGTTTTTTTTTAATTAAAACCAAGCAACTTTTTGGTAATTTTTATTACACTTTTTTAATGACATCAATCGTGTTTTGAAATAAACGAGAAAAAGTCTTACCCAAGCCGGTTTTTCATGTGTCAATAACAGTGGCGTGTCCATGGAGGGGGCGGACGGAGGGGGGGGGGGGAGTTAAACCTATTTCCCAAGACCTATAAAGGATCATATTGGCTTATTTTACAAAAATGCAAGAACAAAACACACATTTTAGCTTCAGTTGTGAAATATACAGTCTTTCTTAAATAGATGCAGATATAAAAAAATTGCAGGACTCATTATAACAAGTAATCTTTTTATTTAAAATGTTTTAATTTCGGAACGAATATGTAAGATATTAAACGTCAAAAAACAAAAAAAGAATATTTAAATTTGTATTTTGTTTTTGAGGTTTTTCTCCCACGATCCCCTAAAGCGTGTAGGTACCTCCCCCAGCTAAAATTTCTGGGCACGCCACTGATCAATATTTGTTTTATTGATTTGATGATCATTCTAATGTTCGCTTAAATAAATTTTTACATCAAATTAGGTGTTCAAACTAAAGTCCTTGTGCAATAACCTAGCCTGTCACAGAAATTGCGCAACGAATTGCGCGGCCAGTTAAGCAGTATTTTTTGGAAATCGTTGTGATTCTAGCTTCTAGTTCTTCTCGTGGTTATTATTTCTACAACTAGCTTCCTATGTGACGCCAGAGGAAAAAAGCAGGCAACCTAGAAGTATGTTCAATAGTCCCTCGACATCCTATGTACGGGCGTACAGTGTAAGGTATATATCTGCTGTAACATTTCCATTTATGAAGTAAGGCCCTATAAGGTTTTGCCCAATAATACTAGCCCACATATTTAGTTTCTGAGCATACTGTCTATGCTGTTTCATCATCCAGTAAGGATTTTCACTAGATATCAGCGGCAAATATGTCCGTTAACAATGTATTTCGGCAAAAAGTGGCTTTGTCAGAAAATAAAATGTCCCTTACAAAATTTGGATTGTTTTTAGTCATGTCCATCACCATCGCACTGCAGGATCAGAATCATCTTCATTTAGCCCATGGAAATGTGTACGTTAAGAGTATGTATTTATTTTTTAATTCTACGACAATCTGGGGTATCTTTTACGTGATGTCCAGATCGTTCAAAAATTTTTTAATTGACTTGGAGACTGTARATTGGACAATAGGATTTTCCTCTGGATGAACGTTATTAAATAAATCCCAAACATATTGGTATGATTGTCGACCTTCATAGCCGCAACTATCATAAGGATTTCAATTCGTTCCGTTTCACTGAGTTCTGCCATATTTACAAATTAAAATGAATCTGGTGCTATTAAATTAACCAAACAGGCAGGGAAAAAAGGAAAAATCAGAGGTCACAACAGTAACTTTTGATAGAATTATCATCAAATGAATAAAAACAACCTGCTTCGATGACGCTTTTACAAAATAATGAAGGATAGGAAAAATAATACAAATCCGCAAAAAACCGCAAAAAAAGACTATGCTGCCATCGAAATGTGTCGACATACAGCAAACGAAAAATAGTTAGCAAAAAACGTTAACTAAGGGCATTTTGTTATAAAGTTCATAGTTACAAAAATGAACCGGTAATTCCATACACAAAAAATTATGGTAGGTATTTCTATTTTAGTTTTAAACAAGAATTAAATTTTGCTTAAGAGAGATAGTCAAATTACATTATGTAGTGAAGCATAAAAATAGAAAGCATTTAAATGATACACATGACTTTGGGTCTAACGAAAGGTAAAATGGCGTTACATAGAGTGTCTTGTGTATACAGCGCGGTATTTTCCACTCATCTAGCCTTTTTAATACTTTGAAAAATAAACACATTCCTTTGTTATTGTCATATGTGCCTATATAGGACGTAACTATGCGCTTCTATCTCAGTTTTGATTTGACGAGAGTGATTGCGATGCGTTGAGCCAATCTTCAGTCTTTCTCGAAGCGTATTAGAGCACGCGATTGTACGCAATCGAGCATTCGTCGGTTCGCCCGTCTTTTCAACCACTGTGGTGGTAGTAGTATCTTACTTAGTCCGTAATACTGCACACTCATCTAAAAAATATGTTCTTTGATTAGGGGACATGCCCAAGTAGCACTGTGATTGCTAATCTTTTCATGAAGAAATTTAAAGTTGCTGGCTTTGAAGCTATCCAAAAAAAGAGACTCAAGCTCTAGCGGAGATAAGTAAGACACTTACTGTTAAGAACTGGACAACTTGGTCTTTATTCTCGACCATCTGGAACCTAGTCGCTATTAATCATTCTAAGTCATTTACTATGGATATAGAACTTAATGACAAATTACAATTACTGGATGTCTACAACAAGTTCAGATGTTAACAACCAGACATAAACATGATGTGATCAAGAGTGGCATATCGGGCAAAATAGATTTGTAAGCCAAAAAAATTTAGATACAAAAGTTAAGCCCCTGCAGCTTTGCCGGCGAATGTATACCCTATGAAAGAAATCAGAAGCTTTCTAAACAAGGATAGGTATTATATTCATTGTTTTCAGACCTCCCCCTAGAGTACAGGTACGAGATAAATAAAAAAGTTACGTGCTAACGGCTTCTGAAATTTTACACACCGTTGTTGATTTAAAATGCTTTTGTTTCCATAAATATTGTTTAGTCTGGAAGGATGCTCTTAGATATTATATTCATAACAGTGATCTTAAATTACATTAAAAAGTTAAAAATGAAATTTCTCCGAACGGATATATTAAAACGATTAAAATGCTCGAATAACTCGACTGGGTAGAAAGCAACAACAGTAGATAATTCCTGAGTGAAATCTTAGTGTTAAAATATTATAATAATGCCATACATGCGATGCAAATACATCAGACGATGTTACTTTGTGTATTGAAATTGAAAGGAAGGTTTCGGTTGACGACATTGATAGGCTTGACAGCATATGCGCCCCTAGTTTTTCTTGACTTACAGTTGCATATTACAGATTTAAGCTTCATAGCGTCGCATTCTAAAATGCGATTTCACTTCCTTTCTGTTACGATACACAGATTTTTATACGATCAAGGTAAAATGTAGTTGCAATATGTTATGAAGAAATGCAGGATATAGTTTCGTAATGGCGCACCAAATTTAACACAAAAAGAGTGGTTTTTAGTAGGTACACCTGTTACGCTAGTTTAGTGGTTCGATTAGCACATAATATGTAGAGATTTCTAATAACGACAAGTTGTTACAAATACATCGTAAAGTTTTTTAAGTGTTAACTAATCTGTGGTTTGCACACGAATTTTGTCACAACCGATTAGTTTGTTTAAAGTAGCATAATCTACAAGGTCTGATCAATTAATATGGAGGATATAGCCAAAGTTTTGGATCCATCCGAGGAAGGTGTGATTTATATTAAAGACTTTTTGTCGCAAGGCAAATTGATAGTAGGTTGGATGAGTAGCCCAGTTTTTACCGCGGTAGTTGCCAGCGTCGTACTGTAAAAATTGATATCATTAAAAATTAATCACAATTAAAATAAATTATAAAATGCTTTAAGCGATTTCGACAACCACAGGGATAACGATGAAGTTTCTATACACGGCTTTCTTTCGTTTAAATTGATATAAATGCATGAGCAGGATGTGCCMAAGGAGTACTAAAAATTTACTAAAATTATGTGAGTCCAACTAACCCATTGTGTTCATAACATAAAATGACCATGAGGGTTTAAATATACATGTCAGAGATGATCTGCATGACTGACAGTTTTCAGAAGCAGGGGTTTAACGTTTGAATACCGAGCGAACGACTTTTAGAGGATTCAACCACTTTTTTAATATGCTTAATATATTTTGTTGTATTCGTTTAAGCACTGTATTATTTAATCAAATAAATACAGAAACTTTAGTTGAGACGGCTAGGAAATTTCAGTCCCTCTTAAGTAATTTTTGGTTTCACATAGATTTCTTCATTATGTCATGTTGCAAGCTTACTATTTTTTATGATCTGCAATGTTTGTACTTCTTTGCTAAAAATATTGTTTTAAAGAGCTGTCAGGTTTGTATTCAGCGTCGACAAATTAAACGTTTTTAAGTAAGTTGCGTATGTGCGGTATAATAAACGTATTTAATTTTCTAACAAATCTGTTTGCAGCAGGACAAGACAAATAAGTAAAAGAAGGCAGCTTTGAATTATTTAGAGAACATCTTGACTGTTTTGAAATACATACCATCAATTATTCATTAATAAATTTTGCGGTTATACCATATTTTAATGTCATCCCTTAAAAAAATTTGACCTGAAGCAATTCTGTCCGAGACGTTGAAATTTTCACATGTAATGTTCATTACAGTATTCTAAACATTTTTCAGTTTAGGAAAGGTATTACACCTACATAGGTATACCATCAACATTCCCTTTAAAGCTGAAATGCTAAAAGCACAGAGTTTACAAAATAAATTGCAGATGTAAGAGAAATCATCTTGTTTTTGCATGTCACTGACATGCTTGTTTACTTTCTTGATTAAACAATTTTTGAACGATGTCAATTAAGGAGTTTTAAACACCGTATCACCAGAAAAAAAGGTATGTACTGGACGAACTGCAAAGAAACTGCAAAACCTCTGATGTGTCCGATAAGGTTTTGGTCTTTCCCTATTCGTCCAAAACTGTTCGTAAACAGTTAGTAGTAGGCTACGGCATTCGAATGCATGTTCTAAAGGACAGCTTAAATTATACTAGGGCACTTAAAGGCCAGTGGTTTGCGTACATAAAAGACCTCATGGGATGCAGATCCTATACAGCCGAATAAGTTTTGGCTTATTTTCATACCGTTTTCATCTGCCGTTTAGTATCGGTGTAACAAGCTGGAATGGTACAAAGAACAAGTCATGTCATACTGTTGTCCTTTGTGATTTATCTAGATTCTGTTTCGGAGGACGATTTTGCTGCAAAACCTTTTGGAATTCAAAGAAAAAGCTTATAAAACTAGGCAATGTTCTTCACCAAAGGATAACGCTATTTCTAGGCAGAAATATTTGTTGAGCTAATAGCTGTATTATCAGGAAACAAACTATCTCACGTACGCAACCCTCCTATATGTGATGCTTTCGTGTCCCAAAATGGTAGTTTGATGCTTGTAGGATTTTGGACAAAGGTAATCAATATACTGTTTTGGTTTCGGCCGATGTTTCGGTATTGGTTTATTATACCTTCGTCGGGGCTAAACCAAGAAACAAAGGAAGGAAACTTTGAGAAAATGCAAGACTACTAAAATCAGCAAACTGGGACCAACTAAAAGCTACAACCAAAGCGTTTGCCCGTTTCTCTACAACATGGTGTCGTTTCAGGTTTATTGGTACAGCGGCTTTGTTTTGCCGGCGCCGCTAATTTTGATTCGTTCGTCGTCATCGTGATTTTGGCGTTTGACCTGTCACATTATACTATTCAAGTGCATGCGTTTTCCCGGCCCCCGGTTTGGTTGTGGCTTTTGGTTGGTCTCAGTTTGCCGATTTTAGTAGTCATGAATTTTCTCAACGGTTCCTTTCTTTTTTTCTTGGTTCAGCTCTGATTCAAGGTATAATAAACCAATACCGAAACGTCGGCCAAAACCAAAGCAGTGTTTTGATTAACTTTGTCCAAGATCCTACAAGTATCAAACTAACAACCCTCCTAGATCGTTTCGTTTTCAAAATTTACGTCTGGACGCATGATTTTTGAGCAATTGTTAGAAAGCGATGTAGTAAAGAACACGATCTTTAAGATTTGGCGGAAGATCATGATCAATAAAGTAGTGCGGAACCACAAGTTCTACCATACTTCGGTACCCTCCCAATACACTTTTTGAACAAGACAATTAACGACCAGATGTAACCAGAGTTGCTCTGAACTACATTGAACAAAACAACGTCAATTTTTTGCCTTGTTCACTGAGATCTCCCGATCTTTCACTCGCCGAAAACGTTTGGAACACTATGGACAGAAGATTGGCACTTCATGATTCTGTTCTACAAGTAGCGTGGAATGGGATACATCAAGAAGAAATCGATTAACTGATTCATGACCATATATGTGTTAGTGAGTGCATATAGCACAATTAATGCTCCACACTTTATTTGTACACCATAGTATATTCAGTAGAAAACAAATATTACTGGGTGATCTTGTTTTCAAATCATGCAGTCAGTATACCGCACGGGTAAAAGAAAAAGGTGCAAGTATAAAAAAAGTTTTTCGAACAAATCATAACACTACTTAACCAAATGCAATTTAACTGTATTTGCAGTACAAACGCAGACTGATGGTGGCCAAAAACTAGTGTAAAAGTGCGGTCAGCGAGAGCGGTGAAGAGAGATGTGGATTCTTTCACCATTATTTCTGCTGTACCTACTTAGAAGTGATATAAAGTAGTCGTGAATCTTCAGTAAAGCTCTACACAACACTTGAGGCCTCTTTTTACAGTTATATACAGACCCGCGTTACTATTTTCAGTTGTCTTCGGTCTTAAAATATTCATTGATACATACGGTAACAATCAAAGCAATTTTTGCATTGCATTCGAAACGAATGAGTTGTGTGTGACTGCCCTTTGCAGGTAATCAATATAACTGTTTCTAGCTTTTGAGTAACCTTACACGGTTGCTCATTAACAAATCTTCGTAGAAAAGGTAAATAAAAGCTGTTTCAGGGATGCTGCGTAGGTACGTAGCGTTTATTATTTATTGAAACCGTCGTTTCTAAATGATTAACAACTTCGTCTGACCGATAATCACAACCTGTTTGGTTTTTTCTTGCTCTTGCATTCAAGTTTCTGTATAAGAAAGCGGCAGGTGCAAGGAGTTAATAACAGTGAGGCTCGTATATGCGACAGTTTTGCAGAAATAATTGTTGCAATTCTGCTTGAAAACAAGAAGTCTGCTGCAGGGTTAACTACATATGTTTGCATCGTTATGCATTCAGACAGGTGAAATCACGAAATGAAAAATTACGTTAAAGATAATAAAATCAATAGGGAACGTATGAAGCCAATTTAATTACGTTTTCCCTTTACTTTAATATTCATACGATAGGCCAAAGAACGAGGTGCGGGCAAATCATAAGCTTCTTGTTAGTATATACAGAAAACTACTTATTTTAAATTAATCAAGCTAATTTCAAATTTTAAAAGCGGTTAAAATACTAATCTCGTACTTTAGATTTGGCCCTACATTATTAAATTTGCTGAATTAAAATGAGCGTCCCAGTAAAAATATTGTAGCTTTTGTCGCTTGTTACAAAACGTTTATCAGCAACAACTGACTTCCATCATATGGTGTGAATTCCACAAAGAAAAATATAAAGCAAAACGAGCGACACGAATTACGATTTTCCAGATGGAAGCGTTTCATATTTTTGTGTATATACATGGTGCTGACACCTTCTTGCATTTCCGATGACTTAATTCTTGCTTCATTTCAGTTGCATTTATTCTGGTTCTGGTTCAGTTATCTTATCAGGTATTGGATATGTGTTATACAAAACGTTCATAAACTGTTTGCTCGAAGGAAAGTGGAACCAGTGTGTTTAGTGCAGATATGCCTAAGGCAAAAGTAGCTTTAGTGATGTTAAACAATACGATATAAATCAAAAACAGTTTTTTGTCACAGCAGCAACATTTTGGTTTAGTTGCATTTGTCAACCTGTTCTTAAAAAGAATAACCGCTTACTTCTTGCAAAGAAATATATTTTATAATGCGATAACATATTTATATATTACACTATCCATCCGTCGGTGCCTACGTTCGTTTTTCACTTGTGCGGATTTAGTTGCTTGTATTTTTTTCAGGTAATGGTTATAGAGCTGTAAGTTTAGTGGCTGCTTCTCAGATGCTGCCAATCTACATCTGTTCATAGCCAGATTAGTAAATCCTCTCATACTGTATAGGGATGTGCAGCTCTTCTAGGTTGCATATGTTGTAAGCGTCGCTTCTTTTCCGATTATTCTGGGATTCATTTTAATTAGTTTCTCCGTCTATTCCGTACAATGGTTTTTCCTTGTTAACCTTGTGTCCAATTGTATGTCCTACAGCTTAATACTCAAACTAGCTCCTGTTATGCCTGTGGTCTTCTCCCTTCCAAATTGATCATTTATACCAAATCATAATAATGCAATAATGTGACCTTATTGGAGTTGCGTTAGTGCATTTTCGACAGTTTTATCATGTACTGTTGTTGTGTTGCCAACATATAATGAGCACAACGTTTTGAGGTTAGCGCAAAAATTGTTTTCATATAGCATAAATAGCAGGGGCCCTAGTATCGATCCCTGTCAGACTCCACCATGAATGCTCAGCATTGAGCTGGTGTTTCCATTACATGTTAGAATTCACTGATCTCTAAATAACTGGATGTGGCATAAGTCATTCAAAACTGTGATAAGTAGAAATCCTTTACGTAACCTCCAGTTTGTACGGCACATGCTTCTCACTCAAACACTACAACGATCATCTTTTGGAAATCTGCAGGCAGGTGATGAGTTTACGATTTTAACAGTCAATCATTAACGTCATATTTATCGCAGAAGCGAATCTTTGTCAAAAGTTTAGTACAAGGACCAGCGGCTAGAAACGCTAAGGTGGCTTAAATCTATCACAAATGATTTACATGCATTTTGGTATGTAAGCGACATCCAGTTATTTAGAGATCAGTGTCAGAATTGTATTCATTTGATTTGAGTATGTCATATAGGGGACGCGTTTAAATTCATAGCATTCTGTATTTTCTCGAAAAAATGTGTGACATCCGAGTGTAGTCAAAGGCATTTGTTAAATCCCATAACTGTGTGCACATGGGGGTTTTTAAGGGGCTTACTAACATAGCTCAAAAGGCTTCTTCAGATGTCTGCTGCGTCTTTCATATTATAAAACCAAAATGTACTTATAGAAAAGGTCTGCAGTTAATCGGGCCACTACGACCTTTATTTTTGAATACGGTTTTTATACGGGCGGGATTCATATCGTGTGGGAATATTGCTTTTATGCAATTGTTTCCTGAGCATTTGTGCTGTGATATCAATAACATCTTTTAATATACTGATCGGCATTCCATATATAGGCACCTTGCAAATTCTTTGATATAGTAACAGCTGTCCCGAAAAAATAATAAATTAATAATAAGAAATCTCCAAGGAAGACTATGTCTTTATCTTTAGTCTAGGGTTATTGGAAAATTATACTTATTAAAATAATGTTATCTTGAGCGGAGATTTCTCATTAGGTGCACATTGACATAAAGCCTGAAATACCGATGCTTATGTTTAAAACTTTGATTTAAACAAATGTTTAAAACATTCGTTTTAAACAGTTTTTTTTGTTAGTGTTTTAAACAGTGTTTTTTGATGACTATTGTGTGTGATTAATTAATTATTACTATTAAGCTCGTTTATCCTCCACAAATAGATAGACAAGATTATTAGCAATTACGTATCTACGTAATGTCACCCCACATTTGCATCAAAAATGAATTGAATACAAAACCAGACCCAGTTAGAAAATACGTAAGCGTTTTTTCAAATTTTTTATTAATACAACAGTTTTAATTTAACTTATATCCACTTAGAGGAAAATGGACCAGTTTACATTGTTTAAAAGTCTTAATCTTAACATAACAGAAAAATTTGTATTTCTGGTCCAATACTACAGAACAATAAATAAGACGTTCATTCAACACTTACTAGATAATTATATCTTTAGTACAAAAAAAAACAAATAGTTATCAAAACTTGGGAATGTAAAAAACAATAAACAAAGAATAAAAAAATAACAGCATTTTTACTTTTTTACTAGCGTAACCATATCTCTTTTGCACTTCTTGCATTGAGCAATTTTGCACCTTAATTTTGTCAGTTATTCCACACTGCATCGTTCCTACTACGGCATTGTAACTGTTGAACTTTAAACTTTTAAACAGACAATGTCGGTTTCTATTCTCTTTGCTAAAGTTGATATTAGCTAAAATCAACCCAGTAACCTTAAATTGGGGTATGTGATTGGTCTAGATTTTAAGAACAATGTTGATTCTAGTTTAAAATAGAAAAGAGGAACCGACTCATTACTAAAATTGTTGCGCAAACAAAAAAGACAAATGACAACTGATAATCGTAATCATCTAGGGATTTTTAGACAACTACTACGATCCGCGCCATCTGCTCGTATTTATTTTCATTACTATGTATAGTAAATTTGCATGAGAGTTTATGTTTAAAACAGTGTTTAAAACGTTTTAAACATGTTTTTAACTAAATTAAAAAAACATGTTTAAAACGATTTAAACATGATTAAATTAAAAAAAACTGTTTGTTTTGTTTAATTTAAAAAAAAACATGTTTTTTTGGCAACCCTGGTTTAAAGTCAGCTCTTCGCTAAATGAGCATTATTAGAGAATAGGTAGTTGAAATCTTAGAGGAGTGCTAAGAGCGTAACGGATGACATTTAGATCAAATCATTTATAGTACGTAATTTTCCAATAACCCTAGATTGAAAAGAGAAACATGCTTTATTTGAAGACTTTTATTTTAAAAACTTACTCTTTCTGACATCGGATGTTTTAAAGCAGGTATCTTGTTTTGATGAAGATAGGCTAAATTGACGTACTATATGGTATATTTTGTCCAATTTTTGACTCAACAGTGCAGCAAATGGTTTAGTTTCCGCAAACAAGATGAAATTTTCTACAAATCTTAAAACGTGCAAGACTCAAGATAGAATATACTGACATGGTCACACGCACTTATAGCTACAAATGATATTTCCAAACCAAGCCAACCTCGAACGTGTTTCCTCTGTGCAGACGAGGTAGTTCTTATTTTGTATTTCTTTTTCGCACACAAAATTTACAAACAACCTTAGTTTTGCAGTGTACGAGTCTAGAGCTCTTTCGATCAAAGTTGAAGTGACGTTTTACATAATAAAGAATAATATCGAGTAAAGTTGAGCACGCACACTGTCACAGAAATACAGATAAACTACCTAAACTAATGTACCGAGTACATTAGGCAAACATCGCGTGATTCGCATAATATAGTGGATTTTATTGATAGAAAAGCTGATTGATAAGTAGTTATGGATGGAAGCACCTGGTATGATAATCTACAATAAGGACATTAATTCTTCGTGTTCTATGGCAGCTTTGGTTATTATATCTTGATGTAATCAATTCAGTTTTTCAATAATGTTAATATAATGTGGAAATAAGAAATAAATAAGAAATCATATCAAGTATGTAGTACGAGAAATGGGAATATTTAGACATTTAGCAATTATTATGCATAATCAAAGCACAAATGAACGGGTTCTTACCTTACATTCTGTATAGAGTAATTACGAGTTATTGTTATACTCTCTAGTGCTTAGTGCGCTGTACCTAGTTCGAAATAGTTGTATTTCAACTAGAAACTTGATTTATTTGGTCTAGGGGCGGGGCAAAGCAGGAACGTTCTGTAGAATATAATTCAACATAAAAATAAATAATAAATGTTTGTAAGATATTGGTACTTAAGTAATTAATGAAGTATTTATTCTATGAATAATCTTCGTAGATTTTCTGCAAGGTGACTTAAAACATCTTCTGTGAAATAAAGATCGAAACATTTATATGTTTTCTATGTACACTGATCATACAAAGCCCCTTTATTACTAATTCCGTTATTGATGAACTCAGATGAGGCGCATTCAGTTGCTACGCTCTCGCGTTTAACAAAAAATGAGTTGATACATTTTATTTGGGAGAATAAAGATCCGTGATCTACATAATGTATAATGATAGCATACGAAGTACCTACCAAAGGAATATACATTTCACCTCAAAAGTTCTATTAATAGGAGCACGATTTCTGATTCAGAATTAACACATATCAAAGACTAATGCATTAACCGATGCGCTTTTAGTACAGTTTCAACTTCTCACACCAGAAGCTTTAGAAATTTAAGCTGGAAATTAATATGTATAGGTGCTACAGATACAATTGTAGTAATGTTTACTCCCTACGGAAACAGACTCGATGGATAACTAACATTATTAAAATCAGAACAAATGCCTCAGCATTATGCGTCAAACCAACCTTCGTAGATCGCCAGTGCATTGCTCTCAAAAATTAACCGACTACTTAATATTTTAACCAAATTAAGCTTCATTTAAATAAACTGAAATATATTTATTTGCATTTTTAACAACACACCGGGTTTTAATTCATGTTAATAATGCTTTTACGGGATTCCTAAAACTTATATTAAATAAATTGACTTTCATAAACGTGAAATCGGATGAATTTAGAAATTTGGTACAAAAGTTAGCGTTATCACCGAATATATGACAGATTCTGATGTGATTCCATATAATAGTAGTTAGTTGAACAATCTTTATAGGAAAAGGTAGAAGAGCTGAACTAAGCAGAAATTGTGTTGATTCATCCTAACCAAGATAGTTTCTTAAAGCTATATCCGCCCTAAGACCACGATTCGTAACAACAAGAATGTTGCAGTTACAGCTTCAAAACGCATCGATTAAGCTTGGAAATCATTTGACAACGACTTATTAGAGAAGGTCATTTGCAAAGGTCAAATATGAGTTCTGGATAAAAATTGTGAAATACACTTGCCTTTAAATTTTACTGTATTTATAATTTTGTAAATAAGACAATTTTTGGGTGTACACACATAATTAACCAGCTAAATTCATGGGAAATTGGAAGGGCCCAGAGTCGGCAACCCAGGTCTAGGGGGGGGGAGCTGTCCCCCCTTCGGTACGCCCATGTAGATACCTATATTCAAACTTCAAAATGCAGTAATTTACTAAGATATTCCATTTTAATAATAGCAATAAGAATTCTTGGTACTGTAAACTTAAGAAAATGGTAATTTGTGGCAATGTTCCGAACGGATGGCTTTACCGTAAATTTAAATGGTTTGCCGTCTGTGATTCGAAGTTAGTGCGACATCAGAGATCTTTCAGCGAGAACACGGACAACTTGGCCATCGCGAATAAATTGGGGTGAACTGTTTATATTAAATAACAAAATTTGTTTCCTACTCGGTTCATTTTACATACAAATTCCAAATCTCGGGTTGAACAGATTATCTCCCCACGCGCGCGAATCTAACGGTATGTATCCTGGAGTGAAAAAAATATAGACGATTTTACGGCTAGCGATTCATATAAATAAAAAAAATAAAAAAGAGCAATTTTACTTTTAAATTAATTAAGCAGTGAAATCTCGCACTAAACTTACGAGTTCCATTATGTATTTTACACAAATTAACGTTGCTGGTGGAGAACAAACACCCTGGAAATTGATTTCTTTTAAACTCTTCAAGATTAAATACTTTTAAATCAGGCAATAATGCATATAATAAAAAATTCTAGATATTTCAATACCGTTCATTACTACGAAAGCAGACTTTTTATTAATTACGAATATTATTCACTGCTTTTTTTACACTTATACATGTTGTTATCATTAATATAATATATAACATAATAAACTGTGTGTTGCAGGAGTAATGTTCTCATATAATGTAAACTGTATTGGGCATCTCACCATATTTGCATTGTGATTTTTTACGAATAAAATTAACATTCTAATCTTTTTCTGTATTTTCTATGACAGATATCAGTATTTATTACAGCCACGTACATATATTACAAAATGTAGGGCTATCTAACTATATTTGAAATGTCTTCAAAAAATGGTAGCGGTTTTTCCCAAGGTAGAAACCTCTAGAGCGTAGGAAATTGATCCTATTTCATTAAATTTTATTCAATTATCTGTAGATTTAACATTTTTGGTTTGTACGAAACGGGACTGAAATTACCTAAACTGACAAAAAGGCTCACATTTCCTTTCATTTCTTTTACGTCATGTCAACATTATTTTGCATTTTATTGTTATTTTCATTGTCGTTCATAAAGAACAGATCAAGTAAGCCGGTAATTGTTTTTGTGGTCGTGAATGTACGTTGCAGTGGTGGTGCCTAGATTCAACTGTCGTTTGTGTCAATTGTCAAATAAACGAAGTTATGTTGTGCATGTTTGCTTGCTAAACACAGTGATGTTGCAGCTATCCATATGGTATTCCATGATTTGTAAATGTTTTCGCAGAATCTACGGTGTCGGTATTAGTCCCAAATAACAGTAATGGCGTCTTATTTTCATCAGTACAAAAAATGACGAATATGTCAAACATGCCAAACGTCCAACGTACAAGGTGAGCAAATAAGAGAGGTGGCCGGTCATATCTCATAAACCAGTAGCGCTAGAGCTTTGAGGTATAAAATCTCTTAAGTAAAGTGGCCAAGAGAAATTGCTGGAAAATATTTTCGAGTTTGTAAAGTGACAGCTAGAAGGCGCTGTTGTACCTCCAAATTACAAAATTAATGTTTGTGTCATTTTTAGCCTAACAAATGTCTGCGGTATTAAATATTTTAAGATAGTTTGGACTAATATCTACCATTTTTGTTTAGAACATTTTTAACATTTTTTTGTTATATGTCAAATAAAGGAGTGGGGGGGCTGGTAAATATTAATATAGAAAATCGATAATGTTTCAGGTTTGGCTTGACCGATTTCAACCAACGAGGTGTCATTTTCAAGAGCTCATGTGCCTTTATAAAAAGCAATTTCAACTGTCAGAACATAGTTTGAGTGTTGAGCGCAAGAGGGCGTTTTCTGAAATTACAATCTAAAATCGATTTTTCTCAAAATTTTTAAATGGTGCGGTTTTCACCATTTTAGTATATATTTAATTGTTCTTTTAATGAAGTAAATAGCCTTATATTTTTGCATTTAAAAAATTCGAGAAAAATTGATTTTTAGGTAGTAACTTCAGAAAACGCCCTCTTGCGGTCAACACACAATTAATGTTCTGGCACTTAAAATTGCTTTTTATAAGGGCACATAAGCTCTTGAAAACGACACCTCGTCGGTTGAAATGAGATATTAGGGATTTTCTATATTAATATTCACCCATCCCCCACTCCTTTATTTTACATTTAACAAAAAAATGTTCTAAAATAAAAATGGTAGATTTTAGTCCAATCAATCTTAAAATGTTTAATACCGCAGACATTTGTTAGGCTAAAAATGACACAAACATTAATTTTGTAATTTGGAGGTACCACAGCGCCCTCTAGCGGTCAGTTTACAAACTCGAAAATATTTTCTAGCAATTTCTCTTGGTCACTTTACTTAAGATTTTTTTTACCTCAAAGCTCTGGGGCTACTGGTTTATGAGATATGACCGGCCACCTCTCTTATTTGCTCACCCTGTACATCAAATTATATGAACTAGTTTAAATGGCAGGCGGCAGGCGCTTGTTTGGCCCGATTTTTATGAACGCTCGTTACTATTCTTTGTATGTTAACAAGACAAAGTTTAAACAACAATAACTTGTTTGAGTATACTTACATTCAATTGGGCTAGATACCAGACTAATCACGACAAATATATGAGCGGGCATACGAGGCATTTGCTGCCAGCATGTCAAGAGAACATGGCAGGGGAGGGAAAGAAAGCTTTCTAAACATATTTTTGTCCTTTTACCAAGAAGAAGCAACAAAACCATCTGGATGCCATGATATATATATTTTGCCAAAATATGTTATGCAAGTTCGCAATACAGATATTAACGATTTTTTTTAAATTTAAGAATTTTAAAGGAATTAAAAAAGACCTGCCAACAAAACAGGGAAATTAGAAACAACATCGTATATCTGTTTAACTTTGGCCAGCGCACACAATTTAGCCACAATGCATTTTCTACTAAAAACTATACTCAACTGCTTTATCTACATTTTCTACGAATGTATAATATAGAAAATGTAATATAAAAGCCCATCACTGTTTAACCCAATGAGCAATTAGCAGTGAGCATATAACCAAAAATAGTATTATTATTTATTATCCAGTTAACACTAGAACCAGATGCACAGGTTTTGATATACCAATAAATTAATATTCTATTGTCGTTCGTCCTTATTAGTCTAACGTCAAGGAAATGTATACTACTATTAAATTCTAACTCAATTGTAAATTGTATGGAGGGATATACATTATTAAATACTTCTAGTAGTTCCTCCTCTTTTCCCTCTGGAATTGACAGCACCAAGTCCAATCCATAACATACAATGAAATAATCGGAGAAATGTTACTACCCATAGATGTTTCATAGACTTGTCTATAAAAGCAATTATTGAAAGAGTAATAGACATTATCAAATACTAAAGAGATCACCTGAATAAAACTTTGCAGACATTTTACAATTAGTTGCAATCTAACTGCCCTAATGCGTTTCAACACCAAATCAAACGGTACATTCGTAAACAAGGATACATCTAAACTTGCAATTGGAAATAATTAAAATTTGAAAACTCAAAAGAATTTTTGATGTAATAAGGATTATTGTAATTGTGCGAGTTAGACAAAATCAGATAAACAAGAGGTTGGAGAATTCATTGAAGGAATAATAGTTCTTACAGGTAGTGTCTGCTTATATAATTTAGGTAAGGCGTAAAATTTTGCAATGACAGCGTTGCTGTATAAAGCCCTTTATATTCAGCGCCCATTATAATTACACCCACTCTCAGTCTCTTCACAAACCTATTTACCCTATCTTTGGAAGGATCAGAAGCAACAACCTCATAATACATAGGATCAGTGAGCAACTTAGTCGTATATAGTCATTTTTATTCATTAAAATGGTAACATTACCTTTGTCAAATCTAGCACCATGTCTGCATTGCTCCTGGGGAAAGCTTTGGTCTTATTTCTAGCTACATTTAACGAATGATTTGAAACAGAGACCTTATGAATAAAATTAGTAACAACACTAGTAATTCCCGCTGTAAATTGTTAAGGTTTTTAGTAACAATCTCTACATCTGCAAGTAACTTAGGTATATCGATATCATTCTTATTAGGTTGAAGACCAAATTTAGGACCTATGGCTAAGAAATTCAACACCTCAGATGGTACCTAAACATCATTCAAGTTCTTTATCCAAGTATCTTTTGTTTTAACTTTGAATTGTTCATCATTGAATAGTTTATTAAATATTGATATATTGTTTTGTTTAGTTCTATAGAACACTTTGTTACAGGCTATATTTTGTTTACGTTTAAACTCTTAACACATGTATCTCGGAAGAACGTCTTTTAAACCCGAGAAATAGTTTTTAAGTTGTTTTTTCCAGGAAGCAGATGGTTATTATATTAATTTAGTTATTTTCTAGAACCCATTGGTTGAGTGAGAGAATAGTTTGCAACTTATCTACACTCCACTACTACTAACTGGGATTAGCTTAATTTGTTTATTTGGGGTACCCCAACTGTATAAATGAATTGCTGCTTTCCAAATAACAATAATCAGTGATGCAGCAATCAAAAACGGATGGCAGCTCCTTTTGCCTGTATGTATGTCTGAAAATAAAGCGCGGCTGAGTGATTGCGTCTTACTCCTGCCATACAACGGGTAGCCGTGATACTCTGTTTGTACCTTTTTCTCTGCGCAGGAAGTGCAAGAGCTGAAGGAGATAAAATAACAGGATGTCGGGTATTGTGTGAAATATTTATATGCCGCTAGCAACAACTGCGCAATGCGCCACTTCATACACAAAAGGCAAATGCCGTGTGTGTGGGAGATAGAATTTTAGGAAGGAAACACCCGCGAATTTGGCAAACTAGCCCAACACCCTCGGGGCATCGGGCTGTTACTTTACATTTCGGCCGGGTCCCCTCGCTGGCGCGTCCTTATAAAGTCCCCGTCGTTTACACTGAATATTTGAGATCATGCCGTGCGATATCTTCCGATTATATCAATTTAGAGCCTTTAAAAATATGCTAACCGTTCACTGTTGTATTCAGCTGGGAACTCGACTTTAACATCACAAGGACGGAATATGGGGAAGCTTGATTAACATGAAAGCAGGTTTTTTAATAAGAACAAAATGACTTTACAGTGAAATAAAATACAAAGCCTTTCACATCGTGCTTTAAAATTATTTGGTTTTGAATAACAGTTTGTATTTAATTTTTGACCATTGTGTGCAWAAACTCAAGTCACAAATGTTATTTTCGATGTTCAATGTTAAGCCTCAAGGATTTGTACTTTTCTTGCATTGGTATTTGCATGAAGATAAAACTCAAATGCCGTTATAATTAATATCAAAGTTATTTATTATTTTATAATTATAAGACGATTTGATTGGGTTTTGCAGGTAGGTAAATATATTTCTGAAAACACTGCGAATTGAACCCGGACATTTTTTATTGCTAGTCAAATGTGCTATCCACTACACCATCAAAATCCTGTTCAAAATTAAGAGTAACATTAAATTATAACAACTAACCCTTATGGAGTACCGCAGGGCTCACCATGAGCCTTTTGTTAATTATAATGTACCTGAGAGAGGAAAATAATGTATCTTCTCTGGCAGTTGCCAATGACTGATATAAGTGCAATCATTTTTCTCCTACTATTGCCAACTCTTATTCAGTTAAATACACCTTAATAAAAGTCGTAATCGATGTAAATATTAACGAGATATCTGCATCCTAATTACAAATTTAAAATTTTACTGTAATAATTATGTACCTACCTCAAGTAAATAAAGTGTATGCATCAGTACCGATAAACGATATAACGACATAGTCAGTTCATGTTAAATAAGTACCACCTATCAGCATTTTGACCATGACAATGGACAGAAACGATAAAAATCATAAGCTTAGTGTAGATTATTTGCAATCTAATCAATGTATTCAAAAGCTAAAATCTGAAACCCTTTCAAAGTTGCAGCTTTATGTTTTTGATGTTATTTAATTTTAATTTGTATTTCTATTTTTGTATTACATTTTGTCCTGTATTGCGTCTGTACACGTATATTCATTCCACCTTAGGGTAATTAAGCAAAAAGAATTCTTTCTTTTCCAACGTCAGTATTCTGATTTTAATTTATGACGTCTTCTAGACTTCTACCTACAATCAGCTAATCACTTTTAAATGCAAAATATTTTTAAACTACTAGTTTAAATTTACTATCACAATCTATGAGAGTGATTCGTTAATATGCAAGCATCAAGGTTTATTACTTTGTCCAAACGTAGTGCACATATTTATATTCCAAAAGGCATAAGTCAAGCATCTGCTACTTATTTTTGCTATGTTTTACTATCATAGTTTCACGATACATACTCGGCTTGATTTCAATCAAACGTATATTAGAAGTAAATCTGCTTAACATGCATCTGATTATTCTAATCGCATGATTAACATCATGATTTCATATCAGATCATTTCAAATAAGTAATACGAGTAATTCCAAGAGACGTTAAACTGCCCGTAGGCTGGCATGATATCCACGGTACGTTCATGCTCTGCCGATGCGGAATAGTAGAGGTGATGGCGGTATAAGACATACATATGTAATACTACAGACATGCTTTACCCCTAGTATGCTATTGTCTTAAATGTTAAATTAGTTGAATAGTACCTCGATCTACAAATATGTTTTATGCATTTTGTAATATTACAAGCTTGAACGGTTTTTATATATAGGGTTAGTCATTAGCGCTTGGACAGAGTATAATTAATATAAAATACAAACTACAGCACGGGGAGGATTAGTCATCTAATAGGAGAACCGTTGATAAGTTATGTTTTTGTACTTCTTTTCAAAATCCTAAGGCAATCATACAGCATTCGCCATATCTGTCTTCAGCTGTTTAAGGAGAATGGTATTATTGAATCATCATCATGTTGACACCAAAGACTTGCAAGGCTTTCATTTGGTTGTTTAAATTTAAATGTTTATATTATAATAGTTTAATAACAAGGCAACTAAATACTCAAACAAAATAACGGCCCATACTTTTACGTGTCATATGATTCAGCCCCTTATTGGGGGCACAAGTACAGATAATTCTGGATTTAAATTGCTGAAACTTCTAACTTTTCAGATTGACAGATGAAATGGAGTAACGTTAATAAACACTGATGGGAAATTATTTTGCGCTGAATGTGTAAAAAGAAAAAATGCATTTTTATTTATAATTATTACTGCAGAAGACTAAATGAAATGTTAAGTGCTAAAATGAGAATTTTTTACAGCACAGAAGTCATAATTAAAACGCATTTAATCTTGTAATTTACATGGCCCGTATTTATAAATACTTGTATGAGAATTTTGTGGGCTTTCTCTATACCATGACTTAGTTTTTCTTTTTGTAGCGTTTTCCCAAAATAAATCTCAATCCGATAAAATCTTCTGGGGAATGATTATTGCTTACCATAACACGCATTAATTTTTAATCCTTATAAATGATTAACAAAGGACATAAAGTACAGGGTACATTTATGCAGTGAAAATATATTCCAAATAGTATCCTAATGTGTTTTAGAACAAATGATCTGTGCTTCGACTACCCATTAATGACTCATTCTTTACAGGATGTCCCAGTTAAGGTAGCGTAACATGGTTACCTTTGTTATTATCAGATAGAAGGATTCGATTAATCGGAAAAAAGGTTTGCCTTATACGGTACATGTTAATAATATGTGCTTATATTTGGAATGACCCAAAATATGTATTCAATAAATAAATAAATAATAAATATTTAACAAAATGGTTACTTGACTTCTGATTAAAAAAGTACATTTTTATGCTATTCAAGTTTATGTAGTTATTCTTCGAGGAAAACGGTTTGTTCTTCAGAAAGTATTATCAAATTCATTCTTTTTTTATGGCATCCACATTGAATTTTTACGTACGGTGATATACCACATATTATATTGTCAAACAGAGAATATTTTATCAATTTATTTGTATCCAATTCAGCTGTAATTCTAAATTCATTTCATTGTTAGCGGCAGTATCAGCATTTTTGTGGTCAGTGCTCTTCCCGTGAACGGCGGATTATGCGCTAGTTCAGCAGTTTACGCGTCGTACAATCTATGTGACTTATGCGCTTACTCTAGTATAAATAGTGCAAATAATCAATCATAAATCAGTCTAATACTTAGACTCGAAGACCGCCAGGAAGGTGTTGACCCTCAAGCAACAATGTAAGTTCCAACAATCTTTGCTCAAACACTTTTGTCTTTATTATTGTGTTGTTACTTACTTTATGTACCTGTGTTTGTTTACAGATTTATTTTTATATTCTTGGTAAATTGTTATGTTAAAGCGACCTAAGTATCACTCCTGTTTCGCATAACAACTGTACTTTTGTACGTCACGTACAGTCTTCCAAAAATTCTTTTATCTGGTTGTCACCTTTTTGGAAATAATTCAAAATACTGCTTTGCTGCTCGTGTAGCATTTTTGTCGCACCGATTATTGAGATACCTATTTACGGGCCTTCCATCACAGGCCTTACATCACCGTTACGGGCAGAATTCTGTTTTTATAAATATGTAAAAATTCAATATATTTTGGCTATTTACAGGCTGTATTAGCCCTGAGTCTGTTCAACAATATTTTGCCATCTTATACTGTCTCATCTCCCAATTCCTTATTTCTAGTGTCTCCATGTCTCCGCATACACTCTAAAACCATCTCATCCTCGATCTGCCCCTTCTTCGTCTGTCTTTAATTCTTGATGCTATCATGCGTTTTGATATTCTTGGGTTTTCTGCTCTCTTTACATGTCCTAGCCATCTCAGTCTTCCAGCCCTCACGATTTTATTTATTGCAGCGTCTCTATACATACTCATAACTTCCTCATTTGTTATTAGTTCCCAGACCTGTCTTTTTTTCTTCCAAATATTGCCCTCTAAAACTTCCTTTTCCGTATCAGCAACTGTCTTTCTTCTCTTGTCTTCAAAACCCATCTCTCATTTGCATAAGTTAACGTTGGCCTAATTACTGCTTTATATAGCCTTAACTTCGTTTTTGTTGATACATTATTTGATCCTAGGATTTTTCTTAGTCCTGCTGTGCATTTATTCTCTTTTGCTAATCTTTCGTCTATTTTGTATCCTTCATCATAGTTCTCGGTTATCATGACTCACCGAAATATAAAACTTATAGCACTCTCTCAAACTCCATCTTATCTTCATCCATTTTAACCGATATCAGCTGCCCCTGTGTCTAATCACGGTATCTTTCCCGTATCAACATTAATACTCAAACTTGCCCACTTTGCCTGCTTTATTAACCTTTGGAACACTAACTATAATTCCTTCTTTGATCTTGCTAGCAAGTAGTATCGTGGGCGTACGCTAAACCTTGGTGTATATCGTGCCATTTCTGTTTATACTACTGTCCCTTATTACTTTCTCCACAATCAAATTAGCTAATACAGCTGACAGAGGATTATCTTGTCTCAAACCCCTCATCACCTTGAAACTGTTTGCTAGAGAACCACCTGCACGTATTCTATTTTCCGTTTCCGTGAGTGCCATTCTTACTAAATTCATAAGCTTTCTTGGTAAGTCTAATTCTATCAAAGCTTCATACAATTTTTCCCTCTCAAGTGAATCGTACGCCTGCTTAAAGTCTATAAATAACAGGTGGATTTCTATCTTATGTTCATAGCAATGTGAAAGCTCTTCCTTCAATATGAATATTTACTCTTTTATAGAGTGTCCTTTTCTGAAACCACACTGATATGCCCCGGTAACGTTCTCACCCAACTCTTTTATTCTTTCCGCCAGCAATTTTGCAAAGACGTTGTATGCTATATTAAGCAACACAATACCAATATAGTTTTCGAATTTAGTTTTGTCACATTTTTTATAGGTTGGTAATATTATGGCGTTTATCCATCCCTTTGGCATCTTCTGTTTTCCGTACTTCCTGAATTAGTTTATAGATTTTTCTATGTGTTAATACGCCTGCATATTCGATCATTTTCGCTGTTAACTGGCTTTCCCCTGAGCTTTTGTTCAAAACTGGGTGGTCTTCTTGATTATGTTTTTGTAGTAGTTTTATGTCGTTATTGAATTCATATGTATTATTTTACTGTTGTATTCTACCACCCAACATTTTCACAAAATGTTCTCTACATCTCTCTAGTTGCTTCGCTTTGCTTCCTATCAGTTCTCCTTTCTTGCTTCTATAAAATTTTGTGGTATGCTGAAAACAATTTACTTTACTTGTTTTTACTTTCTGATCTTCTTTGTTTCAGATACATATTCCATATCCAATATGGCTGCCATAACAAAGATTATGGTTTCCTCGGAACTAAACATTTTCCGCGAGATACAACTACATAAAAAGCATAAAAAACACTCTCACAATGTGCTTTTTGTTTTTTGACTATAAAATGAATCTTTAGCAATAACTCGAAATGCATGTCATTTAACCGAATTTACAACTGTGATAATAATAAAGTTACCCATGTTATGCTATTTGTACAGTTAGTGTATTTCGATGTCATGTCTTCTAATTCTTTATGGAGGATTTGCGAACTTTCAACAAAGTATTAACGCAGATGTTGTACTGTTTGTGCTTTCGTAGGTAAAAAAGCTTGAATTTTCTATTTACTAAATTCGAAATGATGGTTTAGCTTAAGTCCATTTGTTAACAGCTCTTTGAATGTCTTTTTTATTGCAGACATTATTTCAGAAAAACGTTCGTTGCAGTGTTAGGAATTCATTACATCAGAATGCAGTGTTTCCTTAGTACTGCTGTTCGTATGTGGGACAGTGGTAATACATACTGTCCGTTTCTTAACCCACCAGCATTGGTAGAATAATGTAGTAAATAGAACTTAATATGCCGTTTAAAATTTGTTTCGGACCATTTAGTATTAGAATAGTAGTCACCTCAGTAATAAATATTACTTAGGACCTACAAATAATGGTTGCCAAAGTAGACCAAATAAAAGTAGGGATGAGGGCTGTATAAAAAGATAAAGTATACATGCTCTCGTGACGGGACAATGAAAGATCGCCCTCGTGTGAGTACATACTCGTCCCTGCTCGACTTCAACATAAGTAATATAAATTTCTCCTTTTAATAGAGGTTTATGCCTGTGACATAAAGGTTCTCGTGAGCGCCGCGCTGTGCCGCCTGCTACAAAAGTTAACCTGATCTAAATTACCTGGACGGGAGAGTCTGCAAGTTTCACAAACACGACTACCCGGGCAATTTTCTTGGAACATTACGAGCTTGTAATTAAAAGTTGAACGTCTTAGGACGTTGCAAAGCGAGAAATTACGTATGCTAAATGACCCCAGTCAGACGACTTTTTCAGTAGCAGGTACCGGAAATGCCAGGAATGCTACTGGAACGTTGACATTAATCTGCGCAACAATTTTACTTTGAAGCAACCGTTTTGTCTCATAATTAAGTGTGTTATTTGAATTAAACTCCTATTGCATTAATTTGAGGGGTGTACGTCTTGTGAAGAATAGTAGGTATTAGGATTTCATGTTATTATAGTACCTACTACTTTAACTGCAGATACAGGATTTTCACTCAGTGCGCTTAAGTATGATATCTCCTTTATAACTTACCTTTATTTCTTTTTCTTCATATACTAAAATTATTTTCGTATTTAGAGGGTGTCCCAAAAAGCTGCATCGACATTAACTTTTTTTTAAATATATATATATATATAGTTTATCGCTACAGGCCGCATAGGCCCAAGGATTTTTTTTTTTTTTTTTTTTTTTTTTTTTTTTTAAATAGAAACCAACATAATTATTACAAYTTTGTATACGTAGTTAAAATAAAGAATAAGTGCTTGGCTTTTTGAGATATTGAGAAAAATGTATAATTTGTTTGAAATTGTTTATCAAAAAATGTTTGTAGCTCGCTTATTTTAGCAGCCACAAACTATTTTTTTCTGGAAACACTAACCACATATGGACAAATCATTCGAACATGTTTGATATCTTAAAAAAACCGCTGCAAATTGAATTAATACTTCCACATCCAATTGTCAAAATGATCAGATTTTGAACATTTTTTATCTCTACGCATTTTTTCTAAGACAAAAAACAATCCTCGTGATATCAGCAAAAATATATAAATTTTTAAAATCGTTTTTTTTCAAATAACTCGAAAATTATTAACTTAACAAAAAAATTACAAGAGTGCTTTCTGATCAGAAATTTCATTTTATACATAATACCAAAATTTAAAAAAAATCGTACAAGCAGGGTCTAAAATAGATTTTTTGGAAATATTTCGAAAATGTCAAAATTCTGGATAAATTTTCTAGGGCACTTTTTGTGAGAAATATTATTTCCTATCTGATGGTATTTTCATTTTTTTAATATATATTAAATATATTCGGAGATATTTAGGAAAAACAGTTTTCTTTAAGTGACGCTTTTTTGCTAATATCTTCTAAACAGTTTTCTCTTCTCGATACCCTACTTACCCCACAAACAATAGGTGTCTTTGGGCTTTTGCGATACAATTATACAGGGTGTTTACAATCAAATGTTGGATTTGGAAATAAATCACAAATTCACTATCTTAAATAGAATTACCATATTTTTGGCATTCTATTCAACAAAGCGCCTAATTATCTACAACATTCATTTAAAGTCCAATATTCTTAAAATTAAAAGTTTTGAAGATAAAATGGATATGGCGTTTTGCGCTGTTTTACAATCAAACTCTTTTAAATTGTTTTCGTAAACAAGCAAATACATAAACAAATCAATTTTTGACATTTTTCTGTATTTTCTTTTTAAATTAGAAAAAAAAACATGAATTATAAGGAGGAAGAACTTGTAAAAAATGGTTTATTGTTTAAGCGAAAGTCAAGAAAACTGCTTATTAGCTGAAAAGATGTTCAATGTGTCCTCCATCCTGCTCTATGCACATATCAATTCGATGCCTAAATGATTTTAATGTATTTTTCAACATTTCTGGTGTTATTATATGAAATGCGTCTCTTACTTTGTCCATTAGGTCGTGGACATTGATTGGTTGTTGGGCGTATACACGGCTTTTACAAAGCCTTGCAGGAAGAAATCAAGGGGTGTAAGATCAGGAGACCGTAAAAAGCATGAAACAGTCCATCCTCTTCTAACCCATCTACTTGCATATGTTTGGATATGTTGCATTTTGATAACTTCGAACCTAGGTAAGTTTTATTTAAAAAAATCTACAATTCGCAATACACCTACGTATAGGGTGTAATGTGGTGGTATACCATCATGCTGAAACAAATGTATACGTTTAAAAATCAAGTGGCAAATGCTTTTGCAGAGCTGGTATCTGGTTTTGTAGAAGTTTTGTCAAAAAGGTATCGCGGCCGTATAACATATTCACCACAAATTCCCGCCCATACGTTCACCTTAAAACAACGCCGGTTGTCTCGAACAAGTAATAATAATCGAGGATTTTCTGTGGCATAATGGTGGCAGTTGTGCGCTTCGGTTATTTCAGGATTTGTAACGCAAGATTAGTCGCTAAATTCATGATTAAAAATTGTTTTGCAACGGCCTAGAGAGCAAATTCTGTTCTATTTCGCTGGTAGCGGATAGATCGGTATGGATAAATTTTGTTTTCTTTTTTATATCTTGTGCAATACCGCTCGAAGGTGGTGCTTATTTGTCTCATCACATTGACGGTTCGTTTTCTACTACCGTACTGTACTACTGTAAACTCAAAGTCTTCATTGCTGATTTCATGTGCAATGTTACGTCCTTTTTCATATTGTACACTTCCTGTTCTTTCAAACCTTTCCTTAAAAATTTCAAAACAATCACGTCGCGGATATCTCTGTAAATTTGGATATTTAATTCTGTTGATGCGTTCAGCTAATAAGCAGTTTTCTTGACTTTCGCCTTAACAATAAACCATTTTTACAAGTTCTTCCTGGGTATAAATCTCATGTCTTAAAAAAATAGAGAAGAAATGTCACAAATGGATTTGTTCATGAATTTGCTTATTTACGAAAACACAGACAGTTTCTAAAACGAAAGGGCACCGCCTTTCTCTTGGGCTTACAAGGCAAAGACGGCTAGATAGTACAACGCGAAACACAAAATACATTTTATCTTCCAAACTATTAACTTTAAAAATATTGAACTTTAGATGAAAGTTGTAGATAATCAGGCTCTCTATCGAGTGGATTGGAAACTATATAGTGGTTCTATTTAAGATAGTGAAGTTGTGCATGTTATTTAATTACAAATATAACATTATTTAATTGTGAATACCCTGTATAATCTGAGAAATGTCAAACATGCCCCTATAAATTGCCCATATGCGGTTAGTGTAAAAAGTGTAAAAATTTTTTGAGACACCCTGTATATACTAAGCTATGAATTTTTTGATATCTGCTTTAAAAAAGGAGATATCTTACTTGCACAATGTGGACACCCTGTATATACTGAATCAAATAAAAATTATATAAAACCGTGAAATATTAAGCTCACGGAGTTTTGCAAATAGTTATTCGTAACTGTCATTTCGAGCTTGCACACGAGATTTTCTATGTCTAAAGCCTAAAACATGTTGATAAGGTAACATGTCATACATACCTTCGGGTACATTATTTATACTTGTTCGTAATAAAGTTTAATATTTTTCTAAGGGCTGAATGTGTCAAAGATTTAGTGAACATAATAATATAATTATAGTGTTGTATCAGACAATGAATTTGACTTTTTCTTTTGAAATCCCTAGTTAACCAGATGACCCAAGCAAGTTTTCTGTTTACAACTAGGTTTTGTTGCGGCATATATTGACACCATACTGCAAGAAAATGGAACCGAATTTTGTCCCTTTACATCACAAATACAAGTACCGCACACTTGACGTGCACTGTGTTATAATTATAACCCTCTTCTGCATTGTATGACATCCGACTTTAGGGCCTTAGCCCTGCGACAAAACTTTACAAGTTGTCCGCAATGCAGTGTTTCCACGAATTAATGTGCCTAAGTCGGGATTTTGTCACCTTCACCGCACACCAACAGGTGTCCCTTAATTTGTGTTACGCAAGATATACTCCAGAAAAACTTCATACACGTAACCCCCAAGGGTTTGTGTTTTGTTCACAATATAGTATTCTGTCAAATTTGGTGTGGGATTCCATAAATATGTAGGTACATGTCAAATTCTAGTGACTCTTATGGAGTATTAAGGGTGGTAAAAGATAATGTATTGAGGTTTTCGGTTACTGGGCACTGTCACCGAATTTAAGATTCTTGTGGCTCATTTTCAAAACTGCAGTGATTTCATCCAGGATAATATGAATATTTTTCTTTCACTACGGCTGCAACTGCCGAAGTGGACTAACGTTTCACATGATGATATGCTTAACCAGGTGGGCAAGAATCAGCTACTGAATTAAGCCAGTTCTTACATTTATCGCTCCATTCATACATTTGCTGAAGTGACAAACATGAATTTCCATATTGCAGCTTCATTTTGTGATGAGGTTTTACGCCTTCACTGTGCAAGGAACGAAAAAAAGAACACTGTTCCACCCTAAAGCAGTACCTCAGTGGAGTTGCCACTTTTAAACTGTTAATGTAAAAACATTTTGAATTATGTCTACGATATATAATTAACAGAGTCTTCTAGATTATCTATATCTCAGATTCTCAGAAAGTAACATTTTTGCTAACTTTTAAGACAAGGTTCCATTTCGTGCACACACTCTCCTGAGTATATAACTAATGCGCATGTCACAATTACTCTTCAAAGCATTTTGCTGTGCCTAATTACTGAGAAATTGTCATCAAAATGCGCATAAAACAGTGAAACGGACAAGGACCGGCAATATTTCTGTATTGCTGTTTGACCTTCAGCAAAACAGGCCGAATATTTACCAATATATTTGCAAATTAGTCGAGTAGAGAATTTAGATGATAACGACGACTTGAATACGGTTGGTTCTACGATAGATCACTTTGAATTTCTCCTTGATAGGCCAACAGAATTTTAACTATGTATGAGTGTAATAGTGATATTAGACAGTAACGATGTACCATGTTAATGTACGGAATATCCATGTGACGTCGGTAATAGCTAAAACTGTATGAGAATTTCTGACATACAAATATATTAAATGATAACGAAATGTGTATCTAAAGGATAAAACTCGAAGTGCAAGCCTTTGATATCTTATAAATCTACTGAGTATTTGTTGCTTATGAAATACTACAGAAAGTCATACTCAGCTCAGGTAGGCTCGGGTGTTGAATTATGTACAAGAGAATCAAGCAGAGTTAAACATTAAAAAACATCGATACGTAACATACTATAAATGTGGATATATTTGTCATTCCGCTAGAACTATTTTATTGTGAATAACTATGTGACGCCTTAGTCAATTTAGCTTTCAATATTACACTCTGTTACTTTCTATGTAGATGATCAGATGATATAAGGAAATCAAAGAACGCTTTCGTTATAGTACATCGGGTGTTCATTTAAAAAAGTCATAAAGTTGCTTATGATTTCTTGACCGGCGAAGGCTGAGAAAAAAGGAACGCTTCAAATCTAACGGATAAAATACTACCGTCAGTTACAATTCACGTTTTATCGTTTTGTTTATGCAGAGTGAGGTTATGTTGAGGTCTATTAACAAATTCATAGTTATTAAACGGTCCAGAGCTTAGTTTCTACTTGAATTACTTCCACTTGACCACATATGAACCACCTGAAAACCCATGCAGAAACACTAAAAATTGACGAGTTGACGGTTGACAGACGTCGCAGGTTGCCAACTGTTTCTCACAGTGTTTCTGATTTTTCGAGCTTTGTCCTTGTCCATCAACCGTTGAGCCGGAACGGCATGAAAACCTTTTATTTCAGCATTCTATAATTTAATTCTAATTATAACTGCCATGTCAAAATATTTTTGTGAAGACGCGACATACGTGAAAGTGTTACGTCAAAGTAATGGGCGACTTGATGACTTTTTTAAACGAACACCCGTTACATTCACATGGAAGGTTAATGGAAAACTGTAGTTGTTTTTCTGATATTATAATAACAATAATTGCCAATCAACCAAAGTATGGTTCTTTAACGTATTAAGAATGATTATAGCCTCGTATAAATGAAATTCTCGTAGTTTTTAAAAGCATAATTAATACTTAAACAAGAACTTTTAACTAACTTTACGTTAAGTTGAAGTTACCATTACCGATTTCCAAATATTCAGACAAGACCATAGTAATGGTAAATTTCATATTATAGTTTTGTTTTTGTCCGAAATCATTTAGTAACAAATGCGGTTGTGTAATCGTTCCTTTGTTTTGCCTACCGTGACTGAAATAAACAGCTATGTAATTACAGACTATTGCGTGTAAAAAACTCGCACAAAGTGCTCGAAACTAGAAAATGCGCCATATGTATGACAAAATACATATAAGCGACTTAAACACACGTAAAGCAGTTTGTAATCAGCTGTTCGAGTTGTAGTACGTGATTTCGTTGTAGCAAATATATAGAAATGCTTTCTTGTCTGTTTAAAAAGTGCTACCCTTTACCACAATCACCAAACACTTGGGGCATATGAATGATATTTATTGATGTACGGGTTTTCTTGTAAGTTGTTTAAGAGCATAAATGGATTTACTTTTACTGCTACGATATTTGCCCTCTTGTTCTTAGAGTAAATGTTTCCGTTATGGACAAAAAAGTATATTTCAATGTATTTATAAAATCTTCTATTTTCTGTATTATATGAATTATCTCTTATATTACAATAAATTGTAACATATAATCATGTTCATCCAAAATAACTCTGTTATATAGGTAGATAAAGTATTTGATTAGTTGGAGATAATTATTTGCGACAGAGATAAAGAGATGCTGGTATACGTTTCAGAGCTAGCATCAGTAGACACTATAGCAAAGGAAGTTTCCATCCTATTCAGCATATGTTTGACATTATTATTTACACACATTAAGACGCATCGAATCAGAAAGACAAGTGCAAATTGATCTCACTATACATTTCGAGCGAGCTTTTGTTCGCGGTAAGCGACGTACAATCATGAAAAGAGTAAGCGATATCTTGTAGTTGGTAGTCAGCTTTTGACACGTAAATATACCGGTGATCGAATGCTGCTTGAAAATACTCACCTGATTGTACGGTGGATACGCATCAATGTGGCGGAGGACGGGTCCGAAGCGGTAATAGAATCATCTGAAAAAGAGAGCTCCATTGTAGTCTGTTATTACAGGCAACGTCTAATCATTCGAATACCGATGTAATCATACCCATAGGATGCCGTATATCATGTTTCCCCACAATCGCTGTCACCGAGAGAGTATAAAAAGGTTTTAATATTCCTTACCAAAACTCGACGCTTCTGAAGAAGCGGTAGATGCTAACTGTAGGGGCCATTACGGTAAGGCATTTCTCAAGGTTTAACACAGAGAATTTTTAGTATACATTGATCCATGATGGGTAATCTTTAACAATAGTTACCAAAGGCGAAAAAATTCTGTTGAATAAGATCTACTATGTATGCTTATAGAGTAAGTACTTTAATGTAGTGTGTACTAAAAATATTAGGCGATTCTTGCTAATAGTCTTTTTTTTAACTTCACAAATACAGTTATTTATCATTCTTGCTTTAATATGTTGTGTTTTTGACAGCAATGTGTTATTATATTATACGTAATTGGAAAAAATATTGAATGTATTAAGAACGGTAAGATATTGATGTGGCCTAATACCGATAGAAGTAGCTAATCATACATTAAATAAATTTTGTAAGTAGATAAAGATCAGCAAGACCGGAAAACTGAAACCGTCCAACCTAGACTAAACTAATTTAAAGTAACAGTTCACTACCTAATAATTGTGAATGTTTTGTCAAAAACTGCGAACAGCTTTTTTTTAATTGTAAGTGGCTCCTGTCAGAAAGTTCTGTAAGTGTGAGTAAGAGGTCTGTAATATAAAAAAGTTGACTGTTCCATGCACTAAAAGAACAATAAAGCATCAGCATACGATTGGAGTTTCACAATTATTTTAGAGGCTACTTAAAAGATATGTACCGCTTGGCAAAAATATTACAATAAACAAATACATAAACTGTCGACGTGGACATGCCTTTCGCCGCACTTTTGGAGTAATTTTGTGAAAATCGATAATGAGTCATCTAGCGGTGGCTTTATGAACTGTGAAAAGGTTGTACCGTTTGTAAGTGCAAAGACTACGTTGCCGATTGCACGGTCACTTGTTGAAAATCTGTAATGCATCATCTAGCGGGGGCTTTACGAACAACGTCGTAGGTTGGTACGGTCACCTAAATCGCCGATCGCCTAATTAATGTTTGGGCCCAATAAAAATGAGCCTGGTTATATAATATTACTTTCAATGATTAATCTTTGTCATATTCGTTTTAGCTCAACGTTAACTACCTCCCCTACTAAGTAAGAAGATAAACGTATTCACCTCAAACCTACGTGTGCGCCAAAGGTACATACAGCACCAGCGATTTTTTTTGTTCTTTAATAGAATACGAAAGAAAATCAAAGGACACATACAGAGAAAAAGTGCTTTTATCTTCGAAATCTGCAGCGAATACCATTTTATATGACGTTAGGCATCTGCAACTACGCACCAAGTTTGTATGTCCTACAATGTTGTCATAAAAGTAAAACACACTGCGTATAGTTGTAGTCCGGGAGGTAGCGTTACATTTTTGATGGTCACCAACAAACATTTTTTTGTAATTGATAATTTACATATACTTAATAATGAAAGCAAGCATAAGCGGCTATAATCTTGGTGGGACCTGCAGTGAAATAATGTACAAAGTAGTATTTAGCTATCGTCCTCGCTCGCATATGACGGCTTTATTTGAAATCTTCCAAAGAAAAATGTTTTAATGTATGTATAGTAATACAGGCTGTTCAGTTTTCGAGTACCGTATCAAACCAGCACTTTTTTAAATAGAACTACCAACTTTAATATAAATTTTGATTATCTGTCAAATTTTAAGTAAAAAAACTATTGAGATATAGATATAGGTCTCAAGTAACTGTTTAGGAGATACGTTTAGGAGGTCCACTTATTGTGCACACCCATTTGTACACTTTATTTGAATTCTTAGAGAAAAATTTTGTGAACAAAATGTATAGCACTCAAGGAGTGAGTAGTCACCACCGGGACACAACAAAATTATACTCGTGTTCAGTTTTATATTACCGAAAAATATCTGCATTCTCTTTAAACAAACACTAATTTTTTACCTGAGGATATAGGATTTTAATTAGCAAGATGCTTAAATGGTCCATTTATCATGCACGCCCAGTTGAAAGTTTTATTTGAAGTATTAAAGAATAATGTTTCCAATAAAAGTTATAGCACCTAAGGCGTACTCGAAATAAGACATGTAATGTCTAAGAAAAAAATGCAGGTATGGTTTTGTAGTCAATAACTGCATACCCTGTATGATGCATAATGTTATATATACTCATCTGGTATTTTTTCCGAAAAAAGATTTCAAATAAAGCAGTCAATTGGCATGATAACTGGACCAATTATTATGCATAAATCCGAAACTGTCAATTTTACAGTATATGTTTGTATCTTGGTTTTTTTTGCTTAATATTTGATTGTTAATCAATAGTTTAAAAAAAACTTTTAGCTATGGTACTCTGAAATTGAACACCCTGCATAAATATACTGTGCTGCGTTATCAAGTACCTACCCCTCGAATGTTATAACTTTCATTAGAAAATTTTTTTTTCTAAAATTTCACACAAGGTCGATAATTGGATGTTTACTATAACTGGACCACCTATGTGTATCTATCGAAAAACTGAACATTATGTATAAATATGATACACAGCTTTATGGAGTACTACTTGGGAGCTATGACTTTTATTTGAAACATTTTTCTCTAATATTTCAAATCAAGCCGAGCGAGCGAGGACGATAGCTAAATACTGCTTTGTACATTTTTTCACGGCTAGCCCCACCAAGACTCTAACGCTTGCTTTCATTATTAGCTATATACAAAMAAAAAAAATGAGCGTGATGAAATGATCCTCTAAAATGCGACGTTACCATCCGAACTATTGTGACTTTCGATCAAAAATGCAAAGTAAAATACTGCTATTAAATTCATAATTTATTATTTGGGTCAGAGTGTTATTGCGCTGTAGTAATGTAGCAAAAAACATTTAAATTAGGCTTTACATAATCGGACGGTAACGAAATTATTTAATCGAATTTACTGTGCCGCGATAGGTACAAAACCACAGAGACATGATTTCTGTCGGATATATTATTTATTTAAAACGTAATTGATTATAATATCACCAAATGCTTTTTCACGCATAGTTATGGTATATAACACATCCTGCAGTAAAGCTTCACTTATCGTGATAGGTTAGTCAATGCGATAAATACTCGTATGTGGTAGTGATAAGCTGAAACATGCGATTAGGTGCGGATTTCCTGAAATATTTCTATAAATCGCGCGTTTTTTAGGTTCGCATGATGACCGACTAAACCAAAACGTATGTTTTTAAGCTATTTTAAATAATACTATGTTTGATTTATGGCGATAGTGGACACATGTTTTTTTGTTTTAAAACTCTTACATTTGTCTTACTTATTATTGGGAATCTTACCATTAAACATTAATAAAAACTTTTGATCTAGTCTTTAATGGTAGCGCGTCATTTAAACATCCTTAACTGAGAATGAAAAAAGTATAATTAAGGATCATATTCATGTAGAAGAGAATTAGTCTATATTATGCAACACGCGTAACAATATACTGTAATTAAAATACGTTTCCTTTTCAACTGACGGCAATGCTTAGGATCAGCGACAAATTAGGATGATCCGATTAATTTGCATTTGCTACGTATGGTACTTGTGTACTGATTCAATTTGCATTCGTTTGAGGTTGTGACGAAAAAGTGAAAAACTAAATTAGCCKGCCAGCTTTTTGTTACAGCTATCMCGTTAAAGTAATGATGTGAGTTCCTATGGAGTAGTTTTCTCATCAGCAGCTTTGCAACAGGTCATCGTAATTGAGTATTAGGTCGGAAACTGTTGCCTTAACACCTGTTTCGTTAGTGTTAAGAGCGGTGAGCGGTAATTCGTTTTGTTTCGTGTTTTCAATCAATTACATGAATTGAATTATACCAAGTTCAAAATGTTTTTAGTACATGGTGTGTTGCACAGCACTAACTAAAATAAATTTAATATGTCTAAAATCGGTATAATTCTTTGTGAGTTTGGTGAACTACGACTGCTGGTAGATTTACGGTAAATGTACTGCTGATCATATGGAATTTATAAGCAAACGGCTTTAATGCATGCTGTTGACATTACTGTTGGTTTAACGAAAGTCAAATATACATCATAAATGTATCTATGGCTAATGTGTATCCAGTATTAATTTTGTAGCATCTATAATAGAAATGATGTTAACAGATTAGTTAAAGTAGTAGTCCAAACATTTTTTGTACACCACCAGAACGGACTAAAAACTTCTACTACGACAAGCTATTATTACACTGTATAAACTATTAAACAATTTACAAATGTCGATGAGTTTCCGGGTTATTCTGCCGCCGTGGTCCATGGAATCGATAAAATCCAAACGTTTCACCGTACGTCGCTGACGGCATCCTCAGTGGTGACTCTTAGAAGGTTAGTTAGGTCGGAACTGATGCAGTTCGGGCTCTTGTTTGTTGGTCAGTGCTGATTTGCAAGCTTGTCTGACACGTAAACTGTCACACCGGTTAAAATTGAAAGAAAATAGAAACCTGAGGCACTGACTAGAACTTTGGTTTCATCAAACCTTATAATGTGGTTTTCTTCCAAGGCGTGTTGAGCCACTACCGATTTATCAGATTGCTGCCAACGAACTGCTCTCTCATGTTCCTTTATTCTGGTAGATACATTTCGCGATGTCATGCCTATGTAATACTTACCATATTCGCCAGGTATCCTGTATACACCCGATGTTAGGAGAGGGTCCAGAGCATCCTTTACTGGACGCAATTCTTGTTGAAGTTTACTAGATGGCAAAAACGTGAGATCAATATCCTTTCTCCTTAGTATTTTGGCTATCCTGTCGGTCACCCCATTGATGTAGGTAAGGCATAATTTTGGATTTGGCGTATATAGAAAGAAAACGCATACAGACCGATACCTGAATGCTTCTTCCAACCACCATTCGGCACAAATAAGATCAGTTCTAAAAATGCTAGTTAATAGCGCAATGAACATATCGGATAGTGAACGCCTAAAATAAGAACTGAACCACCTACAGAGAATACTAGAGGCCAATGGAGACAGCTAAAAGGAAACTAAAAGAGGCATTAAACCCAGGCAGCGGCGACCATACGATGACAACACACCATCAGAAATTAACAATCCAAAATTATGCCTTCCCTACATCAATAGGGTGAACGAAAATATTGATGTCACGTTTTTGCCATCTAATAAACTTCAACAAGAATTGCGACCAGTAAAGGATACCCTGAACTCTCTCCTAACGTCGGAAGTATGGTAAGGATTACAGAGGCATATAATCGCGAAGTGCATCTACCAGAATAAAGGAAGATTAGAGAGCACATCGTTAGCAGCAACCTGATAAATCGGCAGGGGCTCAACACGCCTTGGAAAAAAACCGCATGATAAGGTTTGATGAAATCAAAGTTCTGGTCAGAGCCTCAGGTTTCTAAAATTTGGCCAGACGGGAGGCCCTGGAAATAGCACAACGCCCTTTCAATTTTAACCGGGGGGTCCGAAGGGCGACCAGAGCCCGAGCTGCATCAGTTCTGACCTAACCTTTTAAGTCACCACTGAGGATGCCGTCAGCGACGTAGTACGGTGAAACGTTTGGATTCTATCGTTTCCATGGACCACGGCAGAATAACCCGGTAACTCATCGACATTTGTATAACGCTGGCCGTGAAAGCTTTAGAACTAGTATTAAACGATTTTTTATCTGTTCTTACTTTTATTACATACTATGTAATATGTATATATTATGTATAATGTATATATTAAATATCGATATGTCCAGATGCAATATTTATCGATATATCGAGATTCGATAATTATGACATATCGATATCTATATTCTAACAAAAGTGGGAAGTACAAAAACTCAAATTTTCATGCTTGAAATTGATGAATTCATTGCACTAGATAAGATTTCTTATTCCAAGAAATATAACATAATTATCCATTCTTTGTCGTGGAGACCCGGAATGCTATTTGGGTTGTTCTTTAGTCTCTGGGTCATAGTGATGAATCCATATTTTGTGCATATTAACAATGCGATCCAAAAAGTTTGAAAACTGCTCAAAACGGCCCCACAGACATTGCCACGCGTACACGCTCCTGATCAGCGTCCAAATATTTCAGAATCCATTTGACTGAAACCTTTTTCAGTTCCAAATCGTGATGAACGACATTAAACATACATTCGTAGGTAATGTGCAATGCTTCTGCTATTCGTTTGAGACCACTTTGTCGTTCTTGTAAAATCATATCATGGATAAAGTCAATATCTTCCCCTTTTAAATTCCGCAACCCAGTTTTTAATACTTGTATATGAAGGACACTAATCACCTGATGTTCTCACCATATCTGCAAAAATTTCTTTGCGCCTAACCCTTTCGAAAATAAGTACCTAGTAACTGACCGAGACTCGTTTTTATCAAAATTTAGCCCTTTCTCAGACATGCTGTTTTTGTCACAATAGAAATTTTGGATTCCAAAATTTGAAAGCTTATTTATAAAACTGACAGCAATAAAATTAAATGTTGTTTCCTAGAAAGTGTTCGGGCTAACTAGATATGAATATGTCCTCGAAATAATATATCCCTAGGAGGTAGTTATCGATAGTTACACCCATATATCGACATAAATAATACTAGTAAATTATATAGATTACACGAACCTTATGTGAAAAATATAAATTACCTCCTTGAAAATAATAGGGTACAACTGTTCACCAGCCTGTAGAATATGTCAGTTGACATGCTTACAATGTACGCCTAATATTCGTCACAGCTTATTGTAATTAAAGTTGTATTAAAAACAGGATCTACGGGTTGCAAGCATGCACATTTGTGAAATGACCTGATGTACAAATATTCATATTTCTCTAGCCGGTAGTTATCGATATATCAGTTACCACATATCGCTATTCTATATATCGATAGTTATCGATAACAGTACAAGAACAAGAAGCTTTCTCCTTTCTTACAAATTATACCCGCTTGAATTTACATTGTTTCTTTAGGATAATGGAAAGAAGCATTTTTGTTTGGATGCAGAAGTTTAAACTTATCATCTGCCTTATACTGACACTGTGCCTAGTATGATTTATTTCCTTTATTCATAGTTCCTTGTGTAAACTTAATCTTATAATGGATGTCCATTTAAAATGTCGCTTCAGAAGAATTTTGGTGCCCATTAGAAATGTTGCTTCTTTTTCGCAAACACCTGTTAGTAAAACCTTCCTGATGGGTTATAATGGAATCATATTTCTATCAATTAATATATAAGTATATTTTAGAAATTCGCAACTAAAATTAAAATTGTTGAATTTATTGTGTAAGGTTTAATGGACGTACATGTATATCTAATCTACAAGACAATTATTGTCTGATAAATTGAATGCAAGTAAGGTGTTACGTCGGTAATTTAATTATAATGCCATAAAAGCAGAGTTAGGCAAAAAAAAGCGTGTACACCTCGTTGTAAGATCAGCCAGGAAAGCTCTTCAACAGTTGACTTGATAAAAACTGTGAAAATCGTAAGACGTGGCTTGCCGATGTTTCCGTTTTACATGGAACGTAATGGTTTTTTAGATTTGTTATCGAAATTAATTTGTAGATAGTTAAGACTATAKATACTGAGCTTTGGATGATTATTATTACCTATCAATTGTTATATAGTTTTTGTTTTTCTGTAAACCTGAAGTACTATACGGCTAGCTATAGATAATATTAAGTATTTTGTTTTCAAAATTTATTTTTACAACACTCTGCTTCTCTATTAAACTGCAGGTATCACTTAAATCACCTATAAAGATATAAGCTTCGTAGGTGTACTCAATGTAAAACATCTAAATGCTTAAATACATTTTTTTAAAGTAGTTTTAACAACACTGTCGATTACATTACTAATTTTACCTTCAATAGGTGCATAGGAATTATGGCTACGTAATCAAGATTAAGCTGCAGCTACTGAACAAAAATAAGTCTTCAAAAGCATATCTTTCAGAATCAGAACCACTATTGTCGTTTTCAACAGCTTCAGTATCACATTGTATACTGTCAAATTCTACATTAAGTTCTGAAACTGCATAAATGCGGGTCTGCAACTCAATTTTTTGGTTTCGGCGACTCGTACCTCTGGGTTGTTTTCTAACAATTTGGTGATTTTGCTGTTGAAACGTATTTGTTATGTCATGAGAAATATGGTGTGTATCTTTCACTAAAAAAATACTAAGAGTACTGCACATCTAAAAATGGTAGTAACCATTTGAAATAATAAGTTAGTTTGTATATTCTGAATAAATCACTTTTATCTTATTGTTTTATTTGAAACATATTTCATCAGTTGCATATGCACGCTAATTTTTGACATATTTCCGGTTAATGACCCTCCCTCCACTAAAGGCAAAATACAAACTACCTGCAAATAAGTTTATTTTAACTAGGTATTTGGTGTAGGTTTGTTAAGCTTTCATTTAATTAGGCATTAATTCGCATGTAAACAATAAACTGTATTAACTCAATTTAGGAACAATAATAGTCTGATAATTCAATTTCCAGACTAATTAGCACAGAGTGATTAAGCGCTGAAACAACCACGGCGGTTGCTTCTTAAAAGCAAAACAAATGGTACTGCGGAACCATCGGCCTCCAGCTAAACCAGATAATTTTTAGAATCGCGCTTGCACCGACTTACTGCCGTTACATCAAACATATAATTCGTTACAGCTGCAACTGCAAGACAGAGACGGGATTACCCGGGTTCCAGGCCGTACTTTCCGTTTCAGAGATGTAATAATCGAGTAAATAAAAATGTTGCGAGTGGATGACCACTTAAATGATGCGGTGTATAATTGACATGGAGTAGACCAATGGAATGGACGAGAATGGTTGTAATTTATCACTTTAATGCGAACTGGTAGGCAAGGCTTGATTAGCGCTCTGGTTCACTTTAGCTCCGGTCATATCCTGTTTTCTTAGTTGTCCTGTTGTTGCTTCCTACAGTTTTGTTGCGTCCACGGATTACTCCTTTGCACCCGTAATAAGAAGTGCACTAATTCTTGTTATACTTTTATTCATATTCGAAGCGAACAGCTTGTATGTGGCATCGGAGTTATTAAATATAACTGTACTTGCTACCACTTCAGACCATTTATAGCATGGACTGTAATACCTGGAGGCATACTCCGATGTAGATTATTGTTTTTGCCGATTAGTTCCATAGAGAGAAGCGACCTACACGTAACGATGAAGGCTAATTGAAATCCGTTTTTGGTTATGACACCCGCATTCTGATTCGGCAACCCGTCTCCTCAGTTCTCGATACTACAAAGCCATTACCTGCTGGATACAACAAATAGGATACCTAAACTTTAAATTACGAAATGTTAATAATTTAATATAAATAAACACTAAAAAATATTTAATAGTATACAATATGAGAAATAGGTAGGACAATTCAAACTAGCTGCGGAAAAACATTACTTATTTGGACACAATTATTTGCGAGTGGAATTAAATACTATCTTCAAAACAGAACGTGTATCTATATCTACCATGATGATGGACACTTTTCAGATAAACACCTGCAATCAGTGGGTTTTTTAAGCTATAGGTATCATCTTCAGAACACGTTCTATTAATTTAAGGAATAACATATAACTAAAACCTCAAAAGTAAAATCATTTATTTGTTTTCATTGAGTAAAAACATCAGCTAGCTGATAATTGGCAAAATAAGAAATAATTATTTTTATAACATATTTTTATAAGAAAATGTGGTAATTTTATTAACGAGTTTATAAGACTTTGTGCCTTTCCTTTTAATCGAGCGGCGAAAACTGCTGCTTTCTATTACATTTGATTTTATTTAATAGTAACCAAGCGATTGTCTGTGGATTTGTATTGAATTTATACTTAAGATGACCTGTTGACCTGGTATTCATTTTGTGTGGCTTAAAAAATCGTGTTTTTAAATAAACGACAAAAAACGTCATCAAAGATGTTGTACGTGTCTGTATTAGTTTTTTTCAAATTTGATAATAGCTAATTCTACAAAAAATTCGGTTTTCCTTTCTCTAATGCCAGTCGGAAGTACCCTGCAAAAACTTTATTTTAATTTGCAAACTCAGTGAAACTGAATGAACTGACATCCAAGTGATGGTTGGCTCAACAACGTTCACACCAAGGTATATCTTGTTTATTTAACAACGATCATCTGGAAAGATATCCTTTGTGTCCAATCTAAGTTAGTTAAAAAAATTCAAAGAAACTGGACACATAAATTATATCCGGACGTCCGAATTCGGCCACAAATAAAGATCATCTCTTGATTTATTAGTTAGCACTATAAAGAACTCATATCTACGTCAACCATGCAACTTGCTTTGGACAGTAATGTTGGTCAATTGTCGATTGGTAGAGTATAAAAACATACAAACCCAACAAAGTATGCCTCTTTCACGCGTTAAATAACTATTGAATGCCCTGCTAGGTCGCCCGATTTAAGTCCGTTGGATTCTTTTGGGTTATTTAAAAACCTCGAAATTCAAGAAATACCGCCCAATTAGTCACAAAAATGATTGCAAAATATCTGTAATAAATTGGGTTATTGTCAAGCTGCGGGATTTAATTTAATTTGATGCAAAGATTTTTCCTATCAAATACATAAAATGTACAAAAACTCAAGTCTGACAACGCAGTTTTCCAACGCAAAGTTCTGAGAAATCAGTTATTTTAATAAATATCTATGGAAGCACCCATTCAAGAACTTTGTCTTAATTTGTTTCCTAATTAGTTACCTACCAACATTTATAGTAACCGTAGAAATATTAGACATCTTTATTTCTATTATAAATATAATGACTTGGAAATCGCATGGCAAATAATAACGTAGTAATTTATTCTCATGTATGTTGCAGTGCGATTGTCAATGCTGGTAGGTAACTAATTAGGAAACAACTTATGACAAAGTTGTTGAATAGGTGCTTCAATGGATGCTAACTAAAATAACTACTTGGTTTTACATGAGATTTCAAAAATTTTTGGGGTTGAAGGATTGCGTTGTGCGACTCTTGTACTCTTTTGTACATATTTCCTTTTCGGAAGTAGGTCAACTGCAACTGGGTTTCTTGAAGCCCACTCCCTCTCTGTATTGGTCCGGAACGTAAGTGCTTCTAAGTGTCGATTATAATCAGCGACCAGGAAACAGGACTCAAATAAAAAAAACAGAATGAAATTTGAGAGTGCTTCAGTTTTTCCTTCTTTAACACAGTAATTGAATGTAAAATTTGAATTTTGTGCTTCTACCAGAAGTACCTACCTTAGAAGTTTAATGTTCGATGAGTGTAAGTGTAAGTGTGTCAGTGTCAAATTTAAAGAACTTCAAATAGCAATGGCTCGTAAACTGTAGGTAAAAATATTATGTATTTTGCGAATATAGCTAATTATAGTACGTCCTCTTGGGTACTGCTTCTAGCTTTATCCACGACGAAGTTACAGAAGTGGTTTACGATGCGATTTTTCACAAGAATTTTTTATTAAACCATATAAAATAAATACCAGGTCAGTTCAAGGATAAAAAAAGCAATAAAAATCCCCAAGAAATACTTGGTTGCTACTTATAAAAACAAAATAAAATACTCTGCCGTTGAAATGTGAGGACATTCGACAACAAAAATAAGCTAAGAAATGTAAGGTAATTAATAAAATACATTTTGTTAAGGACTATTCACAGAAATAATCCTGCCATTCCACACTTTTGACTAACCCTGTACATAATTGTATTGGGCGCCTGCCGAACTCAATATATAAGTACTCTTTAAAATGGTATATGACTGCTGAATTACGCAACCTTAAATTATTTGAGGAAACCATAGATACAATAGCGTCTAGGGCACTGCATTTAGTTAATACCAACTCGTGGTATAACCAAAGTAAGTAGACAACCGGAATCTAAACACGCACACGTTAATTTTAAATATGTTAAATTTAATAAAGCATTGTGTTTTTTTAATGGAACGATTAATCGTTGTTCCTGGCTTAGAAGGTGTCGGTTTAAGTACTTGTAGCTAATGTCACTTAATTGTTAATTATTATTGGCGGACTATTTCAAGGTGTTGCCTATTTTTCCAACGAAAATTGAGCGGTTATCAAATATCAGGTTTTAGCCATAAGAAATTATTTGTCGAACTGCAATTGTTTTGTGACCTCCACCTGGTCTAGAAATCTATAATGCAGGTGCGTAATTATGTCTTTGACACCAATTGAGACGCCAGGATGTGACACTAGGTTCCAAATGGCATTCACACGAAACGTCTGTTTTGGTAATCAGCAGATATAAATGTTGATGCCGTAATTTCATAAGTAGGCCATCCGGTCGAGGCTTACCATTAACCAAATATTAATAATGCCTCCAACAGGTTATCTCGCGGCAGAATTTGTTTTTCTGATTCGTGAACCGGAAAAGTGCTCTTAGCACTATAAATGTGCGATTCGCGGTCAGTACGGCATGTGAAACGTGAAAATGTTATAAAAAAAGAAATGCGAACGCAGTTCATGCAGAAGCCGATTGCGTTTGAAACAAAGGCAGCCACGGTTACATGTCGTGTGTTCGAATAGCGGCAGTAATCCATTTGGCACCACAATGACAGCGTTGCGTTGTATTTATTGCATTTATTGCGATTGTTATTTCTACGTGCATTTTATGGTAGGTCCGTTACATCGACAGTGTTTATATAATCAAGCGCTAAATACACTATTTGTATAAACCTTGAGGTAGTATATGGACATTTAAGCCTACAATAATACATAGCTCAATATATCGGTTTGAGGAATATCTTAGGCTCTAGCTGGATCTTTTATCTTTCAGATAAGCCTTCATCTATCTCCAAATATTCAGTAGTTTTTAGGTGGTGCTGTTTTGTAAAAATAGGTTGTTTTCTTTCTATCGTTAGCTCGAATATATCTTTCTCTTTTTGTAGGATCCCAGTCTGAATATACCAATATGCGCCACTTTGACTGCAACTGAGTACCTCCTGTTGGCAGTAGATGATGCTGTACCACTACAGTGGAGCCAAATCGTGCTGTTATTCACAGATTGAACGATTACCAAAGCAAAGTTGAGATGAATTCCTATCGAAATCAAGAAATCGCCAACAAATGTGTCTAATTGAGAATGATGAGCCAAGTGTTGTGGAGTTGAGTGTGATGATGTAGTCGTACGTGTCCCTCAATATATAACGTGTTCTGTTTACTAGTCTACTAGTGTATATAAAAGAATACAGAACTATTTAATTGACAAGGGGCGTCAGGCTTAAGTTGCACAAGGGAGACTAATATGTAGCTTAGCGACAGCCCTGACAAAGGGTCTTTAGAGGATATTGTGTAGTCCTTTATGGACATTTCCGACTTTTAATATATGATATCGATTATTATTAATTTTAAAGGGAATATTTAGTTTTATTTCATTACTAAGTTGCTGTTAAATGTAATAATACCAATATCTAAATGAAGTCGAAAATCGACATAAATTTTGATACATATCATGTATGACTGAAGCTGCAGCTAGCTTCAAGCAATGACACATCGCCCTCAGAGTTTAAATGTAATTAAAAATTTGATTATATGTATATTACATGAAAACTGCGATTGTTCTATGTTTAAAAAGTAGTGAGAATATGATATTTTGAATTAACACCCGACGATTCAATGTCACATGCTGTGGGATGGTGTTCTGATCAGTGTTTATCTTGGGAGGGTAAATATCTAACAATGCGTCTTCTTACTGGTTTATTGCGTTTCACTTAACTCAACAGGGTTAGCTAATTTACAGATGATTCGTTTTGCCGGTTTCGCCCCTATAAAACGCGCTTCGTTTGTATTTAGGTTGCCAGGTGTCCACCTAGGTATTGCGAATTTCCGCTGGATCAAGGATTTATATTTTGTTGACGCCTTCTTCGTAACTATAGGTACTCTTCTGCATTTTCTTATTTTTCCGTAGTCTTCTATCTCATTCAGAATTCCCATATGATCCTTTTGGCTGTAAACTTAGTTACTTTTTCTGAACTGGCTGACCTCTGATTATGTTAGGAAATAGTAAATAGTACTGCTTTTGCTTTTAATTTCAAGGTTGCAACCTGACCATAATTTTTCAGTTAACAAAAGTTACAAAAGCTTAAACCCAATCATTCATCAGGATATTGCAATATTTCTAAGATGTTGTTCACAAGAATTTCTTCTTTCATCGTGAGTCTAACTACTTTTCTAATAAACACGACCTTTGAGCAAGGAATTTTTCCTGAACTGTTAAAATCGCCTGTAATTAAATAACTTTAAAAAAAGGTAATTCTTGCTTAATGGAGAACTACAGGCATATTAGCCTTATTCCGTGTTTTTCAAATATATTTAAAATATGAATGATGAAGTGGGTTACAGTATACCGAACAAATTAATTATTCGGTAGCGTTCCTGTTTTTGCTGGGGAATTCAAGCTTCTACGGATGCCGGTAGGTGGCGCCCCATGGTAAGTATATAATTTTTGATCAAGTTAGGCACTATGTGCTACAATTTCCTTTTTACTTGATAAACGTTAGGATTTATTAACATTTCAAGTTATAAAACTACAAATACTTACCATTCAGTTTATTATCATAAGTATAAAATTACAGTATATTAGCCATGCTTATCGTAATATAACATTTAAGCAGCTATCTACTTCACAGTTATTTGTTTTTCTGTGCTAAGCCACCTTAAATTTTGCCGTATCGAAGGTTAGACAACGAATTTAGCAAAATTCAAACTATGATAAGTTCAAAAACACGTAAAAGGTAAATGAAACAGTACAAAAAATTGAGCACCTTTCCTATTCCGTGATGTAACTATTCAGAGCATATTGAAAGTTTATATTACATATTGCTATGTAATGACCTCCTATTGCATATTATTATATATTATTATTATTATTATTATTATTATTATTATTATGCGTTTTAACCTGAATAAGATAAAAAAGAGCAAATCATCTACTGATGACATTTGAAACCCCTGTATATATACTCTTTCTAAAGAGAGCCATTTTTCTACCATGACAGATGGCAAAAATCGTTATCCTTATAAGTGGAGTTATCCGTAGTCTTGCTCGTCAATGGTCCAGTTGATAGTAAGGGCTGCAACTACTCATCTTCTGAAAAAGAGATTTCTTGCGGCATGCGGCACAAAATTTTTAGTTATAACTGTGAAATATAGTACTAGTATGATATGGAGTTTGCAACTGGATAAGTTGACAAAATTAAGTTCCACACACACTTAAGGTATTAAAAAAATTGTTAAAAAAGATATGTATGTAGTTATTATGGGAGCTCTTATAACATTATGTAGTATGGAATAGTGTATAGGAATGACATTACAAAAAAGGGCTGCAAGGTTAATCGATAATATAGAACCACCTGATTCACGTAGAGAAGTCTTGAAAAACATAAACTTGTTACTGTGGCAAGTTTGTACATATATGAGGGCATTTGTTTTATACATGAACATAAAAATATGTCCCAAAGTTTTGAGACTAAAAAAGGTCAAAGTAACACGTAAAGTTATACTTACCCATTACACAGAACAGCTCTACTTGAAAGTGGAAATTAAAGCAAAACTTATAGAGGCGCAATTTTATTAATTCAAGGAGTTTTCAAAAAATGTTTTTTAAGTAATTCTAACATGTTTGTGCAATTTTATGTACACTATTTTTATGACGGATATCATACATTACGTATATGCCATTATGTACTCATATTCATAAATGCAATATTTTTATTATTATCATTATCATTATCATTATCATTATCATTATCATTATCATTATTATTATTATTATTATTATTATTATTATTATTATTATTATTATTATTATTATTGACCAAGGCAACGCTATGTCTAGGAACGATCTGCCCAGCTGTTAACGGAATTATCTACATTTTATCTTGAATTGCTGCAATCCAGCGCTTCGCATCGTGATACGGGTAGCCTTTACACAGAAACGTGAATTACACATCAATCTAATCTTCTGAAGTGTGCGGTGATTGTTTTCCATGAAGGTTCTTTTGGTATGGAATATACACTTTTTGGGGTTACACTAATTAGGGGGCAAATATACGGTCAGTTGGTGTCTACCAACTTCTGTTATCTTGTAATAATGCTCTTGTATTAAATACTTCCTCATTCTGCTCCCCTGAATTTTACACACACCTGTACTTATAATATTGTCTGTAGTCAGCTCCGTGTCATTCCATGGTAAATACAATCACTCTACGAGTATAGCAGCTCCAGAACTGCCAATCGTTTTGTTAGGATTTCTTTCCATGTAACTTACATATTTATTCATTTTGTCTTTTTTGCGTTTTGTATATTGCATTAGTTTCCCTTTAAATTTTGGGTTTGACTTGTTCACATATTTTGTTTACCGAGAAATATTCATTATCTGATTAGGCACCTGCGCTAAAGCTTCTTTTTATGTATGAACCATAACGCATTTTCAAAGACAAAACTTCTTCGATGTTATAATATTACTAAATAGATTTCTAAGTAATTTTAGGTTTTTAGAGTTAGGAATTTCTATTAAATTTCAACTAAAACTATTTGAATTGTTGAATCTTCCTTACACTAAAGTTAATTCTAAATTTAAATACATGCATGGCGGATTTGCTTTGGAGAATTTGGGAAAATCCCTCATTAGCGCTTACTGAATTGAATTAAATAGAGCTTCATTAATAAGAAATAGATTATAACACACTGATATTATACTCTGCCCTTGACGTTTATTAGAAATTTGAAACGAACCGCCATGTTTTCAATTCCGACTGTGGAATTTACATGTGTGTAATTTAAAAGTATAATTTAGGGATTGTGCTATTAAGTGGACGTGTCAATTTGTCACACCTTATGTTCACCTTAACGAAATTTGTCTCAGATTCATTCATTACTGTGTCGACTTATCAGATGAAAACTAAAACAGTCTTGTACAAATTGCCTTCGGTTGGTTTAAGACGTATGTACGTGCCAACAGGTAATATTTCTTCTAAGATAATGTAGATTAATGGTAACCTAATTCAAAATTTACTACATATGGCTGAAAGAACTTTTGCTGCGGGCACCGTTTGAAATCAAGACGAGACCGGTTCCTTCTCAACACGGAAAGTGTCTGCCCAAAAATTTGGAGCAGCCTAAAAATTTGTGGCGTAAATATTAAAACCTTTAAATCGAGCATCATGTCATCACAATAATCACCCTGCAAATGCAATATTATGAATTATTGATGATTAGGGAACTGTAATGAGCGCAATAGCTGTTTCAATATCTATTAACTTGCATTATTTATTTATTTTGTCCCTCTTAACGTTTGAATAGTATTTTCATAGCGGTATATGCTTGCTTCAATTAAAGCCTCCTTGTTTCTTTTGTTTGTTTCTTTTCATAATTGATGTTTACTCTAGTATTATGTGAAAGCAAGGTTTAACTGAAAATATCGCTTCTAGATTAAACGCATCAAATACTGTTACATTTTAAGCACTCCTTTTTTGAGAGACATTGAGTGTATTATGGTTTAAAATAAGGATTGATGCTACACTGCCAAACGAACTAATGCAAATGAACTAACTCCTCATAAAAGAAGCCAATGTGGTATAGAATATATGGTAATTTATCTTTCGAATACTTTTTTAATTTGCAGTTATTATTCGAAATGCCGTGCAAAAATGTCTTTTAAGTAAATAGCATATTTTCGTTACAAATATTCGTGCGAAAGGCGATATCTTTATAAGTTTCGAATGCACAAAAAGGGATTGCATATATATCTTCTCAATTACATTCAATAAGATAATACAGTTTAGTATATATAACAACTGTAGTAATGATAGCTAAATAACATTGTACCAGGGATTTTAATTTCACGTACAAATAAGTCAAGGTTCTGAAGGTACCACCAGTGGCTGGATATTTAACGACGGAGGTACTGTTGAGTTTGTGTAACCATACCAGTAGATTAAAAACTAACATTGAGAAGGAACTGACTAATATAAAATTTTATACTCGGTTCAGCAGAACCTTTTTAGTACATTGATAGTATTTACTAAAATATCCGCTAAAATAACGCAGACATTTGAAATATAACTAAATTTATGAAATTTTAATTTGACAGCTGATAAAAACCATTAGAACCCTATTATTAGTTCGAATTTGCCTTTCATTTGGTTATTCCGTGTTTCAATTTTTTTATTCAAATTTTAATGTTTTCCCGTTGCGTTGAGTTTCGGAAAAATTCAAGGACATTCTTAGAAAGCATATCCAAGTTGCCTTTAGTACATATAATAATAGATAAAAATTTATTTGCTAGTAAATATAAAGTGAATTTAGAAAGTGAAGGTGTTTACAAAACTGTGTGTTCTTGCGACTATTGGTACATGGATCAGTCCAAAGCAAATCAGTTTGTAAGAGTACATACAGCAACAGACATATTTTCAGCAGATAAACGTTCTCTCCTAACTGAACACATGATTGATTTTGATATAATCAAACATTAAAGCAGAAAAAGTATTAGAAGCGTTTAATAAAACAATCTATTCTGTTTGATGACACGTCTGATATTTTGTTTTGGGGTACATTCCGTGAATTAGTACCGGCAGGCGATGTCATCTAGCGGTGACAATAGACAATATGACCAATAGCATTTAGCGGTAGCAGAGTTCTGTATATACAAAGTTTTAAGTAGAGGTGGATACTACTTCGATAGGGCGAATGCATGAAATGTACACATAAATTCTCATATGCAGATGTTTAGAAGAATATTTGAATAATTGCAAAAGTCTTATACTTATTCAAAGAGTAATTATAATACTTTTTTTAAATTAAAATAAAGTTAAACTAACAGATTAATTAATTTTTTAATTTAATTTTAATGTCATTGTATCCTCTAACTCTAACCTAATCTGAGATTATCGAATGCATGCAAGCATTTCGGTTAATTATAATACACAACTGCAGTTTCTCGCAAATCAAAAAAACCATAAGTTTTTCTATAATGATCTACTCCATTGTTATGTATAGTTATCAAGTTTCCAATGTAGAGTTTATTTTGAATCACACTATACATACGTATATATGTTATAATAATACCGTAAGTGTTGATGAGATGTAGACTAACCACAGAGGAGCCAAGTTATACTATGTATAAAAGGTCATAATGAAAATGCGATCTGTCAGTCCGTCCGTCCGTTCTTTATACACTATTTTATGTAACAAAAGTATGAAAATGTGCGTGAACAACTATAGGAACTACTCGGAAGTTCGGGATGAAAAATAATTGATAAGGTAAAATTACTTCATAGATGACAATGCTAGGCAGTACTCCAATATATTAAAAAAAAAGCCACATCGCGGTATAAAACGGTATTGCTATTCAACCTACGAAACACCAATTATAATGCTCCTGATGTTTATATTATCAATACGGTGGCGAGTGATTATGTCCAACCGATTCGTTGACCGTAAGAACTTTACCTTTCTGGTGGTTTTATGTATTTACGCTCTTTTGTTCTTTCTTTGATGTATAATCTGTCATGTCAAGTATTTAATGTAGCATTTCCTTCCTCTATTAAAAGCAATAATTAATGTGTTCTGTTTACTACAGCGACCACGTTTATGTATAGCACAAGTAGTGGTGGTTACCGGGATGTCAGCGAATACTACTTATGCACTAACAATTATCAAGTGCTCAACAAATCGTATCACGAAGGAACGGAATAGTGACCAATTTTGCTTAATCATGCTTAGATACATTTAGACCTGCCACTCACGGAATCGTATTTCCGAGGAATAAAAAAAGCGCAAAGAAATTAAACCCGTTGTAGGTGACTTTCAAGTTAGTGGAAATATTGTCGTTTCGTCTGATTAGAAGAGGACTGAGAGGCTGGGTCTCGGGAAAGGCATTTATCTGAGGTGTTGACAGTTCCAGAACGTGACGTCATTATAGGTGATCAATCTCTGACCACATCTTCACTGCAATTTGCTGGCTCCGGTAGCGGTTGTTTATAGTGCGCATCAGCGTAACAACGGGATCGCACTCTTTGATGTCTGCAATAGCAGAAATATCATTTCGTGCGCTGAAATTATCAAAGGACCAATAATAGTGGAATGTGTACTTGTTCGTGCATTGACTGATATTGAATTAGATTTTAACTGATTAGTTTTTTTGTTCAAAGAGTTTAGATATAGATAACAAGCAAAGTCACTTGAAAACTTTTAGAATTATGTTTGAATATAGAATATACATTCTATATTCTATATTCAAAGGAATTATGCAGGTAACTTGTATTACTTTACAGTTAGTTATAGATATTACTTATTTGCAAATTTATAATGTCAATGACAACGTCTTTAAAATTACCACAGCACGGTGAGTCTTGGTTATCTAGCATTTTACCAAAATATGAAATAGAGTAGCTTTGTTGTTTTGAAAGCAATTAGTAAAAACAAAAATCATGAACAATTGGGAATTTCGCCGTTTTCATTGTAATACATTGTCTCATAGTCATAAACACTTATGTATTTCTGTCGCAGCAAGTGAAGTATTTATAATTCATGATATACTGCAGATACACGAGTATTAAAGTAACCTTTTGGTGTTCGTATTGCCTTTGAATACAGAAAGTAAATAATTAAAGGTATTATTGATTTCAGAACTTATAAACTGCAATTTGTCTACTAAAAATTATTACATCGGTACTCGCAAAAGGTTTATTATTTGTCCATGCTGCAAGGCTAGCATCATAATTTCAGGCACGATTTTAGAAACAAATCAACTTTGATTTGCATTTTGATATACTTAGATCAACTTTTATAATAAACCAACACAGCGAACGTGCTTTTTTATGTTAAAAACAGCAACAAGTGAATGTTGAATCCCCAGTTAGTGAAAATTGACATTGTTAAAAAGAACCAATTTAACAGATATGGACAAACAATACTTGATAAAAAGTATAACATTATTTTAGAGGATACAAATTGTCTTGTTTTAATCCGTTAGACTCATGAAGTCTCTTATTAATCGCTTTACAAAGTAACTCAAAATTATGTTTGTCTAGCAGACTTATAAGGCTTTAAAAAAAATTGTGAAAGTATACAGGATACTTGAAAAGAAGTATGGCAGTTATTGATAACGGATTTGCTTTAGCCCAGTTTTTTTAAAGTTAAGTTGTGCCATATTCTATTTTCCAGTCCCGAAGATGTCCCTTGCAAGAGCGGGCGAAACTTAGACCCTAGTTTCTAAACCGACGGGGTCTATCCCAAAAAACACTAAGATTTCAATATAATGGTTCTTTTAGAGATAAAGAATGTGGGTACATAAAAAGCAATGGCGTCAACAAAACTTAAGTTACAAGCTCATATCAAAATAGGGACTTGCTTGAGAAAATGCATACGTGTGTAATTAAGTTGCAACAACATAATATGTATAAATCTTCCTTAGCTGAGCATGCACATCTTCATTCACATGATTGTTTTCAATAGAACGGATCTAAGGAAAAAATAGAGAAAGTAGTATTATTATAACTAAGAGAGCGATCAAATGTTTTAAAGTACCTAATTTTATTTTATTTTTTCTGTGTTTTCAATCTCATTTGAAATTCAGATCAGGTTATAATGCAGTTTGGGTGTTTGTGCGTTTGCCAATGGATTTTCGTAAGTGATGTGACGAAAATACCGTTCTTCTATTGCTCGGAATTATATAAAACTGATAAATAATTTTATTATTAATACCTACCTAACATCTAGATATGCCATACGAATTCGATAAATGTAGGTAGCTATCATTGTAATTAAAGTACGTTAACTTACCTGAAAACTAAACACACCTTTCTACCTTAAATAATGACTGCTGCGTCTGAACGAAGTGTATTAAATTTGAATAATTAAGACACCGATTTGTAAAGAAAAAATTTAATAGTAGTAGTGTGGGTATAGTCGGATAGCGTTAGCAGTTGGCTCACGTCACGTCATTGTAGCTATTTGTAAGCGCAAAGTTGGTAAATATGCATTGTATCTATCTTGCTGTACGAGAATTGCTCTTATATGCAAAAAATGACGTGAGCAAGCTTTACTGCGTAATGATATAATTATTTCTAAAGAGAAATAAAGGCCAAGGTTGTAAATATAATAGATTTTCGCGTAATTGTATATTTTGGCATTTTAGTTAGTACTACTTACCGATACGAAACAAAATATTTTTTATGAAAATGTCTTTAAATCTGCTTATAATATATCTTAAATTTTTACGATACTAGTCCTAGGTATGGATGGGGCAGGCAACGGTTGGTACCGCATATATGTGCAAATTTGATGGGAAATGCATACACTGGGTTTCGTTACGTCTGTATCTCGGCCAACTACTACATAACTGCCGCACTCTGACTATATTTAACACAAATTAAGTTATAGATGGAGGTATAAAATACAAATACGCCTGCTAGCCACTATATATTTCCCTATATCCATGCAGTAATGCAGAACGATTGACAGTGATTACTTTGCATTTCGAATTATAACGGGTTAACTACACCACCTCAAACCTAGAACTAGTTATTTCAGTACCATCTCGTGCGAACCGGTTGTCATGAAAATTAAGTTTCATACCTAATAAGACTATGCAATAAACATTTAGTGAATACATAGTTCTTCGCAAGTAGACTATTGCAACGGTGCTCCGGCTTAGTTTACAATCTGAGTAGCAATTTATTTCGTCTTTAACTTTAACAGTAAAAGTTTAGCTCATATTGTGCTATTTCCGATGATCCACAGTTTGTTTATGACATAATTTTTTACTATTGTATATCTGATTATCCTAAGAATTAAAAATAGCTATGTACAAACAGTTAAAGTAAGCAGAAAAGTCTATAGAAGTGATGGGTCCTTAAAGCAACGGTTTCGAAGATATGCAAGATTTGTTTTGAAAGATTTATGAGAAATTATTTGGTACTTATTTATTATATAAAAACAAACAAAAGAAGCTTCTAACAAAAAGAAAACATAAAGTTACATAAGATGTTCAAAGTACCCTTCTTCCATTTCCAAGCGGTCATCCGTGCAGGAATTTCTTCTGCTCTATGAATATACCAACCTTGAGCTTCCGGATAAATGGTATTGTTTGCTCAATGAACCAGCATCACGCAATATGATGTTAAGTTAGTAATTTGGCGCTTTGAAAAAGCTTCACAATAGAGACGTCGCGCTTCGGTGGCAATGCCATTAGCACGACCATATATGAACTGCATGTCGGTTAATTCTGATTTAGAGTAAACGGCCATCGAATAGTTGTGCTCTGACAACAGTCAAATACAAAAACAACAGCCAACTATGACAAGAAAATGCAAGTTTTTGCAAAATAATAAATGGGGTAAAAGAAAATAACCTGTCATATCTCCGAACCCGTTACTATGCGGACCAATGTTTATCTATAAACTTTTTTGTTTACCTTGGTCCATACATTTCGTTTTGTCTATCGCTGGTAGATACGAAAACTTATAACAAACGTTTTTGTGGAGAATTAGAACTTTATTTTTATGTAGGTATGAAACGGCTAACTCAAACATTTTGGAGTTTAGTCGTATTGAAATTCTGAACGCCATGAACGAGCTACTGTACGTTCCTGATGTAAAAGGGCCATAATCTGAACTAGCTGCGCGGTGTAGCTCGTTGCCTAAGTGTTTATTGTCATGAGCAATGGCGTACCATGTCTACTTCTACGAGTAGAGATTAAATTTATACAAACGGAAAGAACTATTCCTACTACACGCATTCACAACTGCTATCAACGTGAAACGTCCCTGGCAAAATGACTGCAACAGGGACTAACGAAAATCGTTCATTGCGCAATGACGTATCCGGCCTTTTTGTATCTGGAACGGACAGTACTTACGTACATTGCAAAGCTGCTGGCACAAAGTCTGCAATGCAATACCTCATTCAGTTTATTAACAATATAATTTTATAAATATAGTATGCAGGGTAGCTGTAATGTTTGTACTGCACATGGTTGCACCGCAGTTAACCACATCTCTTTTACATTAATCACAACAATGACTATATGCTATTTTATTTATAAGTTGACATACTATGTGGTTTGCCAATAATGTCCTACAAAACAGCGTTCCACTTGATATCCCAGTTTTAATATATCCTACAGAACGGACAAAGTAATAAGTACCATTTTGTCAGAAAGGTTTTCTGTAAAGTTTATAATTTATAAGGTTCTGGTGTTACAATAAATTATAACAATTATTATGTTATCATGTATACTGCTGTGATATGGAGTTATCAAAAACGTTCCCTACTTATATGCACTTATCTAAATATCACAAACATGCAGTGTCAAAGACTTGTATCTTAACAAAATTGACAATGGCAGAGTCATCAGGGTGAAGTTCGAAGATAAAGAGTCCAAAAGCTTTCTGAAAACTATTAAAAACAAAAAAATATTTACTGACGTCCTTAACTATGCCTACAACCGGAATATTTATACTAATGACGACCTAACACAATATAACCAAAATATCCATAAAGATACAAGATTTAAAAATGAAATGCGATTACAAACTTGGATGATTAGAAGAAAGTAGAATATGTATCTTGAATTTTGTGGGAAATGGTTCCATCAGTAAATATTTACGTATTTTGCGACGTTTCGGCCCTCTTATATGGCCTTTTCAGACTAGTCAATTTTATTTTCATTTTGACATTTGCTTGTTTTCCTGCTCGTATATGGTCATGTGGTTTGTCTTTATTATATGTCCCAATCATTTACTGATGGAACCAACTCCCACAAAATTTAAGGTACACGTAGTAAAACACAACAGTTGCACTAAAAGAAAAGCAACCGGAAATATAATTTTTGTATTAAGAGAAAAGTGAAACAAGTCATCCGTAATTATCTGAAAATAGGATAATATACAAACGCTAATAAAAATATAAATCCGAAAAATAGCTACATCGTGAATGTATACACATATGTACCGTATACGGTATATAAGCTTAATGACCTGCAAATATTAATTATACTGAGTTAAATCAAATCAGAGAGCTAGCTAAAAGGGATCTTGATAATAGTATGTATTATATGTATCTGTTGAATGATTTTGTACAGTTAGATATTCGCCATCCACGTATTGCTTTATTACTATGACTTTAATTGCCTAAGGATAGTTAGTTAGAGATCTTAAACTGGTAGCAAATTAAATAAAGTTTTTGGGTTAGGCCATTAAAGATTTTTTTTACTATTGTACCCAAAATATGAAGAATTTTTGAATTTTTAGACTATTTAAGCTACTTTAACTACTAAAGTACATACGGGAATTTGAACAGTATGAAACCAAATCATCATAATTTGCAAGCAGGTGACTTTTTTAATTAAAGTTTAATCTAAAACTGACTATCGCTGGAAACTTTATCAATCGAATAAACACATCAGTTCCTTACGCTGCCTAAATTCTTTTGTATTACCATTCAGTATTATCAATTATAGTTTAATAATAAAATTTAAAAAATATCATTGTATTTTGCTAGTTCTGCTTATATTGAAACTTCAAGATTAGGCAAAACTTTTTACAATATAGAAATTCAAAATTCCTATGTATGATGTCTTAAAACTACAMCGCAATTAACTGTCGTCATTAGCACACAATATACATCGTGCATAACCGATAACAATTCTAACGGTGGCAAGCTGTATCTCAGTATCTTATCGTTAATTAATTCGAGGCATCCCAACTCCAAAGCAACATGTCTGAAAGATCGAGTTTCAGTGCTTTCTGCGATGTCCGTAGGCTACATAAGTGGGTATACGGTTAATATTACGAAGTGAAAAACGTTTATAAGCTCGGTCTTAATTAGATTAATTAATCAAACCTCTTACAGAGATTGCCAGAAGACATGCCATAAAACTGGAGAAGTTTTTATAGCTCCTAAATTTCTAATGCATTTAGCTGCAGGCATAGGTTGAATTATTAACGGCGTGGGGTTTCGGAAATGTAGAGCACGCAGAGATTACTTTGAAGTTTCGTTTTAGCAGCCACCAAACAGCTTGTAATATATGCGCTTATCTTCAGTTCCATCGCTATCGTATGTCACAATCAAAACTAAACTAATATATTATCATATCCCAGCGTACGGTATCGTGTATGAGTAGATAAGGTGAATATCTTTGTATCGAAAGATCGTAACGATAACGAAGTTACTGGGTAAAGCCGGCGTACTTCAACTTGTATGTGCTACAATTGATAAGGAAAGATAGTTTCATTCTCCAGTGTAACATTAAGAGTAGCTATCGAATTAGAACGATTTGTTGATGTTCCACGTCCAAGAGCAGATAATTCTAAGAAGATTAAGTATGCGTTAAAAAACCCGTCTATTTGGTTTTCCCAACATCGTAAAAAGTCAATTCAGAGATTACAAGAAAGATTATGAATGTTGAATAGTATAAGGCTTAAAACTAATAGGTTTCTAGACCCACTTTCATACATTTTTTTTCATAAAATAAAAATATTTTTGGTACCAACAAGTTATCCATCAGGTACTTTATACTTTATACCTACAAACTCGGGAACAGTGGAAGAATCTTCTACTAACTGGTTGTTCCAGATCTTATTGTTATGAGTTAAGTTCTAATATGTAAGGGTAGTTACTCACTACACAGACAATTCGTGACAATTAAACTTTAGAATAATAATAATTAAAACTTATCTTAATTAAAACTTGTCATAAATAACATTATCTGTCATTAAAAGTGCAAGGTTACTGCAAGTATTAAGCATTTTCCAAAATATAGATAAATATGGGACGCTATGAGTCACACTATTTATTCCAATTGTATGTGATCTTTCATCTTCCTACCAGCTTACCAATTCCTTTCTTTTAAATTGTAGTTAATTGGGACTGCAATAATTTTTTTAGAGACTGACTTGCCCTTTAGGATGTGTTTCTCCAATCAAATGTTTTGCAAGAGACTGAAAAGGTTTGAACAAGGTCCGGCGAGTAAGGTGTTTTTTCTTGAGTCACACATTGCCTTGTAATGCCCTCTAATAGAATGATGTGTTTCCGACTGACATGTGCAGAACGCATTTCATAGGGCKTTACTTTCGATGGTCCTTAAATTTGTTTTAGCTGAACTGGAAGTTACTGTGACTTGACCAAATATTGCAAAAGAACACCAGTAAGGTACCCGATTAATTTTTGTATCTGTTATCTTGATACTAATACTCGTACGTTACATAGCTGTTTTATGAAGCAACTATAAGAATTATTTAGAAATGTTACATTTTGGCGGTAATAAACGTAATATGAGGCTTCATCTTTGTTTTKTTCTAAGAATTTATTCTTCTCGCATGGATGTACGAAGAAAACGTAATAAATACCAATTAGAACATTTTTGCATAAATAGAAAAGCACCAATAGTGTTGTGATGTTTTGGAAATTATTTTTACACTTCTGATTCAGATCAAAGTAATCGTTATTAGCAATCGTGCGAATATATAGGTAGAGCTTGAATCTTAACTATATTTTTAATCATACATTTTATACAATCTGTATAGAAAATGAAGCCAAGATAACAGAGTGCACAGGCTACGTGAACAGTTAAGAAAAAAATAGTAGTTAAATAAACAAATGGGCTATCATTTTGGAACCAAGTCCCACAAAACCTACAAAACCATTTCACACAATGGCTACAAAAAGGTAAAAATTATTGTCCCAGATTTCGGTACGTAAATCACACTAATCGCTCTCGAAGTTTTGTGGTTTATATGAGAAGTAAAACATTTGGTACCTGCATACCTAATAAACATTTATTTTATTTTTAGTAACAAAGATAAGTAATATTGTATAACATGTTAATATATGTATGGTTAAGTTCATTCGTATTATAGAAACGTTTCATCCATATTATTCATAATTAATTTAACAAGCTAATGAAATCTTCCTTTGATTACTCCTCTGGCTGTATATTCCATACTGAACCGATTTATCTTACAAGTTGCAAAGAATATTAACTATGCTTGTAATATATACGGATGATAATTAAAACTGTCCGGATTTGTTCGATGTTAAATGTATTCCTAAACTTCTAGAATTTAACGCTGTAATAAAGCTGGCATGAAATTACTGTAGCTTTCTCATAAAACGACGTTAGCAACAACAATCTGGAAAGGAGCTAATTACCACCACGATGAGCTGTTGCAGGAACATATTCGTGTAGGTAATTGGAACACAGAGTGGGGCACATGGTGCCAGTGATAGATTCACGCACGGCACGCAGCGGGTAGCACAGCATGGCGGGAACGAATTGTGACGGAAATACAATAGTTTAGTGATAAATACTTGCAACAGTGTGCACTGTGCAGATTCATTCAAAATCTGCGCTTTTTAATAGAATATGCTGCATTAAGCATTAATAATGTTCTTAAAGCAGAAAAAAAATAATCAATTTTCAGCAAAATTGGAAAGGCCGCAAAGCTACTTTCTGATACATTCGATCTAGCTAATGAGAAAGTTTTAACATTTTGATGCAAACTAACGGTAAATGGAAGAACGAAATGAACAAATCGTTATTTGCATATAGTTATTAACATAGCTATTAACAAAGTGATAAGTATCAAGTATACCTGTATGCCTCAAGTTAAAAAAACAAATTTGTCCGATACGTTATTTTATGGGGGGTGTTCTAATAGTTCAAACTATGTATGTACAGACACTTGCACAGTGAAACGGTCGTGCGCAATCTAAAATACTGTAAGTTTTGTAGTTTGAATTAAACTCTAGTCTTATTTTTGTAAATCAGACATTGTGTCACAATAGTCAAATATTGAAAAGGCTAAACTTCGAGCATCGGTTTTATACCTAATTCTGCTTAATTAAATCTTGAGAGAATAACTTTAATTTACAACGAGATTGTTTAAAACGTCAGTGTAGAAAGGAAGTGGCGAGTCCAAATAAACGCTAAGTTTTTTAGCAGGTTTTACCAGTGTGTTTTTTGTTATGGTTGCCATATTAGAAAATAACAACATTAAATTAAAAAAAAATCCCAAACAAACAATTTAACGGTCATTGCACAAGTAAACTTAAAACAAGATAATGTTTAAAACAACAAAATGTATAATCTAGAATTATTGTAGCAGATTCCAACACGTATTGTTTCGGTATTTTTTTACCCATGGCATTTATAAATCTGCGTGTCATTGGCGTAACAGTGCACACGGTATGTCCTGAAACCCTGCCTCTGTATATCTGAGATCTGAGACTGCTACAGCCCTCGAATACCACTTCTCAACAACTTTACTGTTCGGTCTTCTAAGCCTGCATTTATAATAATAACGTTAGTAAGTACTTAATAAGGGACCGTATTAATTTGTTCAAAATAGACCCGTAGAACCAAGACTAAGTTATCCTTGAGCACTGTTACTTATACTGCCATCCAACAAATTTATAAGTGACACAAGTGCATAAATTCCGGATCACAATTCGTCAGGCAGTATATGCTGATTTAGGTGAACAGTGAACACCGTAGTTGTTTTGTCAATATTTGCTCAAAAACGCTAGATATAATGTAAATGAGATATTACTTACTTATTTACTTAATTCTTGAAACTTCTGTACCTACATTTTGGTGTCGAATTATGTCGAAATTGAGTTTTCAATTTTTTGCTTTCTGTTTTCCCAACCTTTTCCTATTACTGCTTAGCACTTAAATGTCTGTCTTATTTCTCTTTTCTCGGTTGCTGCTACCTCTTTATTTTTTTCTTGTTTATTGTACCTCCAATACTTGATAAATTAATATATTCTCCTCCATGGTCATGGAAAGTCACAGCCACCTTAATCGACCCTGTCTTTTGTTCTATAGTAGTTTCAACAACGACCATACTTTATTTCCTTCCTAAACGCTTGATTCATCACTTTTCCTATTCTTATGTTTTGTACAGTTCTACATTCTTCAGTCTACCCTCCTGCTTCTGTACTGTTATCCAAGATTCACAAGTACAGATCTGTTTAACTAATTTTTTACAATTTCCGCTTAACTTGTCATGTATTTTTAATTGTTACTGTTTTAGTTTATCGCTGCTTTGTTTAAGAGCTTCGTCTAGGAAAATGTCGAAGAGCAATGGGCCGTGTCTCAAACTCATTTAATTAATAAACGAATGAAATATTTTATTTTTTACCATTACAAACTTTTAATAGTTTCGTAAAGGCGTCGTATATTTGGTACCCAATCGTTTTCTATTCCCCTTTTTACCAAAATTTTCCAAATTCGTTTCCTCTTTACTCTACTTGCTTACCCTTTATTCATATTTATTTAAAATAAAACACACCTATCTAAGAACAAATAGCTGGTGTGTTTATTTCTATCATGTAGGCGGGCTAGCTTTGTTTCGACAATTCGGGAAATTCTATCGCTGTTTTTTACAAAATGTTGACTTTGGAGCAGCGAACTTATTTGATTTAGTGTTATACCAAGGGTCAGAAAATTTTCGTCCTGTTATTGAAAGTTATTACAAGATAATAGTCCATAGATAACAATGTTAATCAACATATTTAGAAGTGTTAGACAATTCTTTTAACGATGGACTTGATGACTTGAACCTAATGATAGGCGTACAAGGTTTTTTTTAGCAAGATGGTTGCCTGCACATTATTCCTGCTTTGTTTAATACTGCTTAAGTATTGTGTATAGGAATAATCTGTCAAATAATGTTGAAGAATTAAAAAAAATGAATAAGGCATGAAACTTGCAGTGCCCGAAGACTAAACTTAAATGAAATGTCGCTTTAGCTATTAATCATAAAAAGACGAGGCAGTCTAGCACGAGATGTTCCATTTAATATATCCCAAAGTTTAACCGACAATCGAAGAGATCTGTTCGAAAAGTTTCGGTCACAATCCACCCACAATGAGCGATGAACGTGCTCCAGAATATGAATGAAATAAACGTTTGGCGCATCCCACCTGCCCTCTAACAAAAGGCTTGACACTGACGTACCTGCCAGGAGCATTGAACTCGCCGAGGAATTGGTTGGTCACCTCTGGTCTGTTGGTTTCGTCACAATACCTTTGAAACGTGGTCGCGGTACTTGACGGTGTGAAATTGAGTGGATTCCGTGTCCCTCCTGCTTGTTGTAAATTGCCGTTTTGAGAAATACCGAAGACGTTCAACGTCATTTTGATATATTATCTGCGACCGAATGTATACATCACAAGTTCGAGTGACCCAGTGTGGTCTATCTATTCTGGCGTGCTCTAATAAATTAAATTCCTCGAAGTAATAAAATACTTGGGAAATTAGTTGGAAATGTTTCTCATACAAGTAGTAGATGTGAGAAGGTTGCGACGCTAAATCTCTCTTGTTTCCGACGAAGCACCGGCTTATGCGTTTACAAAAGGGGAGCGAGAAAAGTTGACAGAACTTAATTTCCGGCTATTGATGATATTACAAAGCTTGCTTTCTAAAATGCAGAGCAATGAGGTCTTAAAACGTTATTTGTGTTATTAAAAAAGCTGTCTCGATTAGTATCACTCAGCTAAAGGAATAATAGATATAAATCATTTTTAATTTATGGCATTCACTGTAATCTCACAGCACACACAGAATATTAGATTTAGAGAGCTGTTAACATTGTGCTAGTTGTGAATAAACTAATTCAATTTCGTACGGATATTGGACCAAAGTGCAAATAACTTAAATGAGTAAGGTGGTTAGTGCCAGAATGTAAGAGGCAATATTTTATGGAGAGTTGATTAAAGAACGCTGATACCCTTTTTTGCAGTCCATTGTTCGACAATTACGGCTTAACAACTCTTGACACGTCAAACTCCCTTTACCAGCCTCTATTAAACCCTTGTTAAAAGTCACTTAGGCATTGCAATCTTGGTTGAATATGGTAAGCAGAGTGCGTAACAGAAAATTTGGTAAACCATATTTAATTGAGTTGTTCCTCGGAACAATGCAAAAGGCGTAATATATTTAATCAAATTCGATGTTAAATTATGAGCATAGTAATGATGTTAATTAAATATCCTGAAACAAGCTGATTGTTTGACTGGGTTTTGTTTAAGGAGTATTATCACTTATCAGGTAGACCTGACCATCGTTTCGACTATAACGGTCATCCTTAGAAAGCATTAAAGCTATACCGACATTTTAGTTATAACATTTTGAGGAATAATTGATACTGAAAAAAGTAAGTTTAAAATTATAAAACCAATGGAAAAATGCAGTCACCCGAAATTGGAAATTTAATTACTTGAGATGTTTATTTTTGAAACAAAAGAAAATTGACAAAACAGGCTAAGATTATTATTACTATTATCTTGGAAAATTGTAATTTTCTTAAAAAGTGAAAGGAAACTCAATTTCGCTTTCATTAGTGGGAAATATTTGTGTAGTTTCATTTGAAAGATCAATTTACTTGTACTGAAAGAATATGCTTTTTGAGTCTAGATTTTAGTTTAAAATACATAATTAAGTTCAATTCTTCTTAAGCTTTATAATCGTCAATATTTCTTACAAAATGTTAATTAATAATAAATAGCGGTGTATATTAACAGTGTATCTTGAATAAAATTTAAAAAGTTAATGTTCAGTTCTGGATAAAATTAAAACAGTTGTTAGTATATTCAGCGGCTAGATGTTATGGAAAAAATAAATTTATTTCCCTCAATTTGTAAACTATAATAGGTGTATACAATGTAATATCTGTACAGACGGCGCCTGGTCTCCTCTCTGTATGTTAATTTTTAAACATATTAAGGCAGAAAGGATAAAATGAGATTAAGAAGGCGGAGAAATTACTTCCATTTTAAGGTAATAAGTTGCTTTTTTAAATCCACGATGATGCCACAATGCAAAAGTTTTAAATAGTAATTGGAGTCATGTGACCTGTGACACTGAAGCTTTTTGAGATTGAAACCCCCATATATTCATATGGATCGTCCGATTCCAATTTATTTATACCGCTATTATGTAGATAACGAAAGCAGCTTTCAAAATTTCTGAGTTGATTTTGAATTAAAAAAAAAACTATAGAAAGTCTTTCTCAGAGACTTTACTTGGAGGGAGGAGTTGACTAGGATTTGTGGAGGTCTTTAGTCATGCAGATACGCCCACAACTTTGGAACGAATTGCCCGATTTCAAATATTTAAACGCTTGCCTATAGAGAATCAAACTTTCTTCCAAACGAAATGTCCTATGACTCAATTGATATTCACAATTTTTAAGTTGGCAATGGCTGTGGCGCCATTTTGAGTAAAGCTACGGACTGCACTCAACAAGAGATGATGCTGAAGCTTCGATTTTGATTAATAACCTACATATTTATCTCTTTGTGTTTAGTGTACACACATTATAACGTGCTACCATTCTAGGTAGCGACATCACACGGTGACAAAGTATTTGTTTAACAATTTAGCGGTCTAATTTGATATAACGTGGCGCGTGTGCATGCTAATCGGTTAGCAACTATTGAGCAATTATTTGCTTAAAAATTATGAAGAACTCACACATTTTAGCATTGTAGCAGCACAAAATGAAGGTAAACAGTTTAAGCGTATTGTTTAGGCGTAGTGAGTAGCCTGAGCGCAATGTGCTAAATGAGAAGGCACGATGTTTTGCAGATACCAGATATTTAACGGTCGTAATAGTTAACGCTTAACACATGTGTCTTAAATTATTATCCAGACATTATCCGCTTCCTAGGAGAAGAAATAAGAAAATATATAGTTTGGAACTAGACTTCTGCAATATTAAAAAGTTTACCTCAATACTCAATTCCTACAATACTCAATACTATATGTTCACAGTAACAAATAAGCTAAATATAATTTTTTCATATAGTATTACACAGGAAAACTATAAATGGTCTTGGATAGTTAAATGTAAATGTTCTATTTTGACAGCCCATAAAGATGGTAAGCGTATGTTGTTCACTTCGTGCAGGTTATTTACTATTTCTTCTTCAAGTTATAACAAAATTAACACAGCAAACAGAACCTACATATCTATAGGCACTACATAATTAAAATAAATTTTAATTGAATAAATTTGTGTTGATTATTATTATAAAAATACTAGTCATAAAGTGTAAACAAGTCTTATATATGGTTTTACATTCGAGAAAGACTGAATCGGATACAAAAGAAGAACCTATGGTCCAACATCAGATGATGCCATGTATTTACCTACAATAAACTTTCTTGGTTTTGTTTATGAATGGGTAATACCGTTGTTTACAAGTAGATTGGGGTGACCTTCTTATAAATAGTAGTACATTTCAAGAAGATTAAATACCATCAAGGCCATGTTATTCTTAGTAACCAACACCAATTTTAAGTTTAATTTCATTTGCTAAGATTTGGTGAAAGCGATTTGATAAAGTTGATAATTGAATACAATACTGGTATACACTTTAGGGCATATTTATCAAAACCACAAGCTCTACATTATGAAAAGAAAGGGCTAAGCTAACCAGTTCATTCATGAAGTATACAAATAGAAGTGGCCTGCGAAAATCACAATATGTTATTGACAATGATAAGGTTAAGGTGGTATGGTAATGTTAATGGCGGAGTTATACACAATGATGTTAATGAAAATATAACGCTGTAAGACTAAAAGCTAAAGTTGTTTAGTTATTAGGCTGTTACGTCACTAGGCGCTGTTAACTGTAAGCCAGATCGTCTCTACGTCCTGCGGTCAAATGCCGTGCGGCAAATGTAGAGTTGCAATAAGTTACGATCATATTGATAACAGATTTGACACTTAACAAGCCACTGGGCATGTGCGTTTTTCTGATTGATGGATGCTAATTGCGAGGTTCACAATATTCTCTAACATTACCACATTACGTAAACAACATCTCTACCATCATTGTTAATACCCAACGCGAGGGCCTATGTCCTAGGTTATTTTAAACCACCTGATTTTTAGACTAGCTTACTTAGTATTTTATAATATATTAGTTTTTATAGGTTTACATTTATTTTGTATAATATTAACATAAACATGTAGCTTCTGCGGAAAGCTGGTCTCTGCAAACAATTTCGTTCCTGTAAGTACCATATCATACTAGTAATTAGAGAGTGTTTGCTATATACACTTATAGCATCCAAGCTGCAATAAATATTCTTACGATTTTGTAGTTTTAACATCGAATATGATCCGTTATTATTTTTATTGGATAAAATAATTATTTAGCTTACCCAAAATTATCGAACAAATATGGCTTTAAAAATATGTGTTAAAAATCTACCTAGATTAATTTCATTTAATGTTATATTACATTGAAAAATTCAAGGTAGAGCAAAAATCTTCGCCCGATTCCCTAAAGCAGTATCTTTGTGAATTTAAAAAGTGCTCTGTTTATTGAATAAGTTTATTTAAACCTTTTATCATTTTTAAATGAAGTTCCGAAGGTAATATCGATTAAGTGGCAGCCGCCAGGGTTGATGCACCTTTAGGCTCGTTTCATAGCATTTTCTGTAACTTTTTTTATTAAACTTTTTAAACTCTGCATTTTTTGTCGATGTTCCCCTTTGCGGCCACCAAGGTCTGTGGTTTGTTGGTATAGACCCGTGACTTTAAAAAACCTCAAAGAAGGAAATAGTCAAATCGGGCAATCTTGCAAGGTACTGTAAATCGCCAAAACGAGTAATTAAGCGCCCGGGAAATGCCCACTGCAAAATGTGTAATACCGCTCATGCTCATACTGTGTGTGCCGTTGCACCATCCTGCCCGAATAAATGTGGATAAATCCACTAAGGATAAGGATCTCTGTTGATAGAGGTTCCAAATTCGACCGGTAGATAGCACTCACTTACAAGTGTATGATTTTTACATACATAATTTTTTAATCTAAAACGTTTTAGGTACTATTCACGCATTGAAAATATTGCAATGTTATTTATATAGTTAAAACAGCCGAAAAGGGAAAAACGGCATAATTTTCCACAGGTAAGAACTTAATACAAGTTTCATATGTGATTTTATTCAGAATGATTATAATACAGTACATTATAATGGTCATGCGGTAAGAGGACCTGATAAGAATATTTAATATAATCTTTCGATATACTTTTAAATTGAGTACTTGCCATGTTTCAAGTTTCATGTACCTTTTAAGTGCTTAGAGCAGAAAAACAAATAACTGGTATATCACGATAAGTGTTCGTATTATACGGTAATTTCATACATATGATAATAAACTGTATGGTTGGTATTTGAAATGAAAATAAAACCTAACCTTTACCCAGTAAACTCATTAAAATAATTATACACTTAACATGGAGCTCCACCTATCAGCAATCCGTAAGAACTACCATGCTACGCGTGCGGGAAGGAACTAATCTCTGACCGTCACATTAAAAATGGCATTGCTACAATCATTCCCATGGTCATAGTCAAAATACTGTTATAATGTCATATTAATATGTGGTGTAAACTAATGTTACTAACATTTTGGTGTCCTAATGAAAAATGACGTGACAGTCATTTCCAAAATGACTGACATGGCAGTGTCGTATGACTAAGCTCACATCACTATGTACAAGTATTCTGTTTCATTTTACTTCAAAAATGTAAATTTCGTGATAACAGGCTTCATTCGCAATCAAGCGAGCGCCTTGTACATTTAGTATAGTGAGCTATGTACTTTTATACTTGACAATGTAGGTACCCTTGTCTGAAGTAACGAAATCATTAATTCAAAAATATATTCCATTTAGGTGTACATCTAATATCTTCTGTACCGAAATGAGGTAGGAATGATACGAAAGAACTGCTTGTACTATTAAAAACAGGAGTTGTACAGTCAGCAGCGTTACACTCCGTGGTTGCAAGCTACTACTTGAGAATAGTTGTCATTACAAGGGCAATTTATATTTCAGTCCACACCCCGTGCTTGAGTATTTCTAACAACGCTGGAGTCTGAAATGATGCTTGAATTTAATGCAACGGAACAAAGAGGGTAGGAAAAGAAAATAAATTTTCCAACATTGTGTTAGTGTTGCCATTCAATTTCGGAGCTGGCTTAGACAAGAACTTATTACTGGGTTTCCTAGTTTTCAAGTTAGTTTTGGGCAGCATTTGGTTAAAATGTATGAGGCGGTTTCGCCGTTCCTGCTCCTGCAGGCCGTGACAGAAACCATTTCCATAATGGCAAATGCGTGTGTTTTGTGCGAGGTAAATCGCGGGTGGCTACGTTTATCGCCTCTRTTTTACCGACACACGGCTTATAATAATCATAGAACGCGAACAAGCGTTTTAGGGAGAATACTTTTATTCTGCTAGAGTTACAAAATGATTTAAAACATGTAATTAATATCGGAATGCAATTTTGTAGGTAATCTTCAAACTTCAGATTAAGAAACAAAATACATCATCCCAGAGTGCAGAATAATATAACAAAGAAAGAAAACAATATTGGCACTTCAAATCAAGTGTTCATTTTTGCGCCTCTTTAACGCTAATAAATAATATGTATCTATACCAGAAAATAAAGACTACAGAAGCTAATTGAATCTAATTGATGCGTTAAAATACTATCTATGGGATGAAAATTCAAGAATAAAAATGAAATGAAATAAAATTAAATTGTAGTTGGTGCACAGAAATGCGAAATCAACAGAGGTATGTAAAGGTAGTGTTAAAGGTCTTCTCTGAGATAAAGGGAAATACTCTACCACCAGAGCCAAATGTAAAGGTGTTGGTTATACCTTGTTACGTCCTACAATACCTATTTGAGCATTTATTGATACTTGCAACGAATATATCTGTTATGACGAGATGCGAACGTTTAACACAGTAGCGGGTAACATATAGCGAATCTACTTAAGTCTGATGCTTTTATCCTGTTTTCAACAAGTACCTACCTACTAGACATGAGTTATTTGATGCAACGTTATACTGTATTTTTAAACTAAAGGGATTAATATGAATATGGCGCGTGTCAAGTGCGCGCCAGAGGACGATAATTGCCGCGAGACAGTTAAATAACTGACGTGCCCGCGATTATTTGTAGTCGCGATTTCATGCTAAAGGGGCGAATTATTTTATTAACTCGGCCTACCACTGCACTTCGCTCAGTTCAAATTGTGGACGATGTTACATTCCTGAGGTGCGACTTCGTTCCTGGAGCGCACTTTACTTACACGTTGACACCTGTATGATTGGTTGAGTTCCAGTCCGGTTCACGTTGCTTACAAATGTCAAATTTTGACGTTTATTGTCATTTCAGTTTTCATTATAAAATCTGCGCATTACTATTCAAACAAATCAGTTCTTATCAGAACTATATGATTTATTAGTTTTCTTTAATGCGGCATTTCTAATTTTTTGGTGGATAAGGATGAGCGCGACGCAGCAAAAATTACATGGCTCCTAATAAGAAAATAAACCAGTTGAACTTGGGACATTTAACTCTGCCTACTCTGTCATAAAATCAGGCAATAATAAACATATGTGATATTTTTATGGGTTAACAGGCTTTTTGAACACTACTTAAATGCTCTAACCACTGAGCTATCGAATCCCTATTTAAAATCGAGGTCAAAGCGGCATATGTATCTCAAAGTGTAAAGCTGCTGAACGCCATCCGGAGCATTTGCAGCTGAATCGCTTGTCGCTCAGTATTTTCGAGCTTCAGACCGTAGTTCACTGCGGTGGCCAGATTATGGTAACCAGCAGCTAATTACAACTCAAATAGATTATATACAGGGTGGGCTTCTATACATGATTCCTGCAACGCGGACGGCGTTGATTTCTGATTTCTTTGTGCCGCCTTTTTGTAACTACCGCCAAGCTACAATATGCACGGCGATAGTACTGAAGGTTGCACATCAATTTCACCCCACAGTTCCGAAATGTGAGCGTTCTGCAACCTTAAAGTTGATTACTCCACAAAGCACTACAGAATATGTTGAAAATTCACACTCCCAGGCGTTTTCTCACATTAAAATATATCACATAATTCAAAAATCGCAGATGACAAGTATACGTCACTTTCCTAAGAGGTGGCAAATTGATTTAATCGATAATTTCCATAAGCGCCCTGGAATCATTTATAGAAACCCTGTATAATAAAAGGTAAATATTGTCTGAATTCATTTTCAATGAACATACGTGATATTTTAATGGATTAACAGGCATATTTATGAACTGAAAAAGTATTGCCAGCTTTGACCGGGATTTTCATTATAAATAATAGACGTGTATAAGAAAATTTCAAATTATAAATCTGGTATCGATGTTGGATCTAAAATAGCGATGACTTTGGATAAGTTATTGACACAACCGTCTATTAACTTTCTTACGAACTATTATCCTTTTTATGTGTTGCAAAATGAACATATCGGACGATAAAAGTGTATAAATCTACTGGAACAGTCTTTACTTTCAGACTCGAGGCAGAGCAACTTGGAATTATTTCACACTTTGATGACGCAATAAAGAATTCTGTAAGACGAATAGTGCAGGGTATCTTTCCTTTTATACGAAATTCCTACGTTTGACAAACCAGTAACGTAATTTTKATTTGGTACGAAATGCGATAACAAAGTAAGTAAGCTAATTTTAACACAAACACAAATACGTGAGTATTAACAGTTGCAGTTGTATTTTGAAATTCGTTTTAAGGTAAATTGTGGATAAACTGCTTGTTGATTACTTATATGACATATCAGTAGCAAGTACCTACAGTATTATTTGCAGTCGCCAGCAGTCTGCTGTTATTTCTGTGCTTGTAAATTAGTCTGTACCTTCATAGATGATGTTTAAGCAACTTGTCTACAAGTTACTTTTTGTTTTCAATTCTGATTGCACTACAACACCTTTTTACAGATATTCGTTAAATATATTCAATATAATGGGGAAGTTGCATGAATTTTTAAATTCTGTTTAAACAGCAGAAGTATGTTGTTCATTCGATTCTACATATAACGAGTGGTAATTACAAGTTTAAAAATGCATAAATGCATAATTAGTGAGATATTTGCGTAGTTTAAACGTGATCGGATGGGCGCCATGGTCGGCGTATGGCACGTCAGCACCACAGCCATTATTGTCATTTAACAGCTGGTGACGGCATCACTCATCGTGATTATTATCACAAAGTGGTATAAAACTGGTGTCAAAGCCACATAGCCCTTTGCGGCTTAAATAACAGAGCACATAGAACGAACCGCACCCCAAGTACGCGCGATTACTTATGCGGAATGCAGCTTTGCGCTACGCGTTTCTGCCTTGTGACGTCACGAGCTATCGAAGCACGCTTTCAGGGGGCGGAATTTTTTAACTTATTTGAAATCGGATTAAGCTCGGACAAGTGGCAAGCGGTTTCTATTGATTGGTACTTTCATCCTCAAAATTTACTATTAGACACGATACTGCTAACAACTATTATTTGCGTATATTAAATATTATATTTCGTTTAGTAATAATTTATTTAATTACTAAGTATAAGTGCAACCACAGAAAACGGTTAAAAGGCGCGCATACGCACCTTTTAAGCTTATTCCCTATGGTAATAGTGTAAGTATACCTGTATAGGTAGATTGAGAAAACATTGTTCACAGTTCACGAAAGCGATTTTTATCTCTACAGTTTTGACCGGTAATCTATAAGCAGTGGGTGTGTTTAGAAAGTGTGTTGTTCAAACTGCAAACCCGATAATACGCATTTATTAAACAAAATTCCCCTTATCTGCAAACTAGCGTGCGGTGAACTGTAGCAGGGGTGGTATTTCGAAGCAGTCTGTAATAAATAATACAGAGCAAGCAGGCGGAGTTGAGTTTACCCTTCCCCTCGGCTCAGTTGAGGTCAGATGCAAACTTTTAACAAGTGCGTCCTCATGTAACCGAATCCAATATTGTTCTCGGGTTTAGCTCTTAAAACCGTAATATTCAGAGCAAATTATAGACCAGGGCTGCGTGTCTGGACACCATTATCCGGCTAAAACATGAACACCGGTTTCGAATATAAATATTTCAGTTTAATTAACCAACTAGTTTAACTTTTACAATTTATAAAATAGCATCCTGCGGCAAAGCGGTGTGGGTGAAGACTTCTAAATGATGTTGCTGGATATGACTGCATCAGATATACATATATATTTAAAGAGGGTTATGTTTGTTGATGGATTTCGCTCTTCGCTGCGGTAACATTTTACTGCACCAAATCAGCCACGGAGGAAACACGATATAAGAAATGCATAAACTAAATACTTTAACTGAGTATTTTATTTGTGTATTTCGTGGGTACTGAGGCAAAATTTATGAAGAAAAAATTTATTAACTCCCACTGGGAATCATACCGGGGGCTGCATAATTTAGCCTTTGTTGCGCTGCCACTGCGCTATGAGGGCCGTAGAGGGCAGTAACATTTATTTTTAACACAAATGTATTATATTAGAATATGTAGATGTCGTTGGCTGTATTTCACAAATTATTTTGTACATTTCTTGGGTACTGAGGCAAATATAATGAAGAAAAAAATATATAGGCTCCTGCCGGGATTCGAACCCGGGCCTCTAGATTTAACCTCTGTAGCGCTGCTACTTACGCTATGAGTTTTCGACACGGCCCTCACGCTGTAGTTACCAAACAACGTTATTTTTTCTACCTCGCAAAATTGCGTGGTCTCCGTTACTGTAACTATCGTTAATCATTCGTTCCCGTTTTATTCTCAATCATTAAGAGGTTAACGAAGCATGAGAACTTATTTACCAGATTGGATCTATTATATTGTAATTTGTTTTGTTAATATTTGCTAAAAATTTTTTGATTAAAGAAATAACTTTTGATACCATCTAATATAAATTAAATCATCAAATAGAGCCGCGAGCGATAGAAATATACTTGTGCTATAAATTGTAAAGTGAAACTACTAATTTTTGGTAGTATATCCTGCTGTTTAATAATGTTTGCTTTCATATAAACCTGCATCATGCGTCATTTCAGGATATGTTTACATCCCTAATCCTCTAAAGCAGCACAATACACAGGGTTTCTATAGATGATTCGTGCATCCAGGGCGCTTATGGAGATTATCGATTAAATAAATTTTCCGCCTCTCAGGAAAGTGAACATGACTATTGTTTTGACACATACCTGTGATCTGCCGATTTTTAAATTATCTGATATATTTTAATATGAGAAAACGCGCATTTTCAACATATTCTGTAGTGTTTTGTGGRATAATCAACTTTAAGGTTGCAGATTACTCACATTTGGGAGCTGTGGGGTGACACGGTTTCGTGTAACTTTAAGGTATGTRTCGTATKTGTGAGGTTGTGGCTACAGTMAGCCTTTTAAATAATTGTGCTATGATGGACTGAAAGATGTTTTTMGCTGTATATAGTCTACCACAAGCCTACTATACCAATTGTAATTTCTTACCTTAAAAATAGAACAGGAAATTGTTGGAAAATCTGTATAAAGCCATCAATTTCGTGACTGTAACTTGATCCGCAATCTTCAGTACTATTGCCGTGCTTATTGTAGCTTGGCAGCAGTTACAACAAGGCGCCACAAATAATTCAGAAATCAACGCCGCGCCAGTTGCAAATAACAATTAATCGTCCGTTTTCCAATCCAAATAAATTTTTATTTTTAATATCCTAACAAGCACAGATTCTCGTAACATATAGGGTCAGTTGCGCAAACGTGGGCGAAAGTTAATCTGAGTTTAATCCGCGGTCGTTGCCTAGTAACTTCATGAATCTGGTGTTCTGATTGGTGTTGTTAAGGCAACGACCTTGGATTGAATTCTGATTAACTTTGATCCACGTTTGTACAACCGGACCATAGAGTTGGTTGCTAAATTAGGTATCGTGGAATGCAATAAAATATATTAAAACCGCGAAATATTTGCAAATGTTTTGCGATTGCAATTACGTAATAGGGTTGATTTGTTTTTGTGAGTGTTAGTGTCAGATTTAATCGTGTTGTTTTGATCGGATTGATTCAATTTTAAATACGGAACACTAGGTATATATAACATATTACTTATCATTACAGACTTAATTTAAAATCTTGCCGTGTCCTGAAAAACGAGACGAGAATTTTTTAACTAAGTTTGTCTTGTATTTCTTGTTCCTTACAAAACTAAGAAAAATGCAGCATATTGAGAAAAACTATGTAAAGCTGAATTGGAAAAAAATACACCTTATCTTACAATTGAAATAAATAGACACTTGCATATTACATGAATGAAATGAAATGGTAACTTATTTATGATCAAGAGTAAATCCAATAAAATGCGCCAACGTTACAAACAAAAGGAGTTCCCGGAAGCAAAGGGAGAAATATTTAGTATGCATTACTGAATTTCTACATTGCTCAGAAACAGATGGATGTGGATTTACCACTGACAGGTGACGGTTACAAGATGCGAACTTTTCACATAAAAACCGCATGTGTGAATTTGATTTATTGAAGCTCGAGGAACTGTTTTCCTTTTGTTACAATTCATCGAAGAGGCGCTGCTCACCTTTTAAAAACAAAATCATCTTTTTGTGAATAGCTGCAGGGGTGAACCAGGGGAAATTAGCTTCATTTCTATGTTGTATGCTAAGAATAACATCTGCTTAAAATGGTATCCTTACTCAATTACAACTCTTGCATCTGTATATATATTTCAACAGTTTCGGGTACTTCATATTTCTGCCGAATGCATTTTTAGCAACAGGAACAAGACGCGTCCTAGAGAAGTAAAAGAAAGTGGAATAATCGTACACCAGCAAGATGTAAGCAAGATAATGCTTCTGATGTCATTAAAAATCTTAGTAAGTTGATTCCGTTTATTCGTTTTTATTATGCTGTGAACAACGTGTTTAAAATGCGGAAACCCAAAAGGTATTATATATTAAGAGGGGCATTTACTTGGAGCGATCGGGCAAAATGTAAACTATGCAACCCATGTTACCAGCGGGACATGGGACGTAAGAGGGTAGCCGATAGGTTGAAATTACGCAAAGATCAGACGGGCTAAACTAATATTCGGAAGATTGCTGACTGTAGCGTGTGCATAAAAAAGTAAGCATGATATTAGTAACTTACTATGATATTATACCAGGTTATTCAAAATATGGAATAACCCATTTATTTCTGTAAATATGAACTATATAACATTTCATTCTAACTGCATGTCGACTATGATTTTTGGAGGAACTTTTATAATAATTTTTATTTCGCCTCTCCATCGCTTCGGCAGACAGTAAATTAATGTGAAAGAGCTTTTAACATTAACTTGTCACGTGTATTTAGACATAAAAGCTTAGAAATCCGGTCATATCGGAATAAATCGTATACCGCACGATCATTCCCGACAGGTTTGCATCTTAGCCTCACTGTTGTCTGGATACCATGCGACGGATCTGGTGGGGATGGGCATTCGCATTCCGCTCTCTTGACGGACTCGTGCGAAAGGGTTTGCGGTTTTAGATTTTTTGAATGTTTTTACTTATTTATCGTGCTCATGTTTTTGGTAGTGTACAAAGACATATGTAGCTACAACGTGGAGTTCGAATTTTTCGTTTATGTGCCTTAGTTTTCGAGATATAACTCGCCAAAAATACGCATTTTTAAGCAAAATATAACAACAAATATTTACATTACCGTACCAAATTCAGAAAAAACTCGAACTCTACGTTGTAGCTACATCTTTTGTCATTGCCTTGTCGAAATTTCACTTCGAAAAAGTTTCGAATAACTCGGTAAAATGTAAAACGGTAGGTGCTTAAAATGACCCGATTCGCTCTAGGTAAACGCCCCTCTTAAGTGTGTGCTATAGTTACATACATACCCCATTAGGTACATATATTTTGTAGTGTTTTGTGGGTAAATCAACTTTAAGGGTGCAGAAAGCTCACATTTCGGAGCTGTGGGGGTGGTACGGTTTCATATAACTTTTAGGTTATGTATCGTATTTGTTAGGTTGTGGCTACAGTAAGCYTGCTAAATAATTGCACCTATGATGGACTGAAAGATGTTTTTAGCCTGCCGCAATGGTAAAATTCAGAAAGTAATTGGTAGTAACGTTAGCTGCACTACACAAAGTTTCCACAGTGCAAGTATGCAAGGTAGTAGATTGCAGAGGTTACCACAAGCCTACTATACCAATAATTATTGTTATTTCTTTCTCTTGAAAGAAAAATGGAACTGCAAACTGTTGGAAAATCTTTACAAAGCCATCAATTTGGTGAGTGTAACTGGATATGCAACCTATTTTGCTCATTAATGTTGAGTGATCGCAATGCCCATTGTAGCTTGGCAGCAGTTACAAAAAGGTGGCACAAAGAATTTAGAAATCAACACCGCCCACTTTGCATGAATGATTTATAAAAACCTCGTATATAGTTCATTAATTTATTCCATACATTATGACCACACTGTATAACCTATCGTTGGGTTTTTCTTTTGGAATATAAACCAGACAAAAAATTAACACACAATACGTCATTTTAGCAAATTACTTATTATAAGTATTTTTTACTTTGGAGTAAACAAACACTACTGAAATCGTCATAAGGGCCGCAATAAACTCCAAAAGGAAAGATCACCTTTATAATCACTCGCTGATAAACAAAAAGGGAATACAACTGGTTAACTTTAAGCAAATATTTCAACTAAAATTTCTAGATCACTTTGAAGTATATAAAGCTCCATTTGACGTAAATTGCATAGATTTTAGTACTTCCACTTTTATATGTGTGTAGATCATGATGGTGGTGCATGTTAAATAACAGCTTGTTCTTGACCGTTTAACAGTTTCATTTCTTCCGGTCAGCTAAACTTGACTTTCACATTGTCCATTGCTCTTCTTTTATCTCATTTTACCGTTTTTTTGTTAAAAGTGATGACGATTGATATTCCAAACAGAAAGAACTCGAAGACTTTAGAACAAAATAGTTTGACTTCTAATTCTTTGCTGTTTAAAAAATTGCGACACAAGATTCTCAGGTTATTAATTTTAACCAATGATTTTATGAGCGTGTTTTGTTTTCTGTTCATTAGTACCTTAGTTAAGATTTTACTAACGATTGGCAATTTTTTCTAACTAATTACACCTAGATGATATTGTTAAATTATGTGGTTTTACAACATTTTAACGCTATTATCTTCCTTATTGTTTCAAACATTCATCTCAATAATAAATATAACCCTGGAAAAAAAAGCAAATTTTGAGTATTTCCCGTTAAATTAAATTTACTGTTTACTTCGGATGGTGTAAGATTACTAGAGGAATTCATCATTGCATCACAAGTACCTATTGGGATTAGTGTAGTTACAGAGAACAGACTACATCTAGGCGCATTAAAATTTGCAAGATAAAAGGCCAATTAAATCATTTTGCGTTTTTATTGCCTGATCTGAATTGCATATTCATGGCCAGAAAATTTATAATCTTTGAATGCGGCTTATATTGATCGTTCCTTTTCGACTAGAAATTATGCATTCAATTTCATGTGAGACTAGTAACACTAATTATTGACACTAATAAATATTTTAGTATGCTTTTATTTTATATCAAGTTTTCACCTTTGACAGTTTAGTATTTAAGCATTTCACTAGTACACCATTAGAAAGTTTATGCTTTCCGTGTACCCAAACGATAGTGTTTTTACATAGTGTTAGACGTCAAGCCGAAATTTACAGTGCAATGAACTAATCAAGTATTTTTAAGTTTGTACACTTCTTATAATGAGCTATTAATAGTGATTTAGGGTGGTATAAGTTGTACTGCTTTCTTAAATTCGCTATACAAGTGTTCAATAAATGGAGAAAAGTTAATGGTACTGCTGTTGCCTTTAATTTAAAAGTTGAGATATTGTTTAATAAAAGTTTAAGCATTTTATCATTTTTTTTGTCTCAATACCTTTGAATTATGATAAAGTATATTTGAGTGTTTTGCTTTTCTCATTAGATGGTACTGAAAGTATGGCAAACGTTAAAATTGGTCCATTTTTGCTCGAAGTCGAATACATGAATATTGTGCAGTGCGATAGGAAACAACAAAGCCAGCCCCACAATACGTTTATTTTAGTAAATAAATACTAATAGGTTTGTGTACACTTTACAATAGTTACAACGTATACATATTTACACTTTATTGTAGAACGAGCTGACATTATTACATCTAATGAAAGACATTTAAATAAACATCTTCGCCATGGGTACGTCTGGGAATTAGTTTAAAATTTTCGTCAGGCGGGTATGCAGCAAATAAGAAAAGAAATTGAGGAGGTGGTGTAGAAACTGAGGCGATAAAAGATCCGTTTGTACTCTGTGCGCCCATATTATTCTTTGATATTACTATAAGGATATCTGTACAAACACTCTAACCTGAATATTTGTTGTAGTTGTAGTCCGCTTTGCTTACAACAGAATGGAACATTTGTTCTTCTATGGCAAGTTTTTTTTTCTGCTTAGACATTTGGGTGTACCCTTCTGAACGTAGTTCACATTTGCCTTGTTACTTGGTATAAACATTTACTAATATCATATAGTGTTATAAACACATCAGATCGTCCCTATTTGTCAGTCATTTTCTGAGAAATTTCAAGAACTCATTTCTGGGAGCTGATGTGGAAAGTATAATGTTAAAAATTAATTATAGCCGTCCTCTGAGCTTATCGCAGTGCAGGTTTTTAGCGTTATGGTTTTGTGCTAAAATTAATATTTGTTGTAATTACAATATAACTCAGCGTGTAAGCACACTTATCTTGCCATTGTTTTCCTCAGCTATATTGTATTTTCTTTAATTAGCCACCGTCCTTGCGTAAAAAAAGCAGTGTGTAATAGCGACGTCAACAGGGCTTGTTCCCCATCATCCTTTTTAAAAGTCCAGGGTCATGTGCTCCGAAATGCTTGATGAAAGAATAATCATTTGAGTTGGTTGTGTCAAACAATTAATTACATTACAAACATTTACCACACGAAATTAGAGCTGTAGATTTGATTTGCAGATGTAAAGATGTCTTGATTGCCTAAAATATTTTTTTAATATTTGTCGGCAGTTACCACAAGTATTTTATAAATCAGTTTGGAATTACTCCCGTGCTATTTTAATTTTACATTATTACTATCACACTGCTGTGAATAGAGTACGAAACCGCCTCTAGCCTTTCCCTAATTGGCACTCCTCTCAAAGGGAAGCGTTTTGCAACAGCGTCTCAGGTTGCTCCAGTAGAACGGGATATTAATAAAACTTGAAGTGCAGAAGGCAGTGCAAATGTCTGCTAGGCATCGCTTTTTGCTGCGGCGGATTGACAAATCAGAGTCTTGACTAAAAGGACCATCCGCACGCTTTCTGAATAACAAACGATGCCTCGAGAGACGTCAACTCCACGACTTACATTCAGTATTTGTGTACCGTCAGGGACCTCCTTCACCAAAGTCAGTTCTGTCATACCCGTCGCAGACTTCCTAAATTCGGTTAAGTGGTTGGAGTGGTAAATTGTGTACACATCGTCAGAGCATATGCATTTGTGTTCGGTGTGTCAGGTATATTAAGTAAGAGTATTGTATAATATTTCGGATCACAATTATTTATAGAAGATTCTAAATTTGAAGATGACTTCAATGTGCATATGAAATTATTTGTTTTGAACTAATAATGAACTATTATATAAGATTTGTCCTATTAAGAATCAGTGTATATATATTATGTAATTATGACCAGAAATTTAAAGCGAATCCGCCTCTGCCAAGTTAAGTATTGGAAGCATCCGAGTAAAAGTACTGAAGTGGTGAAAACGTTGCGGCATCAAAAGTATTGAAGTGACTATCAAAATATAGTATAAGAGAAATCGAAAGTGTTGCAGTATTTATATTGTTGCCACACAAGTATAAAATACGGACTCTTACCAAAATGTGGTATGCTATATATTATTTTATTGAGATAAGCTGAAAACGAAGCCTGATTCAAAACCGTGTGAAAATTTGTTTGGTTTTTCGTTATCTTCCTTAGTTCACTTTTAACAGTGCCATTTATATTAAGAGATTCGTACATATAACGTGTTTTTTGCGCGGCCTAAACGCCTCAAAAATCGCGCGGTAATAAAAGCAAACCCGCAAATCAGCTGGAAAGCACAGTCGCGTAGGAAGACCGGACGTAAAGGAACATGCGACATCGGTCGGCATACAGAAGAACACCGCGCATGGTAAAGCAGTTCCGAGTATAAACACTTATTTCTCAAAAATTAGACAAGACCGCAAGAAACGGATGGCAGATTCGTGTTTAGGAGGCCGTGTTCTAGCAGTGTGCAAAATTTTGTAAAATTTGGCAAAGGTCCGGTAATGTGCATAATTACCCAGTTTTCTTAAAAATGATGATTGAATTGGCGGAATATGATGTTTTACTTGAAAGAAAATAGACGTACAAATTTTAGTACGCTTATGTTCCAAGTAGATCTCATCGGGTTCATTTAAGACTACTATGAAACAAACTGAGAACTGATGCAATTCCCACAGTCAGAAGTATTTTAATGGGAAACCTCGTGCCTTATCTTTAGTAAGTAAAGCTTCCATTGTTGAACAAATAAGTACAAAGTTTATATCTATTCTATTTATCTATCTAATCTTTGTCAATAATTGTTCAATAGAAAATCGATATTGGTTTTATGGTTTACCTAGTAAAAACCAGTGGAATCGTCCAAAACGAAAAAAACGTTCTCCCATGATGGACTCCGACCCGATCAATAACGAATATGAATATTAATATTACCTCGCGGACGGGCAATGGGAAAAGGAAAACGATATCTGAAAACGTGCACAATCCGACAACATCCGGTAGTTCCGATCGCGGTCCATGCGTAGTTCCAACCTACTGACGTTAGTGCACGGCGATCTGCAGCAACTTTGATGTCCTGTAACTTTTTAAGCGGGAGGTTGCACACCGTAGGGCTTCGGATTGGAGCTACTACCATACTAAATTTGGTCGTGATCCCATCAATTCCGTTCCATTGAGAGATATAATATACAGTTCTCCTTTTTCATCGATCATTGGGAGAACGAATGGGAGAAACTCACACAAAATTAAACTGGTGTGCACCTAGAGCACAACCCGAAAACGAAACGTGCTTGGAACATATGCGTGCTGTAATTTCGTACATTAACTATTTTGTTTCGTGTAAACATTATATTCGATCGCTTTGCACTTTGAATTTATACCACACTTTTTACAAAGGCTCATTTTTAGGAAAACTAGTATGTACCTACTCGTACTTCCTTTTGTTTCCCTGCTATAACTGCATTTCGTCACTACATACGTTGGCATCGTAAAAATGAAGACAAAATCACGGAAGTGCGATTCGAGACCGTACAGCAACACAACAGTAATGGTCGCCCAAGTCAATCATTAGTTTTAAATTTTTCTCCCAAGGTGACGTCATGCGTAGTAAACACTAAAAGTGCGTCCGGTGCTTGCCACACTATTGTTTTATTACCAAGCGTGTTCCATTATTTAATATTTGGGATCACGAAGTAGTATCGTCAAGTTGATATTGCAGTCAGTTCATAGTGGAAAAGTTGACAATGGAACAGGGACTCCAAATAGCGGTACTGTATTACGAAAATCAGCGGTCTGCACAAAAAGCTTTTCATGCGCTTAAAACAACGTACGGTCGAAATAATCGACAGAAAATGTCGAACCCAACTTACATTACTGAATGATTACCGACTAAAAAGACCACCTCTAGCACGTAGTGAAGACCATTATGATGGCGGTGACTGCTAAGAGTCCATGTGACGCGGTGCTCAATATCTTGGTTGGTTAGTCGTACGCTACAACATGGCGTATTTTGCGTAAGGATTTAGATTTAATCTGAATCGACGAATATGTTAATAGACAAAATTGCAGAATCTGGGGTGATAAGTAGCCAAAAGCAAATCAAAAACTGCCAATGCATACTTAGTGCGGTTTGTCGGCCGTTGGGGTCATCGGTCCATATTTTTTCAGAGGTGGTTGGTCGGAAGGTAAGTGTTAATAGCAGTCGCTATCACACCAGGATAACGGACTAATTGTTGCCTGAAGTTCAAATCCATCATCAATGAGATGGCGCTAATCCCTATCCTTGCGAAACAATGGTCCTATTGAGAAATCATTTCATGATGTCACGTTTTGGACCAATGAATTGGCCGCTTAGAACGTGTGATATAACAGCAGTAGACTTTTTTCCTTTGGGGTTTTGTCTAAAATCTACATTTAAGGCCTTGCAAGCAAACATTACTCGCTTTATTGCTGGTCAAATTCTTATCATTATGCTTCAACAAGTGATTGAAAACGACGTAAGGCGTAGCAGCAGCCGACACTAGGATGGAATGATTTTCATAACATCAATGGTACTGGCAGTTCTTTCCGTCCATAATATACTTAGTTTTTTACCACCACGTTAAATTTTATGTATTTCAAATCCAAATGTTTTCCCGAACGTCACGATGGACTACCCTTTATAATGCTTAGCGAAAATATGTTTGATCTGGAAATGTAGCTAAAAACGTAAGTAAAAAAACAAGGTCACGGAATCGATATATCGGTATATCAAAATAAATCACTAGAGAAATAGTTCACGGATTCTTCCCAGCTTGATGGATATTCGATCTGAATCTAGACAGCCGGAGTAGGGCTAATAATTTAGCTTTTAGCACATAGTCATGCATTTTCCTTTCACCGTAATTCCTGGTATATGGTATTCTTAGCATACATCTCTATCAGTATCGAAGGCGAGGTGTATTTCACGACTGCAACATAGCGTGAGCTTTTAAAGGCTGGGAAAATTTACGCTAAGACGTTAAACAGCAATGGATAATTGCAAGATTGGTAAAAAAGTTAATTACAATGCGATTAACTCGATCACCTACACGCAAAGGTTGTAACCTGGTACCCATACATACAATTTATTACATAGGCGAATGTTAGTACCTTAAGCCACCACTTGTTACATAGAGCATTAGCGTTAAATATATCCCAGTTATTAAACGATCATTACTTATTGAACCATGCGCTTTTAGTTATAATACTAACATGTATTTAAATATAATACTTCTATTTATAGATAGTTGAAAAGTTTAGGCTAATATATATTTACTTGTTTAATTATAGGTGGCGCAGAATGCACGTGCCGACTTAACTTGGGTATCGAAGACTGTTTCAGGGAAGAAACTAGTTGCCATGCGGCTTTTCACCGAACAACAACGTACTTTCTGCATTCGCGAGTGTTATCAAAACAACAATTCTCTTATCGGTTCATCATTTTTATGTGACGGAGGATCATTTATATGAAATAAGGGAGAATCCAAGAGTTTATTTAACAAAGACTGGATAAAAAATCCCTGGTGGCTGTATCTTTGATATACCTGTGACTTTGACTTTCAAAGTGATTTTGTTCCACGGATTTTTTTTCGCTAATGGGCTTTCCCAATGTGTCTGTGTACTTGTACACCGTACCAAACTACGTCGTAGTTCACCAAGTTGCCATCGCTACATGACTTACTGCCGTTTTTCACATAACGATCCAAAAGTGCAACGTAAAAGTTTTAAGCTACAAGATGAACACTAAATTTGCCTTATTCCCAGGCCAAGCCTCGATACAAGCGATACAACTAAACTTGGTCGTGAGTTAATTAGACAGAATCCATCACAATCCATACGGAAGGTACATATTTAAAAACTTCATTGCGTGTCATCTTAGAAAATATCTGCCCTTTAATCAGTATAAAATACAGATGGCCCAAGAAATGAAAGATAACAACTTTCTTATGCGCATCTTTAGTGACGAGGCTAACTTTAATTTAAACGGTAATGTAAACAACACACCAGCAGGTATCTAGTGGGCTGAGAAAAATATCAAACAAAAACATGAAAGACTATTACGCAGCCCCAAGTTTGTTGTGTGGGCTGTAAGAGTTAGAGACATAATTGAACTTTACTTTTTTGAAGATCTAGAGATGAATCGCAAAGTTAATACAGCCAACTGCTATGGAACAACATGAGATTTTTCAACCAATCAAAGGAATTTGAGGGATATGATAAGGAAACTTGGTTTCAGCAAGATAGCCCTACGTGTCAAATCTSTTTAGAACCTGCACAGGAAGTATTCCCAGGAAAAGTGATATCCTATAGAGCTGACAATAATTGCTTCCCAAGAAGTTCAGCTTTAGCCCCACACACTATATTTCAACTAAAATAGAATACTGTTCATGAGATTTCCTCAATAGCTAGAAATATGTGATAATAAACATTTGTGATCATGCCTTCAGCAACGCCAGCATCTTGAAGACTGTCACACCGACGGAATCATCTTTGCTAAATAATTTTCCAAATACTGTATGATGAGGTTATTACAATAAAATCATTACAACTTAAACCAACTTGTATTAATTATACTTAAAAAACTGAACAAAAACGTTGGACACCTTATGTATGATACACATGAATACGTATCATTACAGCTTCTCAATGTCTCGAAAAGATTTCAACTAATCAAATAGATCAAATGGCCTGCTAGGTCCTTATTGTCCAACTTATTTAGGAAACCAGGTTTAATTCATATAACATTGTTACATAACGGACTATTGTATATGGTAAAGCAAAATAAAGCAATTTGTCCATACGGCTTGTGGATGGAAGAGACAGAATGCCCTATTTTGAATGTCTTATGTGGCGGTCAGGCACCAAGGCTCAAATTGTTGAAATGTTCTGTTTTGCTTACGACTAAAAAATATGTCTCACTTTTGTTAGGAAAACTTGATGGTTTCAGTCCATCAGCACACAGCGTGACTTGAACTGCMCGCGTTTCCTCTGCTTCATGTTTTCGGCTGTAGCAGTAKCTGTTACCACGGCTMTTTCTATTATAAAMTTAAACAAAATTCAAGGTAACCTTACCGTAATTTATAGAAATCGCTTCGCCAGAAAGATATACTCGTACAATTTTTAATGTTCTTTTCTTCATTTGGCAAGGCTGCAATGTAATTTGTGCAATACTTTGAGAACATCAAACATCCCAGCGTCTCTAACTAGTTTTTTGACACTAATGTGAGGGTTGATAGTTACTGTACCCAAAACTCCTCTTGCTATATTTTGTTTGTTTTGGTTCCGTTTTTTTGGATGAAAGCTGGCCAGTCCGACTACTTCTAGTTTCTAGTTTCATTTTTAACATGATAACTGGTGGAATCTTTAACTTACTTTTGTACTATTAGAATACTTTTTCAATTAGTTGAATTTAACTTAACGACATTAAATTATGGTGTGTTTAATAACGTAGTTCTTTTCTTGAGATTTCTCATCGGAAAAACAGAACCTTAACTAATAATGAAAGATAATTATCGCCTAAATGCATTTGTTAACGTACATAAGATACAGTTAATGGGTTAACAGGCATATATAAGAACTGAAAAAGTATTGCTAGCTTTGATCGGAATTTTACCCGGGACTTTATAAAAAAAAGCTTTGACGTACATATGCCGCTTTGACCTCGATTTTGAATAGGGCTTTATAGCTCAGTTGGTTAGAGCTTTTTGACTAGTGTTCAAGAAGTCCGTGGTTCAGATCCCGGTCAAAGCTGGCAATACTTTTTCAGTTCATATATATGCCTGTCAACCCATTAACTATATCTTATGTTACTTATAATACCAAATGGTGTCCTCAAAACTCCTTTAGCATTACACTAAATTTTATTTATTGAACTATTCACTGCTTCTTAAACATTGCCTTACAACGCTTTAAAATAGTTTTAATACAATGTATCAGCACGCTAGTTTTTTGGTGTATTAACAGTATACGTTCATAACATAACGTGTCTATGTCTATCATGATTGATGTAAGTATATTTTTTGTAACCTATGTTACTGAGCAAGTGTTTTGACTGCTTAGTAAGGAAATGTCTAGTTATTCTAAGATCTCTGCATAACGTATCTGACATGTTCGGTTGCAATCAAAAGTCCGACTTGATAGTAGTAGTTATGGTAAATGAATGGGTAGTTAATTCAGTTAATACAGCAAAAATGGTTACCAGTGATTACCAAGTAAACCATAAAGCTTAGGTTTTAAAAATAGATACATTCTTCGGGTGTAATTTCTAATAGGGATTTCAGTGATATAATCATTTTAAGACGAAAAAGCTATATTTTGCCGAAAAGGATGTTGCTATTTTCATTACATTTTACAAGTATACGTCTAATATAAAGAGAAGTGGATCTACCCCCAAAAACTAAAGGACTTTATAAATTTGTCAAGTATCCTGCGACTTATCCTGTAGGGTGAGCMAMCCGTCGCACKTCGCACCGTTTATTATTGAGGTTATGTTTTTATACCGCTTGCCCGCCAAACTATTCCACGTAACAAAACGCGCGAACGGACATCTAGAGGCAACAGTCGATACCACCAATCGTGTTATGAAGTTTCCTACAACTTCCTTATTCGTCCGTTCGTTTTCGTGAACATACATAATTACGCCGTGTTTTTATTTCCCCCTATTGACCTTATTATAAAATTCAACAGATTGAGTCATATTACTTACCGTGGCTTAAGTATCGTTTACAGTTTTCCTCAAAATTTCTTAATCACAATGTAGAGTAGGATCATTTGGAATACCTAATTATTATTTCTTTTCGTCATTACAGCTACAATTTTAATTGATACGTATTGTAAAACATATACGTATTCATCCGATACTTTTAGTTCGACTATCGCGACAATCATCCTTAAGTATTCATTATTATTGGCTAGACTAAGCAGTTGAGCAGATAGTATACATTTTTGATTACAATACCAGCATAGCATAATACCCACAATATGTACAATCGCATTTAAATATTAAGTGGGGTATTGAAAAGCAATACTCCTGAATAAGGTGCATACACTTATCATATTTGTTGTAAGTTTTGTATCATTAATGTAGGGAAATTGTAACCTTTCATAACATCTTTAAATGCTTCAAATAACTGTCACCTCATGTTATTAAATATATATAATTCACTAAGAGATATTCAAAAGTAATTAATAAAACAAATGACCAAGGGATATCACTTTATTGTTAAACTATAATGAATTTACTCTATTCAGAAAGACAAGTTAGCCCTTTCTTTAACGTTTTCTTTATACCTAATCTGTAAGTAGTGCAATGACAATGCACGTAGTAGCGAGGCCTGGCATTCTTTAACTTGAAAGTTTATTGCAATTTTCTTTTCAAGGAGTGTGATGTAATGTTTTAATTGAATGTACATTAATTATTATTAAGAAAAACACTACACATTTGTACTGTCCTATAATTTTTACTATTAATTCGGCAATCGTTTTGGGTAGTTATTCCATCATTAGCGGTAGTATAGATGACGTAATGAACAAAGAAGAATTCTTGTAAAATAAAATAGCCAGTGATGGGCATTTACGCGTAAATTACAATTTTCTACGTTACACGCGTAAAAAAAAACGTAGATAAACCACTTTGGCGTAGATTTTGAGTAGAAAATGTAATACGAGTATATTATGACTAAAATGTATCAGGTACACGCTAAACCTATGGGTAAATTATCTTGTTTCTAATTTTCCTGACTTGTGTGTTTCTACATGTGTCAAATTCCTTAAAATGTTTAAGATTTAATAAAGTTTTTTTAATATCTATATTACAAACTTACAATATTTTAGTAAGTCATCATGACATTGAAGCGGTTTTCTTGTTTCTTTAGGATATAAAACAGAAAGCATGATTGTTGAAGTCTTTCCTTCGATGACTATATTAGGTATATTCCTAAGAAGCCTATTTTTACATGCTATTGCATTCGGAACCGCATGCTTGTTGATATATCTCCAAAGAAACTACCACTTGCTCCTTGATGTTTTAGATCAATGTGCCTAGATCAGCAAATAGAAGTGCTTGTATAACCCTGTCAATATAGCACAATAAAATTGACCTACGATTAAAAAGGTTGCTACAAAAGAACAATGATGGCGTATGAAATTGCCTGTCTATATCATTTTATAAAGAGGAAAAACAATAAAATCACTGTTTACAATCATGGAGGAATCCATTTGACCGATTCAGGTCTCCAAAGTGACTATGACGACACGCCTGCCCTGCTTAGTCTGGTTTTCTGGCTATAATTAACGTATGCCCAATTGCCCAAACAAATTATTATTGTTTAGACACTTATCTAGTTAACTTAATTAAAACAGGGTAGTATTTCGCTTAGATAGCAAGGAGTAAAAATACTGATGATGAATGCCATTAGAAAACTAAATATTTCAATATTTCTGTTTATCTACGCAATGATATTTTCTACAGTAGACTTGTAGACTTTCGAGGTAGAATATTACATAGTTTACGCGTAGATAATGGCGTAATCTACATGGCGTATTTTACGCGCCCATCACTGAAAATAGCCCGATGATAACCCAGGGGTCGAAACTATAGCAGCGATCATTTGTAAACTTACTTTTACAATAAAGTAGTACATAATGTAGAAAATAGGTGTTTAAATGTTTGAAAATGGGGTACCACAAAGTAAAGTCGAAACCATACAGATGATTAATAATAGGGTTATGAAAGAAGGCTTAGCAGAAAATGTGTTTCAGTTCAAGTTTTGGATGAACCTTTAGTATTAATTTGACAGTTGCTTATGAAATTACTTAAGTATTTTTTTTACCTTAATTTGACATATCTGACAAATTATTTAATTAGGGTCCATTACATTGTTACATATCTACTCTCAATACAACGATCTTACATGAGCAACGGGCTTTCCCGTTACGTGTTGGCTAAATCGCGGAGAAACAAAATCTGTCTTCCGGCAGATTCGTATGATTGAAGCTCAAGATTAAAAATACAAAACAAAGCACTGCACGACACCAGCAGCTGCTGCCATTTTCATCCTGTTGCGGCTATATGGTGCCAGGCTGCCAGGTGCAAATAAACCAGATACATTCCTCTAGAAATAGTGACCTTGTTGGCCGTTCACATTCCGCGTTAAAACAGCTGGACATACAGAATCACTTTAAAGTGTAATACACAAAGGTACTTTTGTAATATGAATTTAAAAAATGAGTGTTAATTGGTWAAGCAGATGTTTGCGTAGTGAACCTTGTTCGCATTTTAATTATATCCGACGCATTTGTTTCGACTATAGCTTTGAGCTATTAATGACAACGTAAAACGATACGACTGCTTCTTTATCTTTGTTACCTTATTGGTCTCAATTGTCAGACAGTACTTAACTTGAGAAATACAGAAACTAGCCTATTCCGTGTTGTAACTTGCTCAGATTGTATAAAAAGTATATATTAAATACTCCTGTAACACGCCTTCCTATCGCATGACGATCATATTATGTGTTTCACCGCGAATGATGATGACAAAAAAAATTTACAAACGAAAACAGTATCTAATTCGTCTTAGATTAAAAATAAATGTTATTAAGACAATTATTCTATAACATGCAGTGTAAAAATGATACACCTGTAAGCTGGCGCCACGTATCGGTCAGATTTTGAAACACTATTTGAAGAGAACCACTTTTGTAGCATGAAAGATGGTAAAGATCTTTGTCCATAGTGGAGATATCGGTAATCCCTGTCTCTCTGTGTTACAAACAGTAACTACATCTTATTCTCGTAAGTGCAGTAAAGAACGAATGCGTCAAAAGGGCCGTACATAAAAATTAATGAATATCAGATTATACACCGACGAATAAATTTGCAGGGTAGGCGCTAGAGAGAGAAAATCACGGCTAGCGTGACCTTTTCTTTATAAACGCCCGTTATAAAACTAAGCGTATTTCAAATGAAGTAGAGGTTTACATTTTTTCTGAGATAAGACGCTTTTGTATTTAAAAATTCAGGCTTTTCTTTATTTTGCAGAGTTTTATACATCTACTTACGTTTTCCAGGTTGCAGTTGCAACTTCATCAGGATATCTTGCCTGTTTAGATGTAAGTATGTAAATATAATACTCTACTAGTTGATTACTTTTTTAATTTATTTATATATTTTATTTTACTTAAAAAACACAGCTACAAACTGCATGTTATTATTATAATAATAAATATATTTATAACAAGTGATTGTAACTGCTAAATTGTAGTTTTTATTAAAATACGAAAATTTGAAGTAAATTAGAATTAACAAATGTTAGATTAATTACCTATAATTGTGGAAAGACCCTTGAGGATATTACAGTACTTACATCGTATGTGCAAACTTTGTTTTTAAGCATTCTGATACATTTAATGCATTTGAAGGATAAACTCAAATTAATATTCTGTACTGAACCAGATACCAACTTATCACCTTTACATTATAATAGGAGCTGTGTGGTTCAGTATGTAAGCTTAGTGACATGTGGCCAGCGATCGTAAATAGATAGATACCAATACATAGTACATTCAAGTTTTGCACCTTATGAGTATGACTTTATGTGCAACGTACGTTTTCAGATCAATTTCTTTCTGTTTCCTGCGAAACTATATCTGTTGCGACTATTATCAGTGGACAATTTACCTGTAACGATCTGGGAAGTCCAGGAAAATTTATAAAGCTTAAATGTATTTAAAATTCATTCTGAGTTATGAGATAAGAAATGTGCATTAAGTGTGTCAGTGTGACGATTACTAGTATAACAAGATGGCACAAACTATGCAAATTTTTGTTTAAATGGGCATTAATACTTGCTTTAAATTGGCTATTTAGGTAAACTACTATAGTGATCTTAGTGACAAGCGAAATTCTATAGGTAAGTATTAGGCATTTTCTGTAGTGGCGCCCATTCATTCAACTTAACTGAAGTGAGCAAATTAGCAACTATTGCGTTGTAATCATGATGCTGCAACAGTTAATGCTCGATTACACACAGCTGTATATGTTGTCATATTAGGTTGTTCCTCGACTTACATTTCCTATTTCCTGCCTATCTCGTTATACCGTTAGGCCGCAGAGAAGGTCCCAGTGCTCAAATTCCCCACAATCATAAAATCGGAATGTATTTTGCATAAAAATGCCGAATGGTAACAGTGGTAAAGACACACTTTTGGGTGCAGAGATTTTTTCCCGGTTTTGCTAGTCAAATCAATATATAACCCCTGTATTGTAAGGGTGTACAAATAAGAATACGTGGAATATTATTGTTTGCTAAAATATTTATTTAGTTCTTACGATATCTTAAAAAGAAAACTGAAGCGATCTTTTTTGTTGGAACTGCAGCTAACAAAATATTGCACAAGGACTGCGTTTAAAAATGTATGTAGATTTGTGGTTTAAAATTACTCCACAAGGAAAACGATCATATCGAATTGTATGTAGATAGTATTATAACTTGAAAGTATATGTTCGTGTTAAATAAAATTTTATGAATTTGATTTGAAACTATATATAGCTGTGGATTCAATATTCCAAATATCATTAATTTTTTTAATGCACAAAAGTCAGAAAAAACAACCTTCAACTAGTTTACTTGTTTTCCTTTTAAATTTGACAGTGACCTGGGATGTATTAAAAGTAGGTACTCGCTTTAAATGTAACCAACCTTAAAGCATCCTAAGTCCACAAGAAAACTTATTTTCTAACAATTACAATATGTTTTCACTGATTTGAACTCACATACTGTTTTTAACAGAATGCATCTATCGAACATTTAAAGTTTCTAACCATGCTGCAAGGGCAATCCTAAGATTAAACTATGGCGAACATTTTATAGGCATTACAGTGTACCCTAAACATCTAGTATTCTATGTGTTACATAATTGGTTCTAATTCTATATTAACAATGTGCTTGGCATAAAACAATTACATATAACAGATAGTAGATGCAGAAATTACAAAAAAATTGTAATGTAATAAAGTTATTTATTAGTAACGATAATAAGACGCATTTCAGTTAGCTTTTTTAGGCAAATGTATTTGAGAAAAGGTATTGCCAGCTTTGATTGGTAAATGAACCTAATCAATTGTGTTAACCACAACACCATCAAAGTTAAAATATGCATATGTTAAAGTCTATAAACGTATTGCTATTGAACGTCATCTGGCGCATTTGTAGCTGAGTTGCTCGTTATTTGCGAGCCCCAGAGTGGACGTTTGCGATGAGCGACTCAGCTATAAAAGCGCCAGATGACGTTCAATAGCAATAGATATTATAAGACTTGACCTGGAATTTAAATAGGGCTTTGACGGTAAAGTAGTTAGCACATTTGACTAGCAATGACAAGGCTACGAGTTCAAATTCCCGTCAAAACTGGCAATACTTTTTCTGAAATACATCTGTCTGAAGAACCAAATTAAAATGCGTCTTGTAATAATTATTAATATTTGTTAGTATTTATAATCGATAAGAAAAATTATTAATTGGGTAAGCAACCCAGTATAGATCTAAAAATTATAATATATCAGCCGTGGCCAGGAATCGAACTCGAGCGTTTGAATTAATATCCTAATGTGACATGAACTACACTACAAAATGTGAATTCGATTACTGACAAATAACTTGCTATTAGTGGACGTACTTGAGAAATCTTTGAAATCACACCTCGTAGACCACATCGTTTTGCTAATTATTTCAGTATTTTTTATATAGTTTTTGCCCTCTGTCAACAGAAAGGAAATATTAATAAACACGTTTTTTCTCTATTTTAAATTTGAATATAGGCTGCTAGGTTAGTACATTAGTTAGTATATCACGAAACATAAAATAAGCAAGGACTTTAAAATGATTTCATCACTTATCTATTAATAATATTGAAAAAAGTGCAGTGAGAGTCCATTAGTCTGCAGTTACCTTTGTTCAGTGACTTGTTGTGCTTTATTAATAATTTTTACAAGAATCTTTCAGTTTAGTTAAAGTATGCCGTGTAGTTGCTTGTTCGAAAACATACAGCGTTATTAGATAACGCATAATGATACAGACATTTAGCTTGCCGCCTGATGCCTACGCTACTGATTTGTTATCAGATCAGGATGTTTGGTTACCTCTGTCGCCTTGCGAATAACTGATATAAAATCCATGGGTTTATGAGATGTTAATAAGGTGTCGGGTCTGACCGCTGTCCCTAGTCGCATAATGCTGCCTCTCAGTCGATAAAATGGGTTGCTTCCTATCGTTGCCAAACGTAATAAGCAGCATGGCGTTAAATGATCATAACTTAGGTGCCCACCAAAGATGTCTTTATGAAGTGCCCATTAAGCGGTGTAGCTTGCTCTTGATGCTCATTACGATTTAGTCTGTCAGATTCTGTGACCGCAGCTAATGGCTATTTTTAAATTTAGGATTATCGGACCCAAACGAAATAGCCCCCTAAATTCATTGAATCGAATGCCGGCCCAAACATTCTGTTGGGTTGGTTAAGTGGACCGGCCTTCATCTTATGTAATTAAGTCGCATCATATCTGCCCCTAAAGTTGAGATGTTTACGTTTTTGAAATGCTACATGCGGCTACTGCTGCTCCAGACGAGACTTAAATTGTAATCGAGACTTAAAACATTTAAAGTACGATCTGTAAAATGCCCATTCTAATCACTTTTGCTGTCGCAATCGGCGGTACTGAAGAGTTTACAGGTTTTCATTACGATGACAATTATATTCACTGTTCACGATTTGTGTTCAGAAGAGATTAAAACTGCAAACGATATTATCTAGCAGAAATACTCTGAGAAGTATTAAAAATGCTAATGTTTGGCAAAAAGTACAACTTAAAACGTTACAAAATTAATATGCCGTATCACATAAGTTCTTTCGTCAGAATAAACACGTTTGCTTCTTTCAACTAAGCTGTAAGCTCTTGTTGAAATTGATAAGGTAACAACCTATTTTCACTTTCTCACATATACTGATATGTATATGATATATGGAATACTATTTTAAGCGTACTATATATTTTTCTTCAATGACAATACTACGCATTGGAATGCGTCACGAGTTTTCAAGCAAGTGTTAGTATTATTTTTTAAAGAAAATACAATATTTGGTAGTATTTGAATACAAGGTGTCCTAGAAAGCGCGCCTCACAGGAAACTGTCGTATGCCGTCGTCAATGATTCATTCGAAGAAAGTCCAACTGTTACCATAAACATTGGGAATTTTTTTGTTGGCTAATTGCATATTAAGCCTATTATTTTGACAAGGGCAGTACCAGGCATTTTTTAACAGGTTTCAAAGGAAAACAACCGCAAAAGCTAACAGCCAGAAATACATTCGGTTACTTTAGACTCAAAATTTCATAATACTACTAAAACCTAGTGTACAATATACATTGTATTTTGTACCGTTGGATTTCTAACTTAACCTCTTTTATTTATGCTAAACTAAGGAAATGCACTGAACTATTTATAACACTCGTAGAAAGTTCTTGGTGGTTTGACGCCGTGGTCGTAGGATGTATTTTTAACGTTTCGCCGATCACTAGGCTTCTTTTTGGTGAATTCATTCATAGTTGAGGCATATATAGTAACTGTCGGTAATTAAGTGCCGTCTACCAAATTTTGCCCAAGCGATAGCCGTCTTCTATGCTTCATTATCTTCAGACATTCTCTCACAATTTTTTGATGGTAGTGATAATAGCTGCTCTTTGCTGGGGCACTTTATCATATACGATCATGTGTTGTTTGTCTTCTACTACTTGTGCGCTTATCGCAGATCTATTACCACTGCATCACACCCGGAAGAACTACGATGAACAACGGCCGTGACAACCTGCATTTTATTATCTATAACTCTACTGGTTCACTACAGTGCTATTCCAATTCTACCAATTCAATAAACCACCATTTTATTGTCTTCCTGTAACAAATGTGACTGACTTTGTACGCTATTCGTCACGTTTTTATGTTGGAGGCTTCCGAGCTATATGAGTAGTAGCTTCGATCAGATTTGCGATTATTCTAGAACCTTTGATTCAATCGGCATAGGTATGTCACTCGTCAGTTTGGTTTCCTATTACGCAAGCGCCGTTTCTCTACATCATAACACTACCCCCTCCTTAGAAACTGATCGTCTCAGTCGATTCGAGTCTTCAGGATCTGCGTGCGTACTCACTTAACAGATTCAGGTATACCAGCTTTATCTTTGACCTTAAGCTGCGCAGAATGGTGTAAACTACGTCGTTAATCCTTTTGACTGTTCTGTATCGTTCTTCCCAGGATGGCAATAACTTAGGCGAAAGACCATTTTCTGCTTTGCTGGTTATAGGGCCATACTAGGTCTGCTTTGTGTTTGGTTTGTGGTTGGCTTAGACGTCATCAGTGGCAATCTTTACAAATAGAGTTTTCAAGCTGTAGGTACTTCTTCAAACACCCGTCTTACATACTACTTGAGCACTACCAACAGCATGCTTTCCATTGTTGTCATCTAGTTGAGCTTTCCTGTCCGCTCTTTGATTTACTTGCTGGTGACTATCCTTACATTGAGGTTGCGTTGTTTCACCCTCTTGTAATGTGTGAATTCTCCATATAGCCATCTGGACAAGGCACCGGCATTGTGATGATGCCTATCTGAAAAATGCTGCGCTTTGAAATCGTATGGTAGCGTTCGGCTTCTGGTGGCCGCTGAAAGCACCACTCTGCAGTTCTTCTTAAGGTGTCCGAATATTTCACATCGGTAACAGGTTTGAAGTGAGCTAGGATTTATAACGTCCGTATCAGGATCTTGCAGCGTCTCGTCAACTTTCTGCTTGCGAGTCCTAAGCCGCGCGCGAAACAGCTGCTGCCAGTAGTGTTCTCCAAAGTGCAGCTCCAATGCTACAGATAGCTTGTGGTAACCTTCTTTCTCCGCTGAACGAAGTCTGACCATCATACAACGGTAGCTTAACCTTGGTGTTCCCAGTTCATAACAGAAAATCGACCCATAGGTTTTCTGTGTTTCCAGATACATTTGGACAGTCAAGGTTGCATTTTCAAACGTTTCTGCAATGTGATCAATCCTTTGTCCCATCTGACCGAATCTTTCTTCAATCATACTCTCAGTTCTTGTTGCACAGCAGTTATTATTATTTGATTCTTAATTTCTTCTTGTTTCGATTTCAGCTGTCCCTGGCCTGCTTTCATTTCTTCTTGAGTGGTTTCATTCCTTTTTTTATGGCTTCCATCTCTCCCTTTATTTATTATTGAACGATCTTCATGGCCTGCATCGTTTGCATCAGCCACTTTAACAGATTGGCAGGTTGATACTGCCATATACCTTAACTCCCAGTTGTTTCACTTGACTCTGCACCTTCTGTCTGTTGCTAATGCCAGAACTTTTTGGTTCGTCCCTTCTAAAACTTTCAAAATGCTGTGTGTCTGGACGCTGTTATTTTAATTTAAATTTTCCAGTGCGTAATGCTTTTGTTTTTTTGTCGGAGTTTTGGATCAGTGGGTGAAAAACGTGTAATGGTTTAGGGATAGGATGGCCCGATATAGGAGTAGGTGAGTTCGTATGTATGAATGCCACACTGACTAATCTATGCGTCTATCTAAACACTTGCCATCTAGTCATTTAGCTCACAAGCCGCTACAGAGGAAAAGTAAAAACCCTTACGAAGTTCAGTTTAGATTCGCGCTTCTGAGGCAGTGCGTTTATTCTCATATAGCTGCGCAACGGATATGAAATGCTTTTGCCATTATATTACATAAACAGTAGCTAACGATAAAAAAACAAAACATCTTTTACAATGTCACTCGAAAGTTTTCGTTCTGATAACTGTAGGTAGTCAATGACGTATCTGCATACAATTTTTAATAAAAACAATTCATGCTGCTAATACTAGTCTTTTTCCCTAAAAAAGTTGAATACTTTTATAACAATTAAAATATGTGGGTGAAAGTTGACAAATTCACATTTGCACCCATAATCTATAGGATACTTGTTATGAGTTGCCAAGATCAATTAAAGTTCTTACTGACAAAACGAAACAAATGGTATATGAATTAGTTTTTGTCGTATCGGAAATCAGTTGAGAACAAACATACGCCCAATTTCAATAAATGACTGTCAGCCTTGGTGGTGTAATTGAAAAGCACACTAGAGTACCAATTTGTATTTCTCGAGTTCGATTCCCGGCTAAAGCGAGTAGATCTTTTCACAGCAAAATATTCTTGTTTATTACAACAATTATTACTAATTAGAACAACCTACTACGACGGCAAAATAAAAAATAGCATTTTCAATTAAGGAACTTCAGAAAATCAAATTAAATACACTGTATTTTCATGAATGTCTTTAGCACGTAGCAATATATACTACGTTTGTCCTTGCTCAGTGATTACGTAGCGTTAAATAGGTGTAATGCAGAGTACACCGATGCGTATCAGGGATATTATCTCATTTACAAACTGATGTATCTAATTAGCTTCTTACTCCCATAATTAGGCACGCCGCATCGCGGTAGGCTATTGTGTACTGCTAAATGCCTATATTGTGCTTTTGTGCGATAGCGAAACACATGGGGGCTTTAACGTGTATTTCAATCAACCCCCGTTCTGTTTGCGAAAAAGACTCAGAAATGACAATTTTGTATGCTTATCAGGGCGGACGACTTGGATTATGGGTGCATTTCAAATAAGGTGAAAATGATATTTAACTTATAATAATCGAATGCCACATTTACTCAAAAGTAGATAGGTTGAACTAAGAAAATTAATTTATAGAATAGATCGAAAGATGGAAAGAAAAACAAAAGCGGCAATGAACACCTAAACAGTTTGGCACAAATATATGTACTTACACTGATCGATCAGAAAAGATATATTAATATTCTTAGTCGAATTCAATTTGCACAAAACGCAGGGTGTTTACCTATTAATTTTGAAACTATCTATTTCTCATAGAAAGGAAAGTGGATAGATGGGAATAGCGCAGCTGTAATAATTTACTACCGCATGTATTAATATATGCAATAACGCATTTATAATCAAATATACTTTGTGGGTCTATATATTTTATTTCTAAAGTAGAAACAGTTTGCTGAAAATGCGTAGATACAAATTAATACAGGTAGCAATTCAAATTTAAATGTATGAAAGTTCGAATTCATACAGGGTGGTTTACATTAAAAGTAAATATTAAAATCAAACCCGTAGAATGCTATATGTAACTAAGGCGTTGGTCACAATAAATAAAAAATCCCTTTAGCTCAACGCAGAACTTTTGGAGTTGCTTGGCTCCTTTTTCAGGCCCTAAAATCTATTATTAACTTTCTTTGTAAAACCACACACAACACTCACAGTAATGGATTATACAACGGGGCTCAACAGGAACACAGCAAATTAACTGCAGAATAACAGGAAACTAACCAATTAATGATGACATTTAGGGTATAGAAAAATTAACGAACGGTAATTAACGGTGGTAACTAAAACGCAACCCAGCTAAGCATTACTTCAACATTCGTCGTGGAAGCGCAACCCAAATAGAAAATACCTAAAAATTATTGTTTATTGTCAAAAATAATTACGATAAATGGTGTATATGTCCGCCATTTTCTTGCATGCACTGTTCTTCACACCTAATAAGGTTTCCAAAAACTTTATGAAGAGTTGCCGGTATGATAGAGTTGATTTCATCAGCTATAGTGTGCAAAGACAGTTCTTCCACAGTGTACCTAGAGCACTTTATTTTTTAGGCAGCAGGAGTTAAGTCGGAGCTGCGTGAAAGCCAATGGTTTGTCAAAATTAAGAAGTTATGGAAAAAAGTCGCCAAGAAATTCAGTGTTTATTTAGCAGTGTATGGCGTAAAGCGTTATTTTGTTGAAATCAGCAGTTACTTTCTTCAGGTTGCAATAACACCGGTCTTATTATTCGGCGTCTCGACTATGCTCACCATACTTTGACCTTTCCCGGATTAAGAGCTTGTTTCGCGATAGGCCCTAAGCGCGAGATTGTGCTTTTTATTAGGCATATTAGAATCGGGAAAAGCAAATTTCACGCTTTTCTAACTTTAGTGTACGATCTGGTGCTAAAATATTGTTTAGCAACAAACTCATCATACACGTCATAAAGTCAAAGCCTATAACAACGTTCAGGAATCTTTCAATCCCTACCTTATACAGCGTACCGACATTATGATGTCGGGTTGCGTTTTCGTTGCCACACTCGTTATAAGTGAGTGTTATGTGTGGTTTTACAAATAAAGGTAAATAATAGATTTTAGCCCCTGAAGGAGCCAAACTGCTCCGAAAGCTCAGCATTTCGTTGGAAGGATTGTTTTATTAAATGTGACCGACGCTCTGATTATGCATAGCATTCTACGAGTATAGCAAACGGGCCAATAATTTAAGTTATAATTATTAAAATTTAATTTAATTTAATTTGTGTAAAGTAGTGGCTTAGAAATTCTATTTCAAAAATATTTTCTGCCTTTACTGGAAGTATAGCTAACTTTATTATTTGAAATAAAATACCCTGTATATAATTGCATTTTTAGATTGAATGTTAAGTGAAAAATGACGTCCGCACTGCAATCCATTCCTGTTGTATTTGATTTGAACATTGGAGCAGGACTGGCCTTGGCAATTTGTTGGTCATACTGGTGAACAAAATAATCCCACTTTTTTATAGCAACATTTTGTAGTAAAACGCTTTTTGCAATTAAAAACCTTGGTGCAAAAACCGGCCAAGTCCACTTTTGGGCGAAATTGACTTTTTGTACGGGTCATATATTCTCTCAACTATCACAGATGTTATCAATTTTTCTGGAGTATGAGGAAGTAAAGTTTTAATTGGCTCTAAAATATTATCTATTAATTCCCAACCTCAGTCTTCTGAGTCCATCTGATTGCCTAGCCACACTTGAACTTGATAGGCTTGATAGTGTAGTACAGGGTTTCTACAAATGATCCATGCATCCAGGAGCTTATGGAAAATACCGATTCATCAGTTTGCCGCCCTTTATGGAAGTGAACACAACTACTACTTTCAGATATATTTATCATCTGTCGATTGTTTAATAATTTGATATATACGCGTTAGAGTGTGTATTTTCAACCTATTCTATAGTGTTTTGTGGGATAATCAAATTTAAGGTTGCAGAAAGCTCACATTTCGGAGTTGTGAGGTGMCACGGTTTCATATAACTTTTAGGTTTTGTATCGTATTTGTGAGGTTGTGATTGCAGTAATTTTACTACGATGGACTAAAAGATGTTTTTAAAATTTTATTTAGTTATTTATTTTATTGCTATTTCTCATCAATTTTGTGACTATAACTTGGTTTGCAACCTTCAGTACAATATATCACTATATCGTTCTCGATGAGTGATAGCCGTGCTATTGTAGCTTGGCAGCAGTTACAAAAAGGCGGCACAAAAATTCAGAACTCAACGCCGCMCGCGTTGTATGAATCATTTATAGAAACTTTGTACTTTATATGAGTSCCGAWAACCAGGAAMAGATGTTAAGAGAAGACAAAATAGTTGTACAAAATTTAAATATCTATATCTATATCTTGTCTATACGATCATTATTTTTAGAGCTCCATATACAGCAAGAAGAAAGTGAATCCCGTTTGTGAAATAAGTCATCATCACAATTTGTGATGATGACTTGTGGAGAAAACTGGTAATGTATATTGGTGGCATAGCCGTGTATGTTATTATTATTACTATTCTATAAACATAGGCTAAATGAAGCAAGCGAGCTAGCGTTGTGGTGCGACATTTCCTTTTATTGTCTTGCCAGACACAAAATAAAACAAAATTACTGAATTTAGATTTCATTATTAGAGCAAATGAAGATAACACGAGATATGTATGAATCTTTAATAATAAAACATGCCTGTAAGTTCTTTTAATAAGAGCGTGTGGTAGCTAATCAGGTCGACTGCAGTGTAGATCATATCTAGGTTAGTTGTCTGGAAATATCGGAAGTCATGGGCGTTAAACGTGCATGAAGTTGCTGTCCATCAGCTTCGCTTTGATCTTCTCTGTTCCCTAAAGCCCTACGATAAAAAAATATGCGGAAAATACCTTCGTCTAGCAGCAGCGCGTAAATGAAATTAAAAAGGGTGCGACGGAGGCGGTTACTGCGTTGTTTTTGATCTGACGCGGAAATTAATTTTTATGCGTGAAATGCCTTCGTCAAATTTTTGAAATTATTAAAGGAATTCTCAAGTTCGCTTTAATTAAAAATATGGATTCAGGCAATGAGCTCATTAAATTAATTGGCAATAAGGGCACAGAGGATTTTAATCAGAAGAAAAAGCTACGGTGATTGTGTTACGAGGTTTTTCTCGAGCGATTAAGATTTTAAGAAGGAACGTCCAAAGCTAAGTTAAGCAATCAGCACATCTAGTTTTATTTTACGGTTATGTCTACTAAACTTAATGTGTCCAGATGTCTGCAGGATCGGTCTTTTAACAGAATGTTCAACTTGGAAAAAACTTCTCTGATTATTTATACATCGCATAACACCTTTGCTCACTGTTTCTATTCTTGTAATATCAAGGTATGTAATAAAATTGTACAAGGTTCTAATTTGGATCCACTACTGTTTTCAATTTTTAATTCACATGTTTTAGTATACACCGATGACTGACTAAGGTCTGTGAAGGATCGTACTGCGGTGTAAAAATCCTTGAGCAATTTTGTCAATAGTCTGCTGAAACTTTAAAGAATCTAAACATCGCAGAATATAACCTATTTTATTTACGAGTAGTAGAATCCAGAGGCAGTATATAACAGTATAAATGATACTGAGTTAGTTTATGTATTTAGCATAAAGAAATTTGTGAAAAAAATTTTATTCGTCACTATCATATATCCATATTGAAGAAGTATGTAAGGAAACCGTTATGGCGGGTTCTTTAAACGACAAACCAAAGACTTCAATAATATTGCTTATTATTTAATTTATCGTACCTATCTGTAAGAAGCAAATTTAAACATTGATCAGTCGTAGGAACATAGTATCTCCTAGTTATGATATGTATATCCAGTGTAGACAGTTAAAGGAGTAGCAAGCGTGAACACAATAAATCCATATAATTGCAAAAACAAATGAAAAACAATAACGCGAATACTGAAATGACAAAAATATTTAAAACATTTACGTGGACACGTTTATGTGAAATACGTGGTTGATGAGGTTGTACTTCAAGCCTCTGTACTTACAGATCGAACCAACTTAAGCATTGAATGAAGTTAATAATTAGATATTTTGTAATATAGGTATAATAATACAAGTATATAAAAATAATTTGTCAAACGGCAGATTTTTGAAGTGAAAACTAAAGAATACCTATATCTTTTTGGTACGTGCCATCTAGATAGTGCCAGCAGTGATTATCGAAATGCATATATAGAGTTATATAGATATTTTTAGATGGTATCGTTCGGTAGCGATACCGCAATGGAAAAGTATCGAAGATTCTAAATATCGGTGCTTCGGTCACTATTTTTAGCAAAGACAGACGTAAGACGTATCCACGTCAAAATACGCTTGCTATGACTGTTCATCATTCAATATTTTATGTAGAATTTGAATTCTGTCCTTGAAGCCGAGCTTTGTATAGCATGGAATTACCTTTTGTGACTGCGGGTATTACTTCAAGATCTTGCGTGTCGTTTTGCGCAGGCCCTTCTCAAACTAATAAATAATTTCCTTTATGCCTTCTTATTTATATATAAATGGCATAACGATAAATGTAGTACCATCAATGCTTTTCATAAATGTAAGGATCATAATTAGGAAGTATTCTTTAGCTATTCATTAGTATCTGCTATTATTAGAGGGTTAACCCTCTAAGACAGGTGCAGGTTAGGTATATGCATAACTTTAGCTTCAACTATTATTAACCACCACCACAAATTCGGAAGTTTCGTATACAAAAAAAAACATAATTTCATTGATTTGTAATGACATTTGTAATATTGAAACGGGAAGATGAAGGCGAAATTCAGCTTTGGTTTACAAGATAAGACTAGGTGGTCTGTTACCTAACCATTTACAAAATCGCAAAATAAGCAACAAAAATTTAAGCAACCCTACACGCGTTGTCTAAACAGATACTGTAATAAACAAGGAAACTTACATAGAAATTTACACACCACGTTAAACCTCTGAATAAAAAGCTCCTACCCCAATTAAAAAGTAGCACAACGTGGTTGAATTTGGTTTTATATATACTGGCATCAGTATTACAACTGATCCTCAAGTTATGATTTGTCACTGTGCCACTTTTTAGTGCAAATGTAGAAGTATTTTTGTAAAAAGGATAAAGCGGCCAGGCAGAGAGAGGAAGTAATTAATAAGTAACCCAGTTTCTGTGTGAGATTCTAATTCCACGTATAAATGGCATACCTACATGACTTTTGCATTCTAAAGTATAAATATGGAGTACTAAGGCATATCATATACATTTAAAGCTTTTGCCAAGTATACATGACGATCATGATATATGTAATCGTATCAAACCAACGTGCTGCAAGCATGACCTCTAATTACATTCGAAATCAAAACAATATCCAGGCCTTTTACCTTACAGGATCAATAAAAGGAAAATCATTATTACTAATCCTTTTATTATACTTGCGTTAGCTCTAAGAGGATGACATTTCGTACTAGTAGTAATAACAGAGGGCTTCAAAGGCTTCAACGCTTGTATTGAGAGAATTTGTAACCTTTACTAATTTGTCCAACTGAACTAAACAGTTTTTATATTTGCATAAAATGACAGTTACAAAACATTAAAGGTGCAGATAACCTGAAACTACAGATGATAAGAAGCAGGGACGCAAAACCATGCAGTACATCGTACATATGCAAATTTTACTCTCTTATTAGTAGAAAATATATAAGGCGAAATTATCTACTATTGTCATTAATGCCATCGGCTCAGTCTTTGAAGTATAACAAGAAGTATATGTACTGTATGATGTAAGAACATCACTAAAGAAAATAATGAAATAAGGTACTTGTTGTAACACCTTCAAATTTCTGGAATTGGGTGCTTCGGGGACAGGTACAATAGGTGCGTCTTTACAACAATTATTAGGAAAAATGGCTTTTCAGAGCTAATATTAATTACATAATGTAAGATTATATATAAAACTTGAGTTAATACACTACGTGCTTTTCATTTGAAATTCTGAACTACATGTAGGATATGAGTTTTATCTTTTAAGTGAACGTTAAATGTTGGTTGAACTGAATATAACATATTACTCATGAGATGAAGTTAGCGCGTTGCAGTCCCAAACGCTCTCTATCGTAATTATTCAGAACGATAGTTTTTTGTTTGTTAATACAAAAGTATGTACTTGGTCATGCTATATTATAAAAATAAAAAGTATTTTTGCATACGCTTCCTTTCACATCATTTCCAAGTTGCTTATAAAATATTCAACGTTCTTTCCTTTTAGCTCGTTTCGAATTACTAAATGTATTCTGTCGGGTTTTTCTAATTTGCTTTAGGGATCCAGGAAGCCTGCTAGCAAACCTTTCATACACAATTACAAAATTTTATTTTTTTGTTTGCCTTTCATACCACAAATGTTATACGTATACTCAACAGAAATTTTGTTAGTGAACAAACTGTCCACTACCAGTTTACTACACTTAGCAAACAGTACATATTAATTGTTTAAGGTATGTATGTTACACACCTGAACAAAAGGTCAATAACGTACTAGTTTGTTAGTAAAGATTCTTCAGGCTCAAGCGTTTCACTCTTGTTGTATTGGGTTATCCTGTCATTACGCTTTGTTTTGTTATAATACAGCAATTTACTATTCCACATATAAAAAGATGGGGATAAGTGATGACTTTTGAAGGTTGCATTTCAACAAGTATATTTCTACTATTAGGCACAGTAGTTTCTGAGCTATCAGGATTATTACGTGAATTTGGATAAGTCTGCGCAAATTTTTGCGCATTGTTCGATTCAAGGAAAATGATACTAAATTATAATAATTATCAAAATCTTTATAATAAATAAACTTTTACGCAAGTTTCATTCGGGGTTGATTTATTCACTCTAACTATGTATCTAATTAATGGACACATCAGTAGAAAAGCTGCCGCATCAAGGGCCTCCTGTGGGAATATTGCGGCTTTACCAATTATCCATTTGTAAACTGATCCACTTTCAGCATATTTTAACAGAGAACAAAAAATATAAGCATTCACAGATACTACTTATTACCCGTTTTGATGTAAGCGTGATACTACCTGTCATTTGTTATTTATTGAGCAGATTAAGCTGCGGGACGTTAGAGGATTACGCTGGTGTTTCACTCTGACTCCATCGTTCGCCCCATGCGTTGCTCTTTTGAATGAGTTTTTTATTACCTCATCTATCAATACATTTGTTGCAATAAAACTGATGCATAAATCAGGTTCGCTGGGTGAAGGGTGTTTTGGTGTTTTACGCTCGCTGACGGTACATCAACAACGCCAAATATACTCTACATTCTTCGATTATTTGAAAATATGTCGTTCAAATGCGTTGGTTGGCCAACGTACTGTAAGCGCTGTAGTTTTCATAGTGATATCACTAAAATAGAGACAGATATACACTAGCGTTACATGCTTCAAATCAATCACACCGAGTAAATTGGAATGACGTTAAAATTTTGGACATGGAAAGTAACGCTAACAAAATATGAATACAAATCTACGGTAATCTGCGTTTGTTTGCTAGTGTGGGTATTATATAAGAAGTATTATAGTTATCTATTTTTGAGTTGTCTTGAAAAATCTATAGACTACAGTTAAACCAGTCATTGTCTGATTGCCCCTATAAAATTTAATTAGACATTATTCTAAGTACTAAAACGGCATTTGCATAAAATATATGGCTATAAAAATAACAGTTTATTTAAAACTTTTCAATGTTTGCGTCTCTTACCATGTATATTATTGTGCCACTTTGACTACTTTATTTCTTGAAAATGATTGGAAATTACTTTAATTCTTCTATTATATTTTACAGCTGATCAAATGCTTATAATTCTTGCCAATAAATGATAGACAGGATAAGAATGCTTAAATATACATCGAACTGAGTTGTTCATTGTTGCCGCTACGAATATAGTAACTGTACGACCACCACTTTTAAACATATACAAGTATTCGTTGTTACTTGTTACTACTGGTAGAAAAAATTAAATGATTATACCTGGACAAAGGTCTGTATTTGGTTGCCACTGTATAGTTGCATGCATGTTTTATTTGCAGCAGTAGCAACTTACCGATCCCGTAACATGATCAAGCCACATTTCTTGTTTTTGCTATTAGTACTCCTATATATATATATATATTGACTAATAACGCTGATCATTCAAAACAGGTTTTACATTGCTGATACAGGTAACTAAAAGATGCTGCTTTAAGACTATGTTTAAGGAGGTGTGTTAAATTAAAAGCTGGTCAAATGCTTATATCCTGTTTTCATTCTTGTTGGATTCTTTAAATTCTCTTTAAGGCTGGAATCTTGGGACAGACAAAAAATCTAATCCAGATAATAATAGAAAGAGATCCACCTATTTTTACGAATACAGTACTACTCAATAATTAGGACACCGATACTTTTCAAGAAAGGCTTACTCAAAAGCTGGTGATCGACATTTTCATGTAAGTTATTTTGTATGTAATACAAACTAAGAGGTGTAAACAAATCTTGCGAAATTTGGATGCTTTTGTTTTACTGGAACCTTATATAAAAAAAATTAGTCTTTCCCAAGGAGTGAAATGAAAGTAATCAATTATTTTAGCCCTTGAGAAAAACAAATTATTCTCCAAACGTAGGGATGTACTTATAAGGTTCCAATAAAACAAAAATACCCAAATTTTCCAAGATTTTTTGTTTCAAATAACATATACATATATATAATGGATAAGATCGACTACACAGACATTATTATCTACTTGTTTGAAAAATGCCTTAGCGTGCAGTCGAATCTTTATGACAAGCATTCATTTTCAAATATTCAGCAGCTCTGGAGCGGTGCTGCTTTTGTAAAAATAGGTGGTTGTTTTTCTTTCATTATTGTAGATAATTCTCTTTTCCAGACATCTTTAAAAATGGCAAGTGATCAAACATTTCAATGAGATTCTGTTTTCTGTTACACATTATCAAATTCGCCACGTCACTGAGTAGAAGTTTTACACTATGCGTTTGTGTGAAAATGCCTTGATATGGCGTGTGGTTAACTTTAAATATGGGATTTTATTATTTTGTTTGCTAAAACATAGATAGCGTATCAATATAACAAACAAAATATGAACACGGCAACTATCCTACATTACCGCTTATAATTATTTGTTGTCATATAACTACTCGTACATCTAATTTTGTATCTCAATGAGGAACAAACAGCAATGTAAGGCAACCACATGTTTATAGTGCAATTTGAATTCTACCACTTTCATCCAGCAATAAATTTCTTTGCCGAAGACAGCTATAGTCTAGTGAAAACATCTACTGACATTAATGATTTCTGTCAGCACCTTTCATTATATTTATTTAAAAACATTTCCTAACAAAAAGAGATTACTTATTCAGACCATTTACTTTTACGGGTAGCTGACCATGGCTGACCTTTAATTATATTATAAAAATAATGTTACCCTGCACAAAGCGAACTAATGTACTTGCGCTGATTAGATATCTAGAGCAGGGTTGGCAAAAAACATGCTTTTTTTAAATTAAACAAGACAAACAGTTTTTTTTTTAATTTAAACATGTTTAAATTGTTTTAAACATGTTCTTTTCTTACTTAGTTGAAAACATGTTTTAAACACTGTTTTAAACATGCACTCTCATGCAAATTACTAGGTGTATTAGTGAAAATAAATACGAGCAGATGACGCAAAGCGTAGCAGTTGTCTAAAAATCCCTAGGTGACTACTACTGCCTGTTGTCATTTGTCATTTGTATTCGATGTGTACGAGTACGGCGTTTACGCGACAATTTTAGTTATTATGGGCCGGTTTTTCTTTTCTATTTTAAGCGAAAATCAACTCTGTTCTTAAAATCCAGACCAATCACATATTGGTTACTGAGTTGATTTTAGCTAATATCAACTTTAACAAAGAGAATAGTAACCGACCTTGTATGTTTAAAGTTTAAAGTTCAACAATTACAATGACCAGTAGGAGGAATAATGCAAAATTAAGGTGCAAAATAGTACAACATACAATGCAAGAAGTGCAAAAAAGATATGCTTGCACTAGTAAAAATATTTTATTTCTTGTTTATTGTTTTTTTATATTTCCAAGTTCTGATAACTATTTGTTCTATTATGCTAAATATATAATTATCTAGTAAGTGTTGAATGAACGTCTTATTTATTGTTTTGTTGTAATGGACCAGAAATGCAAATTTTTATGTTATGATAAGGTTAAGATTTTTATTTGTTGTTTTAAAATGTTTGTAATTTATAGCTACAGAAAAAATGTACAGTTTATTATTAATTTCTGTGACTGTTGTATCGATAAAAAACTGGGCCTGGTTTTGAATTCAATTCATTTTTATGCAAATGTAAGGTGACATTATGTAGATATGTAATTACTAATAATCCGTTTTATCTATTTGTAAAGGGTAAACGAGCCTAATAGTAATAATTAAAGAATCACATACAATAGTCGTAAAAAAACACTGTTTAAAACATTAGTATAAAAACACTGTTTAAAACAAATGATTTAAACATTTGTTTAAAACAAAGTTTTAAACAGAAGCGTTGTTTTAAACAAGTTTAAAACATTCTGTTTTAAACATTTTGTTTTAATCATGCCAACCCTGATCTAGAGTAATTAAGCTTTCTTTTGGTGTGTAAAATCCACGGAGAGCATCTACCTATCTACCATTTAATATGTTATAAACACATTACGCATTAATTATTCTAGTACGACCAAAAGTTGTACTAGGTAATAAGGGAGACAAGTCGTATCATTCCCTTCCAGTCCTCTTTCGTGTTTTTACTGGATGCAATCCGCTTGCACATAACTCAAACAGAAGAGGCCCTTTAGGAGGATAAAGTGGTACAATACAGGGGATAAGGACTTCAGATGGATGGTTAACAGTATCGGGTCCACTTTCAATTAGCAAGATAACCAAGAACACTTAATCTTATCCATTGATAAGGAAGCGGGCAAATGAGATAGAAGCTCGTGGACTATTCGGTCTGTAATAGAATTAGAGAGTTCATTTGGTTTGATTTATCGATCTCGGAGGAAATGAGTGGATTGGAGTAACTCTGGTTCCGGTAAATTAATATTTTTTGCCGGCTACGAGTGGTTTCAGATGCCTGTTTGTTGAGCGAACAAAGACTTTACATATTACTTCGAGAAAGCATCCGCGTTACGTATTAAAAGCATTCTGAAATATTGAAAGCCTTGTTTACTGCTACATCTGCTACAATAAAAGGGTTCCGTTCGAGATACTTTGCCTCCGCTGAACTTCTACATAAGTGAAGTGGCGTGGGAATATGTTTCAAAAAACGTCCCTTGGGCATAATCTTTTTCGCTGTGTTCATATAAATTGAACAAACAAGCTATTCTACTTTAAAAGCAATCAGGTTATAAAAAAACCTTTAGCAGTCCGTACTTTTCCATTTACTAAAGAAATAATTAACGAAGTCATCGTATTCTAATTGTAGTGGTCCTTGTAGTCGTATGCTTTACTCGTGTAAGTTGCTACACCATTTTTACAAAACATAACATACTTTTGTAGCAATTTTTTAAACTTTGATTAATCTCTCATCATGTATTTCTATAGGTTTCCTTTTAACAAGAAACATGCTCTAAGCTACTAAATGAATCATTATTACTCTATGAAATACTTGTAAAGCTTTTATGCTATATAGTAGCTAACTTTAAATATTATATATTCCAAAAGGAGTTTGAAAAGTGTAAAGATTACAATATATTCATTTCAGGATCTTAGATCTAAATAAATCTTAAAAGTGATTTTTTAGTGATAATAACAATTTAATTTATCCACTGAGTAGGTTTAGAGACTATACTTCGTACATGACGTTCGCATGGCCATAAAAAGTAAATTGGACTTTTCTAAGAGGATTGACCGAGGAACTCGGCCACTGTGTCAGCTCTTAGCTTTGGATAGCAGACCATTCAAAACCCTGACGAACGTAATGAAATTCGGTCAGCACCTCATGCAATTATTTACCCATTAGTACTAAAATATGCAAAACTATAACGCTACTAGTTCATTACACTACTATTCAGAAACTACTAACTCAATTAACCACTATTAAAAACACTACACTGCACTAAAGCACGTTAGAAAACTTGGCTCGCCTTGTTGTCTAGCATGAAAACTTCGAGAACATACGAGAAAGGGAAACCGACTGCGCGAACGTTGTTCTGGTTGCCTAATTCGCAGGCGTTGGTTTTCCCACATCAACAGTAATCAAGTTGACCCCAAATAAAGTATATAGCCCAGTAGTAGCAGTTGTTGTTCCAGGGATTAAAACCTAGCGACAGTTGAAAGTGAGTGTTGTGATCGCTGAGCATGGTTTACCGAATATCTACGCAATGCAATTTCAAAAATACCTTGACAAAATTAGACATGATTGCGATAGGATCTACAGCTTATCGTCTATAGTACGGGCTAGTCTCGTCTTCGTTTTTCCACTGGGAAAATACTGTGTATAATTGCTGTACAGAACCTGCAATGGTACCCATTTTCCATTCCGTTGTACGCTGTACCCAGTATGTTCTGTCATAATAAAATTTAGCTGCTAAWGCTTTATTCAATTTCTGTTCTCATGWGTTCTATTTCTGGTACGATTTGATAGTGTCCTCCTGCCTTGCTTTTCTTGAAGACCTTTTTTATTTCCTTCAATTGTATTTTATCGCCTTGCTCCTGTGAGCATTACGGTACTTATCTTCTGCGCAGTCTATCGGTGTTCAAATATTCTTCATGTATTCGTTCCATCCATTTATTATTGGTTGTTGCCTCTTAGTATTAAGCTCTGTTTATTATTTACTTGATTTGTTATAGACTTACCAAGAAATAAGTCGCAATTTATAGGACAGAGATGAAAAATACATATCTGCAACTCATGAATAGGTGGTTTTGTGAAAAGGATATTGAAGGAACCGTTTTGTTTAATGGGTCACGTGGCTTATTACTTGGTTATAGATAATTTTTCGTGTAAGTATATGTTTTGTAAAATCTTGTCAAAACACTGTTTCTGCTATAATACAGTTTGCAAAGCAATATGAGAAAAGCAGCGGTTTGTTCGGCTCATAAATTTCCGTACGGTGAAACCAGCCGGAAGGATTTATACCCACCAGCTAATAGGGCACCTATGTTCATCCGTGTCGGCCCTTATAAAATTCACAATAAATTTAGACGCACTATTAACCTCGACGGCACCCCCACTATTAGCTACTAGTGTATTCATTTGTCCGTAATCCCTCTTAGGGCGTACGCACTACACATAAGCCGAATCCCTACGTCGCGCATTCAAAAGGCAACCTAGGTGGCGGTTTATCAATTATTCCTTTCTGCGTTAAATTACAGGGGTTATCTCCCGGCATTTCTTGTTTATCTAGTCTACTGTATTTATCTTCAGGTCCTTTGTTAAGCTTCCCCTTTCAAGCAAATAGTCACAGAAAATACACGGATTGGGGGGAGTAACAACATTGAAGTTCCCTACGCCACCGCCGAGTCCTGATGACGGTTCAGTGCAAATAACAATTATAATAAGATTGGTGTTGATAATTTTATTTATTGTGCGGAACTTACATTAAAAAGGTTTTTACATTTATTTCTAATAAATTCGTAGATAACATGAAAAACATAATATGGATGAAGATTCACTGAACTACTAACATTTCATAATAGTGCATAGATAAGTTTGTTGATTTTCGACAGTTGTTTATTTTCCATTTTCAATTGTTAAATACGCTGTCCACTCCTGTGATTGGAAAACAGGTTATTCTTGCATTTTACTAAATTTTTTATCACCCCAGGGATATTTCTACCTACAAATCCCAATATTTAAATATGAACACCACCAGTTTTCTACATAAAGGCAGTGTTTAGGCCAGTGGCGGATCGTTGCCTTTCAAGTAGGATAGGCGACACCTGATGATCCTAGTAGGTTGTAACGTTTTTTGGTTCTTGTTCAACGAAAAATCATCGTCTGCGTAAACAAAGGATGCAAATTTTCCCACGAAGGCACATTACAAATTCAACCACACATGCGAACCGTTTAGATCATGGGCAAATAACTTGTTCTTACAGAGTGACTTTGGGGCCTCATTTCCCCTGTAATAAAATAAAATTTGGTTTTAATCAGCGGTAAGTTTTATACTATCGTAAATAATTCGAGCAGTTGGTGCACTCGAATATATTTGCTAACAAAATTAACATTGTTTTATCTTTATCATTACATACCGAAACCAAATGCCCCTTGTTCCACAAATCTTACAACAATAGTTGTGTGAGTACCTATTTTGCTATCCGATAGTTCTCTGTGTTCGATGATTTTTCAAACGTTCCATCCAACAAATGAGCCGAGTTCCTGAGCAGCAATCAAAACACATTTAGACCTGAACAGCAATAGATATACCTGGATAATCTTCAAACACGTGTACCACCAGCAAGCAATCAAGCTCAATGGGATTACAACATAAGGTTGACTTTCCACTGCTACATGAACACGGTATATATGTCGTAGGCATATTGCAAAAGTAGGCGTTTTATGAAATGCCTAGGCTCTTCGAAAATGACTGGGCTAAATGTAAAATAAAGCAATAAGCAGCATGCTTAGGCGTTTTGCCATACGTCTAGGCATTTTATGAAACGCGTATGCGGGTGTCGGCATATTTTAAAACAATGTCACTCTCCGTTGCCGAAAGATTCTATTAAAGATATAATTGTAGAAGACGATTTAGAAAAAGTAATCGGCGCACCACATAATGACACAAACGACATTCCACCAGAGGATGAAGAAATCGATGTATCTGATTTTACTGAAATTGACGACGTAACGCTTTCAACTGTTACTATATCTACCCCAGAAAATGTGGACAGTCAAGTTTTAAATCCTTACGTTTTGCATGTTTCTGAGATATAGATATTTCATATTCTGTTATACACTTACGTGTTGTATTGTTTGTTTAAATAAAAACTTGTGTAAACGGATTCCTAAATTTTTGATCTCGTTTGTGAGAATAACATTTTGCATTTGTATGTAGGGTAGGGACCGCTGCAACTTACTGGATGATCGCAATAAGGTATGAGAAAAAGCCAAATATGTAGCAACGGAAACATTTTGGTGTGACTTCTCAATGCGTATTCATGCAAATTTGCATATACGATGGTTCGATATGTTTTTCACTATCTGACCAGCTTGCTCTTGTAAGCCCTGAATAATGCCTGCAAAATTTATTGCTCCGTTACAGCAGAGTAATGATTATAAATTTAATGCTAGACCATCAAAATGGATGATTTCCTGTTGACCTGCCTCATTGCTGATGTACAAAGGAGGAAATAAACGGATTGCTCCTGCATAGAATGAAGCTGTTCGGTTGGCTGGCTGTGTTTGTCGCTCTACCAAGTTGCGTTTACATTTGTATTCATATGCGTTTATGTTGGGATGATATACCTCTTTTTGCGTATAAATAGCGCCATTTACCACGAATGGACAAATTGCGGCGGGMAATTGTATGGTCACTGTACAGGGAATTTGGATGCAAATACGCCGCGGAAKATGCYTTGTCATAATATATTTGATACTAAATGCTGTCGCAACCGTTCAGTCTGAAGTTACCGTTACAAGAAATTTGCTATTCATATGCGATAGGTAGAAACCAACAGGTCAGTGGCATTACTAGATGTTTGCATATAAGTTATATGTGTTGCAAGGAAACGAATGATGTATTTCTTTGGTGTGAGAAAGTACATAAATTTTATATTTAATTTTCCTTAGGTCCTAACTCCTGACGTCTAAAAATTGATTATTTAAAAATTTTGCGCTCACATAACAGTGTATTGGTATGAAATAGGGCAAGAAAAATAAAAAGTTTGCACATTTAAACAACATTAAACATGCCGGAAATGCCACAACAGAAAGCGGCCTTTGTCAAAAACAGATCAGTGGACGATTACGTGTTCACAGTAAAATTGGAGAGAAGGCACAAAGATTGTCATGTCTATAGACGTAAAGAAAGCATTCGATATGATAAATCACCAATCTGTACCAGAAATCCTGGCAAAGAAAAAAAGGTCCCCCAATACCTAACCAATAGGGTAATGAAAGCCTGTCTACACGAAGATACAAAAATACAATGGTTTGACCAAACAACCCCGGTAAAACAAAAAAATAGAGGAGTAACGCAAGGATGCCCCATATCACCAAGAATATATACAATGACATCGTTAAAAAAAACTATCGCTCAACTAAAAAATATAACAGACAAGAAAATAAAATAAAACTTCCGTTTATGCATATGCGGATGACCTAGTGGTAATAACAGAGAATGAAAAAATTTGACCGACTTTCTAATTAACGTAGAAGATAACCTAGCAGAAAACGGGTTAACCATAAACTACAACAAAAACAATGTCATGATGAGTGACCCCTTTAGCGAGAAAACGTTAATGATAGGTAGCGTCAGTGATGGGCGCGTAGAATACTCCATGTAGATTACGCCATTATCTACGCGTAAACTATGTAATATTCTACTTTAAAAGTCTACTGTAGAAAATAACTTTATGTAGATAAATAGCAAACTAGTAATATTTAGTACTTTTAACAGCTCCAAATGCCTCAAATGACAGTATTATTTTGTATATTATTATTTTCGTTGTTCCATCGATCGTACCGCGAGGTACGTGAAAAAGAGAACTATATATGTCACTCAATGGAACGGAGTTGATCCGATCACAACCAAACTTGGTATGGTAATAGCCCATGACCTTCTGAGCTCCAATCCGGAGCCCTATGCTGTAGACTCTCACCGTTCAAAAGTTACAGGACATCAAAGTTGCTGCAGATCGCCGTGCACTAACGTCAGTAGGTTGGAACTACGCGTGGACCACGATCGGAACCACCTGGAGTCGATCATAGAACGTTTTTTCGTTTTGGACGATTCCACTGGTTGATGCTTCCTAACTAAACAAAATACTACTTCTTTGTAATTAAAATAACTAGAGCCACGTTAAACAACAATAACTCGTTTCGACATACATTTGTTAGGGTCAGAAGGCACAAGCGTGCTTTGGAGCCCTCAATCGGTCAATGGGTTCTTAAATGACTGTAAACTATGATTTTATTATCTTTTTCTTGTCTATAAACGGAAGGAGACTGGCTATTTCATATGCTACCTATTATACCTAATATACTCGTAGAAGAAAAGACTTCGAAACGCATGTTTTGTACGAAAGAAGTAAGAAAACCGTTTGGGTATTCTGATGACTTACTAAAATAAGTTATGCAAATTTGTAATATAAATATTAAACTGCAGTGCTTTAAAAATTTTTAAGAATTGACCCATAAAACGGGGAAATTAGAACAAAATAATTTGCGCAATACACTTAATATACAATAGCCATAATATACTCGTCTCATATTTTCTACTCAAAATCTACTCCAAAATGCTTTATCTACATTATCTACGCGGGTAATGCAGAAAATTATAATTTACGCGTAAACGCCCATCACTGGGTAGCGTATACAAACTAGGGAGTCGAAATATCAGGTTGACAAACAAAATAATATATCTGGGAACCTACATAACAAGCAAATTCAGTCGCAGAGAAACAGTCAAAGGGAGGACAGAAACCGCGTATAGAGTGACAAGAGCTATACTACCATTTATAGAGAAGCACAAGCCGGAATGGAGCATCTTGAAAAACATATACACACGGTAATCCTGCCCATCATGACATACGGAGTCAAAAGTGCCGCTACTGGCAAAGCTAACAGAACAAGCTTGAGAAACGCAGAAAGAAACGTCGTGCAATTATTGGCTAATGCGTTAAAGAAACCGAAAATCGAGGGACAACAGAACTCCTAGAGGGAAAGACAATCACAAAAAGAATAGAAACATATGTCATGAAACATTGGGAACATACTCAAAGGAGAGAAAAAGACTATATACTACAAAAAGCGTGGAAAATGAACAGCAACAAATTCAGAGTAGGACAACCGTGCTACGCGTGAAGAACAACGGTGGAGGGAATCATAGCAAAATCAATCATAATAGGGATGTTGCTATTTTTGGGAGTGTTTCAAATTGTGCATAAGTACCCTATATAGCCCCGAATATTAAATAATATTTTTTTAAACCATTTAAACGCTTTAAAAATCATGTCTTTAGATTCCGTTTCAAATTTTGCTCTAAAACGCCAATACCTTGTCACCATGACAGCTGTGACGTCACCTGTTCTCAAACACGCTTAAACTGATAAGGCGATTTAAAGTTTATTCGCAATTTATTGCTGTATAATATGAATTCTAAGTTTTATAAGTGTTGCGCGGTGTCTCAGTGTGCATCTACTACAATCAGAACACCTGACAAGTTATTTCCACGTTCGGCAAATGGCAGGAAAATGTGACTTCAGCTTGCTCGCAGGGATCCGGCGCTTGTAGCGACGCAATCAAAAATGTATTATTACTGCAATTTACAATTTGGTTATAGAACTAACAAATATTGATGTATTACTTATATGGAGTTCTTCGCATTTTTTAATTCAGCAGAACAGGAGTTACTATCTAATTACTATTTGTTGCGAAAAAGGTGGCCACTGTAAAAAAGTCAATTTTTGGCAAATTTAAACTAGTTGCCTTAATAAGTCCACTTTCCATCATACAAAAACACCTTTCAAACGTCTTCAAACCGAATCTCGAAGAAATTATTGATTATTACAAAATTATTTTATCCAAACAATGAAGCCTATTGACAGCGTAAACGATGTATAGTAGAGATGTGAGATGTGTCAGTCCGTTCGTACCCGTTCCACGGATCCACATCCGCATCTACCTGCCGAATCTGTCCGGCTATGGATCCAGTTTTGTTAGCTACCGTGTTTAATATTTAAATAAAAATGTAACTAGCTTAAAAATGTTGCGTTCTGTATAGGCACAAGTATTAAATATTTTTACATTTATAAAGGTTTTATATTTATATTTAAGTGCATACAACTACATTAAACATACTTTCAGTAATTTTATGTTTTCTGTTTACAACCTACGTATTAAAAAATCGGATCCAAAATTTACAATGCACTGAACTGCTTTGGAATTTAAAAAAATGTTGTTTTTATACACATATTTGACATTTCATTTCAACTCAGATTTATCGGAACTCTTTTTATAGTTTTGTGTAATATGATTAAAGTAAGTAAAGCAATGTGAACAAATGAAATTGCAGTACAATGCAGTCATAAAGCATTGAATGTTTAATACTAAAGCCCAACTAAGTCTACGCCTTTCGGATCCACTGCACTGATTCCATTGAAGAATCGGCGTCGAACATGTAGTTTGTTACACATCGTTTCACTTCGTGTCGAACCCACTGGAACGGGTCTAACGTATCGGGTCTGCAAGTTGCTTGGATCCGGTGGAACCGGATCCATCTGCGGATCCCGGACTACCCAACTCTAATGGTTAGGAACAAGTGACGTCATGCACTCTTACTGGTGTTCGTTGTCACGTGACTTGAGAGTGATTTAATTACATTTTATTTGTAAAATATTAATAAAATTACGTAAAAATAAGGGTAAATATTGTGATTTCCACCAGATTTTACTTCATAGAAACTACCCTTTTACATTCAAATTATGTTTTTATCTGAATACAGTCAACATCCCTATTGAAGAATAGTGGTCATAAATCGCAAAAGACGAGAAAACAATAAATAAGAAAGTCCTAAAGCTGTATACAATCGCAGACAGCAGCTCGTCTGAAGAACAAGAATAGTGCTACTGAATTAAACTACCATCCAATACGGAGGCTAATAAAAAATATTCGCTGGTTGGATACCCTGAAAACTGCCCCATTCCCGTCTCCAAACCCTTGTAACATACGCTATGTGGGAACCCACCAACAACAAGTGTGTCACCCCTCCAACGCAGCGAAGACGTAGCCCGGCTCGGCGGTATATCCATCAGCGGCAAAAATGCCTACCGTACGCTGGTTCAATCAATCAATCAACAAACAAATTTCAACTCGTGCCTGATTCTTAAAGGATAAGAGCAAAACGAAACCTTAAATAAACTACATCCAAAAAATTGAACTAAAACTAAGCTTTTACAGTAACACTTATTTATCAGAAGGATTTTTGATGTCGTCTGAATCCCAGTTTTAGCACACCAGCTTTCAAACACGAAATAGTCTACCGGTGGTATATTTTTCTATTTCCCTGAGCACAGGGAATGTACACTTTAATTCATCTACCTTCGTAACACTATTGATGGTCACTATTTCTTCTAAACTACGGATAACTCCACTAAGGTTAACGATCATTGCTCTCTGTTATGCTACAAAAATGGGCCTCTGTAGATAGAGATTCTAAATCTCACAGGTAAGATGGCGGCAACTTTGTCATTGTATTCAGAGTGAAACACACTGGGTTTCAATAAATGATAATTATCCATTAAAAATTAGAGAAAGCTGTGGGGTGTTACGGTCTAATTGTGAAGTTATGACTACAGTAAGCCTATTACATTGTACTGTGATGGACTAACAGATGTTTTTAGCCTGTGGCAATGGTAAAATTCACAGTATGAATTTATACTAAGTAGCAGTGACGTTAGCTCCAATACCGGGTATTTTGCGGGCAAAGTTTCCTAACCTAGAAATTGTGAACAGCTAAATTGTAGTTGTATTATGCTAGTTGGAAAAGACGTACAAACATTATACTAGAGGATTAGATGGAGATTGACTGTGCAGACTTTCAAATTTGCGAAAATATAATTAAATTTATAATATAATGTCTTAAAGTTGGTGACCGCAAAAAGGGGGTTATAACGTTATAACAAAAAAAAAACAAAAATAAACCGTAAATTGTTCGAAAATCTTTGTAAAACCATCAATTTCGTGGCTATAACTTCAACTACAACTTTCATTATAGTATATTGTTCTTATTGTAGCTTGCCAGCAGTTGCAAAAGGGCGACACAAAGAATTCAGAAATCGACGCCGCACGCGTTGCATGAATCATTTGTAGAAGCCCTGAATAATGACCATGTAATAGGAGGACATGACATAGGAATATTTAAGTTAAACTTTAGGTACTTAATTTCTTAAATTAAGTACCTACTATTTCACAAGTTTCGTTTATCTTTTAAGTATTTTTCAACTTACTTGACTTGACGAAACTTAAGGTCGCTTAGAGCAGACAAACAAATAAATGTGTGGTAGTACCTAAGCTTCATTATTATTATATTAGGATACGTGCTTTTATTTTTATTATACGGTAATTTTGCACTTGTGACGATAAACTCAATGGGTGGTATTTGTAATGAAAATAAAACATAACATTTAACCAGTAAACGGGAAATTGTGTCACACTATGCTACTTATTAAAAAATTATACACTTAACATGGGATGCCACCTACCTGCAATCCGTAGGATTTTAAATTCGCCGGCAAAACAGAGACGCTACCGAATAGTTTGTATCGAATCCTTACTTGAGCTATCCGTGTTCTGTTCTGAACTATAAAACAGTTGAACTAAAAAATCAGACACTTCTACAAGAGCTAGTAAATAAAACGAATGATATGAAGTTTGCAATTGTCATGTTGCCAGCTTCAACATGACAAAGTAGAATTATTAAAAAATATTTTTATGAAGTTTCCCATATTTTCTTGCGCAGAAGGCGGCAACCACACAAAATATAAAAAAACCATTATATAAAACTCCTTGTCGCACTCATTCATTATAACGTTGCCCCTTATAAAACTGGTTTTCTAATATACCTACTATTTAGATTTGTTTGACTCCTTGGTATTGTGTGGCCAAAAAAACGCCTTCATTAAGACCGAAGCGTATGAGACTACTTATTTCTTGTATGAATAATACTAATTGTCGCATCTTCCACTCTTTCCTCCGTCTGTTGTTTTTTAACTAGGAATCTAAGCAAGGGAGCCTGGAGCTCGGGACCCCCTAGTGCTTCGAGGCCACTGGAGGTCCGCCGGCCGCTTCATTCGCCGCTGATATAATAATAATAATCTCTTTATTCACATCATACAACTACAATTGTATATAAAACACGTCAAAATATAATAAAACATAGACTTACATTAAAGAAACTAAGAAATCTGTAGTGCAAAAACTCGTTTGTTGTATAAAAATTAAAAAGCATTTGAAGTCAGGTATGTTTTAAACTTTCGTTTTAGAATATTGACCGGTAGCATTTTGATTTTGTTTGGAACATCGTTCAAAATGTTTAGTGGCAGATGCGTGACATTTTTTAATATGCTTGTTTTATTTGAATGGCATTGCAAAAGGTAACTATTAGTTATACCTCTCGTTTGGTAGTTATGTGACTTTTCTAATAACTCGAAAAATGTCGTCTAACGAACAGTACACACTCCAAAATATAGATACTCGCTAAGGTAAGTATATTGTTATTTATAAATATTTGTTTGCAACTATTCCTTCGTTTCAGGCCAGAGATACCCTTAACACATCGCTTCTGGACGACGAAAATATCAGCCGCGGACGACGCATTGCCCCAGAATATCACCCCATATATGATGTAAACTACCCTATTCACGTGAAAGTCGCCCGCTTTGACAGAACAATATTAAAAAGTACATAGAAGCTCAACTTCAAAGAACGAAATGCGAACACGGTAGCAAAAATTTCGTAAAGCTTTTTTTTACTACATTTTATCATATGCACTCTGAAAAATGACTTACTTGTGTTGACAAATTTTTAATTGTCAACATAAAATTTTTGCATGAACATAGAGAAATTGCTGTTTGTAGTAAACTTTTGTTGCTCTAACAGTTATCAAATGCTTGTAGTTACTCACTTTTWCTTTAAATACTATATTGTTGTGGCAGCAGCGTACTAGTAATTCGAACAAATCGTCCCGCTWATCAGCTTCARTGATTAACGTTATAATCCGAATCGGTAAAGATCGGTACATAACGTGCCCCGTTCGTTAGCAATAGCATAATGTTTTTGTCGTACCTCGTACGTCTTTCGTTGTAAACGATAAACATGTGATTTCGCCATTTCGGTTTTTGTTTTCCATCTTTCGGTGTATGCTAGTGTCCCATGCACTTGGATAAATATACGGTAAGTACACTTTATTCGGTAATTATTTTGTTACTATCAAAGTAATTGCGTGGCTGTATGTCTTAAGTTGTAGCTAGATTATTTGATAGGTTAAGTTAACCTATAAGATCACAAAAACGTTATACACAAGATAGCTTTGTTAAACTATATTTGATCATTTTTACAGAGTGTATCTACTGCATGGCTGCTTTGTTTCGTGATAGCGATTATGGCGGAATATCACAAGTTTACGGAATCATGGAATATATTCTGCAGCAGGACTGCTTTGCTTCCCGATAACGATCATGGCGGAATATAAGATATTCTGGAAACCATGGGATCTTGGTATTGCACACGCACATAAATTATTGTTGGTGAGATTTATTTTCCTTTATTTATTTGAGTCAGTTTTACTTTTACTGAAATAATTCGAATATATTTCATTMATATAATGATAATATCTTACTTTTKCAAATACCTACAGGTTATGTAAAAAGTTACATAGGAACGAAAGAGCAAATGATAATAGGTACAACATTTATTTGCAACAATATCTACACTTCAGCTTCAGCTGTTAGAAAATTTTAAATATCTAAAATGTTCCAAAAGAATAAACAATTCGAATAGTAACAGCTTTGTCTAAACGTACATTGATGTTAATCTAAATCATGTCTATGCTGTGCACAACATGAGGAAATGTTGTTATACATCACATATATTATCATTAGCTTTCTCTTTCCTATGGAATTTTGTAGTCTACTGGGGCGAATGCATTTCAAATGAAAAATTAGGTGTGTACATTACATAATATATTTTACTAAATACGCCAATTCTTATATTGGAAGTAGACTAAAATTTGCTGAGATTACTTATGGCTTAAGTTTTTGCATGACAGACTAAAGATAATAGAGGGTATTWAAAAAATTCGTAACTATTATTGAATATTTTTAAAAAGTTTTTTTTTTGTTTTGATTAAGTTGGTTACTTAATAGTCTGAATAATAATAATCAGTAAGTAAAAGTTGATGTGTTTGTTGATATTAATATGGAATGTTTAAAAACTATTACTATTTTTTTCAATTGTTCCCATAGTTCTCATACATAATAGACATGGGCACCATTTGAATAAATTTTACTTTAAAAAACAATAAGTTAAAGATTATACTCTCCTTGTCCGAAATCTTAATATTTTTGTTTCATTTTAGGGGCTTGAAGAGTTGCAGACGTCAAGTTTACAACCAACTCATTATTTAGATTATTAGATTATTTAGATAATATATCAGATAGTTAAGTAAGTGTGAATTATTTATTTATTATATTTTGTATATTTTACACAGTCACTAAAGTTTTCAAGAATTTTTATTAAATTTTAAGTATTTGGAATTTCAACAGTAAAGTAAGGTAGTATCGGGAGCTATTTGAATAAATAAGTACACTTCAGTTTTGTTACATTTTGAAGAGAAGTTTTCTTTTATTGTTGAACATCTTTATACTGTTAAATATTTGGAGCACTAGTACGTTTTTTAGATTGAGAAAAGTTAAATTTTGTGTTTTATTGACTTCTGATAAGTGTATTCCCATATCTACTAATAAGTAGATACAAAATCTTATTCTATGTTTTAATGTAAAAGCTTTATAATAAATCAGGTTCCTTAAAAAGCATGTTTTTATTATTGTTACATAGTTCTTCTTCGAGATAACTCTGATTTTCTTGTTTGCGTAGCAGGCTTTTTGGTTTCAGAAGAAAACTTCTGTTGTTATTGTTTTTATCGTTTATTCTTGTATATAGGTCTGGTGCTAGGGTTTCGTAACGGACCGTTTTATATACTTATGTCTATATATTTCAATAAACAATAAAAATAGCACACACTTTATTATTGTTATTGCTATTATTGTGTACTCCAATTAATAGGTACACAAGGTTAACAATAACAATAATAATAATAATAAAGTATATGGCATTTTTATTATTTATTTAATGTATATAGACATAAGTGTACAAAATGGTCAGATATGAAACCCTAGCTCTAGACCTTATATATGAAAATAAGAGATAAAAGCAGTTATAAGTTATTTTATTTTATTGGTATTATTATTATCACTATTATTATTACTTTTATTATTATTATTATTATTATTATTATTATTATTAAGCGATAGCAAGTACAAAAATATTGCTACTTACTAGAACACATTGCCTACTTTGCCACAAACAACAAAAACTAGTTGCCGTAAGAGCTTAATTTGCAACCCCGACTAGTTTATCACTCCTGGTAACTGGTCACCTATACAAGCAATAAGAAAACGCAGAAGTTACCCGAAATGTTTAGTATTTGTAACCGTGACAGGTATTTTGTTGGAGATACTGAGACCGTCCACAACTAAAACAAATTGTTACGCTAACAAATATTTTAGTTGTGTCCAAATGCAATGAGATTTCTTGTTGTAGTAGCTAAGACCCGATTAAAGACAACAGAGTCATTTTTCAGAGTGTGCTAATGCAATATGAGCATGTTCCTGCTAATATTTTTTTTAAATAGTTTATCCTGAAAAAATAATATTTTGGGAGCTGGTTGAATGTAGGATTATCTGCTCCTAAAACGGACATGGAGCGTTGTTTGCTTAAAGTGTTGTGTACTTATGGATTGTTTAGTTACGTATTTCATGCTACATCGGCTATACGGAATAAATACTATCTGCTGTGATTTTCGCTTTAATCATTTGCTCTTTGCACACTATATCGATACGGTTTGTACGCAAACGGTAGTGTAAACATTAGTCTTGGTTAGAGCGCCCATTTGCGTGCATTCGACGGAAAATTTCAGATAATTGTATATTCAAGTTATAAACAGCCCAGTAACTTTGTTGTAATTGTATCTACATTGAGTGGTCCAAATACCTTTAGGCATAAAAGAGGATAGCATCGCTGAAGATTAGCGATTGATTTCAATAAAATATAAAACAGTTGTTTTAATTCTTATTTGTTGGCTGGTTGATTTTCTTGCAGCTAAATTTGTTCTGGGATCCGCTTTGCGAATAAAGTCGACGAACTAGAGTATTTGCATCTGTTACATTAAACACCTGTGATTTAGAAAGGACTTAGTAGTCTAATAAATGCAAGCATTTGGTTAAAACTACACGCATCTATGGATGGAAAAAGTAGACATGCGATCAGTTATTTATGTTGATGGCTGTACGCATGACATTTTTAGGCCAACCGCGTACGGTGCTATAGCTATGCCAAATACGAACAAAAAAACAACCCTGGGAAAACATTTAGTACAAAAATATTACTCCATTTAGCAGAATACCAAAATTGAGCTTAAGTTGTTATAAATTTATTTATTTCTTAGTGTTCATTAAATATCTGCAGTATACCTAACAGTAGATTCAAATTTTAAACTAACATTTTAATTTAGTATAATTTTCTACTATTTCTAACTTTTCTTATTCGTTGTTCTAATAATCAGTAATAAGTATTTCTAAATATATTTTCACATTGTACTAACGGAATGAGTTATAAAGAAAAGGTTTGTTAACATTCAAAGTACGAGTTTTGACAAAAGGATATTATAATGTGTGTAAGTATAATAAACTTACGCTCTAGGTTAAAATAACTGTTTTAATCTCTCTACCCAGGACATATCTTTATAAAGAAATATAAAGGTAAAAGATCTAGGGAAATTTTGACTATGCTATATGGAGCATGCAACGAGAATGTTCTAATTAATATCCCGATACCTTCCGTTGTCTTGTCCATTACTAATAAAGCCCGAATGTCAATACCGCCTGATCCACAATGTTACCGTTATTTGTCGGTACGTTGTGAAACCCGTAATTCAATCTGGCCATTTACACCGTCAATCAATCTCAATCAGTGTCTTGGTTGATAACTAACTACTGTAAATACAAGTGCTTCTAGGTAGGTTATTTCTTTTAGTAAGTATTTGTTTGACGTATTTACCATTACATCGTATTCCGTTTCGTTTTCCTTTGAAGTAGCATATAATCATTACTAAAAGCAGTTATCGAATGGAATTTAAATAAGCGACGTTTGTTATTTTAAGTAACATACGCTGTAAAGGAACATCTTATTTAAAAGAAATTAAGAAGAAAGCAAATTAAAGACAGCATCATTCTAATTTGACTAAGTAAATACAATTAAGCGWTATGTTAGGAGTTGTTGTTTACGTATTGCGTGCACTAGATGTTTTTAGTGCTGGTAACTGGTTTAATGAGTTGGTAATGGCATATACTTAATATACAAACTTTATGTAAGTAATATAAGTAGTTTTGGAATGAATACACTGGTAATTGTTGAATTATATGAGTATATCCATAAATTGCGAAATAACTTATTTATAACCGAAGAAGTTTTTACGCAGAAACACAGTTCACTGATGACAATATAATAGATTCTTATTCTCTCAAAAATTAGGAATATGCCATTAAATGTTTGTGTATTTAGTTAATGAAACCCAATGAAATAATAGATGAACATAACCGATTTTGTTGAGGCAGGTGGTGCGAAGGAGTGTGTAAATAATTTTGGTTAAAACTATTGTAAATGTGTACGAGATGAACAATGAAATACAGTTTTTAAAGTCAAAATGTAAATCACTGATTGGTCGAACCAACCCAGCGTACGGTAGGCATTTCTGCCGCTATCGGATATACCGCCATGCCGATCGAATACGCTGGGTTGGAAGGGCGACGCGCTTGTTGCCAGTGGGCTCCCACGTATAGCGCATGTTACTGGAAACGGACTATTGGAATGGGAAAGTTTGCAGGTGCACCAAACCAGTGAATGCTTTTCTTAGATAATTCTCTGATGTTGGCTTAGCTCCGTTCGGATAAGCTGCTGTCTGGAGTTGTGTACAGATTTAGTACCTCTTTATTTTTTTCTTTAACCTTTTGCAAGTGTCTTGTTGAAGTTGCTCTTGAGTGATGGTGTCCACACTTTGGGTGATTTAGTGCTGTGTTTATTCTGTTCGCTTGCTGGGGCTCCGTGTACATTAGTTATTTATCGAATGTTTTTTAGGACTGTCAAGATTTTCTGTGGCTGGGCTCCTTTCCATGTCATCCTGGTTTCTGAAAAATACTATTGCGCTGTTATAGTAGTTTCTTCATCCTCCGTGAAGTGGGTCAACAATGTTTATCTGCTCCTCAGTGTCCTCCGTCCCTACAATGCTTTCGTCCGGTTGGATTGTTATTGTTTCCCCCTATTCCATATGGACTACTATTATCTCTATTTGTTTTCCTCCCCAGAGGTCATTTAGGAGAGCTGCGATTCTGTCAGCTCTTTCCACTGACTTGTATTTTGGTCGTAGTTCTTAAACAGTTTCTTAGTAATAAGTTGAATATAAGGTGCTTTCGTGAAGAAACATTCTTAATTAATTAGGTAGTTTGCAGATATAGAGTTTAGCTGATCATTGCATCAAAAATTCAAAAATAATTATTGCTTAGATCAAAACTACATATTACTACTACGCGTCATTTGGTTATTGTTATCATGCTGGGTAAGAGAAAACTTTTGACTCCTAAAGACAAAACTGATAATATTATCGTGGAAGGTGAAATATGCAGAATAGATGCGAGAAAACTGCCTCAGAAGCAAGTATAGCAAGATATAAAAACCAACCTATGTCTGGAAGTAAATACTTAAAATTGTACTTTTTAAAGCTTCTGATGGATGCCTATAAAACTTTTGCCAACGGAACAATATAACTTTTAAAACTTTTGTGTTAAATTAGCCGATATTGAAGAGTAGATAAGGATATTGCAGGTGATATTAAAATGATTACCCAAAAGATATAGGTACAAAGCGCTAACAGAATTGGAATGGGTAGTGATTTAAAGGAGCCCATTTAAACAAAGGACCTTTGGAATAGATGTCAAATAAAGAAGACTAGATGAAAAAGGAAAATACAAATTTGGTATTGTTTTTGGGCATGCAATTACAAAATGACTGACTGACAACCACTAAATCAAGGGATTATCCAGAATTTCAAGGTAACGTATAGAAAATATCTGTTAAGAAAGCTACTAACCTTCGGTAACAGCGAAAATTCTCACCACTGCTTGCCTCACTATAGATATCAGCAGCTTGTATAGTTTACAACTACTACTACAATTTTAAAATGTTTTGAGAAGGCGGGACTCTCGAACATTGTTCAACATAAAGACGCTTTCAACAAGGAATATGAAATTCAACCATTCGCTGAATTAACAAACATAAAATCGTATTGACTGAAAATATAATTTCGGTATTCAGTGAATTCAGTAACTTGAAATGTTACCAAAATGTAAACCTTAGATTTTGCACGCAAAACAAACAACAAACAAACCTCAATTGAAAAAGACTTATGTAGCATAACTAAGTACAATTATATTTAAATAAATGTTTATAATAATCAATATCCCAGTTGTTGTAATTTATATTCTTATTATTAATAATATGACCATCTATGTAGTATATTTTCATGGTTTTTATTCTACAAGACGAACCAGAATGAGCCTCTTAACTTCTAATCCTCTCCATAATGGTAACCCCTCTATAAGGGTCGCTTTTACAATTCATATTTGTGCACGTTATTCAGAGATTATACTGTACTTCATAAAGATAACAGAACTGACTAGTAACACTAACACGTTTACTACCCAATTGCCGTCGAAGGAGATAGTGTTTGATAGCTTTGTAAGATTTTTGAAATGTTGCAAAATAATAATACAGTTCGCAATTATTGCAACATAAAATTTCAGTGCAATATTCGTTGTAAGATTCAATTGTCGCAAATAAGTTTATTGTATTATTGGTGCACTAGACAAATTCTTAAGCGCAGGGAAGGTTAAATAGCATTAGGGAATATATGGGCTAATCCAATTATTTAAATAAAGGGTGAGGTTGAGAAAATGATTCTAAGGTGAGAATCCTGTGACGCCCAAAAATACAAATCTTTGATGAGAACAAATTTAGTACAAATTGACCAAGGGGTTTTTCTTTGCTTTTCTCAGAACGTATTTTGTTTATCCTAATCTACAAAATGGCCTATATTATTTAGGATGTGAGACAAATAGCTTTTTGTAATGTACTGTTTCATTTTTACGCAACAGTTTTGTTATACGTTAAAAATTACATATTAATGCTAAGGGGATCGTTTGGAATACTTTTCCCTTCTAAACTGTAATTGTTGTAGATGAATTCAATTTATAGATAAGTCAGGTAACTGCCAGGGATATATTTAACACGAAAATTAACGATTACATACCTAGATAACCGCGATCCAATACAAGTGTAAGAAAAATATTCTGACTAACTTGCACATACTTTAAAGTACGTAAAAAGGCGTTTATTCTGTCAGAGCAGCATCCGTGGCCGAACAAGTTCGCAGCGCTTGAACCAATCAAAAGTCACGGCTTTTCCTGAAATTCACGCAAGTTAGACACCTCTGATAGAAATGGCACGGACAGTCCATATGTCATCTTCAAAGTCTACAGCAATCACAGAAGCGGAGTGTTCTAAAGCTACAACCTGCTTGGATGTTGGATATGAATTCAAAGGACGAGCGTCGTGATGGAAGTACATGTTTCTTGCCACTAACACAACCTGAGAAACAGCTCCCTTCAGAATTCAGAGCTTCAGCTTTACAGCATATTCGTGCACGTGCACACTGTTTACGTTCTCGGTTTCAGTTCTCTTTATACTAAACTTAGACATATTAGGCAGGCTGCAAGCGGTATCCATGCAGATGGATATAGACTCCGTCCAATTAATTTGAGTTCAAACTGACTATACGATAGCTTGTATCAAACTTGAGATTCAAGGACAGCAACTTACCTATATTTACATTAGTAGAAGTTCTACCTGCAAACAAAGGTTTCATTAGAACAGTACAAAAACCTATTTTTGTATTTATACATATACGGTAACGTCGCATTACTTACACCGCGTCCTGGAATCCTGCAAGAGCAGTTTGTTTAAAATAATAAATACTCGTTTATAATTCCACCCTCAATGTAAGAATATCTAATATTAACCCTTGAGCTGAACGAATAAATAAAGAAATATGCCTGTTATATGTAGAACATTTTTTCAGGTCGTTGGTAGTAAATGAGGAATAAGTATATACAGGCTGATCAGTTAAGGTTGGACAGCGGCTGTATCTTGGCAATTAATCGTGATAGAATCTTGTGGTATATTTTTTTAAGAAAATGTGGCTACCCAGATTTATTTCAAATAATATGAAGTATGTAAGTTTGCCGCTAGTGGTGCATTCAATATCACATATCAAAGAATCGTTTCTGTCTCCAAAAAGTTATGTTTATAGTCTACGTTTATTTCTGAATAAATTTTGGTTTGAACATTTTATGTAGTCCCTATGATAACACAACAGGAGGAATAGAAGTTTCAAATCTTCAAAATGGCATAATTTAAGTATGGTCTAACCAAATAGAATGAATAGTTTTAAAGTGAATTTTATGGTTTTCACTATACAATAAAATAAATTTATAGCATCTGTTTGACAACGGGAGGCGTTGATTATAAGAACTTCGTAGTTGCTCAAATATCTTCAAAAAATCATATGCAACCCTATAGACTTGTTTCGTAGTTGTTATAGCTCATTAACCAAGTAAGATAAATTTTAAAACCGGAGGTCTTTATCTTTTTTCATTTATAGTAAAAAGACCACGAACCTGCCTTTTGGTTCGGCTATTTTTTTTCCTTGAAATAAAATTAGGTTATATTAGAAAAAGTCACAAGTGTACTCGTAAATTACGAATATTTTCTGGCGTGTCCAATATAAAAAATATAATACCGAATACTTCTGGAACTAGCTGACGGTTAGGTACTGAATGGGTCTTGTAGTTACTTATTTCTAAGTCACTCAGTAGCCCATGACCGTTCCTTGTCATATGTAACCTTATCGAATAACAGCTTTCATCCTAAATTACACATTGTTTCTACTAATATCACATTTGGTTACCGTACCTCCTTAGAGGAGTTGATAACCAGTCATTCTCAGTGTCACTGATCGGTTTTTGTAGTAACTACATATTAGTCCTATTATTGCTTACTGTAGCTAATGAGAAAGCTATTCAAGTTAGAAATATAAAATGCAAAACACATTGTATCTTGGTCAATAAACTACTTATAATATATTGAAAATTGATAGAATACAGTCAACAAACTGACACTACAAAACACAATACAATGGTGACGACGAGTTTTTCTTGTTTTTCATTAAGAAGGAGTAAAAATAAGGCATACACGGTAATGACACAAATTAAAAAAGACAAAAGTCGGCATCCAATTATGAAGCAATGTTTATTATATAGGGTAAGGTGAAAAATATTTACAAAAATTCACTTTGTGAAATATTTTTACACACCCACTATGCTATTTTTAAGTAGTTCGAAAGGCCTACAATTACGGTTATACAAATATACAAAAATAGCTAAACGCAAAACCTTTCTTTACTACAACCAAGAAACGAAGAAAAATATCGACATTCGGTTTCCAAATATATCTTGCTTCATTAATGAGCTATAACAGCTAACAAAAGAGTCTACAGGGTTGCATTTGATTTTTTAAAGATACCTGTTTGAGCAATTATAACATTTTTATAATTATCGCTTCCTGTTGTCAAACAGTTGCAACAAATTATAAGTTATTTATGTTATATTGGAAACATAAAGTTCACTTTAAAACTAGCCGTTATTCGTTAAATTCGGTTAAATCACACTTGAGTTATGCCATTTCGAGGATTTGAAAATTCTAACCCTCCTGTAGTCATTATCATAGCACTTAGAAAAAAAATAATGAGTTTATATTAGACCAACTCTTTGGAGAAAAAAAAACAAGTCTTTGTCATATTAAATGCGCCATCTGGCGGTGAAATTATGTACTTTATAATATTTTAAATGAAATCTGTATGGCCACATTTGTTTAAAAAGAAATTAAGCGCAAGATTATTAGCACGGTGAATTTCCAAGATACACCCGCTGTTCAGCTGATCACCCTGTATTAGTGCGTCATTTATACGGAGAGCCCAATCACTGCGTACTTCTTCATAAGTCAAAAACTGTTAGTAATTGAAAAACATGCGGCACTGATTGATATAGTAATATTATATACGAGTAGTAATTTTTAATTGAATTCAGTTGGTGCATTCGGTGCTATGTGCAAGGAATTTTAACGGACAGTTCTTCACCTTGATATTTTCATTTGAGTGGAAAGGGGTACACCATACTGTTACTGGCTGTGCGAAACACCTAATTTTACATTAAGACAAAATTAATGACAAAGATCTGGCTCAAACTTTTTTCAATCAGCTGATCATTTATAGAATCACTGTTATAAACATGTTGTTTTAGTATTTTAAATAAAGTGAAAACCTCAACTGTAGGGTTTAGTTAATTCTGAAAATGGCCGATATTAGATTTTATATCTACAAATTTTTTCTTTAGATAACAATAAGTCGGAAAGTACAGGTATAAACAGCTAACAAAATAAGCATAAGCAGACTTTTACAGGTATTGTACAAGTAAGGAGTGGGTTTTTAAACCAGAAAATATATTTACTTATTGCGTTGGGTATCGCATAATCGAGGTTCACTGCTTCCTGTTAGATATTAATTTAGTTTTCACAGTTCAGAGCAACCTGTTCAAGATATTTTTATTTTCTAACAGCATTCCGCAATTGACAGTTTGGTAAAAAATTTACCGACTAGCAATTCTAAAACCGGTTGTCCGCATAAGTTTATGTAAAATACGAAAAGGCCGGTCCGATGGCATAGTACCGGAATATATTATATATGCGTTTCTATAACAGTTAGCTGCTTTTAGGTGTTTCCATGAGAGTATTAATTATTAATGAATTGGTTTAACCTCATGTTACTGGATTATTATTGTAAAAGGTTTAATAATGGGTCAAGTTCTTATCGACATTGGTTGCTTTGGAAGAAAGACAAGAGAATAAAATCGCACAACAATACATGAGAGGACCTAGACAAATCTCAATTTTCAGAATAATACCTATCCCTATTTTATTACAGATTTGGTCCGATGTTCGGACAACTGAAGAATACCAATAGAAGAATTCTTTATCACATCTTTATTTTACATTAATTTTTCTCCTCCGAACGACAAGGTATAATAGTGATGTGGCATTTTCTATCTTTATAAGGTTCTTTTACGCACAAACAAACAACTTTGTATTGGTTCCTTAAGGCCCGATTACTAAAAGACTGTGTTGTTTACACCATGAAATCACAACACATTAAAGTTTAAATTTTGAATTTGTACGCAAACGCTGTCTCGCGGTTCCACTTTACCTTGACGTCAGTACATAGTAAAACCATGATTGCAAATCCCGCAACCATCAGTTTGAAGAACTGTGAGTTACACAAATGTCGTAGAAGGTGCATAGTTGTTGACACCTCTACATTCAAAATAATAAAACCATTAAGCAAGTATCAGTATTAGGGACTTTCGTTTTTTCTTAGGCTGCATGGTTTATTCACCTTCTCCAGATACACATGAAGAATTTCAGTTTTAAATACAGATAGCATGCGTGGTAAAGATCAATAGCCATTGTTCGCGTCAGTTGAGCAGTAAGAGGAATGGTAAAATAACAAATAGTCTTCTGATGATAGATAACAGTTGGATGAAGCTGGAGTGTTTTTATAAATACGTTGCAAATGTATTGTACTCGCATATGCAAAAAAAGGGATGCAATTTCCCATAATATAATTCGTAGGTGGCCATATTAGGAATCATACTGTAACGTTTCTATTTTAACTTTTTTTACGGCAACTTAAAAAGTATAACCTTTGGAGTTACACCACACTGCCCCGTCCTTAAGAATCATTTCGTCCAGAAATAACGACTGACTCATCTTCAGGTTGAATTCAGATCGTGCTTTTCCAGTGTTCCCAAAAAGGGGAACGAGCGACCAATTATCACAATAAAAAACCTCACGTCACTGTAGCATTACTGCGTCMTCAGATTGGCAGTGTCTAAGCAGATGGGATTATTAATCGCAATATGTAAATTGATACTTGAGTAACGAAGACCATCGTGAAGCAGAAAACCCTGAGTTAACATCTCGGTGGCAACTGCGCACATCTACTGGCCATGCTGCCACGTGCCGTGGTGAAGCTGACAAAGTAATAAAGATTGGAGCAACTACTTTTAGTCTTCGCGTTGCTAGTTGCTTATATTGAAGAGAACGTCATCCTTGGAATTGACATCATGAATCCGCATAGTTTCTGCCCGGACCTGAAGGAGCGAATACTCAGAGTTGTAACAGACGAACTCACCCTATATCMCCMGGGAAATAKATGTGCACAAATAGCTTTAGCAGATGAAGTCATTTTACCGGAGAAAAGTGGGCTTCTGATAACTGCCCAGATGGAAGGGTTATTCCAGAAGGGTGCCGTTGCCATGCTTCAGCCGAGACGCGGAATCTTGGGATATAGTAAAGGAAAACTGCGAAGACATCTTGTAGTTCTTGGTAAGAAAAGCTCACCTAATGAATATGAATTGCCACCTAGTAAAGTTAAGAATAGGTACCAGTCTGAATCGCTGCTCATCTATCACGTTTGTTTGTTCCCCAGAGAAAACGAATATAATGAATGCGAAATGTTTTTCAGAAGTAGAGAAGATGATGAGCTCTGCCTATCGTTCTCAAAAAAAAAATCACAGCAGAACCAGTAAAACACTGATTTCTCAGTATCGACTAACGAAGTAGAAGATAGGCAACAAAACGGGAGGAAGTCGAGAAAATCGTACAGCAAATAAAGCGAGAGGGAATCATAGAGTCATCTAGTGGAATTCGCCGTTCCATTATACCATACATCACTTTTAAAGCTACAAACACAACAGGCACGTACGAAGTTGGTGATGAGGTCTTTCCTGAATGTTATTAAAAAAAAATAATAAATAAATAATAAATAATAATAAAAATAATCCTTCTACCTTTGTGCTATTGTTTTTACCTAACCCATAGAAACATTTCATCACACTTTAATGTAGTAAGCGTTTGTTTAGAGAACGACTTGTGTCAACAACTAGTTTGTCACGGGCCAATAATGTCTGCTGGGGCGGCCAAGCAGATCTCAGGTTCGACTCCAGGCCAGGGCAAGTAACAAATTTTTTACATTACAATTATTTGTAATGTACAACTGATAACGGAGACCCTAAAATTTAAGACGTAAATGTTAATCATGTACTTCCCTTGTGATTGTTTTGTCCTTAAAGCAGCTTGGTGTAATATTTTGAAAAAATGCATGCGAGTCCTTAAAAATAATTGTGTTCTATAATCTGGCTTATTATTATTACTGATTCATTAAATAGATAAGCTTTGAAGGAATTTTGAACGACTGGCGAAACCATTAAGTGTAGAGTTAAAAATTTTCCATTTGCACCACCAGCGCGACGAGGCGCAACGTTCTTCAAAACTCATTTCATTTCGCATTCCTAAGTCATTCGAGAGGCACTGCTGGAAGCATTTGTTTAAAATTGCCGAATAATCTGGAAGTATTAGAGTTTGCGGAGTGTTGACTGTTAAAGTTGCTTTTCCAGTGTTTGCACTGATGCAATCGATCGAACGCAGGCAAACAATGGCGGAAAGCTCAGTTTGTTTGCTTTCGCTCGCTTTCATATAGCGGCTGCGATTTGCACAAGCAACGCAGAAATATATTGTCCTATGTAGTCATATGAACGAACAACATGGATAGCAAGCTGTCTAAGCGAAAGCATTTTCATAAAAGTTGAAATAAGGAGCACTTATTTCAGTTTGTCTAATTCATAGCCAGAAGGTAAATACTATACTAGGATACTGGTTCCGTTTACCAATCTCTAAAGGTATAAGTTTTACATTCTAAATTATAGACCAGCAGCCAAATTTTGGGTTTCACATTTTTGTAGAACAATATTAGTGGTGTTTATGTACGTACAAGTTGGACCTAGGGAGCGTATTTCTTTCACAGTTACATTTGAAAATACGCAAGACTAACTTAAGTTAACTATCTTCGAAAAAGGCAATGATAAGTGCATTTGATTGGCAAAATAAAATGCCTCCTATTGATATATACAGTGAACGTTTTGTTTAGTAAATAAATGTCACTCGATAATTTCAATATTCCTTGTGAATTCAGTTTGATTTATACATTGCGAGTAAAGCATGAATAATATCTTTTAGACTAGCTGAACTGACGGATATAATCTTTGTGCTGGAAGAATGTCAGAAAAATCATTTGTTGGCATCAGGAATTTACTAACAATGGTTACCTAATTTACGCCATTATCAAGAAAACGCATCCTCAAATGTTACCTTAGCGATTTGTCGATACAGGAATAGTGACATACGAAATAAGAAATGAGCGTAGTACAAGAAATTTACATAAATCAGTTGTGTCATTTGCACCATATTTAGCTATACAAAGAAGCATGATTTTAAGGCACGCAGGTGTTTTATTTGTGAGCTCTTGACGAAATGACTGAAAACTTCTACTACAAAGAGATTAGACAATGAGACCTGTACTAGCCCATAGTGTCGGAAGATTTAATCAAATACGGGGAATTGTAAAAACTTATGTCTATTGCAGTTCTGCAACAATTCCTGATTCTCCTTCTAGAAGCAAGTTGCGCTGGCCTTCGTCAAAAATGGGAACATTATGATATTTTTTTTTAAATAAACGACAATGTTTTCCATATGACGCGGATATRGWTTGGGGAGGGAAAGTTAACTGTGAAAACTGACTGCCAAATGCGTCGCTATTTATTAAGCAGCCAAGAAAAGCCTTCTCGGATATTAAAAGAATCCATCATGTCTTGAATTATTTTCGATTGTGCTACACAAGATGATATTGATTTATTTATGTGAGTACAACAATGCCTTTTCTCCAAATTCCTTTATTCTAAGTACGGTAACTGGTTTCGAGGTAATTAATGCTACCTCATCCTCGGACCATTGGCTACAAAAAAAGCATCTACATACATTCAAATTTTACAATCAATTTGCCACCTGGACATTTAAGATCTTAGCGATTGGCACAAAATTATCCGCTGTTTGTAAACCATCTTTTAGATACTAAACACACTTTCGAAATTAATAACAATGTTGTTATTTTACATATGAGTAAAAGGGCCAATTAGTAAATTCATTAGAAATTTTAGAAATAATAAGGTCCGGTAAATGTCCTGACGAAATAGCACTCAAATCTCAAGTAAACTCTGAACCTATACAACTGATTAACAGTCTCTTTTAGAAAAAGTTTAACGTTCAGGTGGCAATGATGTTTATGTCAAATTAGTAAGGTCAGAATGACAATAGTTTATTGTAAGCTAAATTCTAAATAGATTTATGCTTCTTTTTGTAGCCGATGGTACGAAAAAGGCATTATTGTACTCACATAAATAGTTATTATATTTACTCCAAAGCAGGGTCCACTTACTATTTGACATTGATTTGTGAGGATAGATGCCAAATTTATGAAAACTTCCATTACTAATTTCTAGCGAGACACGAGTCTTCGCCTGACAAGTGTTCGGCGTTCATTCGTATCGGTTTCCACCGTTTACGAGAGGTTTTCGCCCAATAATCGCGTTTATCGATCTCTTAAAGTTTTGGTGTTAAACCTGTTCCGTTGACCAAAAATTTCTTCCACGGCAGAAGATTCTAAATGCTTATCGTAGGATGTAGGCTAGAGTATATGAGTACATGTAAAAATACGTTCTGTTCCAAAATATTGTATTCGGTCCGCAAGTGCAGTTTTTCTTTGATCTAGGCTTTTTCTTTAACTGGAACGAGTTTTTCTTGAATTTGGGCATTTCCAATTTAACTGATATAGACCTGTTTCGACTACATACGTATGTTTTAGCAAAACTAAGACCATTTCTATATGCACTTTAATATAACAGTTCAGGCGTTTTGTTATACTCGTATATATTAATAGGAATTCTGAAAATTGTTGCTCTTTTCCAGGAAATCTGAGGCATGAATGTTTTCGGTCGAGTGGTACGGGTTTATACTGTCTACGAAAAGTATTGGCTGAGTATTCAGCATTCAACCATTTTTTGTCGAAGTTTCCATGTTGAGCCGCCACGGACAAGAACTATCAAATACAAACTTTTACAGTGGACTGTGGAGCACGAAATGTCCATTGTCGTATTCGCTGTCCTAAGTGAATGAATCATTGAAAGAAAAAATACTGCTGTACCGGCGAATCGAATCAAATCGAACTCTATATAGGTACTTATAGGTATTATTACTTCCTTAAATTTTGATACGGATTATTATATACAATTATATAAGTATGACCATATTTAAACGATATGTACCGATTTAGACCATATATAGATTATCTTTTAATTTAAAACACTTCCTATGCACGCTTGCGTGTCTAACAACAACAACGACGACCCAGTATCAAAGGAAAATAAATTCAACTTCGCACCATATTTTGAGAAATAACATATGTGTTTGAAAACAGATGGCAAAGAAAAAACCTTAGTCTTTTAACTGTGTTAGTTGCAAAGATATTTAAAATGGCAAGGATCACTGCAGCATAGAATTATAATATTTATACTTTATACCGTATCCTATATTTAAAATGAGAAAATTAATCGTAAAAAATATGTTTAATATTGCAATGGTTTTTACAAGAACTAAGTTTTTGTATTTTCAACGGTTATGCAAGCAATACATTTACTTGGCACTATATGTATAATAAACAAACTTTAACAACAACAACCCATTTTATGACGATGTCTATAGATCGTACGTATGTTAAAATCGTTAAATCCAAGTGCTGTTTTACTACCGACCTAACTTCGGAACGGCAATTGCTAATTAACTTGGTTTTATTGGACGTTTTATTGAAGGTATTGATTGGTATTTTCTTTGATGTTTGACTGGAGTAGGATGGGTGCCTCCACCTTTCAAAAAACGGAATATACATTTAGTAGCAGCGCGCGTTGGCAGTATACGATTAATGGGATAGCGATTTACCTATTAATGGAAACCTTTCATAAATCCGAGAGTAAATAAGTACTGAATAATATATTTACCCCCGATTCGCATTTTTTACCTTTAGTTTGTATGAATCTAGGTTCTTGTCATAGCGATGAGTAGGTCAATGCACTATACAATATACAATAAAGTGGTGAACTAGATAAGGCACAGTACTAATAATGAAAAATAAACAAAAACTGATTTGTACTTGATATATAAAATGCAGTTTTAATTTGACCAAAAAGTTAATTATCTAGTAAAGTAACATCATAATGTCTTTCTCCTTAAATTATTATATGCAAGGTTAGTAAATAACAGATAAAATAGTTGTGAAGGGATGTCACGCACATACAATTTTTTTCAGTAGCTTAAGATATATATATTTTTAATATTTTATGTATTCTTTATATATATTTTAATACCAATAAATTCTTTGTATTAACCCTAAAGACTCACTATTCAAATGAAATACAAGATAACTTTCCTTGCTATTTCAAATTTTTGAGTYGGTAGCGATGGTGGAGTTATTTTTTACTTTGAGGAAAACGTATTACGTGTTGACACTGACATTTTGTTTGTTTAGAAATTCAGTGGCAGTAAACAAGTACCAAGTACTGCAAATTATTTATTTCTTGCCTGGGTATTTTTCTTACTTCAAATAGKAACACCACGCTAGGAGTTTACGAAAATTTTGGGTTTTAATATTCTTATACCTACCGTGAAGCTTCAAACACTGATTGCTCTAGTATCGATACGTGTCAACATCTCAGATGTGAAGCGTTTGTGGATTCTGTCCATTAGTTGATTCCTACGTCATAGTTGTAATTTTTTCACAGCAATTGTTTCGGCATTCATACAGTAAGTAGCCCTTCTCAGAAGATTATTACGAAACTGATATATTTATACGGGAACCCAAGACTGAAGATCTTTTTTATAACGTTAGTAACGATTAAATTGATAGGATAAATGTAATTAAGAATAATAATGGCAATAATTAACTCGGCGAAACAACTATTTAGACTACTCGCATTAAACTTTATGATGCCGGGTTACTAGGAAGTTTTGTTTCATACTTGTCTCGATAGCTACCAGAAAGAAGAGATAAAAAAGTATCTGCGTGGATCCTGTCAACATTCAATAACTCCAGATTCTTTAAAAACTTGTGAAACGGGTGCAATTTGACAGCATCTTTGTATTTTATTAAACATCTACAGGGTGATCGTTATTGCCTACCATCTTTACCTTATCTTAATTAGAAGTATATTCCGGCATAATCGGATGTTGTATCAGCCTGAAATTAGCATTATTTGAATTAGCTACTGTGCAAACTTTCAAATCTTGCAAGTATGATTTCCTTATATACTTCATACTAAAACTTTTGTTAGACACTCGTTAGATACTGTGTATTCCATAACATAAATTAAGTCGGGACCTAATTCTGCAGTATAATCTACTTGTTTCATCCTGCCTCCTGTTTCAACATCATTTCAACGATGAGGTTCAAACTATTCCTAGAGTAAAGGTCAATATTCTCGTTAAGCGCGCTCACTTCACAGCATTTTATCGAAGCGCCTAAGAAATAATCCCGTTCAAATTATGCTTGTTCTGCTTATTAATTTGGAGAAATTGAAGGATTTAAGCTGTCTTGTAACTATTTCGTTTTAATGACATCATTAATTTTTAATGTACCCGAAAACATTTGCTGGTAATCTAAAAAGTCGTCGTCTAATCAACCTAAACCGCAGCTTGCTCTCTGTAACTAAAATTAATGACCAGTAAGGCTTGAATTTCTAATCGACCGTTTTATTCAACAATTTATTTAAGTAATAGGTAAATAATGAACCATCGCACGGTTTTATTTTACGGAAAGTGTTACCTACCTATTATCTGAAATGTGTGTTACAAGTAGGTGTAATATGAATTCAGTACACCTACTATACATTTTATGTAAATGTGTTTCAGCTTTAATACAGCTCTAATAGTTGTAATTATTCTGTCCAGTATATCTTTACACGTTCAGCATCAATATACCCATATGCATTTTGAATGTTACACAGATATGCACTTGAGCTTAACGCTGCGAATACAGGAGGATCAAAACTTCTATATGTGACAGTTAAATTACGTGTAGTAACGAACTTTGTACTCATCGTAGTATGTCAACTGGAAAGCTGATATATGGGTATTTTGTTGATCTATTTCATGGCAGTCCGGTTTGAATATCTACACTACGAGATATACATGGGCGTACCCAGCTTTTGATCTAGGGGGGGGGCAAAGCAGGAACTTCCCGTAGAGTATAATTCAACATAAACAAAAATAATAAACGTTTATAAGATATAGGTTCTTAAGTAATTAATGAAGTACGTATTCCATGAATAATCTTCGTGGATTTCTGCAAGGCGATTTAAAACATCTTCTGTGAAATAAAGACCCAAATTATTTATATCTTTTCTATGTACACTGATCATACAAAGCCCCATTTATTACTAATTCAGTTATTGATGAACTCGGTTAGGTGAGGCGCATTCAGTTGCATCGCTCTCGCGTTTAACAAAAGATGAGTTGATACATTTTATTCGCTGGCAAATGCCTCAGCATTATGCGTGAAGCCAACCTTCTTAGATCGCCAGTGCATTACTATCAAAAATGAACCAACTACTTAATATTTTAACCAAATTAAGCTTCATTTAAATAAACTAAAATATATTTAATTGCATTTTTAACAACACACCGGGTTTTAATTCGTGCTGATAATGCTTTTACTGGATTCCTAAAACTGATATTAAATAAATTGACTTTCATAAATGTGAGTTCGGATGGATTTTTAGTTTTCTTTGTATAAATTGTTAAAATGTAATGTGAATTTAGAAAATTGGTACAAAAGTTAGAGTTATCACCGAATATATGACAGATTCTGATGTGATTCCATATAATAGTAGTTAGTTGATCAAWCTTTAWAGGAAAAGGTAGAAGAACTGAACTAAGCACAAAATCGTGTTATAACTAATCCTGACCAAGATAGTCTTTTAAAACTGTATCCGCCCTAAGACAACGAGTCGTAACAACAAGAATGTTGAAGTTACAGCTTCAAAACGCACATGGCATCGATTAAGCTTCAAAACCATTTGACAACGACTTATTAGAGAAGGTCATTTGCAAGGGTCAAATATGAGTTCTGGATAAAAATTGTGAAATACACTTGCCTATAAATTTCACTGTATTTACAATTTTGTAAATAAGACAATTTTTAGGGGTACACACATAATTAATCAGCTAAATGTATGGGAAATTGGAAGGGTCCAGAGTTGGCAACCCAGGTCCTTGCCCACCTTCGGTACGCCCATAGAGATATATAACACCTTTTGTTAACAGTGGTTTGCCGTAACTGTTTGGTAATTGTGAAGTTCCTTGCTAGTGGCTAACAGAAAGTCAGTAAAGGATACGTTGTGACATACGGTTTAGCAACACAACAAAATTCAATACAATTGAAGTAATTACTACTGCAAGAGAACAAAGAAAATCTAGTTAGAACCAAAGTACAGTTTATGTTATTTGCTATTCAATACTCTACCTTGACCTGAGTGTGGTATTATAATTATGGAAGCTTTTAAAAACAATTTATTTTTAAAAACTGTAATAAGTAAGCTGTACCTGCTGGTTTAAAGACATGATCAGACGACTATTTTACAGAACTCGAATTAATGAAACAAAGAAGCCTACAAAGAAATGTTTATACTTATTTTGATATCGTTTTATATTGTTTTTTTAAGATTTAAGGTTTTTGACATGCATACATTGGTGGGATAGTTATTTTTAGTATGCTATTAGTATAATAGAATAAAATACAGAAAGATTGTTATTTTGCATTTCTATTTGGAGTTCAAGTTTTTGTGAATGTGCCTCTCATGTAACCCAAACTAAATGATCTCTGTATGGGGTGTCGCCTTGTTTCACTCATCCGCACTTCGAAAATGCTACATATTTGGTAAGTATCTGTCATCATTTTAGTTGCCGCGAGACGAGACTTTGGTATTCTCGTTTCGATATCAACAACAAAAAATTGTTTTGGATCTTGATCTCAGTGCGGCATTCTCGACCCCGCATTTGATTGGCGGATAGTCATGAGTTGATTCGGTTTTATATACCTATTGCACTAAAAAATACTAATATTTACTTTTTAATACAAAACTAATTTATCTAAGCAAAACAGAGATGAAACAGTTTACCTAAGAACCAAAAATATTTCTGCACTCTTCGTTACAGTATTTATTTATTTTATTATGTATGTTCTGTACTTATTACAGCCTTACTGTTCTCTGACCTACAGTACCAGATTATCATAGCTAACCACGGAATTCAATATGGAAGAACAATCCATGACATAAAAAAAACAAAAAAGGATGACATGACTTTAAAACTAATAAGAAGATATGTACGAAAGATAAAGAACAGTATTTTAAATAATGTACTGGTGAGTTATATTATGGTCGGGAATCTTATTTTAGCAGTATAATTTACAGAAGATGAAAGAAAACGCAATGGTTATATTCTGTATTATTACAAATTTGAATGAGTGTTAAGACCATACAATACTGTAATTATATGGTTTATAGAAATACGATTCATAAAAGTGACTCGGGAATCGTTTAAGGAATATTATCGTTACAGCTTATTAGACGTTAACACAGTGACAAATGTCAGGTGACGTGACCAACTGTTTGACAATTATTCTACTAGATTCTTGATCAACAATTTTACGTTTTTAAGATGCCGCTCAGTTCGGTAGCCACGAATACATCTGGGACTAGTCTTCAAACTCAGAAGAAAATCCACCTAATTGATACCAGTTCTGAAATTACTTTAAATGCATTACAGCGGCATTCCTCAAACGTGAACTGTTTTCGTCATCTTCTAATGTGGTAAACTGTTAAGCCTGATGGTCGGTATTTAAGTTATTTTCGGTGCCGATTGTATGCAACATAGCATGAACCGACGATAGGCGTTTCATTGTAGACATCCTCTTGACGGGCTTTAAACGTTGTGCTACTTCATTACAAAGACGTGCCAAAATACATGCTTGATCATGGTGTTCCCTTCGGGGCTATCCGAAAAGTACATATTATTAAAAGATAAAATATCAATTTCCAAAGCGCCGCCGTTCGGTTATGTATTCTTTTGTGATCGTGTGATTGACAGCTCCCTTGACAATATTTCATTTTAAGTGGAAAATTCTACACCATACCTAAAATATTTCTACGACATGCCTATGTGAAAAATTTTGGCAAGGGGAAGGTTATATTAATAACGGGGCGTCAGTAATGCTGTAAGATGAATTGATAGGTTACGCGGTCATAAACCACTCTTCAAATTAATTGAATGAGACGATCTGTAGGCAAGGCATATTTAAAAAAAAAACGATATTTGTGGAATTATTATTTATTTTAAAGCTAAATCATACATCGGTAGAACTTAAAGACAATTAATGCTTTGATCGTATTATATGTGCTTACCTATTTTGTGTTTTGACTGTTAAGCAGGTGTACTGTGTACTCATATACGACCTTATATATGAATATTTTGTAGAATTAATGGTCGTATTAGTTTATAATATGTAACGTTTTTACAGGACGTTCGACTTTTTTCTTTATGTTAAATAACACTCTTTATATTACAAACCAAGCTTTCGGTGTACTTTATTCTCACCTTCTTCAGGGTTGCTACAAATGGTTACAATGTATTAACAAGTTATTTTATAAAATGAACTTACAATATACGAGATTTGATAACTCCAGCTTCAAATTGACAAGTGATAAATTTGTTATTTTTGATACGAATATAAACGAGGCTACATAGTTCAGCAAATATCAGTTATGTTACAATATCAAAATTATTGTTTAACATAAATCGTATTAAAAAAATTGTCTATGATTTAATATTAATTGTACCATCAGGTAGTGTTGAAGAAATAATGCAGGTGTTTAATTATTATGATGCACATATTAAATTTACTTGAGAGACAGAAAATGATAGATCGGTTCCTTTTTAGATATTAAAGTATGTGGAGACGAAAACAACATAATAAAATTACATTGGTACAGAAAACCTACATCTACTGGCAGATACTTGAATCATTCCAACAAAATTAAAATAAATTTTATAATTCAAATGAACAATATAATTGAAGCGCTATATCATAGAGACTTTAAATACAAAAACTTAAAAATTTTAGAATCTTTACTTATAAAAAATGCCTACCCAAAAACATTAATAACTAAATTATTTTATTGCAACAATTCAAAATTACAAAGTAATAACATTCAGGAAAATGGTGAACCAAAAAAATTTGCAGTTTTACCACATTATAATAATTAAAGAGATAAACTAATAAATTTATTAAAAGGTTATGACATTAATATTACAAAAAGGAGTACAATGTTTGCAGGATCATTATATACTAAATTGAAAGGTAAGACTCCACTATTAAGTAATACTCATGTAATTTACAAAATAAATTGTACATCTTGTCAAGGCAGTTATATTGGTCAAACTGGCCAACATTTAAAAAGTAGGGTCCGCTTACATAAGAGCGATATACGTTTAAAAAAAGATAGGTGTACTCTTTCTGGCCATGCAATAGGTCACTCTCAACATGAAAATGACTTTGAAAATATAAATATATTAGCAAAAGAATGTAATTTAGGCAAAGTGTTAATTTTAGAAATGATTAATATTAATATATGTAATAATAGCATAAATAAAAAAACGAATATAGAAAATTTAAGTGTCATTTTACTTACTTATTAAATTATAACAAATAAACTAAAACAAACATTTTATAATATTGGTAATGTAATACTACTCCGTAAACAAAAAAAAATTTAATTCTAAATTATATAAAATTGTATTGTATTATAATTGAATTTGAAGTTCAACATAACTGATATTTGCTGAACTATGTAGTTTCGTTTATATTCGTATCTGATATAAACAAAATTTTCACTTGACAATTTGAAGTTTGAGTTATCAAATCTCGTATATCTCAATTTATAAAATAAGTTGTTAATACATTGTAACCATTTGTAGCAACCCTGAAGAAGGTGAGAATAAACTCCACCAAAAGCTTGGTTTGTAATATAAAGAGTGTTATTTAACATAAAGAAAAAGGTCGAACGTCCCGCAAAAACGTTACATATTATATGAATATATATAAAAATGCTCAAATGGTGAACTGGCTTGAACTGTGCAAATGACTGGCGAAATGTAGACAGCAAAAAGCTATAAATGGCATATCGCTGGCCGACTAGTGACAACATTTAAATGAGAATCTTTTTATAAACCCACCTTAATGTAGCAGTGTCTCGCAAGCGGTGTTTTCGTAGCCTTAGAAGCAGGTAAATGGTTTTTTGGCATTTCGTAGATTTATGAATAAAGACCGTCGAAGTGTAACAATATTTATGGACACTGATATTATAACTAAAATGCGAAACCATAAAATGATAATGAAAAACTAAAATTTGTGAAATTAATTCAGCTCGTAAAAACATTTCGCTAAAATTGCTATAGCTTAAAAAATGCCCATCCGCACTTTGCGGTCGGCTTTGTCGGTGAGAACGTACTAACGATTGTACAACAAAAATATTATACTGTGCTTAATCCGTAGCTTAAACATGAATGTTTTTCACTTTAGAAAATCGTTCTGGACAATTACAATACGTCGATGGTTTAATAAGGGTAACTAACTCAGAATAAATGCAATTTATAAAAGTACTAACGAGTGGATAATCTATAATTATGTGTATCGAAGTAATAATACTCGATAAAAACACTGGTCATACTGGTTGCAGTAATATTGATGTTACCAAACCTGAATTAATAATACGACTGCTACCAGACATGCAAAAACTCATCGTTTCATTAACTCGCATTAATTGCGCTGCCTTTCTTTCATGTACTCGTAAATATCATGGAATATTATACACTTTGCCATGAATAACCTAATATTATATTTTGGAATTGTGCGCTAACCTATGAAAATGGTTTCTTCGGTTCGGAATCCAAAGGTATTCACTTAACAAACGTTACAATATGAGCACATATGTTCCATACAAATAAAGGCAAATCCGGAGGGCACTGAATGAAAAATAAACATTTGAGTAATTCTGTCCCTAAGGGAGTCTTATATTTCAGACATCCAGCGTTTGGTCTCAAGCTTTAGGATGTTGTTTTCTGAAATAAAGCAATGCTCGTCCCTTAGCTGGGGAATAATCACGTTTAAAAGCGTATAAGTAATGTTATGGCTATATAGATTTTATACGTCGACTGTAAAATAAAAAACTTTAATTTGTAATTATACCAAAACCCGTATAACTGCTATTACACCTATAACTTTTACATTTGCTGGAAAATGCGACCGATCAAAGTATTTTACTGATACAATTACTCAGAAATCAAGCTTAAAGTTTTAAGGTTACAGCGGATGTTATAAGTCCTAGATTCCCTTTCGTATTATTAATTTGTATTAAATCAGACAACACGTCATATAATCAGGTTGTCCTCAAAGCTTTTAAACAAACTTAGCTAAAACTCAATTGTACATAAGCTGGCTATTGTCGTAGATATTCCATACAAATCAATCAAATTCTAGAATTACTCAATTTTCTATGAAACTGGGGACGTCATTTGTACAGAGCATATCTATTTGCACTAAAATTATTATGGAAAATATAAATGTTAAATGTATATTTAGAAAGTATTGATGTGTTTAAGGTTTTTAATTATACATGTCACGTGATATCTGAACCAGCAAAAATAACGGCCTTAGTTTGTCTAACAAAGCATTTGTGAACAGGTAGTGAAGATAACGATATTTCGATAGTATCGAATTACCTATTCTGAGCCCAAATAWCGATAATTTGTATCGATATTTGGTATCGCGGTATTTCATGGCGGCGCGCGATCTATTTATTAAATGTTAAAAATACAAAACACCAAAATCATGCCTGTGGGGTTGTAAACTAATACAGCATACATACACAGTGCCTCTCGATTGTTGTCGTCAACATTCATAAAGAGTGCACTATTTGGGGCATTTTATACTTTATATAAAGAAACCGGAAATTCCTGGAGTTCTCAATGTTGCCGGGTAGGTGTTCCTTCAATAGCCCCTCTGAACAGTAGAATTTTGATAATTGTATTTCTACAAACAAAATAAAATAACAAACAAAACAAAAAAGCATAAATAAAATAAAAGGACTTGGTCGTTTTATGTTATTTAATAATGTTTCACCTTCCCTGACGAGTTGAATCAGCGAATGTTATTAAAAAATAAAACTAAGCGGTGGTGATGTAGCGTAATAAAGAAAAAAGTGAGTTGAAGTTATTTTTTTCAGACACTGCTAATTCTGGTAATTTCATTTTATATATTTATAAATTGTAAGTAAATAAAAACAGAAGAACAGTAAAAACACGTGATCTGGCAACATTGCTTACGTTTTTTTTGTACTCGTCGTTTAGTATCTACAAGATAGAAATGTGAACCATGTGAACAGTGCTGTGGCGCATAGTTTGCATAGTTTTAGTGTGCACTGTTTTGTCAGTTGTTGTCTTAATAACCCTCTAGTGGTGTTCTATTCGTATAGAATATATTCGTTATTCGAATATGGTAAGGCAAAGATTCGTTCAAAATTGCCTGGAGTAATATTCGATACGAATGCTCGTATTCGTTTTACTCGAAAACGAATATTCGTATTCACTGTATTCGGAAATGAATATTCGTATTCGTTGTATTCGAAAACGAATTTTCGTATTCGTTCGTTCGCTACTTTAATAGTGAAGAAAGATATAGAAATATGTAGTTTGAAGTTTGAAGTTTGCAGAGGTATTTTGCAATGCATCTGCTTTCACTTCGTTTTCGAATAATACAAATATTCGTTTATTCGTATTGATTATATTAGATTTGTTCTATATTCAAATATCGAAAGCAAGGATTCTGACAGCACTAATTCCCACTAATAATTTACCCTCTAAAACCAGAAACTTATTTGACGACTTAAGGCTTGATTGTTGTCGTATTTATTGTATTTTTTAATACTGAAGAGTGTGAATATTCAGGGTTTAAAGGGGAAAATTTCCTTGTCGACTAATTTTATGTTCTTGTAAAATTGAATTTGATGTATTTTGTTATTATCTTGATGAGTGGATTTTCTTTTAGAATTTCCAACATTACTTATTTAGCGTTTAGCCTCAAAATTTCTGGAAGCAGCGAATATACTTGGAGCCCGATTTAAACTTTTTGTTGCATATCCTCATAGGTCGGGATGGGTGGCAAGATTGTATCTAGAGTTAAAATTATTATAAACATTACCAGTTGTCATGCGTCAGAGTTTACGAGTCATTTCGGACTGTATTTAGGCAGTGTTAAATAAATTGTCTGCGACTTGGTGTTCTATTTTTTTCTGTGCCTTATCTGTGTAGAACTAGATTGTCTGCTCTAGTTGGCTTTAAATCTAAATAGCGACATATACAGGTATACCGAAATATAATGGGACTTGTGTTGTGTGCCTTAAAGCAAGAACAAGATTTCTTGTAATTGAAAAAAATCAATAAAGAAATTCCATTAGCCGTTTTTTTCTAAATGCAACGTTTTGTTAATTTATTGACTCCTCTTACTAGTTTAGGACCCTTTGAAGGCGTGCCCCGTAGTTTGAGAACCACTGGTATAAACCACGTTCTAAAGCTGAATGTGCACGTAAATAGAATAATTGTCTAAATTAAAGGGAAATGTTATAAAGGGATAGGAATTCGAAAAATTATCGCCGACAGCCTTTATTGGAAAGCTTTCGAATCGCTCATATCTTATTAATATACTTCATACCATATATTATTATTATTATTATATATTTGTTAATGTGACAATAAGTAACCCCCTCTCTAAGCAGTCTCCTTACAACAACCATATGTACATAAAATTTCGTCACTATTACAACGTGAAAAATATGGACTAATTTTGTACGTTATAAAAATACCTATAATGTAATGCAATCCAAGTGTATTTCGTAAGGAGTATATTTTTCCACGTGCAAAATTCTTGTCTTATCAAAACGTGCCACCACATTATCTTATGCCTTTATCTTCGACCACGAATGCTTATTGTCTTGTTGAATTTCCTATATTTGACCACGGTGACACATGCCTCCCGCAGCAGCAGGATATGCCAAAAATAGAAAGAAAAAGGGACAACACAATAAAATAGCAAGAAAAGTTAAAAGCATGCTGTTCCCCTTTTTTGATGCGGCGAGTATAACTTCAATCTGGCATGATTACAATGCATCTTTGAAGGTCAAGCAGGAGGGCTGTTCGATTTGGGCGACAGGTGGATTATATGAAGCGGTAGGAATGATTAAGCGGTATATGGGCGTTACGTGCACCGAAAGGTATCCAATTTAGGGGTTAGCTGGGTATACCTTTTCCTTCGGCGAGGTACTTAAGAGGCTTCCAGTAACGCAATATTGCGGTTAGATGTCTGCAACTTGGTCGTGGCTTGGCGTTATGTTGGGTTATACCAACTGGCTTGTATTTCAATATTTTCAACAAAATCACGAGTTATACAGTTGATATTTGGTTTCACCGAATATGCCAGAACTCAAAATGATAAGGTGATGACACATTCTGTAAACGGTATTGGATTCATTCAGGAGGTAATTGATCATAACGCTAACACCTTGTACACTACAAAATAATAACTGAAAATCGATAATAACGAGTTTGCTATAAACAACCTGAGGAATTTAAGTACACCTAAAAAGCAATAAATAGAAAATTCACAATCTTTTGCCTACCTATCATGGTTATTGATATATTATATACACATAAATATACGTACTATAAATGATTCGTGTATCCAGGCGTTTATGGAAATTACCGATTAAATCAATTTGCTTCCCCTCAGCAAAGTGAACACAACTATTAGCTTTGTCAGATACTTGTCATTGTCATCTGTCGATTGTCAAATTTATGTTATATTTAAATATCATGTAGTGTTTTGTGGGTTAATTTTAAAGTTGCAGAAAGCTTAGATTTCGCAAGTATGGGGTGACACGACCTCGTATAACTTTTAGGTTATGTATCGTAGTTGTGAGGTTGTGATTGAAATGAATTATAACGATCCTTAATATACGTTCAGTTTATCTGTACTTTATATTACAACGATAATTATTTTATTATGTATGTCAGTATGACAATCTCTTTTCATAGTATCCTTGTATTTATTTCTTGCAGTGACTACAGCACCAGTCATTCTATGAGTATTAAATATATCTCTGAAGCTCTTGTATTTATTTGGCTGTAGCCTGTAATATTTCAAACTATTTCATTAATATTATGTGAATGTCCACCACATATTTGCAATATACGTAGAATATTTAACCTAACTTTTATTTCAATATTCAACACCCAATTCAGTGAATATTCGATATATATTTAGGCCTTTGCCTAAAGTTAGGCATGCATGTATTTAAGTAGTGGCTGGTGCTGATACAATTATTAATAAGTATCATATATTTTTCGCAACCGGTACAAACCTCCAGTTATTGTAAATAAGTATTATATGAAATCAGTGAACATTATGAAATAATTTTATTGCTTTTCGGTGATTTGTCATATAATATAATAATATAAAATATATTTAAAAATACCGCGTTCTGCATGTCCACTGTATACCGTTGAATAAATAAACAAAAGCAGACACACAGAGCGACAGAGACAAAGCCAACAACGTTTTATCAAGCAGCACGCGTAAGTTAGTTTTAATCTTAATGCGTTTTGTAAGGTTTTGATTAGCTGCAAAGAAGTTTTCATCGTTTAATATGTTACGTCGATAGAATTGCACAGCAGATATGTATTCATAAGTAAAAAATTAATTGATTTTTTTGTTACATCTCTGCTTCTAACCTCTCTGCTTATAACAAATGGGTTTGGCAGTTTGATTTTATTGTGATAATTATTCCCCAAACTAACTATGCATGCTGTCAGTGCTGTGTATGACCAAATAAATGTTTACCTTAGAATATATTTATCATTAAAACGCTATATGACAAGAGCCGTTTTTAGAACCTGATGTGGGTATGCCCAATAAGCTAAAAAGCAGTAGACATTTGCGTCGTACAGCAAACGTGAGTGTCGTATTCATGTCTGCGCAATGATGGAATGGTTGCTGTTTTTAGAATGGTTAGGAAATTATAGTCAGTCAGAAGGATAATGACTTCTGTGATGACTGATGATCTGGCATTATTATACAGCTACCAGGGTCACAAATGGAAGAAGTTTATCATCAAACAGTTATCGCAAACCGCTATAGGTAGGGACAATAATAAAAAAAATAGTTTTTTGTGTTCTTTAGGAGCTGTGAGATAGTGAGACAGAATACGCAACATCATCATGACCAAATTTGTAGAAGCAGAAATCTCAATATGCTTAATAAAGCTAAAGAGCGAAAAACAGAATATGTATATGATGTGTGGGGATTATTTAATAAAGGAGAAGAATATCGTTTTTTTATTTAAATATATAAACACCAGAAAATAAGATTGACTTAACACTTTAATAATTGAGAGAGAAAATTTTAACAGCTTTGTATTAATGTAGTAGCCATGATATTGAAAAGCGAAGCGAATAATTTTTGTTGGATTTAACAGAAATATAAAATTTAAGACTATCAAATTAAAAAGTAATAGTAATATATTTAACATCGCTTAATACAAAAATTAAAATGAAAATGAGTAAACCTAGTTCAGAATATATTTCCATATATGTACATATATTAGTGCGGTAACATACCCGCAATATTACATCAAATTATATTATGTTCTAAAAATATTGACTTCAGTGTGTACTATTTTCTTAATTCTTGCCAATGTTTATATAATGATGCGAATAATGTCCGAGACAAATAGGTATCTATGGCTATTACAAAAATTAACCATATAACTTACTAAACCACTATAGACTAGTTTGAAATGCGATATCTGCTCACAGACATGGCACAAATGGATGAATTCATGCCAGGCTCACGTGAGCTTTATCAATTTTGATAGCTGTTCGGGCGTGACTCGCTAGAATTCAAAACTATGTCAATGGATATTGCGTTAGAACATATATAGTCGAGTCCAGTTTTAGAGGTATTTTCAAACGAGGAAGAAAATACAGGTGCAAAATCATTTGAATAGATAGCCATAATATTTACTAGCAGAGATAGAAGGAAGGTTGTATGGAGAAAGAATTGCACTTTTGTCAGCCGAATTTAATGTACCTTTTATATTGTTGAAAAAGTTCATGGCTTACTAGATAGTTGAAAATATAACAAATTTGGAAACATCTTCTTATTCCTCCAGCGTCGCTATTTTGAATTTTACAAAAAAAAGTATATATACAAAAGCTGTAGAGAAAACTGCCTCCAAGCTTATTCGATTCTGAAAATAAGCTGTTTTTCTCGAAGTATGACATAAACTTACCTTTTTTAATACAAATCATACGTTGCTATATTTTTAAAGATCAGCTATTTGTAAACCTTAATTCATTATTTAAAACAAGAAAAAATAACGGAATAAAGATCGGGAAATGGAAAGAACTTTTCCGTGTCTTCCAATACAAGAGTTAAAAAAATTTATTTAAATAATTGGGCACTTCCCTCATGAGGGAATGCTATGTCTTATTGAAACCACCGAAGCATAGGGCGCGCGTCGTTAAAAAAATAATACATAATATCTTTTGATTATATTTCTTGCGTGATAATGTGTTAAATGTGAATGTAGATTTACTATTTACACACAACAATTCGACGTGTGGTGCTTGAGCGGCTATCTATTTATTACCTTTATGAGGTACGTAAACCTGCCATTGTCGCTAGGGTGCAACGTCATCGACAGTGTGCAACAAACACGCAGAGCATATTTGAACTTGAATCAACCAATAATATTCCAGATTCCGTGTGCAAATGACGTACGCTACCCGAGCTGCAAGATATTGGCTGGGTGATGCATTGTTGCCAGTGCTATTACTATAGTAATATAGTATATAGTATTTTTAAGGCGATTACTCATTACCTCTCGCCAACAATCTTTTATTTTTTTCGAATTATTAGTAATCAAGTTAATACAATAGGTGTGCATTCCAGGAGAAATTTGAGTTACTGAATTGGTCCACGCGAGTATTATTTAGCAAGCACCAATCTACAAAGCGAACAAGTTTTCATTTCTCTACGCTAATTACTTTTTAGTAAGAAGCGAAAGCTGTAGAAGTTACGCAGTCAAAAAGAATAAAACTAAACGAAGATAACTGGATGTCCTTGGCAGTTGAGGTCTGTCAAATAATATTAATATATTCAAAACACAGACCAACTAAATGCGGCTTTATATATTTGTGAAAAATTTCAATAGTAGTATTACTTCAAAAGCTGCTAATTGCTCTGCATGAAGCATTAGTTTGAGAATGGTTTATGCTGTAAACAATTGCCATATAGCAGATATATCATAGTAAAATGGAAAGATATATCCAATCAGATATTAGACATGTTCTTCACAGTTCTTCGTCCATTGAAAACTTCATGAATACGAAATGTTTAGATTGACAAAGCTTAAAAACGTAAATGGGGCCAAGAAGAAACTCCGCTATCACCTCCATAGGACTATGTTCATAATTTAATTTGTATTTCAGAAAGTAAAAACTAATACTACTGACAAACACAAGTATATTACATTGAACTGCTGCTTTGCAACCAGATAATACGAGTACTATAGATTAAAGCTTTGTAACCAGTTAATACGAGTACTATAGATTAAAGCAGGAGTTGTATTCGCACTGCAATTGCGATAATAATTAGACAAACTGTACATACTAAACAGCAAAATCTTCAGATTGGAGATTAGGTCTTCAGCTTGTGCAGATTGATAAACATCATATGCTAGACCGCAAACAAGTACAACGTTAAACGAAGAAACGCGTTCGTAGAGGACACGCAAACGTAAATCATTAACTGGCTTAAATGAATTGAGACATACGGCTTATTTGAAAGGCTATAAATTTGTTATTGCATTTCTCGCGTTTGACATATCTGTTTCTAGTTTCAAGTATTTTGCATAATAATGTGCGCATCTAGCAAATTGAACGCCTTTGCATAATAACGCCATTAGCATTAAGTCTTCGCGAATGGCAACTACCTCCAGAAGTACTTGAACGCGGTTCATTTCAGACCAAAGGACATTAGACTGTAAATATGTGTGCAGTTTTACAAGGTTCGCTTGCGCACCGGTTTTATACTACGCGCTAGTTCTGATTACCCCAATGTGATTGTTAGCTAATTAATGCTTGTCCGCATTGTTCTTCTCCCATGAGTATGGTTACTAATTACTTCCAGGAATGAGAAAAGTATATATGTATTTTTATAAATCGTGTCACGATGAACAACAAAACTGCAATGGGCTTATCCTTTTGGTATACTAATTGTTAAGTTTATTTTATAAATGCATCATAACTGTACCACCAAGGTAAACATCAGCAGTATTTAAGATATTCATTGATTACGGAAAGGGGTGTATTCAGACAACGTTAGGCGTGTTTAATCTATAATTGATTATAACTAACAAGCACTCCCTATTTCATTGTTGGAGACACATTAATTTCGCCTTATATTATGCATCGGTGTAGAAATAAACAATACCAACTAAAGCTCGACACATTTTATAGTGCCTACAAATACCATGTACATTTTCAAGTATAATGCAGGCATTATATTTAACCCCCCCCTGGCATATTAAATACTTTGAAGTCAAAATGTAAGCCATGTTTATGGCAGCAACTCTTACAGCTCCTCTTGGTTTTGAGGATACCGCTTTGTTAATCACTAATTATTAAACGTGAATCATTCCGAATAAGATGGGCTACCAAATGTTCACGAGTATGTATTTTAAGGCGAAAAATCTAGCCGCTAACTTAAATATAAAATATTTTTTAAAAACTTTTGTGTTTAGCCGAGTAGACCCGCCTGACAAGGTACTGGGCAAAGCATTTGCCTGTAAGCTCGGATATCAAGGTTCAAATCTAGTCCGTGTAAACACTTTTCTTGTATATTTTGCTAGACAATAACGAATCCATTTCGAGGCTCCAAAATTACTAATAGCGTAAATGGTTAACAAAATATATTTTTCATTAAAGTTAAATTTAAAAAATCTTTGTATGGGCAGGACTTTGGATCTCTCGGCTGATATTACAAATCCTTAGCCACTGGTCTGATCGATCGACGTCTTAAATAGTAGTTTTTGGTAGACAAAAAAGCAGTGGATGGATAGCCATGGAGCCTTAAAATTTGATGGATATAATATTCAGGAAATTTGATAACCCATGCTATTTAGGATTATTCATGTTGCAAAAGCGCTTCCTGTGTGCATTTATACATTAGCATCTGGAGTAAGCAAGTGACAATTACTTGAAAAATGTTGCTATAATGTAAATAGTTGTAACACATATTAGTACTTGAAATCTTAAAAGTTTACCATATGTCAGATTTGTTTCACCTCTGTTAAAACCAAATATTTGTGCACCTTCAAGTGGAGTGAATCGATAGAATAGAAGCACATTAAGTGTAATTTGACTAAAACTTCTATTACATGTTAAAAAAGGGTGAGTTCTGCAAGCTAGATTTTATTATTATATAATATTTATATTACATATGTTATATTTTAACTGGATTATTTTAATTGTTAGATACCTACCACATGTTAGAATTATTAGATGTAGATGTTATTTTTTTTAATGTCCCTGCTAGCTTTGGGCTATTGACCAACTCATTATGTATTTGCTAATATCCGTGTATTCACTGGACAAATTACATTTTATGAAGACAAATACAACATCCATGCCCGAGGCGGGAATCGAACCTGCAACCTCAACCTTCTACTCGAATCTACAATGTTCGAATCGATAGCTAGATGTCTAATGCCCACGATCAGCGAGGTCAGTTATATAGAGGCTGGTGCGAGGTTTATGGCGATCATTAATTGGTGATGGGAAGAATTGAAGTAAGAACAGGAACTAAGGAAAAGGGGTAGCCAAATAGAGCAATTTAACATCAGAAGTAGGCGACGAAAAAAAATTTAGAGAAAAAGATCGTAGAAGTTCAAATGATAACAATATAAACATCAAAAGCAAATGAAAGAAAGAAACATAATGTAAAAGGAAAGTGAAAATAAGCAAAGAGGCTTGGATGTAATACTTATGCAAACAAAACAAGTGAAAACTATAAAGTTTAAAGAATGCAGTACAACAGGAGAGTATGAACAAAAACGGGAAAATTTAAAAAGTTTTTACTTGTAATAATGGAAGCCGCCAGCAAAACCAATCAGATATAGAATCCTAATTAAAAAAGAAGAAAAGAAATATTGACAGATAATAACAAGATAATGAATACACGGAGGGAATATTTCGGTGAAGCCTTGAATGTGAGTGGCCTAGAAGACAGAGTAGAAGATGAGCACTAGTGTGACCACATATTATCAATGGGACAAAGATAATAGAGTACATAAGAAAGAAACAAGGCCACAGAAAATGAAAACAGAAGTGCAAGAAGCACTCAGAGCGAGTTCAAAGGTGGACCAAACATATAAGGCGACTTTTTACGTTTAAACTAAATTATGAATGAGACAGAACTTTGCCTGATGTTTCTAGATTTATAAATGCCGTTTGAAAATATCGATAGGAAATTGGTGGGAAAAAGTACAAAGAAAACGAGATGTGTTAATAACCAGTTAAGGATAAGTACCTGTATAGGATGTCCATATGACAAATACCAGGAATTATATAAAAATAAATAACTGGAAAAATTTCTAATCTTGGTAACCCATTACAGATTGAGGTAAGGTCCATAAAGAACACGCATTTATTAGTAACATTCTAATATGAGCAGCTAAACAGAATATAGAAATGGTTGGAGAGACGATAATGGTAGTAAATTTCTAACAAAGCAAGCTAATGTTGACGGGAAATGAGAAAATGATAAATGATTTAAAAATAATTAAAGAACAAATGGAACAAGTCAGAAGGTTCTGTGACATAAAGTAATGGAACTTAAATGAGTCACGGGGTAAAAGAAAATTTTCAGACCATTACTAACGTAGGTATGTGAAAACTCTACCAAGAAGGGAGAAAATAAGATACGAAAAAAATCGGATAGGACTAGCAGTTGGGCAGCATAGCAAGCAGTAGGTCTGGACGCTCGGGTAGAATGAACGAATAAGAAAGAGGAGCGAAGCTAGTAAGAGAAGAAAATTTAAAAAAAAAAACAGAAAACCAAAGGCAGTTTCACTGTCTTTGAAGAACAGCGCAAGGGACAATAAATGTGGAGGTAGATACATGGTATTGCACAGTAATATGAGTTAATAAATAAGTGGATACCTTTAGATTCAAGTGAAGTTATATATTATACATACGTATGGTAAATGTTAACGAAATGATTAATTAAACAGTTCGATCATCATCGCCTTTTGGTCATGGAGAAAGAAGTAAAATAATCTTTAGCTTAAATCGCGTTTCGCGGGCAAGCGTGAATACTGTTTTGAAGCTCCTATTTTTGTATTTTTTTCTATTACAAACTAATAATGTTAAGCATTTCCAGCTAATATAAATGTGCAGTTTGCTCAGTTGATTAAAGGTTCAACACAAGAAGTATTAGTATTAAATTACGTAGATCCCTATACAGAGAGAAAATTGTAATATATTTTCCTGTACTGTGGAACAACCAATTTTATTGAACTCCATACAATCGTGGATGTAATACAAGTTCATAAATCACATGACCAAACTGTACTTCAATGGATTCTAAATTAATGGGGTAAGTGTAGGTATAGACGATTTAAACTATAAAGGCAACTTGTGTCGGCAGTTAAACACACCAATGCTTCACGTTTTATATATATGCGTATTTATTATAGTCCCGTTATTAATTAAATAAAACGCGAAGCATTGATGTTGGTATGTTTATTGTATAGTTATAGACGACTTTATTATTATTATTATTATTATTATTATTATTATTATTATTATTATTACTATTATTATTAATATTGTCGGAGATTTAAATAAAATAAGTAGGTTCTTGTAGCGTCTTACAAAAATCTGCACCTAGATAAGATTACTCGATGTTACAATGACAAGCCCTTTTTGCTTTAACCCTATCTAGTCTATATGTCTAGTCGACAGCTGCTCTGTGTATCTCTTCTGTACTTGCCTGCACATCTGAATTTATTTGTTAATGGTCTACCGTCTCGGATCCGTGCTAGAAAGGTAGCGACAGGTGCAAATTTCTTAGGCCTGATTTAGCGGCGGGACTGGTTTTTTAATGCCGCCATCAATTTCTCGCATTTACATTTAACACAACAACCAGGAAGATGGCTTGGCTTTACCTTGAAAAGTACAAGGCCTAGAATGAACATCTTGAATTGGTAATTCAAAATTGGTTGAATATGTGTGATTATGAACAAAATACGATACTATTGTAGTGTGACAATTAAGGGTGTTCGATGATAAATTACATGCAATGGAATAATTTTATGTACCTATAACTGCCAAGAGTCATCTTTAACAGATTTAGTGACAATTTCTATACTACGACAAAACAAAAAAGTTCGCGTTGTGGTGCGGAGATAGCAAAATTCAATAATAGTATAGTTGACTGACACAGGATTTAGATATACGAACGTTTATTTTCCGTACCCTCTGTTAAATTTATATTCACTGGGCTTTGCTCGAACTGGATGATCTACTTTTTTCTGTTCTGCCCGAACGATCTCCCAAGAACGAAGTATATTGTATCTGACGTTGACGCGCAACGCTTTAAAAGGGAATTCATCTAGAAAGATTGGTAAAAAAAGATAGAGGTCTCCGTTCATGGTGTGTCCTGAACACACACACAAGCATTATTACATTAACGAATTTGTCGTCAAAAGAAACGCCGAACAACATAATAATGAATTCCTGGCAGACGAACGAGAGAACATGCGTGCAAATCGACACAATGTAAACTATAATATTTTTTGACAAGCCTAACATGAGTGTTACTGTACATGTAGCTTAAGAAGCTGTTTTTGTCATGTGGTATCCTATATTAACGACATCTTTGTCTTTGAAAAAAAAGTAGACGCTTAATAAGCAATTACAGCAACGGAACAGAATAGACAGCTTAAAACTAAAATGTGTTACGACAGTTTCAATTCCATTTATTTAATTTACGTTGGGAGCGTAGTACTACCTTCGGCACAAATTATTGTTAATTGATATATAAAATAGACAGCACTTTTGTTCTATAAAAAATACGAATCTTGTTTTACACCTTAAAAAGACAGGCTACGAAGGTTAATAGTTGTAAGGAATCTAATAGTGGCATGTACTGCTAATAAAAACATCCTTGATGTATCATATACACCATTTCTGGGCAACAGACTATTTCTTAGGACGTGGAAAATAAAAATTTGGAAATAGATGTTTAGACTATACGTTCAAATTTTATTAAAAAATTAGTTTCATTGGATGTTAGCATGTGCTCACAAAACCCGTCATATCTGTTAGTTTCCCATAGTAATTTGTAGGTATACAATTTCAAAGATGTACAAATCCAAACCCTAACACCACAATATTAGCAGGACAAAAATTATTATCAATTGACAAAGTACTCAACAACAACCACTTTATTGTAAAAAGAAGCGCTTGGATTACTAATATAAGAATATTATTTATCCTCTTATGGACGTTTTCAGAGAACCTTAAGTCCGGAGAACTATCATCCGCTGTGTTTCTTTCAACTAAATGATTACCCTATTTCAGACAGCACTAAAAGAATTATTCTAAAAACATTGGTAGTTAACGTGCTTTTGTTTACTTAGCTGGTTTTGAAAACGAAATGCTAATAAATTCTAATAGCGTAGTAAGGGCAGTTTTCGAGCTCCTGTCGCACTTTTTGACATGTTTCGCGCGGAATCTTCCTGTATTCGTTTGTAATTCTTTATAGTAAATCTTCCAGCCTTGTAGGTTGTGTCTTATAAACCACAAATTTCAGAAGATGCTATAGGAAGAAATCCAAAGCTGTCAAATCGGATTGGCTGCAGTTTAAATATTGTCCCGGTCCTTCCAATCTAATGATCAGGAAACCTACGATTTAACCAATTTCGCACATTAACGGCGTAATGCAGTGCGGCTCCATCCTGTTGGTGAAAGAATGGGGTATAAGACAACTGTTTAAGTTGAACAAGTGTACCTTTAGCTTCACGAAATATCTATCTTTTCCAAAAAAGCACATCATATTCCACTGGCTTCCGTCCAACATTTGATTTCCTTCATCGTCAAGTTGATTTTATAAATGTTGTGTGATTAGAGTTGTACAGCTTTGAAACTTTCGTTACAGATGAGTAAGAATGTCCAGCGGCTGTGAAAACTCTATATGCAAGGAACTACCATCGCAAGATAACTCAAATACCTCAAGCCGCGCCATGTCCTCAACTAATCTTTTGCTTATCAAATGCACATCCAGTGTCTTTCCACACGAGATCACGAACGCATTATCGTCGACGTTTAGAGTAATGTAATTTAACTATCCAAAATTTTCTTAAATTTAAAGTAATACTTTCAAAAAATTACATAAAACGTCTGGCTGAATAACGAGTGTCACATATATGAGGTTTGCTCACTTTATTTTCTAAATAAAGAAATATTTTTTATATCACGCAAGCACTAAAATATTTGGGTTTTTAAAAGACATTTTCAGTTAAAGATGTATAAACAATAGATAAAATACTATTTTCCATATACGCCAAATATCAGGCTGTTGCCGATTTTACAGCTTGTGATAATAGTTAATTAAATAGTAGTCCTTTATGTATTTTGTTTATAAATTTATATAAATTATCTACCAATGCCTTACTCTGCATAGCTAATCGAAAAAAATATACCCGTAGGTGATGATGATCAACCAACCATCACCATTTAGGCTTACTTTAATTAGTTTTAACTGGAACAGACGGCGATGCCATCTACCAGCATTACACTGACAGCCGTGGGGGCCTGCTGTCAAGTTGGTGTATGCAGGTGCATGCCAACTTGTCAGACTACAGGTTACTTCCTTTGGGAAGTAGTTCTCATAATGGCAGCTAGGTGGCTTTGTCATCATGTCAGTGTAGGCTGATAGATGGCATTGCCATCTAAATTCCTACTTACATCATACCAAGCCTTTGATATATAATAAAACCATGCCATGCTGTCTGTACTAGACCTAAAGTGCACTGATGAGCGATAATGAGAGCGAAATAGATCTATCTGCAGTTGGTTGCGGTGCAGACGGTATAGCATAGTCATGCATTTTAATGGCAATAATATTGTTATGGTAAAATAATACCAAATGGACGACACTGGCTTCAAACACATATAATTTCAATAAGGCGCGGCCATCTGCCATAGTTTTAGGGGTATTGGTTCACCATGATTATTTTCCGATTGGGCAACTTCAAGCAATGATCATTTATCCTATGATCTAACACCGGGTAATTATTTTTCGGTTCAAGCTGTACGAAAGCAGTTATTCGCTTTTGATATTTGTTCTAGTTTAATAGTACGTTGACTACATTAGATTCKAATCATGAGTGATCTCTATTTGTATACCTAATAGAGCTGTTGTGGGGTACGATATATAAACAGTGATCCAGCAGATCAACTAGGTAGAAGTTTAGCATGCGTAAAGATGTTAAGAGCGTATTCCGTTTTAAATGTTGCCGCTCTCATCACAGCTAATGATTTAGTTTATCTGTGATGAAAAACATAATACTTAATCTTTATGATAATTTTTCACTCTAGCACATGCCTGGACGAATGAATATTAATGGTCTAGAAATAATTACAAATTTAAATTTTCATAATTACACGTTTGTATTTTAATAAAGCAGTGAATGGAAAAAAGGTGCAAGGCAATTAATCAGGTAATTGAGTGCTACATTTTTAATGCTAACTCTCGTCAACCGCTGAACGCATAGCGTTTGTCGATTTATACCATGAAATTGGAATCGATGATAGGTGGAGATTTATGCTATATAATAGCAAGCGAATTAGCGGAATGAAAGCTTCGCTGTTCTAATATTTTGGTAGATGCATGAGTAGTTTGATGTTATTCAGAACTTTATTCTACATGCAAGGGTCTTTTAAAATTAAAGATAGGAACAGCATTTTTAAAGGCAGTTAGCAAGAATGCTGTGAAATTTCAGAACAGTAGTTGGTAATCTTGTAAGTAAGGTAAAATACTGGAGTTTGTTATTTCAAGTGCACAAATGTTTACAAATCTAGAAAATTTTAACGACCGTAAAAAAATATATAAAATATTGAAGAAAGGTCTTAGCGCACAAGTGTCATTCGAGTACAGCTAGCCCCACATATACGGTTAATCTGCAGTGGGAAGTATTGCTTCACCCCATTACTAATTGGTTGATCCAATGGTAAAAATATAGGAAGTGTGTTAAATTGACTTCAGCAAGAAGAAAAATATTTCTCTACAGCAGGTTTTATAAGTAATTTAGAGATAGGATAAGGGTATTTTTGCGATGTTGATATAGAGCGCCTGCTCATTTCGAGCATGTGCTTGAATATTCGATCAATCCAATATGTGCAAAGCTTCGGGGGCGTTCGATGGATGTATATATAGCTCGACGAAAAGAACGCGAAGAAATCTGATTTAAAAATCAGTGAAGCAATCGAGAATCGAGCGACCAGAGCGAACTAGGAGTTGTCAATGTTTTAACTGCTGAGTGCTGTATAGTGTTCTGAACAGTGGTTTGCTGAAGTAGTAGTGTTATAACAGTAGTTCTTTGAACTAGTTGTGTTTAAACTTAGTGTATTTCGATATTGTATTAACAGTGCTGTAGATTATGTAGAGGACTAAATAAAAATACCTACACAAATTGTATAAATTATTTTAGCTGAAAAACTGTGGCTACTGATAATGAATGATTCAACTAAGCGATTCATTTTGCAAAAACAAGTTGTAAAGTTGCTAGCGAAATATGTTATCACAAAGTTTTCTAAATAGTTGAAAGAATCATTCGTCTATTTGGCTGTAGGAGTATGTTCGGTTATTGTATTGTATGATAACTAAAAACTTGAAGTACAGAGCACAGTGCAATGGAGGCTTGGCTTAGAGTCACGGTCAGAGCGAAAAATCTTTTGAGATAACAACAAATAACCGCAAAAATGCTTATTTTACTGCAAATAGCCTAAATACTCTATTAAATTATTTAAAAGTCATTTATTTTGTTCGTGGGAGAATCAAAAGAACGCAATCAACTTTCTGATATAAAACTTGTGTGTTAACACTTTGCCATTTGCCATTGTTACGTGGAAGGATAATTCCATGTTTTTTTTAGGCAGGCATTACCTTGATGATTGTTTTATAATTTACCTGTTCAAAACTTACTCACCCAATTTCTCAGTGTATAGATGAATGCCAGAAGTTTATTAATCTGAAAATGAAACATCTTGTTTAATGTTTTGTGTACATGATGGTTTATATATTTATAACTATTTTGACGCTTTTGTTTGGAACAGAACCATAAAATAGAAGCAGCGTGGTGAAAAAATATTTATTGATAGATGTCATATCTACTAATTGAATTAAACAAAACTGGAGTAACTCGTGTTGATTGTTGCATTTTTCAGTTATCTTGAGCATTTGAACGATTGTTGATAATATAGTGAAGGCGAGCTATAAAATATGAATGAGTTGTACTTGAACACCACGAACAAACTGACCTTTGTTAAACCAATCCCCTTAATTGTAATGCAACCCTGTCAAATGAATGGTTACGTATTTGAAACTTCTCACTGAGAATCGATTGCATCGAGTATGCTATATCAATGTAAATATTTGAAATCTCTTCGATGAGTGTATTTTTTAGAAGAACACATATCAACTACTACACAATTACCACAGTTAAGCTTAAGCGCAAGCATCGTTGTCTTTTTTAGAGTAGCTTCTCTGCGCAGATTCTTAGCAAACTGTATATTATCGGCCATCCTGGTACAGCTAGTGGTCTTGTCGAAAGGGTTGAACTAGTATATTTATGGTCAGAGGAACAAAGATAATTTTAAGTTGTAGTTCGAAAATTTATTCTTGTCATCGTAATCGACAACGCACCCTGAACCAAGCTACATCGTCTGCCGCCAAGAAACCAAAAGAATTTTAGTGGTTAAGATACAAGTATGTTCCAGTAGCAGAGCATTTGCTAAAGGCGGAACTTTTAAAGAAGAAAAAGAAAATATACCACAGAAGATTTATCTTGGATATAGCATGGCTATTCAGTCCTTCAATTGCTTCCTTATCACTAAATTTTGCAGTTGCGTAGAGCGTGTGTGGGAAATTGTAAAAACCTATTAGTATAAGTGTGCTGCACTGCTACCGCCACCTGTAGGTCAGATTTGAACCTCGATCTAAAGATAACCACTTTGGAGCATTAAAATAGCAAAGTTCGTTATTTTTATAACAGAGTATTGCATAGTTTAGATTTTGTGGTGACTAAGAGTAACTACATTAAGGATGTAGAAAACTGCGTTATCGGGCTTTCTGGCCGTCGTCGTTACCGGTTCGAGTGACCGGCATCCTCAGAGGTCTGTAAGTGCTTCTGCTTGGTTCGAACCAAATCTTGGCCGCGAAAGCCTAAACCAATATTTACATTAAGGATACCGAAAAAAACTATTCGAAAGAGTCTCTGTTTTTGCCGGCGAATTCAAGTTCTTACGGATTGCCGATAGGTGGCGCCACATGTTAAAAGTAACACATTTTTTAATAAGTTAGGCAAAATGTGACACAATTTCCTGGTAACGGAGTAAACTTTAGGTTTTGTTCAATTTCAAGTAATAAAACTGCAAATATTAACCATTAAGTTAAGTTAAATTACCGTATAATAAGAACACGTTTCGTAATATAACAATTAAGAAGTTTATTTACTACCACACATTTATTTGTTTGTCTGCTGTAAGCGACCTTGAATAAACTGAAAATAAAATAAGTTAAAATACGCTTAGAAGATAAATGCAACTTGTAAAATATTACTTAATTTAAAAAAAAATGAACACCGAACCTTTTTCATGTTGTAACTTCTCAGAGCAAATACAAAGCTTATATTAAACAATGTCTTCCTATCGCATGGTCATTATATGGGTTTGACTCTCTGAATAAGATAATAAAAAAGAGCAAAAAATGTAAAAATCTTACACTTGTAAGTTGCCGCCATCTACCGGTGACATTTGAAACTTCTATCCATCCTCTTTCTAAAGAGTCATTTGTAATTATGCCAGATTACAAAGATCGTTATCCTTTAGTGGACTTATACATAGTCGTGACATAAAGATATGTTGACAGTCCGTAATCAAGTGGCGAAATTACTTAAATTATTTTTAACGAAATCTGCATGACCAGTTAGTTTATTTCTTTTATTTTGATATTCTAACGTGATTATTTCATAAAAACAGCCTGATCCAACATTACCCTATTATACAAAAATTACATTTTAGACTTTTATATAAAATTTCATTGCGCAGCTTAAGTGCCTAATTTTGCAGGAATCAGAAGCTCGGCAAAGTAATATGCACTGAATAGCTTTGTAATTAATCTTAAATAATAGAACTTTACTACAATGCCTTTACAATGACAAACGCAGTAGTCAATTTCTTAAAATCTAACTCACTTTGCGCTATACCTTATTTATTTCCATATGCATAAGGCATTGTTATTAGTAAATGCTTCCTTCTCTTATTCTGGATCGATAGGATATTAATTTTCCCTTTGTGATCGGTGGGAGCTTATTTGAAGGATTTGAGAAGGTAGTCTTCATTAATACCCACCTGTAACGGAAGCGGGTAATAACTTCTTTAGTCTCCGCATTCGAACCGGCCTGATTTATGCTCGGCTTGAGGATGTCGGATTGAAAACCAGTTTCTAACCAGGTTAAAACCATCTGACTGACGTTTGTGAACATTGGAAAGTTCTTTCTCGTGTACTGAATGGATCAGTTTCCGTCTTATTGTAATTTGTGTGGAACCCGCAGGTAAGGGGGCAGCGCAAATGCAAAACCGAACACGTTAAAAACAAACTGGTCCGTGACCGCTGTTAATGCTGCTCTGACGTTTACGCATGCTAGACAAAGTGTTACACAAAACAAAAGTTCAAAGTGGAAACTTACTTGAATGTTTGACTTACAGGACATGTGACATAAAAAATAACACAATAAAAACACTTTACAGAAATGTGCGAATGTTTATATAATTGTATTATATTTATATTATAAAAACTGTGAGAGGGGCGTGCTTATTAAGATTACTAATGTTCAGAGCATCATTAAGCAGCTTAACTCCAATTGGGTATTATCACCTTTTTTGAAAATTACGTAAAATGAATCTTGAAGTGCATATATATCGTACGGCATGTTAAAAAAAAACAAAAAAAATATTTGTAGGTAGAGAATTTCAGGTCTAAAATTCGAATCTTAGGAGTCACCGCCAAAACGCTTCTATCCAAGGTTATTCAACTCGTGACGTCAGGTGTCACGTAAACATTACCGAGGAGCGTGCTATTTAATGGTGTAGTATCATTCTTGTATTGGAAAAGCTTGTGAGTTGTGTTTATGAAAGCACGGTGTAAGAGTTCGCACCAAAAAGAGATTTGTGTAGTTTTACAAGCATCTATTGTATATGGAATACAAAACAAGTGCTGTTTTGTACCTGGCTGTAAGAGTACATCAGTCAGTACCGCTAACAAAATTTTTGTAACCGTTCCTCGAGATTATCAACATGAAAAAGTTGTTTAAGGCCCCTAGACGTGTTATGCCGAAATCACAAAGTTTGTTTTTCTGCTGTGAAGATCATCTTAATTCTTACTGTAAGTTTTATTATTCTTTTTGGGGTTATAAGTGTTTACCATTCAGTTTCCATATTGTTATAGCTTGAAGAGGATATGAAAAATTATATGCGTTTGAAGTTGATAGAGAGAAATGTTGTAATAAAGAACGACGTTGTTCCCCATATAATCGACTGTTAGCCTTGCTGGAAACGAGCCGCAAGAGCCCCGAAAATAAATGGCAATTTATATTTATTCTGACCTCTAAAATAAATGTCAAGTTTAAGGTACATTTTTGATTCTTACATTTTTATGTTCACAAATAGTATGTTTCCAACAACCCACTATGATCAAATTATCAATGCTACGTTAATTTGATAAAAAGTTCACTTATGCTGTTGTTTTACGTTCCTCATCTCCGCCGCGTTGAACCGCTCGTCGCTGTACACAAATTCCACAACAATGAACATGCCTTTAGAAGTCATAACTTATAAATATTTAACTTTTTCTTGCCGTATTTTAATTCGCTTGTCACAAAATGAACGCAAACAACAAACTGATAAATAGGTCTGAGGCTGACGCGTGACGCGCTGACCCCATATGTAAACAAGCGGCCATTTACAAGACACCTGACGTCAAGGCCAATATGTTCGCGTTTCGGCGGTCCCTTTAAATATTCACATTTTTAATATTAAAAATACACCTTACAATCCATTTTTTCGAATTTATAAGCTGTCGCAGCCGTTTTGTGGATTATTAATATGGAATTTAATAAGATATAAATACACGGCAAATACCCAATTATTGTAGCTAGAAGATATAAGCGTACAAAGGAAAATCTGCACTGGTTCACACAGAACACAGTTTGGCTGCTATAGCCATTCTACGAACAAATAAAGTAATTAACCATAAAGTCGGTAACATTACTGTCTAGAAAACAATCATAAAAGATCAATTTTACACTCGCCCTGAGCATTAAGCAAACCAACAAAATTTACATTGACAGGTGCATTTTTTAACAAAGAATCCCAAGATAAGACATTACAGTGCTTTCCAAGGTAATTGTGATTTTACTGACTGGGTGTACTCTGTCTGCAAGCTACTAAAAACAAAACTCGCAACGCCGAGTGGAAATGGAAAATTTAACACGTCAGTTCTGCTTTTCATTCAGCCTCCTACTAATACCAATAGTGAATGAGTAAATATTTTGGAATTAGCGAAAGCTGCAATATACTGAGACAAACCTGAGGTATAGGAAAGGGAGTAAAGAAAGAAAGAGGACGAAGAGAAGGAGCATTGGTAGTATGGTAGTGAGTCATTGTGTGGTTAATACTGTATAATTATGGGCTTTTTCTTTACCTTTATGGTATAATGAAAAACCTGCTTACGTAACGTAGAGTGTGTAAGAACACACACTCACATTACCTACTGCCTGGTCATTTTGTAAATACACTATATAGTGGTGGCTTTACGAACTAGGACGTAGGTTGTTACTGTCTACAAGTACACAGAGCTATATTCATGAACGTTTGTACGATCACATTAGAAAAAGTCTGTGTCATATTCATATCAGTTAACTGCCTCCTTTACCACGTATTTAAGATAAAAATGTTCACGTCAAGATTACGGGTGTTTCAAAGATACAGCCAACAGGGATTTTATATATGACGAAATTGTTAGAAGACGAAATTCTTGCCTAACGGCAATATTATGAATACGGATTTTGGTCTTTTGCAGAACAACAGAGGTAAGGAAGTGTGCCTAATACCTACCAATATTTTATAATAAAAATAGTAACTATACATTTCACATCCTCCAACTTGTATACGAGATCCTGTTTTTGCTTCTATTACCGCATATGAGCCACAGACATGAGTTTTCATGTTTCTATATGCGCTTCTTATCAAAACTGGCGAAGCAGTGGCTGTAAAAATGACCTCATAATCATTGAAATTAGAGAGAACTAGAGTGCCACACAGTTTTGTCTTTATCTAAATTGCAACATTGGAAGTAGATTTATTTTAGAGAAACGGAGTTTAAAATAAATAATTCGTCCTATATTGTTGGATGAGGTGATTTGATTGTTTTCAGCTATTTAACGTCTGCCTGCTAAAAAGTGAATAGATATGTAGTTCACTAGAAATGGCTGAGAGGTGCAATGCTCATTATGATCTCTTGACTATGGTAGCTTAAACTTATTAAACTAGTGTGAAAATCAATGTAGTATGATTATTAATAGTATTTAGTGATTAAGGAGACTAAAAGCTTTGCTGTAGTCTAAGAAGACAAGAATCCTGATGTAGCTTTTGTTCTTACTGTCACGATATTATCAATTACATTAGATAGACCAGTGGCACAGCTGTAACCTGTTMTAAACCMAGATTCAAATTTTGGTAATATATTTGTCTATAATATATGACACTTAATTTGGAGTTCGTTCTTTTTTAGAATCTTGGACAGTTGTGGTAATATATTTATGCGCGAAGGTGCTCGTCTTTAGTGTGATAACTAAAACCTCTTTCCAAATTTCTGGAAGATACAATTGATTTATGCAGTAATTTGCGGATCACGTAAGAGGATCACTGTTACATTAATGTGATCGGTATAATATATTTGAAATTTAAATACGATAATATTTTGATAACTTGGGTTTCATAAATCGTTTTTTATTTAAATGCATATATAATGCCTTTTTTAGCGTTAATTTTTATTAATAATAATGATGTTATCAATGGGTTTTGAAGAAAATTCAAAAAAAGATTTCCGCTTACTTCAGGGGGTTCCTTATATATTTTAGAGTTGCTCAGTAATGTGTATCACAACCTTTGGGCGTCGTCTATCGATTCTTCTATACTATTAAAGGCTGATAATAATGTTGTACCTATTATACCTTCAACAATATTAATATTTAGCTATAATGCATAAACTCATCATAGGTGTATAGTATTTAATCAAACCACAGAAATGCTGCCTACCTCAGTTTCGCGACCGCATTGGTGTCTTCGAAATAAAAATTGCAATACTTGGATACAGTACAGTTTAGATAATCACTGTCATAATGAATCCAAAATAATACAAAATCGGGACTTTAAGCTATCGAATTTAACTGTTTGCGAAACTAAAAATACATTTAAATGATCGACAAAAATACTTAAGTGAAAATAAATTTATTACCGTGGACAAATTGAGAACTGCAGAAGGGTATTTTGATTGGTTTAAAATGTATTTTTACCTGTAGCAATGTGACAAAAAAATAACAAATCAATATATGGACATCCTTTAGGCTTACAATGGTTATTTTTTATTATTTTATACAGTTGTACTATATAATGTGCTCGTCATGCATGTTTACACTTACTAAATCTTTTAATTAGAAACCGTCAGAATTTGCCTTTTTCGAATTTTTTTCATTTTTCCGAGAAAACTAAAAATTTTAATATCTTAGCGGAACTTTCAAATCACTTTTACACTTTGAAATAATAAAAAACTGACATATCACGGTACAGCTTAATTTAATACGGCATCTAAATTATGCGTAAGTCTGCGCCACTACTCAATAGTCCTTAATCATAACTGCGATAAACCATTAACCTTTGATGTTCTATACAAAGCGAAAAGAAATCCGTTATCTTGATGAAGCGCATGTTTTTAGTTTATATTTTTTACATTCTTGTATAACATTACAGACACTTGCAGCAGACAGTACAGATCTTTCATTAGTGATTCCGCAAAAAACGTAATTTTTAACTTATTCTTTAAAACAAGACTTGACTTCAGTTTTAAAGAATGAGTCTAAAAATCAGGAAAAACTCAACCTGAAAAAAGCTTTATATAACAGTGTTTTTATTTTGATAAATATAATATAATTTCCTGTTATTTTAATTTGTTCTTCTTTGGTATGTGTTAACTAAATAACTTCGTTCTTCGAGTAAATAAATCCGTCACGTTTTATAATAAATATCCTGGAACTGATAAATACTGGATACTGTCAATTTGTGTGAGTTTGAATAATAACAAGCTGCTGTTTGTGGTATTCCGTATAAAAACTACATTTTTATAACAATCTCCGTATCTTAATTTAACATATTGTAATACGTCCCTGCTTTAAAAAAAAGAAGAGCTTTAAACAATAATTTAGCAATAACAAGCATCCTACATTATATTCAATATGTAGAGTGCAAAATCTAACCACATCATGCTTCAATAAATACACCGTTCCTTGTGCGACCAAGTATCAGTTCATAAAGTTGCAATTATACCATTATAGGATAACCAAAGGGTCAAAACTGTATTGTGGTTTATTCATAAATATATTATTTCTACCATCTACCGAGAAATCCTGAATTATCTTTTGAAGATGTTGAAAAAGGAATAAGCGAAATTGAGAAACTGGGCCTCATTTGTATTAAAAAGAATTTAACTGATTATGTCCAACACCTTGGTTTGAAACAATTCTGAGTAGGTATTGTAGGTACTACAATAAATTATGGAGACATCATTTATAAGTCATGCTAAAGCTTTCGTAAGTTATTGAGTTTTTGTCATGCTGTATTTGCCGATACATAATTTTTTAGTATGTAGGCTTCATTACAGTATATTATACACTTGTCGAGAGTACCGTAAACACGTGCAGTAATGAGTGTTATTTGCTAAAACAAGAGTGCCAATATACATTCACAGAGAGCAGCAGTTTAATAAAAACAGATCGTTAACTGCTTTCCTAACGACTGTTGCCGCAAACGGGGGCAACTGCATAAATCAATAAGATATGCTATGCAAGAGGTATGTGTGATTAGTATTTTTATAGCCTTCGTGTTAGTATTTGTAACGGTACGCTGCAATATTTACACGGGACAGAGCCAAGGGCGATACCTGTGTGCCACTTGAATTCCAGTTAACCTGCAGAGTAACAAGAGAAATAGTGCTGAGCAAACAGCGCCTGTTTGTAATAGGTCGGAAACGGTGAAAGGAACAATTTAAATATTTTAATTCAAATGTCCCTTAATAGGCAATTCATGAACTAGTAGTAACTGCAATCATCCATCATTATGCCATTTGTTATAAGGAAGTAGCGTTCTGCGTTTTTAACACATGTAAAGCGGTAACAGTTAATATTTGCTTATCGCAGTTTGACAATGAAACATTTCAAACTTGTTTACTTTGTTCACAGCGTTTGTTGTCAATTCTAGTTTGCATTGTTTTTAGCTACATCACAGTATACATCATACTATTACATTAGACTTTTTTGCATTTGTCAATTCAGACAATCTTGACTATTAAATCAAGTTAAGGCCATTAATAAAGAACGAACCTGATTTGAGGTTATCGGAATGCAATAAAATTCAATTGTTGAGATTATTTATTGCAAAAAAATTGTGATCGTCCATATGCATAATTTGTTGTTCCTATTAATTAATGTTGTTATATCCAATAAACGTGTAATTGTAAAAGTTTCTCTATTGCTTTATAGTTTAGTTAAGCTAGGACAAGAATTACTAAATAACGCTAAGGAGACAGCTTATATTTTTTTAAGAAAAAACTCGCTGATGAATTAAGGTCATCCTAGCGATAGGTAGTAAACATACTTCAATGTTCCTGGCTTTGAAAATCACATAGGATATTGCAAAATAATTCTTTATTGATTATTAATTCTATTCAATGTTTTATGCATGCCACAAAATATTAATTTATGCAAGTGGTCACTAGAATCAATTACAAGAAACGCAAGTACTCATAGACATAACTTACTTTTTTTCTAGGCTTGTTGCCACGTCATTAACTATATTAAGTTGATCCCTGACGTTTCTACACACATGTAAGTGTCTTCCTCAAAAGAAGCTCTTAGTTCATAGCGATGCGACGTGGCAATGAGTTCAGAAAACAACAACTTATCGACAAGAGACAGGAAAAGCTACAGACTAGGCATATTAGAATACATTTTTACGATCTTTGTCAAAATAGATGCTTCGATAGTTGTTATACAGCTCTGCTACTTTCTTAAACTTGCATATTCCACGGTTGTAGAAAAATGTATCGAATACTTACCGATAAAAATCGAAAGTAAATGCTATAAATATGGCGTATTTAAAAACAGAATTTGCCTAAAACTTATTTACCAAGAATCATTTATCTCGCAGATGAAATTATTTTTTTTTAGGGATTTGGCATCAAAATGGCACATTTTTTTTGTCAATTATAGAACGAAAGAAGATGTTTTAACAGTTAGTTTTAAATAAAATATGTTCTCATGTCAAACACTTCTATTATTATCAAAAATAATGGTATCATATACGGCTTTGAGTTGTACCAATCGCTAGTATAAGTAAATAAGATTCTCGCATACACATCGCCTACCTTGGCGTATATAAGGGAAGCCAGATCTATGCCGTGTTGTCTGCGTTGTTGTCTACAGATTGTTTTGACGCAGGCGACATGACATAGACGTAATTATTATGCTCGAGAACTGCGTTCTTTGCAGAAATCGTCGTTGGGGAACGTCTGCCGGCTTTTAAATGCCCAGAACATAGTGGGCTGCCGTTCAGATTAGTTCTCCATGGAGACGAGTTGATGATGTCGTATTGCTACTAGATGGCATGGTGTTATCCACACTGTAATTCTAGCATACACATCGATTACCTTGGCATACATAAGGGAAACCAGATCTATGCCGTGTTGTCTGCGCTGGGACTATAGCTGTGCTCAGAAGGCTTTATAAGCCGAAACAGCAGTCCACAGAATGTTTTAACGCAGGCGACATGGCATAGACATAACTATTATGTAGATGCTGATTTAGAATTGTTCGAAACACCTGAATTGAATGGATTTTCCAAAATTAGATTAATTCTAGTAATTAATAGAAATACTACACTGCTGTAACGCAAAAATATAAGTATTATCCGACATAACTCGTTATTTGCCATTGTAAAAATATTTAATTTAGTGGAAATAATTTTAGGGCAATTCATAGTTCATTGAACCATTGGCAGAAGAATATTATAAATGATGTTACTCTTTGCAATTCCAATGCGTTAAAATTATTCGAAAAATGCTTATACAGTACAATTCTCGCGTGCGGTTAATCAAAAGTTGCGAATCTCCTACACAGTGGTGAATTATGTATCAAATTTGTAAAGCAATCTAACCGTAGCCATGTATCACAAAATACGAAAATTGTATAACGTTGTTGAACTAATGAACGAACGAACTTGTGTAAATTCTATTTATTACAACGACCGTCGTAACTGCTGAGTTTTCTGCTGATTAACATTAACATTAACACCTTGCAAAGAAATACTAAAGTGCGGAAAATATTCGCTTGTATACAGGAGTAACAAGTATGCTATCAAAAAAGAAACTGAAATGGTTTGATCAAAATTTATTTAGATATAGTCTAATCCCTAAATTAGCAGTCCTCTTTGCTAATTTGGACCATTAATTATTAATCAGTATTAATTTATATACTTTGCGATCAGCTGGCTCTATCAAACACCTATAAATAATTAAACTCCTATCGGTTATATTCTTTGTATATGTGTGTATTCTCCTCACTTCAAAACATGCGTTTAAAGGAAAGATTTTGCCGCAGCCAGCGTAAGAAAGTTTTATTTGACTCGCCTCAAGCTGATTTCGTTTCAAAACTGATACCTCTCACGTAAGAGGGGTCAGGTCAGGTCGGCGTATCAGTAGATCAATAGCCACACATTTCTTGGTATAAAAGGCATCCCTTCACAAAAGTAGGGGAATGCAAATGGGCTTCCGTTCTATTAGAAACAAACGTTTACGTTCAATTGCGTGCGGAAGAATATGAATGGTATCTTATAATTTTACTTCTCGTGTGATTGGTGTTTACAACCATACAAGTATAAAAGTTATTTGGAACTATAGGGTATTCATGTTGTTGATGCTACAGTCGCAGCACCAGCACGGCCTTGTAAATGTGTTCTGTAATAACAAATAACATTGCTCGCGATGCATAGATAATTATCACATATGTAATACAAAAAGCACCTCTAGTACGTGTACCCAAAAACAAATAAATAAAGAGACTACTAGTAAGAATAGTTCTACAAAAGTGGGGAGTTCTACATCATTTCAGGAGACATGTTAGAAATCTTAAATGGATACAGGACAAGACGATTCCGACCAGCTACAGTTAGCCCATCAGGCGTTTTTAAAGGGGTACTTACAAAAACAAAATCTCTCATTGACTGACCACCGCAGAATTACATTTTTTGCGATGTAACCAAACTCGATTATGTGTGAATGGTTTTAATGAAAATAGGATAGAAAGCACGATAGATCTGTACTTTTTGTTCAACGTAAAAATGAAGTGCAATGATTTGTGTAACAAACCGTAAATACCTTGTTTTATTAGTTGAATATTGTTAAACATTATCTGGACTTCATTGTTCTGCTCTGGTAAAGGTAGAAATGCAAGAAAAAGTCGATCAAGTACTGTAAGTTTGGCAATTGTGCTTATTCGGTAACTTAATTATAATATTTGCCGCCACGTTGCGCACGTTTCTGCTTCATTTAAACCTTGAATCATGTTAAAAACTTTTTGTCTCATCCAATACTTTTTCATAATTAGAACCTTATTTTACAGTTAGACTATAAGTAACTATATTTTACAAATCTTCGTTTCCATTGTATGCACTAGAGGTCAAAATATATGATTTAAAATGCAAATGCGAATGTATACATAAAGTAAAAATGTCATCGGCAGTGGTATACTGATTTTAAATGTACGTGTTGTAAACTAAAACTTCAAACCAGCGTTGCTGTCGGCAAACTGTGTAATTTGTGTGAAGATGACTGTAAACAAAACAATTAGACACATGTTCTTACAAGTGAATGAATCTGCATGATATAGTCCTTATCCTTAATGTAACCCTGAAGCATGTCCTTTATTGGTTTCACTACCTCAATTGACCCAAGTCGCATCCGGTGTGGGCTTAAATTGATTTCAAAGACATTCGATCCAAATCTATATAAAAAACACTTAAATGCTGGTCGCTTGTGTTAAATTATTTGTTTAGTGTATCGCGTGTTTAAACAAACGGTTGCTTATTCAAGCATAAACCGCCTCTTAACGCGATGAAAAGAAATACATTAATTTCTTTTTTGGATATCGTCTAGCTTTGTCGGGATTTGGGTAATTATAATTAGGACTGGTTTTAGTAGACTGAAGTTTAATGATCTTTTTAAGCCTGTAGTGTTGATACTGACTATATAACGTTTTGTAGATACCGCGTCTTAAGCTATATGTTAACCTTTTTACATAATTAATTAGTGTAAATTGGTTTGTTACCAGAGAACAATCAAAGAGGAAAGTATTTATGTTTTTACAGATCATTTAGTTATTGTCTTACATACTTTCTTGGAGATGTTACGACGTGAACTTCGAAGTTTTGTCTAGAAAAACTGAATTCTAAATGTAATTTAACAATTACCTTTTTAGTCCAATTAGTTTTTGTATGGAACTTAAATAAATCATGCATTGCGCATTGCTTCCTTGTGTACTTGTGACGCTAGTCGGAGTCAGTTTACTTTCTGATTAGACTTGATGCTTATAACCTATGGATAATGGGCATTATGTACGAAATACTACTCCACTGCATGGAGTGCTGAGTAGAATAAATTTTACCATTATTAACGTAKTTAACAGTTTAATAGCTGCAAACTATGAATGCTGAAAAAGAGCTAACAGTGAATTCACTAAGATGGTAACGGTACGTTTACTTTGTATTCGCATAAGCGAAGCAAAGCTCCAGCCGATTCTGCATTTTGGCAAACCTTATACCAAGCAGGGATATAAATATTTTCAGCGGAAAGGGTGCTAAAAGACGTGTTTATGTTAACGTAAGGAAAATGAGATATTCAAAGGAGGCTAGAAAGCGACGGAACTGCGCCCGAAAGAAACTGTGCATCCGACTCAGCGATAAAAAGCTTCTTGCTGAAAAGGTTGCACCTTTACAGCGTAATTTTTCTCTCCCGTCCTCCGAAAGGCTTTTTGTTCTTTACAGAATAAAACTTAATTGCGCCAACTGATGGACACAACCGGATTATCTTATTAAAGGTGTCCCCTTCATTCGGTTTATCGAACTAAGGAAGCTTTTATTCGACTGTAGCTAAATGTCACCTTTCCAGAGACAAACAATACACGAAAAGACAAAGAGAATTTCAACATAGCCCTGGGATTTTTCCTACACGAACATTGGTCGTTAGCCGCTCTCAGTACCTGAACAAAATAACAATTAAAAAAGTTTATGACATGGAAACGGTCTTTTGACTCCAGTACCTTACACACAATACCCCTACCAGAGACCGGTAGGTTCGTAGAAGAAAAATGGACATGAATTTTCATTGTTCCCATTATAATTTGCTTCAAAGGAAAATATCTAACAAGCTAAAAATACAAAAGAATACGAAAAATCAATCCTGGCGCTCATTTATGATTCCACATGGGTCATTAGCGACGACAGAAACATACACCGCTTGCTTTGATTTTTAACCAAGTTTTTCGCTAATGATGTAAAACACGAAAACTCTGAATATTTACCATCAAACTAAAATGGAATAAGATACATCCCCCGTTTAGATGGTTCCAGCGGTATCAAACAAATTGTTTGAGGTAGGTATTATTAAACAACGCAATAATTGATTATTTAAGTTGAGCTGTTTTATTTATATTAATTATGAAGGTAAGCTTAGTATTATTTTTATTTCTGCGGGTGTTCTATATAGTACAGACTAAAACGCGCCAAAACTCGATGCACTMTMTACGAAAGATGCAGTTTTCACTATACGACTAAGAACAAAGTATACAGTTTTTCCTTTATTTGCGTCACATATTTGTTCTAGTATAAAACGGACGACTCATCCTAGTAATTTTAAATCATTTAAGTTTGTATTTTCTTTGGTTTTGGTTTGCGGAACTACGTTGTTCTTTTATTTAATGTTAGTTGTGGCGGGTTTTTCGTTCCGAAATAATAAACTTCTTTTTTTATTTTTTGGTTTCGGTCGATTTGGCAGATTTTCTTAAAGTTTATTTGTATTGAGGTTTCGTTTACATCACCGTATCTGCAAAGATGTTTATGATTTATTTGCACTTTGTGGTATTGTTTGTTTCCCGTGTTTTCGGGGATCACGATACAGCTAAAGCACAGCTACACAACACAAAGAAGAGGTACAACGGTTTAATAAGAAAGGGAACATGAGAACACAGAACTGCACTTGTCTTTATCAAACAAGAGTTTACCGGTGCTCCATCTCTATGCCTCATTTATACCTGAACGCTGATATCATTCGTTTCGATTCCGAAAGTCCGAGAAGCGACGATTTCGTCGCCTCATTTGAGTACGTAAATCGCGTATTGAAGTCTGTTTGGTCAGTGCACGTGTACTGAACATCCCCATGTTCTACTGTATGTAGCGTGTGTGGGACTGAGGCGAACGGAATTTCGCTTTACTTCCGCCGGCTGGACCTTGCTACATAAGTATCGGGGCATAAAATTAAATTAAAAGTGCATTTTGAAATTTAGTTCTTACGATCCTAGTTTGCTTAGAATATAATAATAATGAGGCGACGCCCCACCCGCTTCACCATAGAAGCCGACGCCTTACTCGCTTCACTTGGCGAACTGCCACAAGTGTAGTAATATTCTAATTATACAAGAAACAATTCCATTCTTTTATTTTATTTTATTGACAATTTTGTCAACAATTAAACGGATGGTGGTTGTTTCTATCGACGTGGAAGTAATAGATTTTAACATTTAAAGGAAAAATGCCGTTTTTTACAATTAATCAATATAAAATTTTCACGCATCTACCGATGATGAGTAGGAAGAACGCATTCGATTATACCACAATATATACTGGTCTTCGATAATAATAATTTAATATGATCAGAAATTTTGGTTAAGAACTTGATGTGTAAGGATATATTTTATTATCACCAAATTATGCCCTATCTACAATAATTAACCAAAATATACCAAAATTTATAGACAGCGAGCTTAATCAATTTCGCGTATACTTCAGAGAATATTTTGTCCGTGTTTCTGTCAATTTGGAAAGAAACGAAAATAAGCAAAATGCGTTTTGCCTTTTGTATATACGGCGTTGGGCAGAAAGACAGGACATTGTTTATATTTTTGTGATTGAATCCGTGCATTTCAATCTTTGCAATAACGATCATCTTCGTTTCCAGGTTTTCAGACAATTTTTAGCCGCCTCTCCTGCCATAGGTATACGGATACATACATTGGCAAATTTGAAGGACCCAGTTCAACAGAGCTATATCAGAAAAGATAGGGAAGATTAACTTCGAAACAACATAACGCCTATGTCAAATAGGGCATTACCTCATAATGTTTTTCCACTGAATTTGTTTATATAATAATACAATATGCAGGTGATTAATTAAACAACATTCAACTGTATAATGACTTTTTAAACAAATAAATCGAACCGTATTCTCCTGAACATCTCAAAATAAGTTCAAATGAACTCCTGATATCTTCATAGGCGAACGCCCCCTTTCGTGCATCACATCAAGGCGAAACATCAGGCAGGTTACTTTGTAGGGCTGCGCCTCCTAGCAATAGATAAAATGTGCGTTATGCGATAACGGTTCCACTTCATTTCGGTAATTTGCTTTCTGGATATATATTATACTAATTTATAACGATATAGCGGAAGCCCCGGCTGCTATTTCAGACGTGTTCCGTCTCCTTGTTACTTCAATAAACGGTTTTTGGACACTTCTTTGATGCAGTTCTGTGACAACAGGTTAATATTACTTAGCTGATGCAAAATGTGTGTTATGAAACGCCTGAAGAAAAAAAGCGTCTACACTGAGAAAAATTGGTTTATTAGAAAGGATTATAAGTATGTGTGTTATACTCTCTCAAAATTTTCTTTTAAGGAAAGGTTATTGTTTTCTTGCTGTGGAGGCTTGTGTTGTAATTGCTGCAACACCAGCATAATTGAAACACTCTTTTTAAGATAGCAAATTGAATTATAAACGTTATAAGATATTTTATTTGTATTTTCCCCTACAATACCTACTGCAAAACCGGTTAGCTACTCGTATGTACTATGTACATATATTGGATGTGACTGTGGTTGTGAGGTTCTGGTCTGGTTAAACTTCGGCCATTGCTAATGTGCTAAGTTCTGGTGTTTGGTGAAGAGCCACGACAGGTTTGTTTGACGGTAAGTGTTTTCTTAGTTATTTGAGTATTTACCTGTACTATCACGGCAAGTATGTAGTAAGCGTAAAATAATATTGGTATTAAGTACGGCAGTTAATCTGTAGTGCGTTTTGTCTTTTGTTCGACTGAACGCCGCAACACGCCGCGTCGTGTTGCAAGGCAGTAGCTTTTTCTGCATAACGCCTTATCTAGTTTACAGGTACTTAATATCGAGCTGTTTTTTCTTATAACTCCGTTGTCCTATAAGCATTTGGTACTTAGTAGTAGCAAAAAATGCATAATTTGCGTAATTCTTTGATGATACATTTTATATAAGCCAGGTTTGCTAGGACAAGATGCATGCATAATAGTAGAAGCACCATTTCTTTTTGCGATAACATTTTGTTTTATACATTGCATTTTTTCTTGCAAGGATCAAAAAGTTTAATAAGTGACAGCAGCATGGCAAACAAATATGTCGAAGATATATTAAATAAATGGGGAATGGGCAAGATGTTAGAGGCTTTTGACGAAGAGGGTATTGCCGAAGAAGCATTCAAAATTTTGGATGACGACACTGTAGGACAGTTGATACCTAAAGCAGGACTCCGGTTAAAATTCCGGCGAAGCTATAATATTTTGATGAATGAAAGCAAAATTGAAAATTGACTTGAGACTAAGGTACAACCTTGTCCAGATTAGCTATTTAATTTAACGCATAATATGTTTCTAGTGTTCTAATTCATTCATTTATGTAAAAAAGAATCGCATCATATATAGCAAATATTAAATAATGCAACTGTGTCACTATCAAATGCTGATGATTCTTTTGGAAGTATAAATAATTCCGAAATTGTTAATAGTAACGAAGGCAATAATGCTCTCTTCGTAACTAAATATTTTAAAATGTTATATTTAGTTTATCACTCTATTTAATATATGTAACAATTCACTTTTATTTTTTTGCAGATGGTGCAAAAATTGAGAAAAGTTATTTTTAGTTTAAAAGCACTTGTATTGTCTAGCGTAAATAAGATTTTATATTTTCGTTATTTTTTGTGATTGAAGTTTTCGTTACCTATAGGTTAGTCAATTCTTGTTTGTTTGTAAGAACTTTTTAATTAAGAAATTATTTTTTATTTTCTTATAAAACCTTAATGTAATGTTTTTGTTTATTTTTCTAATGTTAATCTTTTTTATTTGTCTGAATAAAATGTGAGAGTAAAATTTTGTCTATTTATTAGTTACCCACTTATTAGAATGGTTCATTGCTGACATTATTGTGCATTATATGTGGTATAATACAGTATCCTAATGAATTACATGCCAGTTTGCTGGAACTAGAAGGTCTTCTATCTCTTATTGCAATAAGACTTACTGTAATTATCTTCCTAATATACAGTGATTAGTATACTAGTTTGCTAAGGGAAATCATTAATTTTTCTGCAGTTAAAAACTATGTGTCACTAGCAATAAAACAATTTATTAACGGCATCGAACTTTAATTGTAACTGTTATTAGACTGAATAGACGCTTCAGAATAACAGAATTATTGCTTCAGTTAGAATGCCTTTTTGAAATGGTAACTTAAACAGGTTGCAGTTATCAACCCGTATTAATTATGCTAGTATTATACTAACAACAATATGGTTGGCAGGTCTCATATTTATATAGATATGTAATAGTAGCTATAATTTTTTTATCTACCGTAATTTAACATTTTTCTCAGTGTACACATCCTACCCAAGTTTTACGTTTTCGACGTAAACGGGATGTTAGAAGGCATCTGTTTCATTTATAATCGCAACTAGTAAGTATAAGTTCGAAAACGCTTTATAAATACCATATAATACTGACCAGTCTATTTGGTTTCTAAGATCTACTTTTTGGAATTACTTACAACACGACGAGAATAAAAATCAAAAGCTGCCTGCAACAATCTCGCATTTAACGATGCGTTCCAATCAAAGGAAGGTGAGTGTCTTTGTATTCAATCAGTTCCGAATTTGTGGTAGAACATTCTTGCACTAGGCTGTATGCAAAGGTCCTATTAAAATTTAATATATCAGCTAAGAAAATCAAATTATCTTATATATTAAGAAATATTTGCAGTGAGTTTAAATTTAATTGTTAAATCAATTATTCCAGATATTTGCCAATAATTATTTTAGACATTTGTATTAAATTAGCGCACTCTTGGCTTTGTGGAAATTGTGCTGTTGTTAAAATCGCGTCGAGTCATATGTACCACTAACAAGAGCACGAGTAGCCCAGCAAGCTGCAGAACACACAACCACTCCGCACAAGGATGCTCTTAAATTATCGTTCGAGGCACACAAAAAATACGGTGCACTTTGGGGCAGGGGAAGGGAAGATAGGCAAGAAGAGAGGAGGAAGGAATTATTAGTGCAACGCACATAAAACTCGCCGAAAATGTAAGCAGTGAATCTGCTTCTAACGTATATAGTAAAAAAAAATCCCGGATGGCTCTGTCTTTGATACACTTGTAAGTTTGAAGTTAGCACATTCCTTAAATGAGTGTAGACTGGTAGAGGTGGTAGTCAACTTTGAGCTAAAATGAATATGACAAAGATTATTCATTCAAAGTAATTTTATCCCAGTGGACTCCTTTTTCCCTGCATGGCCATTTCCTGTACCTACTGACCATAACACATAATTTGTAAAGCCACCCCTAGATAAAGCACGCCAATTTTTTACAAAATGACTGGACAATAAGCACGGTAGGTCTGATGTATGTACTTATAGACCTACATCAATAGTTCGTAAAGTATACTCTGGATGACGTGGCAATGTCGAAAATGCTATTGCCGGGAGTCTGAAATGGAGGAGGAAGTTGGATGAGTATACGTTGCACAATATAAATGCCATATTATATCTCTATGTGTAAGAGTCGGTCCAAACGAGCAAGTTCTTTTTCTACATATTCTAGCATAACTCGACTTTACTCATTTCACCCATGGGAAAATGAATTTATTTTGCGTTAAATATTTAATATTTTACTTTTGACACCCATTTTGTATGTTTGTATTCTTGTGTAGCTTGTATTATTTATTCTCTAATTTTTACTTAACCCAAAATAGATTTAAGTAATTGCCTATATTTGTGCAGTAGCTAGTAATAGCTACCTAAACTATAAAAGTGCACTACCACAGCAGGTACATTTTAATGTTAGACACAACTGTACTTATAAAATGCTTAAAAATGCTTCAGTTTTAACAATATACCTTACTTTGTTCAATGTTACTATCATTATTAGAAGCGCTTTTTAGAACCCGTGAGTTTCGAAGTGGCTGTCGAGGGAAACTCGTCAAAACAGTGCAACTTCTAATGTGCTGTCATATCAGGGTGACCAGACGACCTCTTTTACCCGGACAAGTCCTCTTTTTGACGTTATGATTTTTGTCCGGTATATGTATATTCTCGTTTTATATCAAAATTTCCTCTTTTTAGTTAGCGATATAAATTGGCTAGAGAACTCACAAATAACATAACGCGTCCACGTGAGATATCTCCAATGATCTCTACTCTGCCTGTAGTGAGTACTCTGTTTCTTTCTATCTGCATTGTTCTTGGTTCATGTATCATCTTTGAACGTTGAACGTTAGAGGCTACTTCATTGCAGATTGCAGAATTGTGTACAATATGCTTGTTATAAGATTAGTTCAATTCAACAAAATCGCATTTTTATACTTTGTAGAACCGTGAACCCTGGATCAAAATATCGGATATGGCAAAAAGAAGGCGCAAAATTAATGAAGATTTGAAACGGAAATATTCCCAATTTCAAGGAAACCTAAACCGATTATGAAGTTCACGGTCCACTGTGCACTATAAATTTTTCTATTGTTATCAAAAGTAAACTGGCTCTAGAACTGCATGTAAGCAGTTGAAAACATAGGCAAAAAGTTCGGTCTTCAGCAGAAAATACTTCTGTCGCTGATTTTATAGTACCACGGTGCACTACAATGGAAAAACTCATCGCTGCCACTGAAGGCATATTGGCCTTTCATACGGTGAAATATACTCGTACCTTTATATAGATAATAGTTTACAACTTTGATTATGATAATAGTTTATATTTATATATTGTGTTGACAGTTGACATGTTAATAAATATATATATATATATATATATATATATATATATATATATATATATATATATATATATATATATATATATTTATTAATTTATATGTCTGTGTTTGTTTTTATTCAGTGTAACGAGAATTATTTTTGTTATTTCAATTTTATTTTCATTAAACTCATTTTTTTAAATATGCCCTCTATTTGAATTACTGAATTATGGTCACCCTGTCATGTAAACCGCATTACTTAATGCTAACGTCAGTCACTGCAGCTGGGACATTCGATTCAATTCAAATCGTTCAATTAATTGCATGGATTCGGATCATTCAATTTGTTCAAGAATCATTACCGAGAACGAGTTACCGAGTTGTTAGACCTGCTTAAAGACAGCTGCAATGTTCCTTCCGTAACAGTAGCACTGTTGCAGTGTTAATTGTAGGCTTTTTAGGACGCGGCCATATGTGACTACAAAATGGCAGTCGAAGGGTAAACAAATCGGTTATTTTTCAATGCTGATGGAGAGAGCCTTTATATTATAGAATTTGAGTTAGGTACCGTTGTCTGCTGACATTGACACAAAAAACATGTAATATAACTCAGAACATGAGATCCGGGCACGCCGCGCTTAATCACATGCAATAAACGCAACTGTCAGTAAATGTATTCCCGAAGTTAGTGTTTAGGTTAAGTTAAGTATTGAAGGTTACTACCTTACATGAGCCCGAAATCAACCTAACAAGCCAGGCAAAAAAGCAAATATAAAAAACGAAGTCGTTACTAGTGTTGCTACGAAATGCCGAACGCTGATGAAAATCAAGATGAGGGCGCGGTACAAGCGACACGTGGACGAGGAAGTCGCGTTATTTTAAAATCTCTTAAACACTTAACTATATAAACAATGAGTAAACATGAAGAAATAATAAGAACGATGGTTAAGCAATTTAAATGGTACCTACGCAACCGTCATCACCAGCMTTGCCAACAAGTTTCCATGACTGTTATTGGACCTGACGCAGCAGCTCAAATTTATAACACGTTTAGCTTGAGTCGAGAAGAAGAAGAAAAATAAACGAAATTCATCACGAAAGATATGTGTTTAATAAAACAACGGCGAACAAGGGCGAACCATTATTCTAAGTTCTAACTGCCCTAAAAAAGCAAAAGCTAGCATTGCAAGTGAATTGACTACTACAAGAGAGAATACGAAAAATTAATATGAATATAGCGAATATACCCCAAAGTTACTAACCCTTATTCAGGACAGTCATGAAAGTGCAGCTTTAATATTCGTTACAAATAGCAATTATACAAAACAGGTTTTTTCTCGTAGAACACGGATAAATATATCTTACAGTCCTACACATCTCAAACTGTGCAGGTCGGTTGTTCTTAATTGATTTATGGATGTTCTTATGAATCGTCAATTGAAAGTGACAGCAATCTCTCGTCAAGCATATAAATATGCTGTGCTCTCCTCGTGTTGCGTCGTTTCGTCAACCGTCAACCATAAACGACGCACGAACGACGCTGATTCATTAGATTTGGGCCGAATCAAACGCACCAAGGCATAAGTAGTTCAATTTGAACGACTTGGTCATGAACGACTCAACTGTATCAGTCACGCGTCAGTTTCCACGGTTTCGCATGCGCGCCTCATGCGCGTGCTAGCTGCCCTCGGAAGCCATGTTGGAGGACGTAATCGTAAAGCCTAATTGTCAACATTGCTCCAATCTTAAAAAAACTCACTACTAACGCGTTCGTGGATTTGTTACAGTATTACAGGAAGTCTAATTTTAATCAGAAAAAAATGTTTTACTAAATAAATTAAATCATTTTTAATTATTTCTTAATACACCTAGGGCCCGTTGCACAAAGCGTGGTTAACCAGACCCCCTGGTTAACACGCGGTCAACGGGCAATTGTCATGGAAACGGTTCATTTTAAGCGTTCTTCATTGGTGCTGCCTATGGCAACGGCTGGTTAACCGCGTGTTAACCAGGGGGTCTGGTTAACCACGCTTTCTGCAACGGGCCCCTAGAGTACACCAACGCTATTTAGTAAATATACAGAACAGTACCTAGTAGTGTTAGATATGTATATTACATAGTATAATGTTACCGTATCAAAAGCCTGCGTAATTTCTTTTCGCAAGGTAAGATTTAGMGGGTTGCAACACTATTTGTGTCCACAACGTATGTAGAGTTTGTTAAGGATTAACAATAATACCGATAAATCGAGATTTATTATTTAGTATCGCTACCTCTTGACCTATATATTGTCGCTCCTTTTTAAGGCAAACTCTAGTCGTTAAAGCCAAATAAGTCCCTAAAACTAAAACACTAAAAACCTGTTAAACAAGCTACACACCAATGGGTAAAGAATGCACATTTGTTTTTAATATTTTATAACATACGTACGATGTGTTAAAGACGAGTATGAAGTTTTCTGACGCCCAGCTATAGATTGATGATAAGTAGTACCTTTTCTTTATTGAAGCACTTGTCAATGTTGTTCTGAAAAACACCATTCTATCAAACTAAGAAACATGCAAATGGACATTCTCATCTTTTCATTAAAAATACTGAATTGCTAAATATGGAACCAGAATGTAACAACATACTTCTACGTGCCGTCATATTTCAACAAATTACACGAATTCCAAGTCGTAAAACGTCTCTGCCAGAGAAATATTCTTCCTTAGCGGTCGGGCTGAGTGAATCTTGATATAAACGTAAAACAATAGTTTCGGCAACGTGCACTTCCTCTGTAGGTTAATAAAACTTCACTCTCTCTTTTAGGCTGAAACTTTGCCATTTATGTCCCTAACTTTTGCAGTTTGTCAAAAGTAGGAACTTTTAGTCTTCCAGCTCATCGTAAGCACCGGCGTCCAGAGCTGTCAGAGCCGTATAAATAATAATTACATTAATTATATTTAACGGCCATTATACAGTAAATGGATGTTCCTCGCTGTCTTATACCAGAATTATTGCATAGGGATTTTAAAACACATTTTGGAACAGCTAAAACATCCACATTCAAAGAATGTAAATTATAGCATAGTTACATCCATCTGCTTTCTTCTGATTATGCTCATATTGCAATTTAAATACATTTAGTTGTACGAATGACCACTTATCCATAGCTTCGTATACTTAATATTTCAGAAATGATACCTACACTCAGAATTCCCTCAGCAGAATGGTATTAGTTATTATTTTTTTAGAACGCTTAATCAGTCGAGAAGTCACATTAAACTCAGGTGCCTTCGCTTTCATTCCGAATTAATATTAATAACGTATACACAAATATAGCAAGACAACTCAATGACTATGATTCGTTTTACATTGATGGCCTATCATGATTCATGAGCGGTATTCATCATTTAGTAACAGAACATAGTTCCAACCATTCACATGCATTGGGGCAATAGCAATTAACAGCATTATGTCCAATCAGCATTAWCTTTACATTTATGTTAGTTCCTTTTGATACTAGATATTCAACTAGTTGAGGTACAACGTGCTGATTTGCAAGACGAAGTAGTTTAAGAGTAACACATTAATGCAAGCAGTTACATTGGTACCACAGCATGCATATAGTAAAACGTAATGCTGTCATTCCCATTTTATCTTGAGCATTCACAGCAGCGCCTTTATGTACTATAAACATAAGCTACGTTCTTTTCTTAAAGTTAGTTACATCAAGGAACAACAACAAAAAAGCCATTAAGTTGCTTATGTCATTGATACAACATATTATCCTATCTTTCTATAAAAAAGCTCTCGTGATTTTCTCCACGTTGGAAAAAAAAGGACGGCTCGTTCGAACGCTTACGTTCAATAAGAGACAGGGCAGTATAACCATAATATTGACAGATTATGTTAGTAGTAGTCCATCGGCAAAACCTAAGCGGCTTGGTGACTTTTTTAAACAAATGCCTTCAACTAGTGGTCTATGACATCGAAAGAAAATACTTATCATCATTTGAGGACCTTGATGCAAAAAGGGAATCGTTTGGTGCAAGAAGGAGGCAAGTCAGGAGATAAGTAATGGAGTTACATCTAATTTGACTTACTACATTACACCTGTTTGATGCAAGTAGGGAAGAAGTAGAATATACTTACCCCGTTCTTGCAGCAATCTATCATAATTCGTAGCGACGCGACGACAGCGCCATCTAGTCACAGTATTCTTAGGTCCACAGTGTAAGATTATGAATATTGTTTATTTAATTATTCAGTTGTTTCAGTATGAGCGGGTTGTTTCGAGGTATTTTGATTAGACTAAATAGCGCATCGTATTCCAGAACTGGGTCATAGTTTTCTACCGTGCCACAGGTCAGGTCAGGTCAGGTCAGGTTGGTAATTTTTGGTATTTCTAATATTTCGAATTTCTGCAAGTGGATGCTCATTTTTTAATTTACCATACTAAAATATGATCAAGCGACAACTCTTGATGGGATTCAGGTATGTTATGCTGCTCAATTACCACTGAAGAATGTTAAATACATAATTGTTGTGACATTGGCTTCCGGGTACGCCCCAAAAGCAGACTTGGCTTTTTTTAATATACCTACGAGTACTTATTAACCCCTATAGAACCAACCAATGGACATTTCTTTTGACTGACTGACTTAAGTGACATAATTCCGAATAACAAATTTGTTCAAATTATGACTTACCCTTTTCTGCCCCAAAATATATTTTTGTAGTTTCGTTGCCTTATTTCTGGGTTATCCGAGTTTGCTTTTTTTGTTGTATGTGACCTCTATTTGGCCATTTTTAAATAAAGAATATAAAAAGAATGTTTGATTGCTTTTTCTTAAAAGAAATTTACATATTGTGACTATTCCCTTTTTGCATCAAGGTCCTTATCTAAATATAATATAACACATCAGCAGTTTACAACGGCAACAAAGTTGTAGTATAAACTTCATTCTAAGCTAATCGTTTATTAATCATTGCCATATCGGGAATTTTAATGTTTGTAATAAATCACCACAGTCTAGGTTTTATATACATATTTTAATATGCACTAAATTATTTTCTGTTCGTAATGTTCGTTAATAAATTCACAAAAGTACATTTCTATTCATTTTATACAGACTTTCGGTACTTAGGATTGGAAACTGACTGAGATTTTCATCAGCTTCATTCATTAAAAATATAAATTGTATTATTAATGAAATCACTGAACATATATACATAATCTTTAATTACCTTTTCTTTAAAGTATTAAAGAATGGTAGCATGACCGGAACATTTTACGTGTTTGACGCGTTTTTAAATAGAAATATTTTACGTTAGTGGAGGGCTTCAGTCGTAAATGCACTAATGTAGCTTGTAATAAATATAGCAAATTTCCACGGAACCAGCATTAATGCAGACGGGAAGCTACAAATACAAGGCCGTTAGTAACTCCACGTTCAGCTTGATTTAGAGCTTAACTTTGCCAACTCCACACTGACTTATTCCGATACCGGAGTACATCTTAAATTGTAATTACTTCGCGCATATTTAGTAGATACCGTATGTTTTTAATGACTTTGGAGAGGAAATGAATCGAGTCCGTGTCTGCCTACTTCACGTAAGTCTCGTCAACAAAATCCGGTACGCAGCTTTAGCACAGTGGCGTCTAATTATGTATCGTGTACATTTCTTCGTTATATCCTTTGAATCATGGCAAAGGTATTGTTAGAAACTTTGGCGTGAAATTAAGGAGCTAACTTGGTGATTAATCTAACTTCCGGAAACTTGGCTATTAATTCCTAAAGAGCATTACCGAGTACTAGGGAGTAAGAACGTAACTTGCTGCGAGGTGTACGTACATTTATTAGAATTAATGCATTATTATAAAAAGCCTATGTCAAGGAAACTAACGGAACATGCAGCATACATGCAGGAGAACTATCCGCTAATGTTTCCCATATGAGCGGTTATATGGCAGACATCCAGCCCCGAAAGCGAATATTGGACTAAATGTGTAAGAACATCGGATATCTCCAACTGTAATAAGCTAGAATTTGCATAGTTGGTGCTGGTGTTGAGCCAAACATCTAGATGTTAGGCTCTTCTCTTTCAAATTATGCGAGAGGATATTTGAAACTATAATTTTGCATCATACCTTGATTATTACTTAAATACGCCGCAATGTTTTAAATATACTGCAAATTGTTGTAACTAGAAATCCCGTATGTAGCAGTCTAATTCCCTAATACAGCACAGAAATTGTCAGTTGAATGAGCGACAATGCTTTATGATACCCCGAAAAATAAAAGTCGATTTTCACGGGCTATATATTGGCAGGTGTAAATTTTATGGCGGTTGTTTTAAATGGGATGCATTTTAAAGCAAAGGTGACCTAAAATGCATTGTATATAACATAAACTGGTTCCTTATTTAGTATCCCTTTGTTTCGAATTGATTAATTTGTCAAATACCTTATTATTCTAATACATGAAACTTCTGTATAATTAGCGGCTATACACAGGATCGAAAATTCGAAAAAGCATGCCAAAAGATGGTGTTACTAGAATTCCATAATTTAAAGTGTACGTGCGTTTTCGATGTCGCCAATTACGATACTAAAATCAGATTTTTCAAACTCAAAATGACAAATCCAATATGGCAGACGAATTTTGGTAAAAATATTTACCACAATGGTAACGGTAGCTGCGATAGAAAACTGAATTTAAAAAAATCACCTGAAGAGCGAAATCCTGCATTATTGTTACTAGTCTATAAGGCACAGAAAATGAAAATAAATTATTAAATTTTTATGTAATTTGCGGAATACTGCAAGTCTGCATTTTGTGTCCAGTGATTCGCATATCATCCGTACTAGCTTGAATTTAGCTGTTGCGATAATACACAGACTGCCGGATCCTGCGAGTACTGTAGACGACATCACGACGAGCTATACAATATTTGACTGCGTAGGTCAATGTGGTGTAGGCAAAGTAGAAGCACCGCCACCACATTTACGAAGACTAAGAATGAAAGGTCGACAAGATTGTTGAAATAAGCCAGTTATCTAAGGCAAATGACAAATGGTTTAATTAAGATTGTCAAATTGTGTCAAAAGTGTCTATATCCATCTGTCCATTACATGTGAGCGTGAGCGCTGAGCAATATTAAAAGCAGAAAGTTAACAGTTCTTCAGAGATCGTCAAAACTCACTAGGGCTGCACTTACAAATAAATGCGGTAAACATTAAAATTGACCACCAAAATTGAAACAAGAAAAGAAAAAACCGATCACTCATTACAGTATGCACGACTCTAAAAATAAACCCATGTGCCGGAAGACCTAACATAAGAAAGGCTATAAAATGTTTTTAGTTAGTTGTAAAATATAAGGCTATTCATTATCATATAAGACTTATAGGAAGATTTTTAGTTAGGGATTTAATAGAGCCCTCGGGTACCTCAGGTCAGACACAACTTGTGTGAGCGTCTTGGGATCGCTCACGTAATACGCCCGGCGAAAGCGTCATCAGATGTAAAGGTAGCTGACAGGAAAAGCATTCATTTCGCTTCATAACCGCATAGTGATAAGACGTCTGTGCCCTACTTGTGAAGTAATCAATTAATAAATTTTTAATCAATGAGTGTGGAGTATTGTTTCCTGCGAGTAGCTGAATATTTCACTAAATACCGTTATACATAAAATATATGTTTACTGCCGAGTTGTGGATGGGCTGCGTTTCAATTTCATTGTGAGACAAACTTTTTCTGCAATCTTGCTTTAAAACTCACATTATTTATAATTTTTAACAGTAGAAACTATCTGGAAATTAATTTAAATAATCAGTATTTTAAGGATGTTATGAAACTTTGGTTATTTTTTTTATTACTCAACCGTTATTACCATTGTCATTATTATCTACAGAATTTACATATTATTCATTCCCTGTATCAGGGATAATATATGTATGTATGTATGTATGTATGTATGTATGTATGTATGTAGTTTTAACAAATGAGTACGGATAACTCAACTTAAGGATAACGATTTTTGCAATTTGTCAGCTGAAAAATGGCCCTTTTTAGAAAAAATGATGGATAGAGGTTTCAAATGTCACTGGTAAATGCAGCAATTTACAAGGATATGATTTTTACATTATTTCTTTTTTGTCATTGTATTAAAAATGAAACACATATAATGATAATGCGATGGGAGGACATGTCATAGGAATATTTAATATAAGTTTTCAATCTGCAACATAAAATAGGTTAGGTGCTCTTTTTTAATTAAGTACTATTTTACAAGGTGCATATACCTTTTAAGTATTTTTGAACTTATTTTAGTTTGAGTATGGCTAAATTCGTTGTTTAACATTGATTTGACGAAATTTAAAGTCGCTTAGAGCAGACAAGCAAATAAATGTGTGATAGTACATAAGCTGCTTAATAATTGTTATACAGGGCTTCTACAGGGTTTTTGTAAATGATTCATGCATCCAGGGCACCTATGGAAATTATCGATTAAATTTCCCGCTTCTCAGGAAAGTAACGTATACTTGTCATCTGTCGATTTTTTAATTATTTGAAATATTTTAATATGAGTAAACGCCTGTAGTGCTTTGTGGGATAATTTAGTTTAAGGTTGCAGAAAGCTCACATTTCGGAGCTGTTGTGTGACATTGATCTGCGACTTTCAGTACTATCGCCGTGCATATTGTAGCTTGGCAGCAGTTACAAAAAGGCGGCACAAAGAATTCAGAAATCAACGCCGCCCGCGTTGCATGTCTGCAACCTTAAAGTTAATTATCCCACAAAGCACCACAGAATATGTTGAAAATACAAACTCCCAGGCGTTTTCTCGTATTAAAATATATCAAATAATTCAAAAATCAACAGATGACAAGTATACGTCACTTTCATGCGGCGGCAAATAGATTTAATCGATAATTTTCATAAGCCTGGATGCACAAATCGTTTATAGAAACCCTGTATTACTATAGGTGTTATATGGTAATTTTACACTTATAAGGATAAACTTAATGGTTGGTCTTTGTAGTCTAATACTTAAAATGGAAATAAAACATAACGTTGATAAAGGAAATTGTGTCACATTAGGCCTAAGTTATTAAAAAATATACTTTTAACATGTGGCGCTACCTGCCATCTGGAAGAATCAGAATTCGTAGGCAAAAACGGTTCCGAATCGTTTGTTCGGCATTCTAGATGAGGGTATCCGTACACATGAGTTTAAAGTTAAAGTGACAATATTATTATTCAAGTTATTATTATGAATAATATATTCTGTACATTCGATGAGAATGTCATGGTTTATGTGCTCTTCAAATGAAATTTCGGTATCAATATATATTTATTCACTATAGGCTACTTTCTAATTAGTATGATAAGAATTCTTGAGAACAAAGTAAGTTATATTTGAAAAACAAAGTAAGTGCGCCATAATGATCTTAAATTAAGATCTCATACTTACTCGGAATATGTAGAGAAAAGCATTATATTTTAGGAGTCTTATTTTCTTATTTATCGCTAGGATCATTTAACTTTGGCACCTTGGATTTTCTTGGACGTCATTGCCGTATGCGTTACTCGTCCATTTCGTAGGTCTTTTAAGCGCAAGAACTCACTCGATCATTTGGTGACGTTAATTTTTCTGCAATAAAACAAAATCTCTTAGTTTCGTTTTAGGCATTGCAGCGGAACTATTGGTTTAAGCTGACATGCATAAGCAAGCACGTCAGCAGGATCGCAGCTAAAGGTACACCTCCAGTCTACAGTCTACTACTCTGCTAGGCTGTGGAGCGCACGGACGGACGCGGGCGTCTTCACCACCGCCGGATTGATTTACATTGTGCGAGGAAACCTAAATAAACAAAATTCCGAGTACTACTTGCCAAATCTTGTTTTCATTTATTTTCTTTCGCACAGGCTGCGTGGCGCCTATCTGCTTTACGAGCTTCGGGTTCTCGAGCGGATTGAGTGGATATTGATCGAGAGGCCTTAGTTATCGCGTACTTGGATCTAAACTCGCAGCTTACTGCCAACCAAATGGATTTGCAAGAGCTATGTAACGCTTCTCCAGCCGTGCGTCTTTCCCTGTCAACGTAATTTGTTTAATTAAATTCACGTTTGTTATATCTACGGAAGCGTTATCGTAATCGGATTTCTTATCGCGAGGGAATGAAGACGGCATAATCCTGCAAAAGAACAGACGGTAAGGATACGTAGTTTAGGTGATGGCTAAATACCCTGGAATAACACTCTTTTTGAACGCGCTTCCAGTCTGAGACGTTTCGAAAGCCGTATATACTGAAATCTTCCGCCTGTCTTATCATAGGAAACCATTTTCCATACGAAATGAAGCAGAAGGATCAAAGGTAATGGCGTCGCAAAAGTAACAGGTTAGGGTCTCCTCTAAAACAGACGTTGCATAACCAATGTGTCACTTCTGCGGGTGTCACTTGGAAAAAAACGACATAGGTACCCCGAGTGAGKAAATAACGACGGTATCTTATTTCCAGTTGATCGATTTAAAGAATGTGGTTTGAAAATTTAATAAACGACTTTTGAAATTGCTTGTGTTGGGTGGGCAAGTCAGGATACCTTCATGTTCTACTTCTGATTGCATGTTTGGAGTATTGCAGGAAGTAACTATAAAAAAAAGATTAACTTCCATAACATAAAGTAAATATTGCAAGAACAGTGTAAGGTACTTGATATTTATTTAGTTCAATTAAATTTTGGGTTAATTTGAAAAAAAGAGAACTGCGGTGTACACAGCATTGTGAGTGATTAAGCTGCTAAAAATTTATTAGTATATGTAGTGTAATATGAAATTATCTCAAATGGTATCTAAGGATATTTCATCTGATAAAAAGGAAAAACAGTAGATTCAAAGATAAAACTCTCAACAAGACCCGCCCCTACTCCTACCATAGTCATCGTATTTTCCATTGTTTCCGCCGTTGCGTTTGCACCAGATTTCATAAAGTAAGTTTTTCATCTATCAAGTCCATTAGATGCAAATTATTACTCGGAAACTTTAGCATGGAAACCAAGCGTTAAATCTGATTATTAGATGGTAATTACTACTCATAATACATGTATGAACGTTAAGGATTTCAACTGATTTTCTATTTATATTTTCTTCGTTTAGTTTTAGTATAGTACAACTATGGGTACAACTTCACCATCTTATTTGAACTTAATAAAAATGTTTTGAAAAGTTAATCGCGAACTTGCTTTACATTACGTTTGAAAATTTTAATTCATCCGTCATGTCTCGAAGTAAAAGCGTGGGTCTTGATCTCGATTTAAAGCCAGAATCCATTTTCCTTCCTTCTCGCTTCTTATCGTTTTCTCCGGCTGCCTTTTGTATCTTTGCTGTTGCACTCTTCAGTGATATGCCTCTTGTCAGACAAGTTACTATTACCATTTCGATCTGATCCTTTTATTTTGATACAGGGCTTTTTTCCCAAATCTTGCCCGTGTGTTCGTTTATTTTGGTCATTTCTAAACGACAGCGYCCGATTTTCATAATGTAGCAAGTACAAAATCCAATAAGCCCTTGCATGTATAAGTTTTTTTTTAAGGAAGCCAAATGTGTTAAATGTTATGTTAAAAAACATGACAATCTATAATGAATGTTTCAGTGCCCTGAAGATGTTCGAATATTACGAACGAAAGCGGTAGATTAAAACACTTTCGTTTCTTTCTAACATGTCTCTGTAAATGGATTATTTTCCACATCATTTTCTGGAAAGTGTATGTAAGCGTCAGTGTGTGTGTGTGTAAGCTACCTATTAAGATTCTGAATGTTCTTATGTATTTTCACCTGAATTGCTCATTATTTATTTGATAATTCGGCATTTAGTTCATTTAGCTTTTAGTACAACGTTATAAATTGTTAGAAGTCTTAGTAGTTCTAAAGCTAATAATTACTGCTCTTGAAATTTAAACTTTTTTCAACCGAACTACTTGGCACCTTCCCTCTCTTTCTCAGTTCATTTATAGTCGCTATTGTTATCTATAGTATTGCCCAGACTCCTCGTTATTTCTTATTTGTTTGGCTAACATAGGTAGACGGATGGCGTAATAGTACCTTTGCTGATGATGTTGATGAAAGAAGTCTAGCGCTGCGGTGTAAGCAAACAGTATTTCTATTAAAAACAACACTAAAAAGTGCTACTAACATTAAGTGCACAAGAGGACCTCAAAACTGAGCATGCGCACGAATAAATTCAGTGTTTATAAGAGTGTGTACTTAAAAGTTTTAATAAATTTAATCAGAGACTGTATTCTTGAAAAGAACTGAATTCAGCAATTCTGCCATAAACTGCGATTACTCCTCGCTTGCTCTAGGTGATATACGGATTTGAAGTACTCGAACAAATTAGGATTACATTATAATCATAGCATATATAACTACAAAAGCCGGAACAGCATAAAACCTCTACATTCGATCGMCTTTGCCGTCCCTCACTCACGAAGAATCCTGGATACGGCCATGCTTGCAGTTATCTGCATAAAAGTTAACGGTCATCCCAAACTATCGATACCTAAACAGAAGCGCTTTAATTTATGTCGCGGACGTTTGAAAGCAATTCGCATCTAGCTGCATTCCGATTTTCTGCAATGGAACTTCTTTGCGCTGTTATTAGGTGCTTCATAACAGCTCGAGCGCTTATCGCGCCTGATTATTTATTTGGAGAGCTTCTTGTTCCTATCGCCAGGGGGATCTTTATTGTCACTCTTCTCGGGAACGTAGCAAAGCCGTTCAACTTGTATGTATCACTGAAACTTTACAGGATATTTCCTCAATTTACTGTAATGGCACGCCGAAGAGGGTTGGATTTAATATCACCAATTTATGGCAAATAATCAACACAACGTTTTTATTGGTAATCTCCAATGTATCAAATAGAGCAAAATTCAAAAGCAGTTTTTCAAGATATGATTACCACAATGTGGATGCAAACGTATTAAGAAGCCTTCATTAGAGCATAATGTGTGGTTTAGGGTGTTCCGTGTCCGTTGATAAAGACTGATGACATCTTTGAGATGTAAATAAAATAATACGCTGTCCATAATCAGCGTAACTAAGATTTAATTTTTCACCACCACCATATACTTGCTCTTAACAAGGGCACGTCCATTACTGATTGCCAGCTGTGACGTGCCGTTTTTTATAAATGTAATTTATTTTCTACTTATCTTCACAGGTGCCACAGGTAGCTTTAACCAAACTGATTTTGTATTCACACATAAGCTAGCCGTCCAGGTTGTTCTCTATTCTTTGGGCCTGTTTTCAATGAACATTGATGTGAGTGACAAACAAGGGACGTTTTGAATTTGTGTTACCACGACTGTTCTGATCCTTGCGAGCACCAAAGTTTACATTGATTGACATGCTGTGTTGCAATAGCTATATCACTTTCTGAATTTAGATCATACCCACTTGTCGATAATTTAGTGGCACTATCACATTATCTATTACTAACTGGTGTAGAGAGCCATTCTAGGCAATTGTGGAAGGTTGCATGTAGTTATAGAAATTGTAGTAATTTTGAGATGGTCTTGATATGTCGATTTTGAACGTTTCCATCACGAGACGGCTTCGGTATTCTGCCACATTTGGATCTTCTTTCGTGTGCTGGTGAATTTGCCAAAATGTTATATGATTTTTTTTCGACACTTCACCGCAAGATGATTGAGGAAATATGCCACATTTAGGAGTTCTTTAGTCTGTTGATGAATTTTTCAGAATGTTCTGTAACATTCTCGATTTTTCCACCGCGAGATAGTTTCGGCAATGTGCCACATTTGGGTTCTCCAGTGCAAGTTCGCAACCCCATAACTCATAACTCCTCAATACTCACACCGACTTCAATCAAACAACTTCATTATCGATGGGGGTGTAGGCTATCCAATTCTACAACAGCAAATCTGTGTACTTATGGGGTTGCAGAGAAAAGCGAACGTATACAAACAGAATAATACAGCTTTGTTTTTATTTGTATTGCAAGTTCGCACCCCCATAACTGCCCAATGCTCACATCCACCCCAACCATACTGCTTCATTCTCAATGGACGAATGTAGGCTATCCACCCACACAACCGCGAGACTGTGGATTTAGGGGTTGCAGACTAGAGCAAGCGAATACAGATATGCAGGATAATACTGTTTCGTCTTTATTTATACATATAGATATAGATTTCGTTAGAATGTCTTTTCCACGTAATATCTAGGATTACCAGTTTAACAAGGAATGTACATGAATCCAAGTTTCGAATAATGTGTGCTTCAATATCCAAATCAGTCATGACTCCCGGTAACCGCGGCTCAAGACGCTTTGACATAAACTGGAATAAACCTTTCTTCTCCCCTTCGCGTTTTTCACCTGCATCTCTTGTTGCTTTTTCAGTCTTTTCCTTTTTCCATGGTCGTCTGTTTGTCCAGGGGTGACCAAATCTATCGGGTTTAAAATCTTGTATCTACACCTAATTTAACGGATGATTCTTTAGTGGTATGGCTTGTGTTCCGGTAGTTTATCGAGAGACGCTGAATTCTGCTCTCCATATGTGTGCTGATTAACAACCAAGTTCTGGAATAAAGCTCTTCTGCACAGTTGGTGGCTGGGTTGTGAGGGCACGTAACTTTTCGTATGATGAAACCGGCTGTAAGGAAAGTTTTAATTTCCTACGATACTGGTTGTTGACCATTGTCGAGCACAACCATCTTTGGTACTCCAAATTGACGGAGCTTTGAAATTGTTTATGCCGTAATGTTTTTTTTTTATTTTTTTAAAACTTCGATACATTTTGAGTATGCATAAACGAAGATTAGATAGGTTATATTTCCCAGTGGAGCAAGAAAGTCGATGTGAACGCGTTTACATGCTGACTCTACCATGACTGAATATTTGACAAGCTTGGCACTTCGCTTTTAATATCGCAATCGATATTTGGCCACCAGGCATACGAACGAAGAAGCCATTTTGTCTTGACAATTCCCATGTGCGACTTGTATGCTTCAGCACTTTTAACTTGAGTACGGTAGGTATTATAAATATGTACTCTTAGATTAATGTTTCATTTTTCAGGTGCAACTCAKGCTTCCAGTTGAAGTTTTCTGTATATTTCTGTGGACCGTTCCGTCTAAAGGTAAGTGTTTATATACGTTTTAGTAATAGATTATTTTCTATGGCAGATCGAATCCCCGCTGTAGCTATAGAAATTTCACCGGTTTACAAGTAACTCAGGTAAGCAGTGCCATCTGCATGTAGCTGCAGCCTATTTGCCTTCATAGCTGGTATGGCTTATTTTCGCACAGTTTCGCTTTTAGTGACATATTATATGTAACAAGCACAGAAGCCCTACGACACAGGTAAGCGTGAAAGTTTTTTACTTCAAATACTAAAGATAATGCTGCTCTTTCAAATTAGGAATAATGCTTCTCAGCACTTGCCATCTTTAATGCCACTTTGGAAAACTTGCATTAGTGCTGCAGTGATTACATAATCAAAGTGATCACAATGCAAGTTGAGTTGTAATTCTGGGTCATAATGCACTAATACTGCGTCAGCAGCGACAATTTGCTTCAATTTTCGAAAAGCTCTTTCAGATTCTCCCGTACTGTGAATTTTTTTTTGTAATTTGTACAAAAGATGGTATCAAGCGATCATAAAACTTTATAAACCCTAGCACCGCCAGGATTCATTTAAGTTATTCGGTGCTGGTGGGTTAATTATCGCATTCACCTTCTGAAGTATGCAATGCAGCTTTGTGTATTTTAAAGTCTAAATATGATATTCATTCCTCAAAGAAGCTGCATTTTTCTTTCCTCAAGTGAAAACAACAATCGCTTTAATTTTTTTTCTAACAGGTTTAAGTGTTTTTCTTCAGTTTGTATCGTAATCAAGATCGTCACGATATTACCCAATAAAAATCTTGCAAACTTGCTTTAATATTTGTATTTGTAAATTAAGGGTAAGTTGTTTGCAAGACCATACGGTACTTGAGTGTACGCAAATAATCCAGAATGAGTGCTAATAGTGATTAGTTTCTCAAGAAGTGGCACTTGCTAATATGCCATTATAACAAGTCCAATATTATGAAGCCTTTGCCACCTTGTAATTTTGCGAACAAGTCCTAGACTCGCGGCAATGGGTATTTTTCTGTTTCTAAATATGAATTTACAGTAACTTTACAGTCAGGACAAGTTCTGCCTTTCCCATCCGGTTATACTAGGACAAATCAAATATAAACGAGCCTTTTATAAAAAAGCAAAATGAAATAGGACTGGCCTGTAACCAATTGCGCAAGAACGCTTCTAGTTGGACCTCGGTCTCAAATCGCTCGCCCCCAACGCGTCTTTGAGGGGCCCAAAACATGTGGAAATCAAATGTCTGTGCTTTAAAGAACATAGTCAAGAGTTCCACAGTGCATTTCCACCAGCTTGTGTTGTTGCACCTACTGTGTGTGGCCTGGTCAAGGAGGAGCAGTACCTCGTATGGGTCAATCTCGTCTTTTGTTACGATACTCAAGGCCACGCTCAAGTCTAACTGTCTAAATGTTCACAGTAATAAGGTGCGCTCGTGGTTGGAGGTTCCTGTACAAAAATCAACATGTAAGATCCCCTTTTTACAATTATTATTCCTCTACAGCTTACAGAAGCATGTTGAACTCCTACATGTTGAATTTTATTGCTAGTATAATATACCACAGAATTGCAGTCTGTAATTTTTAAGTTAAATTAAGGATATTAGCAGGCAAAGTTTACTTTGTCTTATGTATGGGAACAAAATGCCCACTTTGAGCCTGAGGGAGGTCCATAGAGTTAAAATTACTTTGTTTTATTTAACTTTCCTACATACCGTAGCTAAATGTCCCCCTTTTCCGCAACTTTTACAATAATAATTACAATACCTGCATTGGTTTGCGTGTAATTTACTGCAAACACTGCAATCTGCTGGTCCTCTTGTTCCCGCGGTTCCAGAAGACCTTTGTGGGAATCTAGCATCGTCCCGCGCTGCTTTCTTTTAGTGAGCTCTTTGATAAATTCCTATCGCTGCGATGGTGCTAGATCCATTGGTTTTTAGTCGGTGTAATGCAAATCTGTCTAGATAGTGACTAGATAGCTTTCTGCTGCATCAGCGGACTTCGCAGCTATTTGTACGCAGTACGCAGTTCAAATAGTAATTTATCGGAACTTTCGAATAGCAGTTTTTCGAAAGATTTCGTCTTTCTGTCATACTGAGAACAAGCTTATCTCGCAGATCCATTTCTAAACACGTACCTAAATCACAATGTGTCTATAAGTGTCTTATTTAGCTGCCAATGTTAGCATAACTTCGTGTTTATTTTACCTGGCAGAGTAAAATTGCACGTTTCCTCCTTGCGCCGCTTTGCTACCACTGAAGTATTTATCAAATATTATGTCGGTTAATTACTTTTTTTTTCAGGCGTACTTGGAATTGTTTAATGCGCCAATAGTTTGAACGCGTTCTCATTCAAACTATTTAATAACACGTCACGCTTTATTTTGACATCGGTAATGTTATTCGCAAGAAGTAACGGCTTTAATTTATTGTCCTTTATGGAATGACGACGTGATAACATTTGGATCAAACTCCCGCGTCACTCCCATAATAGCTTATCATTCCATTGTCACCTTTGGAATGTACTTCATTGCTACTTATATTCACAGATGGCAGTGCTTTCTTGTTATTCGTGTCGTTACTACATTGTTATTCCTATTTCACTGACACTTTTTGATACAACATGATACAGGCCCTAGAAAGCAAAAATTAATGTGGGTAGCTGCTGTCTTTCTTATTGTCGGCAAAATTGGCATGAAACGGAACGAACTTTCAGTGGAGAAGTGTCCCATCCGTTGCAAATACTTATAGTCCAGGCTTCAGAGACTTAACGGATGCAATAACTGCGTATAAGCTGAAATATGGCTTAAATGCTTTCTACTGTGGTAGGTAATAATTATATATAAAATCGAAACATCTAGAGGTGCAGCAAGATATTGTTTATACACTTTATTTTAAACAAATTTTAGTTCGCGAATATCTCAGAAACTACAAGTCTAATCGTAAAAATGTCGGGAGATAATTTAATTGTTTTGAGACAAAGAAGATGTCTATAATTTTTACCCCCACCTTACCCTTTATTTATCACGTTATAAACAAAATAAGTAACCCCACTCTCCGCGCTGTTACAAAGTTATAGTAAGTCCTAATACTTGTACACGGGATAGTGCAGAGCTACTCTGATACAGGTAGAGGGGTTACGTCTTTTTGTTTATAATTTGTTCAACCATAGGGCCTTTTGTGTTCCAAATTTATGAAAAATTAAAATTACCCCCACTATTTATGCGATTAGACTTGTAGTTTGTGGGATAATCGTGAAAAATTAAGATTTGTTTAAAATAAATTGTTTAAACAATATGTTTTCGGACCTCTAAATGTTTCGATTTTACATATAATTATTACTTACCACACTAGAAAGCATTCAAGCCATATATCAGCTTCTATGTTATTATGTAATTATTTTTAAACTTACACGTACTTACTTCTTTTGTTGCACATGTGACAGTGAAGTGTTTTCAAATTAAACCCCTCACCTGTTATTGTCCGCGTCAGGTTTTGAATGTTTAAAATGATCGTGTACATAATGGAAGGCGCTTTCAAATGAACCGTCACATGAATACCGCTGCTTCTTAATACTTAGGGGTGACCTTGATGGTCTTCACTTTCGAGAAAAGCATAAACAAGATACAGGAAAACAACAGACCTAGTTACATGATTTTAAAAGTTGTCTAGAATTTCCATAGAGGGAATTAATTCGTTAAATACTCAGTGAGTGTAATTTTAGGCTAACTTATCTCATTATTAATAATTATTCACTTCTAATTGACCTTCTGATCTCCCTATTTCTTATTGCCCATTAGACAATGTGTAAAATAAAACAAGGCGAGGATTCTGAACAATAACTCTCAAAAGGTAAGGATACTTTATTTGTGCAATACGTTTTTGGTTTCTAAACAATTAATTTATTTTTTGATTTTGTTTCTTCCTTGTTGCTGCGCTTTTCATTCAGTTCTTTCACGAAACTTCTCTGTTAAGTATTTCTCGTTAGAGCTGCACATGACTTGTTCTATTTCTGACCCTTTTTTTGCATCGGTAACAGTTATCGTTGGTACATATACTTCTTGTTTCAAGTAACGAACCTTATTTTTCTTCTATGTTTTGAAGGAAATGTTTTTCCACAAATCTCAATATCTTCCGCCAAGATATCGGTAATATTTTTAACTCTATATTTGTATGTTGCCTCATTTAACCTTCCCGGTTCTTTACGATTTCTTGGTCTATATCGTATAGTTTTGAAGTTTTCTACTTGCCTCAGAAAGCATTCCGTACCGCTTAAGGTTTATTGTGCTCTTATGATATAGGCAGCGTTGTTTCGTTTTTGTCGACTTGGACTTGCTTCTTCTATTCCGGACCTAGTCATTTGTTTCACTTCATGCATGTACCGTGTAAAAGAACAGGGGCTGCATAATAGATATCTGCATGGTACTGCAGGTTTATACAATTTTACCTGTACCCTCCATATCGCCTTTTAAAAAGATATCTTTTCAGAGATTCTTACCCTCTGTTCCCCTATACTTTGCCGGTTTTTCAGCTTTAAATTTTTTAGATAATCCTAGAAATACTAGTTATTGAATATTAAATGCACCATCCATATAAAAATTGTACTTAAAACTCTTTTCATGCATACAAAATCGTAATTCTTCATTAGTCCGATTATTCCGCACTCAACACGCACAGCGTGATTATTGACTACTTACCCGATGTACTCATTTAGGGTCAGTGGTTTTAGTTTTAATTAGTTTCAACTGAAAATAATCCGCTCTGATGACCTTTAAGCAGGTTAACCTTTTCATTGCCAGATCTGAAGAAGAACTGGCAGACGGTATTTTTGCATCAATATAATAAATGAATATTAATATATTTTGGCCAAAAAGTGTTTTTAAGTATATAAAATTAAATTATGCAAAAGTGTTTGAAAAGCTATAAGGTATATTAAATTGAACGTAACGTTATTAAATTTATTTGCGATATTTTTTAGCAAATTAACTTCTACGATTACATCCTCCAGTTATTGGTTGCCACGCATTTCTCAATGAAGTTTCTTATTATCGAATATTAGATTCCAGGATTCAGTTCCATTTATGTTTCTCACCTTTGCCTTGACCTGAACGCAAGTATTAGCAATTGAATGTCATGTCAAATAGTTCGTGTCAAGTGCTGTATATCTAATTATATATTACACTGTACTAAAAGAGAGATATTGATCTTGAAGAAAAACCATTTCTGTTCTACATCCGAACGACAAATATAAATCGCAATCATATCAACGGCGGCTGATCAGGTGAGGTATGTGAGGCACATCCTAGAATAAGTTTTAAACATACCATATTTCAATTTAGTAAACTGAAAATTTACGTACCACGCAGATTTAAGAGCTGGGATTCCCTTGGAGATAAAAAATAACATGTGCACCGCTGCACAAGTAGTTGTCGACACCAGCATCTTCTCTGTGAGTTGAAGCTCAAAAATTCTAGCCTAGCCTTACGTGGCCAGCAACCAGTAGAATATTCACGCGGATATGGCGCGAAGACAAGTGTTGACAGGTTATTTAAGTGATCACTGAGGTTCTAACCTGCGTTCCTCGTAATGTGTCGTAATGTGTGTCACGTTTGTGACAATCTATTTTCTATCTTCACATGGTATCTACTTGCATCTTTCACCATCCCGTTAATTCAAGCTTTAAGCAGAGTTGCCACTTGCCAATCTTATTATTAAAGTAATAGGCCTATTATTATTTTTCAGAATTATTCAGAAATTTTGGGTCATACGTTTACATTACCGATTTACTGCCATGCGAATATTTACCTCTAGAAGATGTCAATGCATAAAGCGGATAAATTTTTATTTTTATATGCCAAGTACTCCCATTTTTACCCAGGTATGATCTAGCAATGCACATTTTTGCTAAGCGCCAGTATCCTACAATACACCCCTATTATCTTATATTCATTATTATATCCAAAACCCTTTGTTTCTCATTTGCTATGTGTTTGTACTTTATACCCAATGGGAATAAATGATCTTTGCTTTTCTAGTCACTTAAACTAAGAATCGTTATCGTTATTTTATTTGCCTTTATAGAATGGTTTATTTTCAGAAAAAATAAATGTATTAACTAATAATGATTTCGTCCATATTTCTCTAACGACAGTAACTAGAATACCAATCTATTACCTTTTAAAGAAATCTATAAGATGGTACAAACAATAACAACAAAACTGATACGCAAAATTAAGTTCTGTTTTTGTTTGTTATCATGATTTGATCTATATTTATTCATGTTATTATTTTTCTTAAATACCAACGTATACAACCAATAAAAGTGGGATATCGCATTGGACTTGGGAATTTTTTTTGGCAATTATGCGTTGAAATTTTAATCTATTTGAAGAGCTTCCTTGGCAAACCCATTGCTCACTAAGTAGTTTATTCATTTATTAATAAAGTTATCACTACCTACCATACTTGGATGCTTATGTTATGTGCTTATTTGGTCGACCTGATTATACAATAGGCAGACGCGACTTACGAATATGTAATATAAATTTTCAATATCTCTGAGCAGTTGCAACACGGAATGGGTTAGGTGCTCTTAAAAAAATAAATACTTTTTTCAAGTTCTAGCTACATTTTAAGTGTTTTTGAACTTATGATAGTTTGAGTAGAAAAAAAATAAATGTGCGGTAGTAAATAGCTTCTTAATTGTTATTATACTGTTATTTGTATTTGTAGTTTTATAACTTGACAATAAAACCTAACGTTTACTCAGTAGAAAGCAAATTGTATCACATTGCGCTTAACTTAATTACACTGAAAAAAGTTACTTGTAAAAAATTGCTACCTGATTGTAGTGCACAGCTTTGTGTTACTCATTACTAATATTGTAGGAAATCTTACATAAACGTCTTGAAATAGGTCTCTGATTTTTGTAGTATAACCATTGTAGCAGAATGTTCTACACATTAAGTAAAGTTTAACAAAATAATATTAAAGTATTTTATAATTCGTGTCGATAATGATTATAAAGTATTGGGTTATTAGGTTAGCATCCTAATTAAATTAGAAATAGTAACTCGCTACGGTCGGGACTCGAACCAGAACCGAACGAATCTCTGGTGTTTACATTATACCATGCATCTTAGCGCTATTCTAATTAAAGCCCATATATATAGACTCAGAGACCCGTTCTGGAGCGAGTTACTTTTTCAAATTTGATTAACCTGCTTAAATCAATACTTTAAAAAATAATATCATTGTAAAAAATATAACAAAAATCATTTAGTAATTAATTATAAGTTTTTTTTTTGTAGATTACTCACTGAAGCATATTTTTTACAGGCTTAGAACATTCTCAGGCATTATTAGTTAAATTACAAAAAAACAAACATTACACTAATTATAGATGATATCATTATTAAAAACGAATAAAATGCATCAACACATATTGCATGCTACAAATCGCATTATTATATACAACATTTGTTACTCTACAAACAATGATAAATGCAAACAACATCCATAGGTAATACCAATAATTTAAAGTATAGCTTTTTTCAAAACTATGTCGAGCATTGGAAKTTTTATTAATTTATACCTATATTACAAAGTCTACCTATGTTTTCTAGGCTAAAATGCATTMAATACTGTAATTGTCTGGAAATTAGGGTTTACGGTATAACGTATAGCGACAGATGAATAATAATCTCACAAATTTGATCTGTGGTACAACGTTAGTGAGAAAATTAGTAGCTAAGGGTTGGCACTATTGTTAAGTTGGTACTTATAGTCGCTCGGCGGCAGCGCGCGCGCAGGTCATCACATCGTGGCATCATGCCATCCGCCATCACGTAAGCCTCGTCCACTCACGTTCTTGTTTTAGTTGTGCGGAAGTGTTAGTGGTTATTGTGTTTTATATTATTATATTGGATTTTCCTTATTAAACAGCCCCTAATTGTTGTGTACTGCAACATGGACGATTACGTTAAATGTTTAATTTACAGGTACAAAAATGTAACCTTGTTTGTCTAATGAATAAAATCATAATAATGCTGCATTGGTTTCATTTATTTTTGCACTATATCCACTATATTTTTAGTAAAYTATAACATTAATTTATAGTAAAGAAAGAGATTTAACATAGTAAAATTTAGCATACTGGAATATTAAGTTTGACTATTATAATATGTTACAATGAACAAAACACTAATAAAGTACACTACATCTTGTAGAAAAAATTGTCATACCCTGCCCAGTAAATCCTACAAAATTTGTATTGAACTGTACTGCATTCTCTAAGAACATACACTATAAAATGGTAAGTACTGATTTCTACATTTTTAGTAAATACAGCTACAATGGTTAATCTACAAAAATATAGTATAATTTTCTACAGTTTGTATCTAGTCGTATTTGCACTATATTTTGTGGTAAAGATTATTACAATTGCAGTTAAATTTACTATAATTTTTTTCAGTGTAATCAATTAAATTATACACTTAACATGGGGCGCCACCTATCGGTAATCCGTAAAAGCTCTACCGAATCGTTTGTTTGGTATATTTAGTATAGTATTCCGTAGTTGCGTTCAATTGGTCGGTTTGCTGAAATAGCAGCAAAACTCCAGGTTTGATATTTAACAAATATATTTAAAAGTATTTAGTTTATAAATGCATAAACAGCTAATGACAACAAAAATAGGCTACTACGTTTGACATGGGCCTGTCTGTGACAAATGCGCTGTAGAGGAAGTAGTTAATTTTGAGCTAAAATTAATATCACAAAAATTAATCATTCAAGGTAGTTTTATTTCACTGGACTGTTTTACTTCGCAGGGCTTTCCTTTACTTAACGACCGTAACACGTAATTCGTAAAGCCACCGCTAGACGACGCACACCGATTTCAAAAAATGACGGGGCAATCGGCAATTAAGTCTCGGTACGTGGTACGGCGTGGTTCATAAAGCCACCGCTAGATGGCGAATAGGCATTATTACAAAATGATACACCAAAGTGTTGTCCAAAACGTGTTCACGTCAAGATGTTAGGACCTTAACTATGTTGTTCGTTTTCAACATACATGTGCTTCTCAATGCTGAATTCGTATATAAATTTTGGCAAGCTAATTATATTAACAGACAGAAAACGAAGTTTTTCGGAAATATGTACCATTCTGTCTGAAGGATCTTGTACAGGTGTGAAAAATTTAATCGTTGATTTAACATATGTTCGTAATTGATTCTGTTTAACATGTGCGGTTATTGAAAGAAAGCAGTGAGTACGATAAGTATAAAAAACATTTAAAGTTTTGATAAGAATAAGTATAAACGGTCCCCCGAAAAGCAAAATGGATAACCAACTAATATAAAATCTACTGATAACTAGGTAAAAAAGCGCAGACAACAATCCAATATCATTTGAAACATGTCTCAACCGTGAAAACGTTTCAATCAATCAGCAAACGTACCAGACATCAAATAGACATCCACTTGTCTGTTACTGACCGCAGCAATAACTTTTACAAAGGGTTTTGCAAGCATCACAAGAAGACATATCTAGGTGCAATAAAAGCACAAATGGTGCAACCACTCAACATGTGTTGTTTTACGTAATAATCAATGCCGTTCACCTATTTTGTATCAACATAGAAGCTCATCTTGCAATCTTTTATTTGATGTTWATATTTATATTAATGTGATGTACGTTACACAAAATGGACAAAGAAGAACTGTATAGCAACAACAAATTCGAATAAACCTAACCAGAACAAATTTCTTTTGGCATGATATTTTTATCCTTGTACCTTTTGTCGTAAAACACTTCGATGTAAACTTTTATTAAGGCCTTTATCGCTGCCCTGTTATTCGTAAAAAAGCAACGATCGAAATAAATCGCATTTACGGCCCACTCCGCCGAAACCTATTTAGAAGATGTTACATCAATGACATCATAAAACAAATAATTGAATTAGATAAGGCCGAGCTGCCGAGGAGGGTTTTTAAGCTACAGTTAAATGGTGGAGTGTTTCGCTTCAGTCCTGCACCTTCACGTAAATACGTGACGAACGGTAGAAATTGCCGTCCTTTTGTTGGAAAATCTAGTGAGAATTGTCCTTTTATTATTATGCAGTAAAGAAAAGGGAGGCGTAAAACCGTAGAAGTTCAGAGAAGCATGAAGGCGTTTTACCTCCTGAACGCCTCGCTTTGTTTTTCTGGAATGAGTTTATTTTATTGCCGAGTTTCCTATTCAGAATCGTAACTTTATGTGTGCCTGATATGAATTTATAGAAGGTAAATAAAAGCCAGCTTAATTAGACTGAAAAAAAAATTAAAATGCGCATACTAACATCTCGAAGCTAAACTTTGGTACGGTATACCGGAAATTCAATATGGAAATAAACATGCTGCGGTCACCTAACCGAAAAGATGAATCTAAAGCTAATGTTTGCCTTATAGCCATCGATAAGGTTTATTTATTATGCTACGTTTTTGCTGCAGTTTATACGTTGAATAAATATTTTTTTTAAATCAAGTAACTTTGTAAATGTACTGAATTTATGGACCGAATAATAACACACGTAGTCATAACTATGGCTGACAATAATATATCGATATATAAAATGTATCAATACATTATCTAAAATATATCGATATATTTATATCGATGTTTTGTTGTGATATATCTAATAATAATATCGAGATATAAAAGATGTATCGCAAACCAAGTTGCAACCTATTTACGTTTTGCACCCCCCCATGGTCGGCAAAGGTACTTTGTATGTAATACTTTTAACTTAGAGAATGGTAACTAATTTAGGAAATAACTGTAATTTTATTTGTAATTTTTGCGTCGTTTTCACTCATAATCTCATAAGAGCATTAATTCTTTCGCATATGAATTAATGTTCGAATGAGATGCGGTAAGAAAATCGTAATGACATAATGAGGACTGATTCTGAATCATGTATAGCGGTTAATTCTGATACTACTTGTAATTCTGCTAGTGCCGATTAATTTTCCAGAGGGAATTCTTATTAAAATAATTGCTAAATTTTAAGTAAATTGTTTTATTTTCTATCCGTATGTTCAATTGCATAATTTAGTAAAATTTAAAATGTTTGGTAGCAAAAATTCCCTCTTATTAATCACAGTTCGGTTGGCGTCGATACAAAAAATTTCTAAGAATTTTTCTATTGGTTAGCATTGAGTAATTTTCAAACAAAGTTTAGGAAAATAAGTAAATCTCCGAAAAAAAACAATCATCCGAGGCTATAAAAAGGAGATAAAGTTAACTTTGCGACATTGTGTTTGTTCTTCATTCATTCAAATCACGACTAAACTATTTTCGTGTGAATATAATGAATTAATTTAAATCTTTAAAAGAATGTAATTTATAAGCATTTTTTATTGTAAAATAAATGTGTTTTGAATGTTTTATGCTGTTTAATTCATATCATATTGTGCTGTTACTGTAAATATTATAATTACAAAATTACGTACAATTAATTGAATTAATAGAATGGTGTCGCCCACATAATTGTTGTTGTTGCAGTATTATAATTTTTCGTGTTTTTTATCGGTATACTGATATATTCATTTCTATATATCGAATGTATAAATAAATGATTTGCGATATATCATATCAATTGATATATCTATATATTAACTGGTCGTAAAACTACCGTATTCCAATGCTGCTTTAGCGCACATTCAGGTTCTTCCGATTGCCAATGAAAAAAAATTCTGAAGCATTCTTGTATACGTCAAAGGGCGACATTTGCCTTGGTTATTCCGTCAGAACATGTTACTCGAGAGTTTCGCTGGTATTTAATTGACAAATCCAACTCGTAGCCTAGAGACATTTGCACAAATACGTTGATTTTTATATTTAGAGAATTACATTCCTTTAAAATTATGTTAGTAAAAAATTTCAGTCATCATCGTTAGAGAAGCTCCATTACAATATAAAATTAAGGTCCTGTCCTGAAGCTATGATACAAAACCAAGATCATAATTAATATATTATGTTTTTTACCAGAATGGGTATGCAATTGCTAGTGTGTATTTAGTATATTCGTAACAGCTGTAAGTATTCCAGTTGGTCACTGGCAACCATCTCACAACTGATTGCTGTATGTGCAAAATTTCTGATACAATGTGACACATTAAGTTTCTAAACAAAAAGGTCCATCCAGTACATCTTTGATATCTCTGTAATGTCTTTGAATTGAACTTATTGATAATAAAAGCGTCTTTGGTTGTCTGAAGATGCTACAAACTGAAAGCATTGCAAGTACAACGAGGAAAGTCACTGTTTTGTTTATCTACAGGTCTATGTAGCTCGTTTATATCTAAAAATACTTATATAAAGCTATAAAAATACTTCAGTTGGTTAAAAAGCAATAGTGCCATGAACTACGATCTAACGAAAAAGATGATTTAAACAACTTTTAAGAACAAAAAAGTAACAACATAATTTAAGTACACCTAGCTGGAAATAATGAAAAATGTGGAACAACGTAAGCAAATAATAGGAATCATTAAAAAAGTCTTGTAATGAACCATTAGCTCTTGTAGATTTTGAATAGGTGCAAAACTGCATAAATTTTTAGTAAGAAATGATGTAGAAAGGATATGATTTACAATTTTCTCTCACTTAACTAATGCAATAAGGAAACATAATTCGCTGTAGGGTTTAATTTAAATAACTGTGAAAATTCTACGGCATTATGGTTTTCACAAATGGAATATATTTATTTGCAAAATTAAAAATTTTGTATATCAAGACAATTTTATTATTGCATTCTTACATAACTATACTAGGATCACCCAACAGATGAAGTGATCACGTGTAGTCCACACATCTATCACGTGATCGGAACCCCTTCCCTTCCGAAGCGTAACTTAAACCGCACAACAAATTTTAACATTTATTTTTTCTGAGGCAACATAACCTCACTTTTTCTGGACTTAGCGAACGTTCAGGTTCGGAATTTGCAACAGAATTTGCCGTATGGCAATATCTCACAATTAAATTGCCGAAGAACATAGTTTTGCAATTTTAGTTTAATTTCGCAATTTCGGTCGATCGGTAAGGTTGGCTAGTGTGAAACGGGGTTGAAGCAGATCTCCCTCGGTTGCGGGAAACCAATAGGAAAGCGTGTTTATTACTCCGTCTCTTGGGTGATCCAACTATAGGTATCTCTTTCCAGAATATATATTTTAGGATGTAAGTATATATTGTTATTTTTTCTTTACTATTCATGAGCTATTAATACATTAATCTTACTGCTATCACATTCAAGTCAAACGAGTTGCAATCAAAGTCTTAGATAATAGGTCTGATACTGTGTAAATTTACTAAAACTGATTGTATCTAAATTTTGTAATTGATTAATCGCGATAATTTTATCATTCCCTTGTTTAATGTTTTTCTATATTACAGTGAAACCTCTATTTTCGGCCACCTCTTAAAAGCGGAAACCTCTAAATACGGAGACTTTATAAATTCCCGATTCCAGGTATGTGGGAAAACCCATTTTAAAGCTGGCATTTCTTTGAAGAAATTATCAGTGTACACCCTTTTATTACGGGTCACGTTTAATATAAATATTCCGTAGGGTATCCAAATATTTTGTTTAGGTTAAAGTTTAGTTTCTGCTTAACTGCTCCGGGTGAATGTTTCTATCTGCTATGATGACAAAGAGAAAACGTTTGTTTCTTAAAGACAAAATTGATATTATTGTGAAAAGTGTCATATAAGTGCGAGAAAACTAGCTGAAAAGCATAGTGTTGGAAGGACACAAGTCAATGACATCATAAAAAATAAACGCAAATTAATGAAGCTTTTTGAAGAGGGTTGTTATCTAGAACAGAAAATTCCCTAAAACGGAAGGATTAGACGACGTTGTTTACAATAATTGGTCTTGTAAGGTAAGAAACAGGAATCTGCCCATATCTGAACCTTTAATAAAAGAAAAAGGCTTAGAAGTAGCCGCAAGTTTAAAAATTGAACATTTTAAAGCTTCTAATGGATGGCTAGAAAAATTTTGCCAACGGCATAACATCTCTTTTAAAACAATTTGTGGTAAATCGGCCGAAGTTGACATTGACAGTGTTGAGGAATGGAATAACAAACTGCAGGTGATACTGAAAGATTATTCTCCTAAAGATATATATAATGCTGACGAAACGGAACTGCTTTACCTTGCAATGCCTAATAAGACATTTGCGTTAAAAAGTGACGAATGTACGGGTAAGAAAAGTGCAAAACAATGACCATTTTATTTTGCGTTAACATGGAAGGCGGAAAAGAAACCCCGTTAATAATTGGGAAAAACAAAAATCCGCGGTGCTTCAAAGGAGCTCATATAAACAAACTTCCTTTGGAGTGGGTGTCAAATAAAAAAGCCTAGATGACGACAGAAATTATCACATCTTGACTAAAGAAATTTGACGAAAAAATGAAAAAAGAAAATAGAAATGTATTATTATTTTTGGATAATGCCACGTACGATCCAAAACTGCTGTTACAAAATGTGAAGATAGTGTTCCTGCCTCCTAATACAACATCGCACTGCCAATCACTTGATCAAGGAATTATCCATAGTTTTTGGGGTAAAATATAGAAAACACCTTATTAAAAACTACTAAGTTTCACAAATGCGAAAACTCTTACGAAGATGCAGAAAAAAGTATCAACCTAACAAGTGCATTAATATGGATATCATCGGCTTGAAAAAACGTTTGTGCTGCTACAATTTCAAAATGCTTTGCGAAAGCTGGATTTTCGGACCTTGCTCGGGATGAAAATAGTTTTGACGAGGAAGACGAAATTCCATTGGGCCAACCTTTTCCTTCATTAAAAAATATCAATGAAATAAGTATTGAAAACTACGCACGTTTTGATGAAAATGTTTTGACTGAAAAATCTAATTTTGGTATTCAGAAAATCATAGACGAGCTAAACAGCACCGATAAAGATTGTGACAGTGAAGGTGAAGTTGAAGAGCATGTAATGTAAATCATACAATGAACATTAGACATGAGTGAAGTATGTAAAAAGCTTCTGGACATCCAGAACTTCTTTTTTAGTAAGCAAAAAATAACCTTGCTGTAGATGTTATTCAAATACTACCAAAATGTGAGTCTCATATTTTTCAAACAAAACTGAAAAACCTGAAACAAACTTTAATTGAGGAATACTTTAACAAATTGTAATACTAGTATGTACAACCTATTGTAATATGTGTGTAAATAAATGTTGATATGTGTATTCTAGGGTTAATTTGCTCTTATATTCATTTCCATTTATATACTTTTCGATCATAGAATACTATGTATGGTAGGATATTCGTATACATAATCCCATATATCCATTTATAAAACAAATTCGAATTAACTACCCTCTTCATAACGGCCACCTCCCGTTAGCGGCAACCTTTACAGTTTATTTTTGTGGCCGTTATAAAGAGGTTTTACTGTAAATCGTTAATTTATAACATCGGTAAAATTCAATGGCAATAACAACAACATGAGAAGCAGTCACTGTAGTGCTATCTCATATTTTAAAATTGTACTTGAAAACGGGGACGCGGTTTGCAAGTATCATTAGATCTAAAATGGGAAAAATAGCAAGACAATTTTTATCTAACACCGTAAAATGGATGTAGGACCGCCTTATTAACCATTTATTCTTTTTATAACAACTTACAGACAAAAGTGACAGTGCAGATTAAACTGAACGTTTTGGGCTAACCTGCCAGTAAAACACAGTAAAAAGGTAAAAAACATGCAATACACTTACAGATCAGCCAGTAGGAACATATAGACTAATAAAATTATGATGTTTATCACTAACAAAATTGTAAAAGATGTTTTATTCATTTTGTTGAAGAATTTAATTAAGTTGTTGGAAATGGTTTAAATAAGTAAATGTGAAGTTTGCTCCCTAGGTATAAAGCTTAACTGAAAATATCCTCTACAATACTTACATTTCCTTCGTGGATTCGGGAGCCCTGTAGTGCCATGTTATACTAAAATATCACGTGTCAATGAAATAATTCAACACGGAAGCTGCAAAATAGAAAGGGAAGTTTCAGTTCTGAAAGGCCGACGGAACCTCGGAAACTTTTATATGGATGGATGATAGGATAAGGTAGAGACAATGAAAGAAAACAACGTTTCTCTCTGAAAAGGGCAAGTATCTATTCATTAGACAGGAAACTTCGAAATTAATTTACGATGTAGAAATTTCGTCGTGCAGTTGGTCATTGTGCGAATATTCTCTATATTACGCTTATTGCTTCTGGCGTTCATTAGTCGACTAAATGAAGGACAATGAATGCCTTAGGAATTTGCCGAAAAAAGAAGAGCTGGCATGCTTTAGAATAATTTCCATTTTATTATTTAGTTAAAAAATATATCTGCGTAATAGTGAGCTATGGAATGTCAAAATTTTAATCCAAATATAAGTGGAAATAAATAAATTAATCTGCCATTCGTATGCAAGTTCTGCATATGTCTTTTGGAACGAGCTAAGGATTTATTCGTGCTCTTTCTCTTGTATGGTTATTAATCATTAACAATAAACCCAAATTTAGAGTAGAAATACAGTGCTTTTTCTGGAAAAAAGATACAAATTACAAGTCAAATATGTTTTACTCGCGTATATGTAACTCAGGTTTGTTAAACTGTTATTATTTTCATTGTTGGTGGATGCTACTTTGAATAAACTGCAATGTGTGACTACTAGTAATCCTTGACGAGTAGGCACCTTCCTTTTAAACAAAAAACGATGCACATGATCTTAAATTACGACTGGATTGTGTCGTAAAAGCAGTCGAAAGTAGCGCACTGGTATTCCGAATATATTGAATTAAAGGCACTTCGCGCAGCGCCAATATTCCATTTTATGGCTGCTGAATGCGAAAAAACTTAATCTAGTCTTTATTTTAGGCGAGTGTACGGCTGAATACTGATTGCGTTCAAATTTCGTTTCTTAAGACAAGCGAACTTTGTGACTGAATTTATGTTTTCTACATTGTAGGTTTATTTGCTGCGCTATATCGAGTCAATGGTAAGGAGTGCGTTTTACTTTATTGCCATTTACTCATCCCCTTCCGTGGCCGTACTAGAACGCGGCGCCTCCACCAAAGTTGCTGGAGATCAAGAATGTGTGTGATTTGAATGAAATGAGTATGGCGGGTGTTTGTTGATAGTAACGGCCGTTCATAAAAAAGGTTAGGCAGCACGTGGATAACCCTATCCAGCGTGAGCTTTGGGCCTGTGTAAATTTCTTTCCATATACTCATGCAAATTTGACGTTTGACGTCTTCGTCGTATACCATAGTGATGAAGATAAGGATGCTGCTTTATCGCCACAAAAGATGTAAGAGAATGTATACACGACAACACATTTTACGTCGATAGATTAGTCATGTAGATAGGCATTACCTTACTCTTTTTTTACGATATTGACTTACGATTCAGAAATAAGTGAAAACAGTTTCTTTGAGTTCATKGGGCAAATTTATCAGCATCTGGGAATTTTTGTGTAATTTGTTTGATTGCAGAAGCATATCAGTCATATCAGGCATTCCACAGGGTTCCACACCTGGACCCCTTTTGTTTATTTTATACGTGTCAGATGCAGCAAAAGCTGTAAGGTATTCTTATTTGCAGTTCTATGCACATGATACTCAACTGTTGCTCTATTTTGACCAAAAAGAGTCAGAACACGCAGCTCGTAAAGTAATAATGATTTAGCTGCAATCGAGTCATTTTCAAAAGCGCAAAATGTTGACAAAACGGTTGCTTTAAAAAAATTTAAACTTAATTATGTTACGTAGAAAATTGCAAAGCTGGGTTGGTCGAAACTCAACCTCTTGTTTGATTGTCGCATGCTGTTCCTTTCTTAAGCTGTTGCGTTCGGGATCTATCTCCCTATTACCTTAAAGGCATTCTGTGCATGAGGTAGCTAGTTATTCGTGGAAATAACAGATTGACAATGCTACATCACTCTTGTTTTCAACGCATTATGGAAAAGTGTTTAAATCATCCAAGCTTGTACTTCTATCCGCTTAACTTCTTTCTTCCAAGACCTGTCTTACTCTTTTCTTTTAACTTCTGTTCTTTTCTTACCCTTACCTTTGCTAGCAGGGTTAAGTGTAGAATAGCCCTAGGCAAAACTTCGCCCTGTTGGATATTTGTGTATTTGGCCATGCTCATTTCTGAACATTTTTTACTTCGCAATAATAAAGACGATATTGCTTTTAAACATAAAATGATTATTAATTGCTTTACAGTATTGGCTCAGTTATAATCCTTGCACTGAACGCTTCTTAAATACGTTTGTTTTGTAGGCGCCGGGGAGCCTCAGTTCGGACTTTACTTTCTCACCAATCTCATATCTTGAGAGATAATAATAATCCTACTGAGTAAAGAACTTGATGCATCGTAAAGAATCTGAGTTACGTTTTAATTATTAAAATGCCACAATTACTAATTACAAAAAAGGATTACTGTGAAGCAGAAATAATAATAACAAGCTTTGATGTGTTAAAATATCAAAACACTTATAAAATACAAAGTACATAGAAGGTCTTATATATGTCGAAAACGCATAAACTAAATTAAACTTAGGAAATGCTTTAGAATCTGCAGTGAAACTGAAAGGAAATGAAAATAATTTAATGAAGCAGTGTAACAAAGTAAAATTGCACTTCTAATATTTCAGTTGTATAGTCCGACTGAAAACCCTTCATCCATTCAACCATTCACATTACAATTTACTACTTAATGCGTATTAAAATTTTGTTAATGCATCTAAATGTAACAAAGATATTCACAGCTGATGATCGGCAATAGTCTGTTGTATGGTCATAGGTAGTTTGGCCGCCCTTTCCATTTCCTTCGTGCATGGGAACGCTTTGGAAGGCCCTGCATGATTTATAACATGATACTTAATTATTATATTTAAATAAATGGTAATACCGCAATACCACTTGATCTCAAAACAACTACGTTTAGTTCCGTGGTTAGGTACCGAGGGATTGCATCGACCTACTTCGTATGGGTGGATTTGTGTCATGCAGGACAAGCATATCCTCTTATACTGAAACAGAGGGCCTTTGCTAAAGTTCTAATGACTTGAGGTTGAGCACCCAATTTACCGACAGCCGGCTAGTGACTGGGGTTCCATTCTCGGAGGGTATAACGAACATCTTTCCTGGGCGTGACAAGGAGCGAGTATCCAGAAAAGGTAAAGTATAGGTAGGTGTAAGTTGAGTATTAATAAATGCAGATCTCCCTTTAATATTTAGTAAATGAATAGAACTTCAATTAGAAGGTTACTTTTAACTGCGAGTATTATCTGAACTCAAATCAGAAAGTTCTACATACAAGAAACTGTGGGCTACATACAAATATATATTATATCATGTGTCTTGCTACCGTTTTAGCGTTCTATGTTAGCATCATGTAAACAATATTATAAAGTGGGCACTGTTCGTACAAATTTGGAATTTAGAAGAGAAAATTTAACTACTTAGATATTCCTTAATACATCGCGTTAAACAAAGCAGAGAAGAAAAAAATCACGTTATTTCTAATAATGTCATGTGTACTTACATTCACTTCATTATCAACTTGGTACAAAAATTTTCATGAATACTTTGGAATACCTTAGCTTCTTACAGAACACAGTAAGCACGTAAGGTGCCAATTCAATATCATTCTTGGTTAATTATATTTATTTGACAGCTCGCAACAGAGATAAAACAGCGGTTTTCAGACTAGTCGGTTTTATATTCAAGGATAGTACCACTAGTTCAATACAGTACTATTCTTACACTACTATTTCAATCATTACACACTATTAAAAACGCTATTTCACTAGAATCACTCTAAAACACTCTAGAACATGTGGCTCACTTTGTACGCTTGTTTTATAGCTTTTTAAATCAGACTGCATCCGTACGCTTATATAGCGATCGACGAATATGCTCGATACAGTGACTATAAGCATAGTGTGGTTATGAAAACAATTATTTTACGAACGTACTTCTAAAAATGTTTACCTTCAACTTCCATACAATAGTAGGTGCAATCGATTTCAAGCAGCTTGTCTAACGCTTTGCAGTACTTCAGGCGTGATTGAGATTGAACGGCACTCTTTCTCGAATCACTTGAACAGATTGAGGTGGTGCAGCATATATCTTGGATTTTAAGCTGCCCTACGAAAATTAATCCAAATAGGTAAAATCGGGCGACCTAGATGTGCATTGGATGGGATCTCTCGGGCCTATTCATGGCAATGGGGAAGCGCTCCATCCTGTTGAAAGAAACTTGACTTTCTTGGAGATTTACATCTTACAGAAACTGCATTAGAGGGGATAATTTTACCACCTTACAATTTGAAGGGGTGTTCTTGATTGACAATTGTGAAAATTTCAATGGATCTTAAATAATATTTTATGACGTTTAAAAAAGGATCGTCCAAATTAAAAACAAAACAAAAAAAACGTGGTTACATAGACCATGAAAGCAGTTTCAAAACGATGTGCCACGCGATTCATCTTGAGCAATCCTGGTTCAAGTTAAAATTGAAAAATTTTAGTTGAGGTACAGTAAACGGGGCTACTTCGACATTCCGTGTAACTTCGACATGTTTCGGGGTCACTTCAACACTCTTCGTACTTCGCTGGTTTGTTTACATCTGCAACCGCTGCAACCTGTTGAAACGTGCGTAATTCGACACAAAACGATTGGTAGGCGCTACGTACGAAATTCTCACTAAAGATGCTCAGGAATTACACGAAAAAAGTGGGTGGCAGGCCTTACAAGAATTATAAGGACGAGGAGATGCAAAAAGCTATTGCAGCGGTGAAGAAGGGGATGAGTCAAAAGGCTGCAAGCAAGAAATTCAACTTTCCAAGGACAACACTCCTGGATAAGCTGCATAATAGTCATCCTAACCTGGTTGGTCACCCTCTGGTGTTATCATCAGAAGAACAGCTGATAAGTGAAACTCTCGGAATTGTGAGCAACTGGGGTTATCCCCTATGTGCAAGTGATATAATGTATGTTTTATCCTCATACGTGACGCAGCAAGGACGAGAAAAATACCTCAGTGGAAAGACAACAAGCTAGGATACGACTACATTGAAAAGTTTGCGGAACGAAATAATCTGAGAGCTCGTCTGGTAACTAACATTGAAGCAAATCGTGCTTCTATATGAAAACCACAAATTTCCGAGTTTTTAAATAACATACAAGCCCATCTCTTGAACACGCACTGATGATCCTGGCTCCAAAAAGGTTTTAGTTCCACGGGGAAGGAAACGTGTAGAAAGAATTCGAGAACATTCCAGGACCCCCATAAGTTTAATGATTTGCGGCACAGCAGATGGAAAGCTTTTACCGCGTATGGTCGTCTATAAAGCTCAAAACCTCTACCCAAACTGGACGGTAGGGAGACCTGAAGGAACTGTTTATGGTAATAGCACAAGTGGGTGGTTCTATATGACGTTGTTTTGAGCAGTGATTTTTTGATATTCTTCTTCCACATGTGAAAGAAAATTGCTACGAGGGGGAAGAAACCATCGTAATAGGAGACAATCTTGCTTGCCGCCGAATGCGACCCACATGATGCAACCGCTTGATGTCGTATTCTTTGGCCTAATGAAGCAAAATCTGGCAATCTGTACTGGATGCTTGGAGGAAGGAATCTCGTAGAAAAGTCTCAATCCCGAAGGAGCAATTTCCAAAACTCTTGCTTAAACGGTGGACTGAAATATGCCGGAGGGTTGCAACCAATTTAGTCTCTGGATTCCCTCCATGGGAAGCGATGTCTCTGGAATCTTGTGCCCCTAAAGCACAACTGCAAGAGCTAGAAGAAGAAGTTGATCCAGACAGTGATGATGTCCCCTCTCCAATCAGAGAACAGTGGCGAATATTCCAGTTAGACAATAACCAGGTACGTCTCATTCAAAGTCCACTTCTGGTTATCAAAAGGAAGGGGATGACGATAGATGTTCATTCTGCACATGCCCTTATCGAACATATAAAGGTCCAGATTGGTTGTTTTGCATCAGCTGCAGTAGAAGGAATGCCCAAGTTGTGAGGATGATGATTGGTAATAAATTAATTAACACATTTGGAGGTCGATGATACCCGGAACTTCAAAACACCGTCAATGAGATGTTTACATCACTCGAATTGTATTCGGCAGGATCTGTACAGAACAATTTATGCCGAAAACATGTCGAAGTATCCCCGTTTTATGGTAATCTGTATATAGCCGTGTAAAGAAAGCGTCGGTGATTAATGCAACAAATACAATTTCAGAGCTGGAGGCAACCTACAATGTAAAATTTAGCACCATCTAATATTAAATTGAAGTATTGTAAAATACCTACATTTCGCAATTAGTTGATTAATAGGGTCATTATAAGACTCATAAGGTTATGTATCGTTTTCAAGCATCTGAGTAACTCTTGATACACACCTAAGTGAAATATTGGGCAGTTACAATTTTTATACAATATTTCTTAATAAGTAGTATTCGCATACACGTATTCTTATTTTAAAATATACGGCTGAACAGCCGGACAGTTGACAATCATGGCTACATCATACTTGTCAGTGCGGTACCGCTCGTCTGTTAACAATAGTTGCGAAATGTAAGGTGTGAAAAGCCGTAATTCAAATCGGAACGCGCATTCYCACATTACGCATTATACATTTTATACACGAATAAATCCTTTCCACACTCGTCTTTTGTTACAACCCTGTTAGCGTTGTGGAGCTAATACGTCGAGGGGCACCCGTCCGTGATTTCTGCTCACGTTTTGAGCGTAAATTTGAAACCAGTTGTGCAAAAAATTATAAGATTTATTTCAAACTGCTCAGCAACAAAATGCGGGTTTAGCATTCAGTTTTTTCCTGCGCGTTCTACGGTGCGTTTTATTTAGAATGTAGCACGTGTGATCCAATGCGGTGAACGATCACCTTAAGAAATGAGTATTTCGAATTAGATCAACTCTGTTAGCTTGCAGTCCAAACTGTTCGGTACTTGCGTGCCATAGCTGTTAAATTTTCAGAAAACGTGGTTTTAAATTATGGACTACTTATTACATACTCATACCACTAGAAAGTAKGTTCCTCCTGTAGTAAATTTTTGTTATGTGTACGGGTTCAAAAAATTTCTAACCTAACTTCCATTACTTATATCTAGTACCGAAATTATAACACTACTATAGTGGGATCACCCAACAGACGGAGTAATAAACACGCGTGATCTTCACGTGATTTTCAAACGCAGCTTTCCGGTTGGTTCTCCGCAACCGAGAGAGATCTGCTTCAACCCCGTTTCACACTAGCCAACCTTACCGATCGATCGAAATTAAACTAAAATTGCATAACTATGTTCTTGGGCAATTTAATTGTAAGATATTGCCATACGGCATCTTTGAGTAAACTTTTCTGCTGCAAATTCCGAACTTGAACGTAAGCTAAGTCCAGAAAAAGTGAGGTTATGTTGCCTCAGAAAAAATAAATGTTAAAATTTGTTGTGCGGTTTAAGTTACGCTTTTCGGAAGGGAAGAGGTTCCGATTACGTGATACATGTTTGGACTACACGTGATCACTTCATCTGTTGGGTGATCCCAGTATAGTTCAGTACAGTACTATTCCAGCAATGCCGATGCATTAACCACTATTCAAAACACCACACTTCACTACAGTCACTGTAAAATATTTTAGGACACTTGGGTTTCTTTGTTCGCTTGCTTCACAGCTTTTCCACTCCATGCTTGAATATTCGATCAATCGATAAAATGGTACGTTGTGCGTCAATTATTAGTCCTGCCGGTCTGGTTGCCTAATCTGCAGGCACTGGTTTCTTCACATCATAACATTATTATAATAATAGTATTAAGTACCTAATGCAACTCATGTAGGTTGTCGGTCTGAAAATGAAAATAATAATGATTCGTTCTGTAATTTCAAATTAATGAAAGTATATTTGTTGTTGATTATCAATAATTTTGATTAAATTACAAGTCCTTTTGCTAACTCGTATCCTTAAAAAAAGTATTAGGCAATGTTTGAATACTAGTATGAACCTTGCAGGCATATACGATAATTTAATTTATTAATTTTGTTGATCATACCATGGCATGCTTGTATTAAATACCTGTCAAAGAATCAAAAGGTAACATAATTGTTTTCCAGATAAACACCTAACAGCTTGACGTAGTTGTTGCAGTCTGGAAGCCGTTGGCTATTTACAATGGAAAACAGTACATTAATAGCCTTCTCTAAATTCAAGGACTGTTAATTTCTTGTTAAACCGAACTAGTGTATGAGTCTACGCCCTAATATTATTCAGAATGGCATCATCAACAAAAAAAAACTCCTCTAAATCCATGTTATGAAGTAATTCCAGAAGAACAAAAGCGTTGTCAGACTATTAAGACAATTAGTAGAGTAAAAGGAGATCAACTTAAAAAACCGCTGCAAATTGAATCAATACTTCCACATCCAATTGTCAAAATGACATTTACGTTTTTATTTCTTATACTATACGATTAGTAACCATGTTTTGAGCATTTTTTCTCTCTACACATTTTTTCTAAGACAAACAGTCCTCGTGATATTAGCAMAAATAAATATATATAAAATAAAATATATTTTAAAATCGGGTTTTTTCCAAATGACTCGAAAATTATTAACTTACAAAAAAAAATACAAAAGGCTTTCTGTACAGAAATTTGATTTTCTACATAAACCAAAATTAAAAAAGATCGTACGAGCAGGGTCCAAAATAGGTTTTTGGAAATATTTCGAAAATGTCAAAATTTTGAATAAATTTTCTAAAACAGTTTTTGTGATAAATTTTATTTCCTATCTCATGATATTTTCATTTTTTGAATATATTAGATATATTCGGAGATATTTAGGAAAAACCGTTTTCTTTAAGTGACGCTTTTTTGCTAATATTTTCTAAACAGTTTGCTGCACCGAAAATTTATAAGAGCAAATAATACTCGCAGTTATACTACTAATCACATACCAAAAAAAATTAAAAAAAAATAAAAATTTGCAAAAAGGGTAGTTACCCCCCAATTTCGCCCCCTTCCCGATACCCTACTTACGCCACAAACAATAGGTCGCTTTGGGTAGTTGAGAATTATACGTTTGCCAAATTTCAAGTTCACATATTAAGTCTTTCGAATGTTATCGTTTATATAAGCAAAACCACAGACACACAGACAAGAAATTTTTTTTGCTCAAATTTTGTTTTTTTGCGTTTTCGACCATTCTAAAGCGAATGAGAAAATAAAAATTTTTGAATTTTTTTTTCGCGATACAATACTTTCCATCCGTTGGATGTGGAAGTAACTAGAGGGCTCGAGTATTTTGTTTTGCATGTTTGTAGTTGTGCAAAATTCTGCAAATTTAACTTTTGCAGTAACGGAAAGTATGGAAAACAATCAAAGGTTTTGGACAAGTTTAGAAAAGGGGTCGATGCTTTATGATCCAAGCTCTCTGCCATTATAGATTGATAGATATTGTATATTCTATAGCATCTCTTCTTGAGTGCCCTGTTCTAAATTAAAACTATATTTAGAAAGTTGTTTGTTATATTCCACTGTTTTATTAACTTAATGTATATATAATATTTTTCTAGAATATCAGCGAGTACATGAAGGATCCAAAATTATTAGGATTTTGTTTACTGTTTGCTGTATTAGAACCACCACCCTCATCCATACAATCGGAGAACACTGAATATCTTAGGCATATTGGATAGCTTAGTTACGGGGATACGGCTGTAAACCTTACAGTTTTAATAATATTAATGTGACTTTTATAAATAACGTTAGAGTTTGAGTGTTTCGTGCAGTATTTCTCTACCCATTACACAAACTTCAAATTAAAACCATAAAAGTGGGATTGTTATCATTGTACATCAGAGTCGTCAGTAAATTCGTCAATATTACTTCTCTTATTCCGGTGTTTATATGCAGTCTACATTACTTTATTTTGATTGTTGCAGTATTAACCGATTTTTTTTATTATTGTGTGATATTCATTTATTAGTTGTTGTTCCAATTTCGTAACATCAATAACTCTTATTGAACTGTGAGACGTGTTGCACTTATGGAAACGTTCCTTTGATTAACAATTTTGGTAGAGCCATGGGCTTTCCAACTTCTTCAGAATATTTATAAATTTGTGCATCTTTCTTTTAGGCACATTTTTTGCATTCTGGTTCCAGGTCAGTTCTGGTTACACACATTCAGACTTCCATTTTATCTTAACCTCAGTATGTGATTCGGCTTATACCTCAAACGCAAACTTCCAATAGGCTGCAGGAGTTATGTCTCCATAATGTAAGACATCTGGTAACGAAATTAATTTCACCTTTGACGAAACATCTGTAGAAGTACACCAACACCATCCTGCAGATGTAGGAAGATAACTACTGTCATGCACACGATTGAAGCGACCAACGAATCAGAGGTTATATGGTATTTCTAAGGACTTGTGTGAAACTACCGCTAAGATACAAATAATATTTTTCACAAGCAAGTAAGGGCGCACTGTGCGGTCATCCTGTGACAACCATAAACACGACGAACTCGTTCGTAAGGAAACTCCTTTTAACTGAACTCACCTGGGCGTCCGTCGCGTCGTGAGAATTACGTTTAACATCTAAATGGTTGAATAGCAGCTTTACCGTCTCCAATTGTTGGGAATTAAAAGCTCGCGCGCAGATAAATTTCAGTTCACTCACTATAACCACATTGCCAGCATTTTCTTGTATTTCTACACGGCTTAGGCTTTTCAGGTGTAATTTATTTCCCCTTATTTTAACCTTTAACAGTCCAATGTAATTAATGGACGGCGCATTAAGCAACTTCTGCTCTATTCCTTCACATTAAAAGACTCTCAGATATTTTTATAGCCGCATTCTTTCTAGAAACGTTTAATTAGTCTAAACGCAAACAGGCAAAAAGAATTTGTTTGTTATTGAATGTGATGGCTTCGTTGGCAAACGCTTTGACTTCGTCATGAATGAGGATGAAATGCGAGCGAAATATATCTTCTACGATTTTTTATTTAACATTATTAGTTTTAATGGTATCTACCTAAATAAACAAAATATGATTTTATCATGATATCGACATTTAAGTTTGTCTTGTTTCAGATATGTGCCACTGTTTTTTTTTTTCAGTAAGCTGGAAATAATTCCAACGATTATCGCCTAAGGCGTGATAATTAAATATCTGAGGTTTGACCAAAGTTTTGCTATGAATATGTTGTATACCTAAAACTGTGGCTTGGTCGAACTGAAAATTTTCCATAAATGAGTTGGGCCTAATTACTAAATAAATTGCGCTTTTTGCAATGAATAAGGTCCCAATTAAATAATACTAAGAGATTGTGTAGAACCAAGATTAAAAAGGGCCGATGTGCAAAATATTTTAGTAACACATGTTTGTTGTTGTACCATAAAAAGTGGATTATCTCAAAACCCAGTTTTTGCAGATAGGCCCTGATTCGACCAAGCTACAGAAATATAAAGAGAGAGATAGTTTCCGGCTAAATGTTAAACGCAGAAGTGGTGCTCTTGGATGTTATCCAAACGAGGAAAAAAGTAAATAATTGAAGACTATAAGTTTAGAACTAAATATTTTTCTTGACCTTGGTGTCAAAATGATTAGGCTGTAAGCTTACTTTTACAAACATCACAGTTAAGAAAAAGTCGCCATCATCATTGCCCCACAATCTACCCGAACCAATTGCACTAAATCAACACTTTTTGTGCWATACAATCCTTTAATTAACCATTTGTAAGCAGGAACGCATAGTAATGTCAACAGCTATCCGCATTTCACAGCTGTTTCTAAAACAGATGTACTAAATGCTATCAATTTCATAAAAGTATTGCTGTGGGTGTTAATGGTATAAATATAAAAAGCATTAGGCTTTATGTGCTGCTGTTGTTGACGTATATTACTCATGTTACCAATTTTTGCTTGGAAAAGTACCTATGGTAGGAAAAAGGGATAAGAGAGTTCCTATAACTAAGATCGCTTATTCTCTTAGTTTCGACCTGACCTAACCTGACCTGCCACAGTGGCCTAACCCACGCCTTCTTGTTTAAAAAAAGATGCATATACACAAAGAAATATACTTTAAAAACCGCTGCAAATTGAATCAATACTTCCACATCCAATTGTCAAAATAACATTTCCGTTTTTATTTCCTATGCTATACGATTAGTAATCAGATTTTGAGCATTTTGTCTCTCTACACATTTTTTCTAAGACAAAGTCCTCGTGATAAATATATAAATTTTAAAATCGGTTTTTTCCAAATAACTCGAAAATTATTAACTTAACAAAAAAATTACAAGAGTACTTTCTGGTCAGAAATTTGATTTTATATATAATACCAAAATTTAGGGACCAAAATAGGTTTTTTGGAAATATTTCGAAAATGTCAAAATTTTGAATAAATTTTATAAGAAACTTTTTGTGAGAAATTTTATTTCCTATCTGATGGCATTTTCATTTTTTGAATATATTTAGTATATTCGGAAATATTTAGGAAAAACCGTTTTCTTTAAGTGACGCTTTTTTGCTAATATCTTCTAAACAGTTTGCTGCACCGAAAATTTATAAGAATGAATAATACTCGCAGTTATACTTCTAATCACATACTAGAACGAAAAAAATATAAAAAAATAAAAATTTGCAAAAAGGGTAGTTACCCCCCAATTTTGCCCCCTTTCCGATACCGTACTTGCCCCACAAACAATAGGTCGCTTTGTGTAGTTGGGTACGTTTGCCAAATTTCAAGTTCATATATTAAGTCTTTCGAAAGTTATCGCGTATACAAACAAAACCACAGACACACAGACAAGAAATTTTTTGCTCTAATTTTGTTTTTTTGCGTTTTCGACCATTTTAAAGCGAATGAGCACATAAAAAAATTTTTTAAATTTTTTCGCGATACAATACTTCCCATCCGTTGGATGTGGAAGTAAAATTACCATCGTAGCAGGATAACTGTCAGACTTCCAAAAAATGGATCCGTTTTGATGAAAGCACCCAAGATATAAGTGAAAAATCGACAATCTTCAGATTACTTAAATGTTATGTGTTATATGTAACGGGTTAAGACACTCTGGTGCTGAGCAACTCAATTAAAAGTAATTTGCTTGGTAAGAATAGTGATTCTTTGTTAGCTAGTGGGTGTGTACCGGGCGTTATTGTCGGTGAACAACTTCCTTTTGTAACATTGCAACAAATCTTGGTTTGATCATGGACAGAGGCTTTCGCTATMMAAATCATATATCTCGATGTCTGCAGAGAACATACATCTTGTAGCTAATTACTTATGTTTCGTATATCATTTCAATGATTATAAATTACAATTTTCATGGTTAAGTGGAAGAACAAGACTAGTTCATAATGCAGCTAGCTTTGAACCCCACCCTAAGGGGAAATTACTCACGTAATTTGTTTTTTGCTCAATAAAGTTCTTATTGTTATTATTAAACGATTACAGAAAAAACTAAGCCCCCCACGATAGAGTGGTGGCAATCGTATCCTGTAAGCTTTATCCTAAAAATTTAGTAGGCAGCTTAAAGAAATTAGGACAAACGAAAATTCATATTCAGTGCATATAGAGCTTATACATTTTGGTTTGAAGGCTTCCGTGGTTGTTGTCGATGACATGTTGTTTTCCGGGCTGGTTCCCACGTTGGTTATTAGACCTTGACGTTTCGACACTCATGTCGGTGTCTTCCTCAGAAGTAGCTCTGAAACTTTCCCAAGTCACTGTAGTGGTTGGAGTAAGACTGCAGACGATTGTAGGTAAACACAGAAAGTAGGTGAGCGAAATTTCGATCATAGACAGTCAAATAGGTACCATGGACAACGCGTAGAGTAAGTAGCTACTATTTGAATAAGCTGTGGTAATACCGTAGCTTATGCAAATACCAGCTATTTCTCTTTCGTTATTGTCTATGGTCTAAACGTGTTCCCCTTTATAAGATTTATTGTTGCTTGCATTTATCTGCTGTCCTACTTCGACCACTGTAGTCATGTATGTATCGATCCCATTTGTTGGCAAGAGTCTGAGAACCATATACATTTCCCTGTGAGCTCTTGTATTTCACAACAATTTTCCTGACCGTAATACTATTTTTACTTAATAGGATTGCCAGAACATTACTTACTGTTAACACTATATATTTCGACACCATTCAAGCGTCAAAAGTAAACCTGCTTTCCAGCCAGCCCTTCAGCAGCGTTGTTAAATTACGCTCAGTACGGTTATCTATAATGTAGATTGTGTTACTACTATGCAATGTATTGCTTATTATTAACATAATCTGTCGATGTGATTTATCGAATTACATATTAAACGGCTGCGGAATTAAGGAAATTGGCTCGTATTCTTGGCTTAGTTTGATGACTTCCAAACGATAGTGACGGATTTCTACAGGGTTTCTAAAAATGATTTATGCGTCCAGGGCGCTTATGGAAATTATAGATCAAATCAATTTGCCGCCTCTCAGAAAAGTCAGGTGTCGATTTTTGCATTATTTGATATATTTTAATATGAGAAAACGCCTGGGAGTGTGTATTTTCAACATATTCTGTAGTGTTTTGTGGGTAATTAACTACAAGGTTGCAGAAAGCTCACATTTCGGACATTGATCTGCAACCGTCAAAACTATCGCCGTGCATATTGTAGCTTGGCAGCAGTTACAAAAAGGCGGCACAAAAAATTCGGAAATCATTTATAGCAACCCTGTAAAATACACGAAATATTTTTTAAATAGTAGTGTTCTAACAGGCGATTGCGTGTACTGATATTTATATGAAGAGACTTACGATAAAAAAATATGGCAGTCTTAAGCGAATTGAAGGCGTTTTTAAATGATGCCTTAATGTAAAGTAATACATGTATTAGCCTAAATGTGTTGAATTGTTGATTATGGATTTTTAAATCTAAGGTACACTAAATACCACTTTCTGCTTATTTTTATACGTCTGGCTAATCTTACATTGCTTGAGACTTTAGACGTATGCGCATTTCAAATGTTACATTTTACTTTGATACCATGGTCGCTATTAAATATTTCACTCCTGTGTTACAAACTATACTCAGATCACCGAACAGATGGAGTAATTATGATGCATGCTATTCACGTAATTTTTAAACCATAATCATTGCATAATGTTTTAGTTAATTTGTTCAGTAGTCAAAAAATTGTTAAAAGGATTAAGTCGGACTTGAATAAACAGCATCAAATCCGATAACGTGCAAAATGCATACCATTCACGTGATCACTCCATCTACTCGGTGATCTGAGTATAGTAACAGATATTTTTGCATGTAGCTTGTTTACCTCTACCTAAAAACAGAGCTTTTACCTAAAACGTTAAATTAGGACACGCCAAGCTGCAGCATCTAGTTTGTGTTTCAAATTTTGTCTTTCAAGCGCGAGACAGCCAGCGCAAATCAAGGAAATACACACTAACTTTCGAGACTGGATATATAGCTGTTGGAGCTCCTTCGGAAACCCTGTAACGTCTGTTCTTAATTTAATCGCAACAGCTTTAACTCAATTTAATTGCAACTGAAATTAACGTCCTAGGTGGGAATGTTTATTTACTCCTTGGCTAAACAATTACATTGAACCGGGTTTAAACAGGTTATACTGCTGTGGAATGAGTTTCGAGAGATAATCAGCACAGCAAGTGCCAGTTTTGCAGCGATTTATTTGTATTTCTGATTACACCTTTACTTCGTTTCAGGCAAGAAGTTTGTGAGATGCCAGTTTGGTTTTTGACTKTTAGTAAATGGCTAATACAATTTTCTATCACAACGCTGGAAACGTTGTTTCATCTGAGCGTAGTTTACTTTATGTTTAGTTTGGTTCGAGGTATATATTAGATACTATATAAATGCAAATTATTTACTTGGCATTATTTTTAACTGCTAATAACATGCATGCACACAATCTTAGGCGGACAGCTCTCTTGATAAGCAACAGTGTCGATGTCTGTCATGTTGGCAACGCTATAGCAACTATAGGAGCTAATTGCATACAGATTATGATGGAGAAACTTGATGAACTTGACTGCTGAGGTCTGACCCCTGTTACACATTTTGGGACGCCGACACTGCATCGTGACGTAATTTTCGCTCACGCAAACGATGACGTTCCTGTGTTGTGCTCTATTCCGAAAGACTATAGCTCAGGAAATACCGGAGGTTAATTTTTTCAAACACAACCTTTGAAAAATTTATTAACAAACGAACAACGGCAAACATAGTAAAATAAGTGCATAACTAATTTTGAGATAGAATTGTCGTATAAGGATAGGCTCTTAACCAATGGACCGTATTTATACGTTGAAGACTAGATTAGCTGGCAACATCGTCTTAGGTCGCGGGTAGATAAGTAGGTCCAACATGTAAACAATAAAAAAAATATGGCGTACGCATCATCTTGAATTTGCAGTGGAATAGTTCAAAGCGCGCTTTCAAATTCCTAATCTTTATTGTTTTTTCTGTATTCATATACATAAGCACACTGAAAAATACGGCGCCCTTATTTTCTATGTAGATATTCAGAAATTAAAAAATATATATATTTCTCAGATATATTTTATTAATCATTACCATCATGGGCACATGATACCGTTCTCGAGAGCTGCTGGCTACGGAATCGATTACTGCCTGGTAGCAGCACTATACGGAACGCCTCTTCATATTATTGAAGTGGCATTGGAGACATTTTTAAAGGAATGTTTGTTGGTAACATTTGTCGTAGGTTGCAGTGCCATTACATTCTCGTTTCCTTGTTTTCACATACTCTTGTTACTTTGTATTATTTTATTACCTGTTACGTTCCTTGTACTTCTTTGTCTCCTTGTATTCGCATACTATTGTTACTTTTGAGTTATTTAGTTGTTACGTTCCTTGCATTCTGTTGCTTTGTTGTTTTCAGATACCTATGTTACTTTCGTGTTGTTTTGTTGTGTGTTATGTTTCCTGTATTTTTGTTTGTTTTGTTTTCACCTACTTTTCTTATTTTGTTATGAGTTACGTTGGTAGCTCTTACTTTTTAACGATGTTTTTGAATTTTCAATTAAAGCATAATACTCATATGTCTATATTTATTTGTTTTTTTTTTAATTTTAAATTTTATATTAATGTTAATATGACTAAAGCAGCACAAACATCATTTTCTCAAAAATGATTGTAGATAGACACATACATATGTAGTAGAGCTACTGACATCAAGCAAGCGTTGACAGCTTGCAGCTAACAAAAGCGCATTCATTGTTTTCTCCATAGTCTACTATAAAAAGGACTAAAATATAACTTAACCAAAAAATATGCAATTATCTTCAAAAGGAAATTAATTTGCGCATTGAATTACAATGAAAGTAAAACAGGGTGTTATAAAAAAACCGAGTTGGCTGGGATTGAATATGATCAAATTTCCAAAGTAAATTTTAGTACTACTAACTATTCTTATATTAATACTTTATATCTACAGATGATGTGCATTTTATTAGTAACATCCCTGCGAAAACTGCATACCTCTAAGCTATAAAGGTTTTGAAAATATAATAATTTTCCGAAATGTCAAAATTTTGGAAAAATGAAATAACCTTACAACAGTGTATTTTAGACCCCATATATATATATATATATATATATATATATATATATATATAAAGTCCCATTAAAATTAAAAGAGGAATCCAAAAATGTAATAATATACAGGGTGTTCCATTAAAAAAAATATAAGAATGTATTGAACCACCCCCGTATATGTGGGGGAGGAGTAAAAATATTTTTATTTTGTAGACTTAAGCACTCCCTCGACACAAAATATCGATTGCGTAATATTGCGTCCACGCACTAATGGGCCACACTCTATAGATAATAATAGGTACTAAAGATTCTGATTCTGCGATGTCTTTTTGCTCGGTTGAAGATTTAATCATTTCGATAATAGAAAAATAATAATTTGAAGATAGGTTAACGGGATTGCAGGCATAGACTTGAATCTGTGCCTGCAATCCCGTGAACCTATCTTTAAATATCATTGTTCAGGCGTGAAACAAATTTCTTATAATAATAATTTGTTACATCCTCTTCTTGGTACAGTCAAATACTGTTGAATAGACTGAGGTAATAATGATAATATGTGTAACATCCAACTCCTGTGTTATTGTGCAGCAAGATTGGACGCGCTTGTTCTATTGTTGCATATTAAACTGTTATAATACAGTGCCTAGTAAACATTCATTATAGGGAATAATTAATTTTGTATTCTTTTATCAATGTATTTGTATTGATCTATGAGTAAATGACAACAGTCGTTGCAAACTTCATCTATATTTTCTTTAATATTGCAATATCATCCTTCCCGTACGCGCAACAAAATTTTTTACCGCTGCATTGATAACATCGTTTAGAGGTTGCATTTGAGAAAAAAATCGGACGACTCACAATACCTTTTCAGTTACATCTTTATATTAACAGTATAGTAGTATTGGTTTCATCCAGTAATATATTCCTATATTATTTTTATGGTACTGTGGCACAAGCCCAACCCAACACATCATTTACCGCATTTGATTTACGTACATTTATTTACAACGTTTTCTCTGCTTACAAGTTCTTAATTGACGCTTCTCCTGTCATCTTCGACTATTAATCGGTAATATCGATTATAATTAACGAATAAATCTGACAGTTGTCACATGTAGACGCAGTTAATTTGGTGGTAATAATCAACTACAGGTGTTAGCTTTATTCGAATTTACTGTTTGTTTCTGATCAATGGAGCAAATTGCTAAAAGAAACCGGTGGCACTGTATCAAATACTTTTATATTAAATGAGGTAGCTTACCAGCTAACAGCATGAGAATTAGGTACTCCTATTTTAATCCAATGCGCTCTGTGGATGTCGTGCCAACTTTCAAAATATTGCAATTATTACTTCCCCTACTTCCAAATGTTTTCGTTAGACGCCTTATATTTTACTGCTATTTCGGTAGGAATATACTACTACCACCTTATACCCTGAACATACCCATTTCAATTAACATTCCCTTTCTATATTAGAGTATTTTTTTGTTCGGCGTCATATATGTAACATTATGTGTTAATCCGGTAAGTATCAAACATATAAGTGTATGTAGACGTCGATCTAGTTTGATAGAACTAACTTCACTTAACACAAGTAGCCTTCGCTGACCACCATTTAGCCAGCCGTTTATATTGAAAAGGAGCTATTTTAGTCTGATGGAGAGCAAACGACTAAGCCGATTTAGTAGCAATTGCCAAAGCAGCTTGCTGCCGCATGATATTTATGTGAAAATCGCATGTCGTCGTGAAGGAACAGGAAGGCACTTGAAGTTCTCGACATTTCCTGAATTTACAGAGGCCGTGATGAAAATGCATGGATTTCTAGAATAAATTAGCATTGTGTGGCGACAAATGGAAAATAACTCACCCTTTAGTGGTTTCCTGTTCTTCACAACAAAGACCTACTTACATAAATTTTAAACTTTCCATCGGTTGTATTCTAAACTATTATGAAGCACTTCGGGAATATCATAATGAATAACTAGAAATAAGGGTCGGGAGTTCATTAATTTTTTAAAGACATCAAGAAGTACATATTTAAGTATATAGCTAAAACTACAAGCTATTCACTAGCAAAAGGATCGAAGGTATTTATTTTTAAACGTTAGTACTACTTTTGATATTATTAAAAAAACACTAAGCTGGTTGATAACTCGAACTTTTCTTGTTTCAAGGGAGTTCCATCTTTTTGCCTTTGGGATAAAAATTCGAAAGCTGTTTACCCCTCTTTAGAACTGATTTTGGAGGATCTGTGTCGAGTTATAAAATATTTCGCACCTTAGTCATCCATGGCTTACTCAATTTACCTTTGGAAATTATAAATCTTGCTTGGGCAAATTTTAAATGCCAAACGATGGAGTTTTAAAGAATGCCGAAGCTTCTGATTTAAAATCACTTACTGGGCATTTACAGTGTGTCCCATTTTCATTGTAATTGTAAGGTATCTCGGTAGCTATTAATGCTAGAGGGTTGCGGTTTGGACACTACTATATTACCTTTATGTTGTGATTTATTTGCGATATGTTGATGCGGATAGGTATAAGTTTAAGAATAAAGTAGCATATGTTGTGGAGTTCATTTAAAGTGAGGTTCAGACATTTGTTGACGAATTTTATCAACCTCAAAGCTAGCTTAGTAGCTGTTACAATTGCTAGAAATAAAGTGTTTTTTTTGCAGATTTTTCACGTCCCTTGTATTTGTTAATTTGAGTAGTTAAGGCCGATTTATTCGCGATAAAATTAAAAGTTTTATAATCTGTGATATTGTCCGACGGATTCCGAATCGCAGATAGCAAGCCATACCATACCTAAATTTAGGCAATACCATCATTTTTCTTTTGGTTTGTTGCCGAACAACCAACAGTTCCACAAATTACCATTTTTTAGAAGGTAATAGCACCAAGAACGTCAACACGCCAGACTGTCAGCTCAAACCGCAGTCAAGAGATGTAAACAAAAGGTTGCTTCTGCAAGATGGGCGCCGTTTAAGAACGTGCTGACGTCACGCTGATATAGAGTATAAACGTTTTTTGTAATTATTACATATATTGAAAGTGGTTTCTAATTCATTACTTAACTGTAAGTTTTCCATATTTATATATACATATTTATGTCGTAATAAATTCAAGTAACAACTGTGTTGCCCTATGAATGGATCTATGAAATTCAAATAATTTATCAGACTTATTTTGGTGGACTCATTTATATTTCAATGATAATCATTTTGTCCAAAAATGTTTAAGGCAGCGCTACAATATGGTCTTTACAAGAAAAACGCATCACGCCAGGACCTACTAATAAAAATATAATATTCTCGCCGCGGCCACCGAACTCTATAAAACATTAAAGTACTGGCATGTGGAATTAAAATAATGTTCCCTTTAGAACAATTCTTATTTCTTCGCAGGCATGCGTAGCTGCGCGGCAGAATGCACCTTGTCAGTATTTTGGAGTTCATATCATTCTGTCAGTGTCGAAATGTCATATATCAAGCATGACGCTACGGTGTTTTTGTTTTGTATTCTGTTGCCAGCTGAGTAGCTAAGTATGTAGAGCCTTTCGTAGTGTGTTTTAACAAACTATTGTAAAGTATAGCACGAATATAGTGCAACTTAATCTAAAAAAAAAAAAAAAACAGCTTGATAACTGACACCTGACATCGCAATTGCCATTAACTGTTCTCTAAAAGTGGATGGCGCAAGTGCCACAAGAAACTGTGAAGATTTCAATTGGAAGCAGATTCAAGAGGTCTCTAATGTACCTAATGCCGCGCCTCGTCATGTTTTAATGCATTACACACACAAAATCAAACGATTTCTTTGGCCCACTAGACTAGATATGACCAGTTTTGATGCGTTAACTGTCGTTGATAACATATGAAGAAACGCAAACGAAAGGAGTGCAAGTTTGAAAGTCCTCCAAGATTTCCACAGATAGTCACAATGATCTAATTAGAGTTTTTATTGATGAGTGAATGCTATCCATTAAGTATTAACTAAGACGTCTACGTTACTACAATTGTTGGTGTTATCTTAAAGAGCACATTTAATAAAACTCGTGCGATAGATAATAATATAACACCACTAAAACTTCTACCGTGCATAGCTTATATTGACGCCACGATTTTGATACTGTGAAAAGCACAAAAATAAACTTTAGCAAGGCCAAGACGCAGGCCGGAATGTCGTAGATCAAAAACATTTAACCAAAAATATCAATACTAATAATAAGTAAGGCACTGTGATCACTAAAAAGATGCCAAATTATAGTTAGGACTCCCCCCTCTTCTCGGCTTTGGAATAGACTGTTTAAGCAAAGCTTATAGATAAGCGAACCAAAATTCCATTGTGTCCAACATCATCCAATATCTCATTTCTCAGATTTTACTCTAGACTTTTTGCTATAGACAATGTTCATTACCTTGCATATAGTGATTCACAGCGTTCCTATAAAGCGCTTGTACCTTTACCCGCTGTTTTAAATGGCTTCATACCCATGTGATTAATTGCTGCTTTCTAAATACTTATTGAACTACGTAATTATGTATTGCATATATCGTTTTGAATAATTGGAATGACTTACCAAAGGAGGTTCGAAAGAATTGTATGGCTATGTCCGCATTTGCACTGATATTAATCTAATACGGACAGGTTGTCTGCTCCTATCGTAGTTTATATGATAATTTGCAAGTTAATATGGAAAGTGTGCTTCAATGCAATAAATAACAGTGGTCTTTTGTGCTGTACAATCATACAACGGTCTGGTCACAGTATTGCGCAAGGTCACATGTGCACTATCAGCAATTGGAACGCGCTTTGTTTCGTATCTTGTTTATAATCGGGGTGTGGAAGCAAAAACTAGGGAAATATACGCATTTTACTGGATAAACACCATCATCAAGTGAACACTATTATTATATATTGTGAAGGACCTGCACAATGCCTTTAATGTTAGGAGATCGATACGTACCTAGCTCGTTCTAGGAAGAGGAAGAGGAAGAAATGAAAATTATCTAAAGTACAGTGAACGGTATAGACTGGCACCTGTTTTATGTAGGTCTTAATACGTGTATGAGTATGAGGCGCCGTTTATTCAAAATTAATTTTTCTGTAGGAAATAATGGTTTTTATAATGTTTGCATAAAATATGCAGAGCGATATAATTTTTTTTTTGTGATACGTATATACGAAATTTTACTTGTAATGTATATTTTTCTTGCGGTACGATAAGATTGTATTCTGATATATAAAATGTACAATGGGGCATATATAAAATCTTGAGTTGCTTGAAATGCCGCGATGTAATAACGGCGCTTTACTACAAACGAACATATGGTGACAGCAATACAAGTTACTTACTTCACTTGTTGAAATTGATTAGCTGTTTGACTTTGACAGCATAGCTGTATTTGTTTGGAATAATTTTTGATTAGATTTTTATCACGATAGCTAGAACTCTGGTTGCCCAACTCACTCCTATAAATAAGGGTTCAAATCGTATTGCAAAAAATTAGTTCAGCTTCTGATAACAGATGACATTAGCACCATACTAAACGCACAATGAAAACATCCTGTGTATCGATACGACATTTTGATGTTTCACAAGACAAATTTTATGTACCCCAAGATAAATATTGTATATTACAAGGAAATTTCTATTTACCTATATTACGAAAAAAAATTCAATATTGTGCAGAAAATTTTATTTTGCTCGAAACAGCGCCTAATGTATGAGTGTGCAAAACTATAAAACTATATAGAAAGCTTCTAGGGTGCGTCATGCAAAAGTCTTTAAACATATTCGAGCTTAGTTGTAATTTACTGTTTTGTGGTAGCTCTTCTTTTACCTTACAATTACAATAACTGTTTATAATAGTGTATGCTTGTTTCCTTAGGTTTAAGCTCAAATGTTGTTTAGATGTACTTGTACATTTCATATTGATTTGTATCATTTTCCTGTTTTTAATACCTAGCAGGAGTAAATAGTAATTGAATGACGATTTTTTTTGCTACAATTCAATACTATCATTGCCTTTGTTTATAAGTATTTTTTCTCCTCCTAACGGGTATGTCCGTTTTAAGTTTCGTGTCAGTAATATGGATATCGCTACACATTTTTTAATGCACAAGTAAATGTTTTGCTTCAATGATTCTACTTTATTACCTAATTATTGCCTGTTGTCTGTAGGTAATGTTCATACCTAATGTCTCGCTTTAAGCAAGGGATTATGTGCAAATCTACTACCCCTAGAAGGTCCCTTTGGTAACAATTGTCTCAATTCAGCGTCAGTATTTTATAAAGAATGTAAAATCCCATAATGCATATTCAGGGTACTATATATCGCTTGCAATATCCTCCTTTAACAAAAAGGAAGGGGCTCTAAAAAGCTTATCTGAGTGGCATCGAGGGTGCGAAAGGCTTTTTGAATGTATACAGAACAGCAGCAGAATTGTAAAGTACGAGCATAGGACGGATATCCCAAGCAACATGTGCCAAGTTGGAGAAGTGTCGCTTTTAGATGGTATAGAAATATCAGTGTTTGTGGGTTCAGGGACATAAAACTCAAACACCTAATTCTACCTACTGCGCATATTTGGTTTGTTTTAAAATTATCTTTGCGGACCTAAGAATAATGATAACTTCTAGTCTACTAGTATATAGAGTGGTCAAAATTTGAATATATAAAGAAACTTATTTGTCAAAAGGTGGACACTAAAAAAGCTTCAGGACGTTAATGTTAGTACGGCTTTCTAAATTTGTTATTAATAACTTTTTCAAGTGCTGAAATTTTTGAACATAATTTAGTATTTGGCCCTATGTGGTTCTAGGAATTCTAGGAATTGGTAGACTGGCTGATACTAATAAGTAGGTACACATTTTAGATGAAAAAAGGATGGAAAACAGATACATCGTCTAGCAAAATGTATACAGGGTAGATGGCGCCATGTACAAGTAGCATTCAATCTATCAAAACAATGAATATAGTGGTCCACACATTTTTTAATTGGGAATATCAGTCTACATCGAAAATAAAGGGACTTGTATTTTTCTGTTTTTCGTATGGTGCATATGAAGGCAGAAACAAAATTATTAAAGATTGGGAATTTATACGTGACATCAAGATTCCGCGTCCCTCACTAATCACACATCGCTCTTGGTACTATACTAATCCACTGCACCTTCACGATTAACGATATGATGTGTGCACCATATGTATTGTTTACATATCGAAGATCATAGGTAGGGTTGTCAGGTGTTCTTTACGTGTATATGGAGCAGAAAAACAAAAAATTACACACAATGGTTGTTTAGCAAGAAGGCACGCAATAAACAAAAACAGTGTGGCCAGCTCTTCGAATAAAAGGCGCACCGCGAAAGTCTGCACGGCTCAAATATATACATATTTGTGATTAATCTGATATAACTAGTTCTGTTAAACTAGTATAGATTGAAAAAAAAATCTTTAAAAAATTCAAAACAGTAGTTGATAATATCTTTATAGCTCTCGCCGTTATGGTTTTTGCTTAAATATAAAAATATATGCTATACAGGGTGTTAATTAAGTATTTAGATGAAATTTGACAATGCTAATGCTAGTGTTAGGGGGCTCATTATCATTTGACCCTGATTTGATTAAATTTATTAAGTCTAGTGGCGTTTTGGAGGGCACCTTAATTAATATTTTTGACAAAAATACGTGTGCCACTGACTTCTTGTGTAGTCCAGGAGTATGCAATTTTTCTCGAAAACTATGCAAGATACGAAGAAAGTTCAAGAGACAGAAAGTTGTATTTGTAGTTGCTTAATGTGAAAAAAAATAAGTTTAAAAGTCACTGGCGCACATTTTTTGTCAAAAATATTGATTAAGGTGCTCTGGACGTCGCTGGACAATAAATTTCATCAAATCAGGACCAAATGAGCCCCTTAACACTATTATTAACACTGTCAAATTTCATCAAAATTGGGTAAATGATATTTACGATATTTACGAAAAACCAGTTTTTTAGTTTAACACCCTGTATTTTGAAAAGAAAGCATTTTAGGATCCATGTTTATATGAAGTTTTTGCCTTAAAATAACTTTGAGAATCGCCTGTTAAAGTTATGGTACATACTTAATTAACACGCTCTATAGTATTGTAGTTGCCTAAAATTGGTTAAGAGATATCGGGGACTCATTAACTGAATGTAACTGAAGTTTCAAAACACGTTGTGCATACACGAGTACATTCATCTTGTGTACAGGGAAATCTATGGCAGAAAGTGCCAGGTTAGTAAAACTGCGATTATTGAAAAGAGCTGATGCCCTCAGTGCCATTCCTTTTTCACACCAGTCTGCACGCCGCGCCGTGTTTAAAGGCTTTTGCTTTGGTCAATTTACTCTTTATTCCTACCTGATGAGCCCCAATAGGGCGAAGCTAGTCGTAGGGTGAGAGTAGATTGACCAGGGCAGACCATCGTCCTTTCAAACTACGATTAAGTTGGAACATAATGTTTAGGGGTTCTTAGGTACATCGCTATTCAACATCGTAATGCGAACTCCGCCGTTAATTCACTCATAACGTGTGTATATGACTGGATGCTTGTATAATCTGCTTGTAGAACTACCCAGCGCTTTATGTTATATTAGATTTCCTTAAGACAGTAATAATCGTACAGTGAATTAGTACCCAGCAGCAACACCCTCAGATCCTACAATTTGCTAGTTGTTACTGTTTCGTATAAAGGAAAATTAATTCATAGGACAAGATGTAGGTACTGGGCATCCGTACGATTTTAACACATCCAATGTAGTAAAACAGCGTTATAAAATATTTGATGAGATATCCAACCAACAGGAGAGTTATTTTGCTCATTGTATAATTAAGCGATTTTCTTCTAAATGTATTATGTATAAATTAAAATTTATATACAAGTCATATTCGGAAGGTAAGTGCCGTTTGCGTATATTTATATATTGGCGGATGAGAATAAAGTTGTGCGCCTGCAGTGCCATCTATTGATAGTGATTGTGTTGTTTCAATTGTCGTTTGCTGATTAATGAATGCGATCAATAATATCCGCGAAACCCATTGATCTCGGCATTTGCATAGTACGAGCAGTGTATTTTGGCAGTGTTACTCCGCTCGCAACGTATGCTGCTTCAGTAACCAGAGTGTTGTCGGCACTTATATAATAGTGATCGGTCAGTCTGATAGTGATTGATGCTGTTTCGGATATCTTCAGTATAGATAATGGATTCACTTTCAGACAGACACTGTAAAAGAACGGTTTAGAGAGAAAGAGATAGAGAGAGATTACTGATAGACTCAGACAACTGCTGCAACCAAAAGTACGTTTATTGAGTCATTTTGCATACAACGTATATTATGTATAACAGAACCCCTGAAAGACGAGGGGTTCAGCGGAGCGACCATCAGGAAAGCCGAGTGGTCGTTGGTAGTATAGAGTCGTGAAAAGCCAAAGGACTCTAGTGAGGGAGGAAATAGAGTTACTTCATGTATTGCTGTGGCAAACCGACACACCAAACACTGATTTCTCTTGGGTTGGGCTCTAGTTTTTATACGGTGTAGCATTGTTAAAGTTCATAATGCTTCTCACCTTCTCAAGCACAAATAGCAAAGAACGACAAGCGGATGGGCGACTTTTGGACCGTTATCGGCAAGATGCAGACAGCTGATTTTCGCATTATTATGGGCGACGAGACATGGATATCCAAACAATAGTTAATACTGTGTGGCGCCAAAAACTGAAAACATTCAAGCAATCTTCTTGCACGACCCTGAAAATGATGGCTGCCGTTTTCTGGGCTAAGTGCGTTCTTTTGGTTGAACTCATGGAGCGTGAGACAACAATTACAGCTGCTGCATACAGCCAATCGCTCACCAAACTGAGACGGTCGATCAAAAATCGTCGGCGCAGGAAACTGTCGATGGGAATAGTCCTCCTTCAAGACAAAGATCGTCCCCACACTGCTGCCATAACCAAGAAGAGGATTCAAGATTTTCATTGGTAACTTTTTGACTACCCACCTTACAATCCCGACTTTGCACCTAGCAACTATTTTCTCTTCTTACATCTCAAGCAGTGACTTACTGGACAACGAACGCTTCCAGAACGCCGATGGATCTTAAGACCGCCAATATGGACTGGTTCAATTCCCAGGCGCAGAACTTTTATGTAGAGGGCTGATCAAGCTAGGGCAATGTTACGAAAGGTGCTTAGAATAATAAATAATAAAAGATTTTTCTAAGGAATATTTTTTTAATGACAAAACGGTCTTTACTTTAATATGTCTAGTATTTTACAACGTTCCTGCTGGATATAACTGCAGATTTCCGCAGCGGTTATATATAATCGTACCGTTTCATCACAAACAGCTTTTGCCTCTAGTGGCCAATAATCCGCCCAAACCGTACCTTCATCATTTCGCAAAGAAATATGTCCAACCACGTGTTTCACAGAAATCAATATCCGTCCTTCGTAATCTCTTAACAGGAATATAGTTTCGTCTCGAACCTCGAATGGCGTATTATTAATGGTTGTTATATTTATTAAATGAACTGGTATAAAATTGTGGTCTTACTATGATGTTGGTTTTGTCGAAACTACTATGAATTACAATTGATGTTAGCGATAAATATGTGAGTATAGGTTCTGAAAAAAATTCACAAAACATCGTTCTCATCATTCGTTTACAGCTACAAATAAGACTTGAAAGTAAACTGAAATTTTATTGTAATTAACTTTCAAATAACATTTATTTATAAAAAGGAATTATCAACTACATTCTATATTTACTGAGCAGTGAGGAGTATATTTTATACCTAAATAGTTTACAAAGTTGTTTCCGTTCAAAAAAATTGCACCCTTACCGTATAAATTACCTTTTTGCTTATGTAATTTACTCCAGACAACTGCAATGCTATTCTTTAATCCCCTTCTCTTCTAAAACAGTATATGCAAAATACCTTTTTGCATTTTTTTTTATATAAACAAGCTTTTTTCAGCTTGGAAATGTAGCAATAGCTAAGCAGTACTGTTCACCATCGTCCTGCACGGGCATCATGGTGTACCTATGTTATTATTCACATAAATATGAAACACAACTATTTTACGATGTATGGTATGATTTACCTACTAGAGTAAAAGATTTGAATATTGTTAAGTTTTGTGGGTGTCCCAGGCATTTACCCTATGCATAGGTCAACAAATTTCTTTCGCTCTAAGATTTGATACATAACAACACTTCACAAACAATATTATACTATACAGAAAGACTAACGTTTTACACCGTTTACACCGTGGTTATCTCATTTATTTGATGTTCGCCTGGGTTACAGTTCAGATAGGATACATACTCTAGACTTAAGCCATATAATTTTATCAGCCCTTCTACTTCAGTGATTTCAGTGTTGATGCAGATATTCAGAATAGTCGAATGGTGTTATCATACATGTAACCTAAAGACTGTTAAATCGCTAAGAACTTTGGTCAGAAACGAATTGCTTTATGCTGCCTAATGCCTAATTTTCATTTCAAGTAATAAAACTACAAATACATACCAATCAATTTATTGTGGCAAGTATAAAATTACCGAGTAATAAGAACACATATCATAATACAACAATTCAGAAGTTTATGTACTATCACATATATATTTGTTTGTCTGCTCTAAGCGACCTTAAATTTTGTCTCATGTTATTTCTTATTCCTGTATATATTTTCTAACTTTACAAAGTAAAAAAAACTTTCAGGTATTTATATTTTAATAGATTTTGAATTTAAAACATACCGCCTATGCGTAAAGTAATAATTTATTAGTCACGGACAGAAGACTTGAATTTGCCTTAACAACTACCAGAAACAATAATTAATAAGACATTGTCCGATGGAATATACTGTTCGGGTAAGAAACCACCCACGACATTAATAACTTACGTTGCGTCTAGTCATACTTATTTACTTTGTCCTTTTATAGCTGTACAAATAGAAAGCTCATCAAGTGGCTGTAATACTCCGCAAGCAAAGGTGTTTATAAGCCGGATATTTATTTACACGCAGATTCTAGTTATTCCTTTTACTAGTTCTTAAGAAGAGAAAAAAGAGAGAGATTTAGTTGCTCCTGATCTGACGAGGTGTTTTTGTTATTAAATAAAATGAAGAATATAATTTTGCTAATCACTTGCAGTTTGGATCATTTTTAAATTTATTTATATCCTAACCGTTATATTGGATAACGATTTGAGACATTTGCCTATATCGACTAACCCTTAAATGTTCAGAATAAAAGCAGACAGTAGATGACACTCAGTGTCAGTGATGTCCCAGTGTTTTAAAAATTACTCATTACGTAGGAGATCAATGTCGTGTTACGGCGTCATGGCTTTAAGCCGTCTCACCTTTGGGTACGGTATTAAAACATTTTAGTTTAATAAAGCAAGCAAAGTAATATGCTACTGCTATTTTAGTCCATGCAGAAATTTTAGACATATATCGCAGTGTTATACAATAAACACAGCTGCATGTATAAGGAGTAACGAGCGCCTTCAGAGCGCCTGCTTCATAATTAGGTAGGAACATTAATTTTCATGATCTGAAGCATTACTTGTACTCAACCAATACTGCGAAAACGGTAGCATACAAGGTATTCTATGGTGTTTTGCGCATACACAGGCAATAAAGGCACCTTTAACAATGGATTTCATAATAGACGTTATATTAACTTTTTTTCTTGAAAGGGGTGCGGCATGCGATGTCAGTAAACATAACTGTATCGAATATAAATTAGGTGTAGTTTGTGATTCATATCGAAATATCGGAAAAACGTAGGGTTTAATAATTAATTATGGAGGTGAAACGAACCTTGGATGTAGCAACGACCTGCCAGTGAATGTAATCGTGGTCGTGACACAGGTTTATAGAATCGATACCGTGTGTGCTTGTTTGCCAGTTGTAATACAACTGTCTCAGCCATGGCACTTAATACAAACCATTGTTAATGTAACCTAGTTTCCTTCTGAGGTACAAGGATCTCAGTGGCGTACTATACAGGGATGAAAAATAAACAGCTTCCTATATACMACAACAAGGCGGAAAGAAGCAAATGAACTGTAGAACAGAGGAAATAAAGCAATACWTGTAAGAAACCKAATTCGATTCATTGCACGAATTGTTAGAATCAAACAACGCAWCGCTACTTTGACGCGAAAATGCTATTTAGTTGACTAATAATAATAATAATAATAATAATAATAATAATAATAATAATATTAATAATAATAATAATAATAATAATAAKAAKAATAATAATAATAATAATAATAATAATAATAATAATAATAATAATAATAATAACAATAATAATTATAATAATAATAATAACAAGAAGAACAACAACAAAACCAATAATGATAAATAATGTACATAAATAGTAACAGCAGACGAAGTTTAGAAACATACTGTTTTTCAACTGGAAAAAAACACTACATGAGCATTTCTGGATTCAGTTGTTTCCTCCGCAGCCAAAAAGACTAACTATATTATTACAAAAAAAAACACTTGAGAAATTCAAAAAGTTGACAGACTTAACTACTACATTTCATCATTAATTGGTTAGCAGTTGTAATAATTTCATTTTAMAAGTAATGTGAGGTCGCTTTAGGTCATAATGCAACTCGCTATACATTTTACTAGTATTGTAGGTAAATAATCGTTGAAAGATAATAGTACGATGCACTAGAATTGAAATAAATGACTCGCTGTGGATGTTGATACTATGAACATTTGCTCTAAAGTTAATTTTATTATAAAGATACGCAGATATATGGAAGGTTAGTAATGCTAGTAACTGTGCGAAATACGATAACGCCTTTGCACACCACATACCGGTCTAGCACAGCTGCAGTTCTGTATTCTTTCTATCCTCTTCCTCAAGTATGTCTTTGATTGCATATATGATTTTMGGTTMKCAAAAGTCTTAGGTATACAGCTGTTATTGTGTGATTTAAAAAGCAAATTTGTTGTGAATAGTGAACCCTATGCCTTATATGCTTCTATATGTGTTAAAATTAATACTGTCAATTGTTATTTCTATATGATTTTTTTTCTTTTTATCGTCAATACCATCACAAGTGATTTTTGTATATTTTTACATTCATAAACAAATTGTGATCTTTAGAAACATTAAGAAATTTAAATCTGCATTTACCAAATCATTTACTTCAGCCATATAACTGCTCTTAACAATATATATAATGTAAAGAAGAGAGCCCAAAATAGTTGAAACAGACTGGTTCAAATTAAACTTCTGCATACGATCTCTCAACTGGCTTTCTAACAAAGATATCGCATCATTACTAAAACCTATACACTATTGTTAATAAAATATATACTATTGTCGATACACTAAAGGCTTTGGAGTAGTCCAAAAGTACACATATAATACTTTTAGGGTTATCAGCAGCACCGAGTATGTCATGTAACAGCAAAGATAAAGCAGTAAGACCACTATGTTTTGATTCGAGACCCGATTGAGGTTCCGGTAGCACGTTATGTGTTTCCTGATATATTTTAATACGTGAAGCAGCAATGCAGATAGGTCTTAAATCTTTGTACTCAGTCGTTTTTTTGTTATCTGCAAAGTAAAAATATATTTGCGATAAAACATATTTACAATGTGTAATGAATGGTATAATCATAACAGTATCAGCTTCAGTTGCTCTTATTTCTCATGGAACATATTATTTTCTTTATTACACCCTCGCTAGTAAAAAAATAATTTATCCTTGCATTTGCTCTAGTATAAGAAGCAATTGCATTACGAGCGCCTTAAGGCACATCTTTTACGAAGTTGAAGAAGAACTTGTTAATCATGAACATTAGATGTGGAAACATCATTGTATGACACTTTACTGCTGGCATGGACATTTAAATTATTTAATTCCTTTCATAGAGACTTACCTTTATTGGCGTATATAGTAATGTATGACAGTTTTTTAATTTGTAATTGCATTTGTGTTGTAATTTGTAATTTGTGTATAATAATTCGTTTTAAGGGTGCATGCTTATAAAAAAAATGCCAGGACCATTTCATTAAAAATCTCGGCTTTTTTGTCAATATTATTAATACAGAAAATGCTATCAAGATAAGGAGCCAGCAAATCCACCCAAGAATCGCACACGTAACGTGTCCTTTGAAAGCGCTTTCTGCAATATTCATCAACGTGGCAAAAGACACCTAGGTAAGTAAACTACACACCGCCCTGTCTGTGTTAAAACCACTTTTGTGTATATAATATAAATGCATTTGTCCCGGCACATTCACTAAAAGCGTTTGTTGTAGACAAGCTTGTCTGACTCATTGTATTTCTCTGTAATGGAAAAGCAGATCAAAATTTGTTTTTTGCGTAAGATCTTGCACGTGCTAAATAAAAATTACTTTGGTGCTATTAAAAGTTGTGAACACGAGTTCATGTGTGGCATTTTTTGTTATTAGTGTATCGCTGCCTTCATGCGATGGACGAGTATATTAAACTACTCAACCATGTCTTTATTAACATGCATTCAAAATATCTTCCAGGCAGAGGAAAAACTAGAGCTTTCCATGAACACCATTGTCAAGAGGTACAGGGTGATTTACGTAGGTTAGAAACTTTAGTTGTTGCCATAATAGAATTTCTCTGTTTAACTAAAAATTAGTAAATCACGATACCTACTATAAAAAAGCACAACATGATGTAGTTCTTGCTGATTACATGTTCGTGTCAGTGTTTTTCTACAATGATATTTTACATAATACATTTCAGGTCAATTCAGTGTTAATAATAAATCTAATTTCTTATGGATTGAATTAATGTTTTAGAGCCAATGTGGATTAAGTACATTTAAATCTAAGTATCCAGGTGTTACTTAGATATCTATCCTAAAATCACTTTACTTTTAATAACACAAGTCAACCTTCAGAAGCGTTTTTAAATTCTGCTCCAGACCTTAACCTCACATTCATTCATTTTTACTATGCTCTATTTGAAATTTAAAAGCGAAAGTATTAACAAACTATTGAACATTAGTGAACATTACTGCAGGTTTATTTCTTACGCTCGGCGTATAAAAATAATCCTGTTGTCTTGTAACTGAGTGCATAAATAAACCTTTGATTTGATTTGTGTTAGAATAATGACAAAAAAACTATTATTATTATTATAACTATTTGTTATGTGTCACTGCACAGGCTCTCTTTGTAGAATAATTTTCTACATGCTTCAAGTTATTCTCGTACAAGAAATGTGCAAGTATAGAATTTGTATAAAATGATGTAATATAATATAACGTCGGTGTTAAATGCCATTTGTATTAAGATTTCATAATCCGTTTTTACAGTGACTTTTTTGATAAAACTATTACTAGATTTCTTTTAACGTCTGGCTTAAAATACACTCTACTGGCTGTTATAACAGTTTCGTTATAATAATTAGTCATGTCGTAGCTTAAGGTTAAGGTTTGTTGTTATCAGGTGAAATGCCTAACGTTAGAATACAAAACACTCCTCATACCAGCAAGTAACATATCTTTGGATGAGCAAAAATTATTTACTGATGAAGTTACATTTACAAAAAATGGAAGTGTTTCATTGCAGCACGTTGAATACTGGAGTCGTGTACATTATATTAGAATTTAATAAGAAGTAAATCATTGTGTTAAATTTCATATACGTATTTGCAGCATGCACGATTGACATCTAGTTTTGTAGTTAACTTTATTAACAAACGGATAGAGAAAAAGGCGCTGTTTGTAGCGACCAAATAGTACAAAACTGACTATCTCAATTTTTTATATTTGGGGAAGAATAAAGCAAATTGTTTGCTGTGGTAATTTGTCCAATGATGAGTTAATGCCCCATAAGAATTGAAGAAGTTTGGAAGTTTCCTGGAACTTCGTCAACGACTCGAGTTTTGAGTTTTAGAAGGAGAAATATTAATAGAAGAGTTATTGATAAAATTAAACACGCATTTCTTTATTTTATGTTAAGACTGTTTCATTTTAGGCCACATCTCTCTCCCGCATTCATCACGCAATTCCCTAGTTTTAGAAACAAATGTGTTAATTTCCCGTTTTAAATTAATCTGTAAATATATTACAGGTGCCTAATACATATTTAGGGGCAAACGATAATATATATATTCGCTAAAATCGCTGTGAAAGTGAACCAAGTGTACAAATTGCATGCTGCTCTTTAGTTAAACGAATCTAGATTTCGTAACTCGTTACAAGCATCATCATGTACCGTAAGTAACTACCAAGTAGCGCAGGATATAATACCTGGCGCAATGCGGTTGAATAAGCTGATATATACTAACGTCTATGAACTAATAACGCCAGTAAGCATGTGAACGTAGATGAACTTAATATTAGCATACTAGATGTCGTGGTTTAACCGCAAATGCAAACAACTATTACAACCTGTACCTGCATAACACGTTCCTTTTACTTAAAAATTGCAAGCGAGTTTTACGTTGCAAGTTATTGACTTCTGGATGTGCGCTCTAAACACGATCGTTGCCCTGCTCTATTTATGCACAGCCTGTCGCAGATATAATTAATGTAATGTATACCACTCCGATTTGCTTCCAATAAATAACGCTTTTTGAACTACTTTGCAGTTCTTGTTTTAAAACACTACTACTGTATGCATAGGAGGTGACACATTGATTTTAAATGAGTAATAAAAGAACAACATTGGTACATTGGTAGTGTTAGGTGTAACCACACACGGTTACGATTCGATGGCTTTCTAAGAGTTTAAAAGAATTTTAGTCATTTTACAAGGTATCCTTCTTGAAGCCCTACCTGTTCTCTATAATATAATATGTGTTTCCACTACAAATTTTAGCTATCTGAAGTATAATAAATTATTATTACAGGTAACGGTATAGTGCTGTTCTAGAGCATTATATTCAAACATTGTTTAGATCAAAGTCATTATAAGGAGATGTTTAAAAAGCCTGAATGGGACACTAAACTCGAGTAACCAATTTCATTCAGGGTTGAGGTTAGGTAGCTAAGTACCTGAATGTCCAAAGACTGGCGGAAGCTGTGTTTACATTATGAGAAAATTAAACGAATAGATACTTTGTTTAAATAATTTTTTGAACTTGACTAAATGGATGAAATTAGGGAAAATATAGATATCTAGGTTTCACCATCATAAAAATATTGACAGGTTTTCTACTTGCATGCGAGAAGCATTTTCTATCTAAAAATATCGCTTTTGTCTCGCACTCGTTGTTAATTTACAAACGATTAAAGGTAAACCCACTTTGATTAAAATTAAATAAAGATTCCAAAAATCGATTAAATTAGTTTAACGAGCCAAATGTCATCTAAACAGTTGCTGTTTGTATTAAACCGAAAATAAAATCGATTCCTGAAATGAAAAAGAACGAAAAATTCGGTCAGACTGTGTCGGCTAAATTTATCTGTAGACGTAAAAATATTTTCTCTTAAAATATCTCACAGAAAGAGTGATTAAGGCTTTCACGGCCGGAGTCCTTAGTGGTCGGTGATTCCGGGTTGGCTGGCTGTGGTCGTAGCGTTCTCTTCCTCATTGTTGTTTCGGCCACTGCTGTTGTGGATATCTTCAGAGCTTCAGATCACACCTTGAACAAAGTTGTCTCCCTGCGAACACAAACCTAATCCGGAACTTACAGGAAGTTTCAAAACGAAAGGAGACTGTTAGTTACTAGCGATAGCAACTGTACTGTACTCATATATAGCTACAAAACTTTTAAGCCCTGAATATAAATTTTAATAATTAATCCTAACAACTTTTTAACGAACCTTATCTATGTATCGAGGACTTACTGGTTGTAACACTGATAGTATTGCGGMGCATAATATGCTATTTAGGAAAATTGTATACTGTGAGGAAAAGTGTACGTTTTACTATAAAGCTGTTATAACACTGTATAACGTTTATTATTTCATTATAAAAATTTACGTAGTTAGCTACCATATAAAGTTCAGACGCATTGGAAATGAACATACCAAGCATGCATACGTACATCACCAACTATGAACCCTCCGCGTTGAATGTTCGTACTACAGATAACAAGATGAAGTTGCAGTTGCCTACGGTGACCCTTATCCTTGAGCGTGGGCTCAAGCCCGCGCAACGAATTCTGCGCTAACACACCATATTGAGCCAGATTGATTGAACATCTGATGAGCAGGCTGTTTGATGTACGCAGTGTTATCCACTAGCGCTTCCCACGAAACGTAAATAAGCACCTAATGCTACTCCCCTTGAAGCAATTAATATCTGACGCAAGCTTCTGTGGTGGTGTAGACACCTTATACTCTTAGGAAACCAAAGTTCACTCCCTTAAGGTAGTAATACTTGGTACTTGCCGTATTGGGGTAACAACCACCACCACCACCACTCCTCTGCAAGGTATGCAACTGGACTATATGTCGCACCCACCTTAAAGACACATAAGGTCCACTTCTTGACGTAGGCACCAGGCCAACGGGGGTGCTCAATAACATAGAGGCCAATAGGCGAGTTCCTTAAGTTAGCATCTGGGGGGCCTACATGAAAAAGGAAGACGTCACCGAATCCTCTCAAAATCTATGGCCTTTACAAAAGGTCTTAATCGGCAAAACAAAAGTGTCTGCGAAGTTCAGCGTCGACTATAATAGATTAAACTGCTCCACTAGAAGAAAACAAACATCTTCCGAAAGCGTACTGGAAATTGGAGTTGCAACCGCATGATACAAAGAAGACCAGATTTGAGAACAGCTGAATATTGCAAGTAATACAACAATAATGGATAAGATATGATGTGCTTGGCACAATATCAAGCCTCAAGATGACTGACAGAGACCAGCAAAGCTAAGAGAGTGCTAGTGGATGTGGTTATATTTCCGCTACACCAGTAATGTTAACGTCGGTTGGGTACGTCTGATGCAGTTTTCTTGATAAAAAAATTAGTAAGCTTTTTCCTATTACATACACCACAAACTGCTTTTATCCACTCTTTACGAATTTTCCATCTTTTGGCACTCGAAAAATAAAGTGCAATTTTGCACCTTTTTGGCATGATTATTTTATTTAAAATTAAAATATAATGAAATTTGTATGAAAGTACAGACGCGTTTCTCAAATATGTCTGTAAAATCATGTTTGCATCAGAAATAGATACCTACATCTACCTCCTTGGCACACTTGATTCTAATTTCTGTGCACTATAATTCTTTAAACCATCATTGCAATTGCCTATTGCAATGTCGAGAATTTTGTTACCATTTGCTTTTTACGTCGTGTTCTTTTTCATTTCGATATGGTTGATCTCGCTACCAGCACCTGCTTGCATGATATAATTTTGTGTGACATGTAACCTTGTTTTATAGTGATCAGACATTTAGCTATTGTACCGATCGCTAACAGGGAACTGAAAAATGCTTCCACTACCAGTACAGTGTTGCAGATTGACACCGCTAGATGGCACTGGCCATCATCAATATGGCACAGAATGTACCATAAATCGAAGGGTAAGACATGTGCACGTCAAAAAATCTCTGGCCAAGGAAAATGTGCTCCATCCTACAACTTCGTCATGCATTCTATTTATAGAAACATTTGATCTGCTAGTTCGGGTGCAATAATTTAATTGAATGTTTGATTATTGCAAATATGCGTTAAAAAAGAAGTTTCTAGGAAGTCCTAATATAATACTTACTGTATATGTTTTCCATTCATAGTTTTTAATTCCATAAAATATAATACAACTTTAAAGAAATTTGACCTACCTTGGACGCAACAGGTAATTAGCAGTCCTAGATAAATCTTTTACGTGTTTAAATAGTTTTAAATTTTAATCGCAACTCGTACAACTAACTGACAGTGTAGGGCAGGGGTTAATAAAAGTGTTTGGTGTTATTTCCATATGGTTAAACCTGTTATATAAATTTTCATGCCCTTCATAACAACACTGCATCCGATCGTCGGTTTTATTAAAGCAGCATTGAGGCCGCAAGGTTGATGGTATTAAAGTCTGTCTAAATATTTGCATATCGTACATAAAGGAACATCTGAGTACGACGAAATCCGTTAAAGGAATGCTCATGAGCTTGTACACATACCTCAGGTTATTTCAGCGGCGTAAATGTCTAATGGGCGTAGTACATTTACGCTATAATAATATTCGTACTAATTGCATAGCTTGACGTCCATACTACTAAGCTCGTGCCACAAACTTAACCGCAAGAAATGGTTGCTCACATAAATATCAAGAAAACGGGGATTGTTCTAGGGTTATAACGTTAAAGTTTTTTTTAGGAATAGACCCGTATTGCTGCATTGCGTAATCATTTAATATACTCTAGGTAGGTACCTACTAAACACATGTACGTAGCGTAGAAAAGCCTAGTCTTGATAACTAAGCACTAATTTACGTTATTTGCTATTATTTGTTGGGTACCTACTACTTATTTTTTATCATTTATGTGTTGGCAATATTACTAAGGGAGTTTGTTTTAATTAATTTAAAGAGAAACAATGCATAATGGACTGTAACTTGTTCAGACGGTACAGCATCAGTATTAATTCCACGAGAGACTATTTAAATAGTTAAGTACTAACGAAATTGTTTCTTCTATAATCACTCGGGATATTTTTGTTGCTATTAGCAACGGAAAGAAACAGTATATCGTGAAGGTAGCAAAAGAACAAACACAACTCTAATGAGAAGCATGGATACTTTTTAAGCATCTTGTGCAAATTTACGCTGAATTTAGTATACCTTCCAACAACCTTAATACCGACATCTAGAGTTACTACCAAGCATCAAGCATTAAATTAAGTGTAAGAATTTAGCATTTTTTAAGTAGCATCAGTTTCTGTGTACAAAGCCTAGTGGTTTAAAAGCGTTTTTATGTAGATATTGAAAGTAAATTTCTCATCAAAAAAGATAAAAGATTCTTGCAGTGAGTGACACATGGTAAGATGATATTGCCAATGCTGTTGTGATAACAGATGGGGAAGAATGCTATAATAATAAATCGATACATACTTGTTAAGTATGTAAAGAACGTAGGCTTGCGCGAACAGAGTTAGATTGAAATCTGAGTTTTTTGGGGTTAGACCGCGTGTGATTTAGGAATAAGGTCGATGTTTCGCCCGCACTTGTAAGGGGCATCATCGGGACAGGAATAAGATGTATGGAATATGGTACAAACCTGACGCGAGAAACACGTCCTTCCTGAACCAAATCCCAAGGGGATTGTTATTGAATTTGTTATTATTTTTACTTTTTATTTTTACTAGATGAATTAATTACAAAGTTAACAAAATTTTAAATTTATAAAGATAGTTAACAGAATATGGCGGCAACAAGATTGGCAAATATAATAGTAATTTTATCCGACATTGCCGCAATTCGATTAATCAGCGTATGTAGGCAAGGTGCACACCATCTAGAAGCTAATTCATGCTCCGTAATGCCTACTACAAATTATGTCGCTTTGTCGGCGCGTAAAGCAAAGTTCAGCGTATGAAACCTTATTTGAAATCATCTCGAAGCACAATAAGTTTCAATTTAGTCATTTACTTTTGACGTAGACTAAGAAAAGTCCAAAAACTTCGACGCTATCTCGGGAATATCTATCTTAATTACGGCTGACGCTATTCATGAACGAGCATAAAGCTTCCCAGGATATGCCGATTAGTTTAGCGTGCTGCAGCTTTACAGTCCTGATCGATAATAAAATGTATAATATTCCAGTTTTGCCAACACAATCAGAGAGGTCCGCTTGTTTACTAGCCGTGATGGTAAAATTTTGTAGAGTCGTGCTGCTTTTAACCAACCTATAACAACTAACGGGTGTCTAGACCTACCCTACTGCTTTGCTACAGCAAATATAAAGAAGTTAATGAGATGTGTCTCAGACGATAATGTAATCGCACTCGATTAGGAGTCAACTAGCCGTAAGAGCAGACGAGTACGTTAACATTTGTACAGATTTCATTGGTTTCATACCAGCAGGTTTCTCAAATACCAAGGAATGGTGTGCGATGTGTGAGGGGTACGCGAATGTCAACAATATCAGGTTTCATATTGTGCAAAACAAGTGTTGTATTCTTAAACTCAAAACCAGCTAGTAATTATCAATATATTATACATCTGTACCTACTTTTTAGTTTAGCAAACTGTAAAAAACGCTAAATGTTAAAGAAAATAATAAAAATGGTTTTTAGTTTTCAACGTTTTTAAAATATATTAAAAGGTATATAATAATTTTTCCTAGGCCCATACAGATTTAAAGCCCCTTACAGTTTCATATTAGATATTGTCCAGAAAATTTATGATTATGAATTTTTAGTAGCTGTGAAAATGCTTGTAAGATTTAAAACGAAAAATGTGAGGAACATATTGCTGGCGCCCCAGCGCCCTGCTTTTTTCCTATTTAAATCTCGCAAGTACATATTTCCGTAGCTATTAAACATTCATATTATCAAATTTTCAGGACAACCTATGTATTTTAAATACGCGGTAAATTGAAAATTATTTTTTATTTAAATAATTATCTTCTGCTTTTCAGCCTTATATGTGTGAAATTCTGCAATCGATTTTAGAAATCTGAAATTATGACAGTGTAGCGAAATTAAGGTGTACTTCAGTTTCTCTTCAGCTGATTATACTTGGAAACAAAATTTGGTATACTTACATATACATTATTACATTATTGTTGGAAACCGTAGCCGGAACCAGAGACACTGCCCAGTCAGCGACCAGCTGTTTTATAGACGCACGCGTTCTAGAGGATGAGACGCGGAATGGGCGTGGCGTTGCTTACGAAAACATGCCTGCTTTGTGAATTGTGACAAAATAGTTAGGTTATGTTAACACACCAGTTGAGTCCGATAATCTTCAGAAGTGCGATTCTTGAACCAAAATGAATTCATCCAACGATTATAGTGGCAGTTTTATTAACAGTGAACATAGAAACGCAGGTTCGTTTCAACACGAAGCCACCAGCTGGAGTGGAGAGTACCAGCACGAGCAGGAAGGCGCCGTCGGTGGAGTTTTCGTAAGTGAACGTGCAGTACCAGTACCGGACATACGTTTAWTACAAATTCAGATGGACGCTATTTGGAGACTTTTGAACGAAAAGCACAGCGTGATTAAAAAACTGTACCACCAGACTTATGTGTTCAACTAGCTCTAGATCAGAGTGTTCAAAGGGCTACTAACAAGACACCGATCGAGCTTATGTTCTGCTATGAAATAAAACGGGTTTGGAAACACTCTTAAGCAGGTGTTGAAAGAGAACATCAAGGTTGCCAAATTTAGAAAGGATCGGGAAGCACAGAGGGAAGAAGCTGCGAGTAATATTGGAAGATATTAGGAGCTTAGTAAGAGATACTACGATCGGAAGAGAGGAGAGCATAACCGTTGCAGGAGGCTTAAGGAGACTTGGTGAGGATAGAAAGGATCGTGTCGCCCACCGATCGATGTCCTAAGATGGCTTCCGCATTTATTGGGCCATTAAGAATTGCTGCCATCGTAGATAACGACCGTTGTGTAGTGAAAGACATACCAAGGTTGTCAAGTTACGCAGAAACCGTGCGGGGAGTCTTACCGTTCGAAAGTTAAAAGATGCGTAAGCTACGAAGACAGCGACGAAAATAGTTGCGATGGAGATGGCGTCGAAGGTGACGTCCACTCACGAGGAAGAACTATCTGAAACCGTAGCCGGAGCCAGAAACACAGCCAGGCAAGCGGCCAGCTGTTTTAGTTACGTACACGTTCGCGAGGTTGACGACGCAAAACAGGCGTGCGGGTTGCTTTAAAAAAACGCCGACATTGTGACATTGTAAGAGAGTAGTCAGGTTAGATTAACACACCAGATTAAAGTGAAATCAGGAAATAAAGCACATAAAGCGTTCCCAAACGGTCACCTATTCAAATACTGATCGTGCTTGACGTTGCTTAAAATATGAACTTTACAGCAAAATGTCGTTAACAAAACTTGTTTGCGAATTTCGAGTACCATTATCGAATTTCAAGAAATGTCCAGAAAACTTCCAGAGTTGTCGAAATGGCAAATTTGAAGAATTTGTTTTCAGTATCCCCCATGCATCCACGACTCGAAATTAGAGTCGTATATTATTTTTTTTTAATATTTAAGTGCTAAGTTCCGAGATCTTCTATCCCAAGTGAAAGAATACATCTGAGTCTACGATCCTAGTGAATGGATTGACAGAGTTTTGGTAGTACGTCGTACCGATGAGAGACAAAAAGCTGCATTTGAAGCTTTGATTTAAATTAAGTTATTTTGAAAAAAAAAATAGTGTGCCTCCCTTAGTGGAGGAGAAAATCGAATTAGTATTTGATTCAGTTCCTGAAAGTCAACTAGATTTTGATTAGAATTCCATTCGGTCATGCAACAAAGCGCAACGATCGCCGAAGAAAGCAACGCTCTTTATTAAACTATCTAGTTAGCATGACATTGTTATGCAATCAACACTATAGGTGGTTTGCCAAGTGGCCGACAGAGTGGTGGTGTAACCTTCGAAAGTACTTCATTTTAACTCCCCCTTTATTCTACTGAAACTGTTCTGGGATCCTAATTCCTTTTAAAATTGTCATTCGGTATATTCACCCGTTAAAAAAATTAGTTTAATATTATTTTCCAGTTTTTAATAAATATTATATAATACTACAAAGCTACTGAATTTTCAAGGGATAATTAAATTAAATTCCCCGTAGAATAAAAGAATTTCTCTGAAATAGGACAGTTACCGCCTATTTCCAGAAAACCACAAGTTATAAAGCAACATGAAAATGTTTTAGTTCGAATGTTAATAATAAGAAATTTTGACTTTTGTATTTACCCAGACATTTCCAACTAAACATTTGTGCTGAAAAAAACAAATTTTGAAGACTTAATATTTAATCCCACCCTACCGAAGCCATAGGAGTTCCAAAAGTGTAATAATATAAGCTAGAGGTATTCTGTCCACGCACAACTGGAACACACTGTAAAAAAATGATCCAATTCAGAGTTACATAACAATTAAAACCGCAAACATTCAGCTGAATAACCGGATATACAGCGTTATTTAAAACGTTTAGGATTAGTCATCATGCAAAAGCTTTGTTAGGGTTGCCACTTCGCTACTGAAGTGCTCACAGCGGTGCAGTCTCATGTTTGCATACTCAGGTTGCGGCTTAATGATAACCGTAGTTATTTACATTGATTCGGGGAGTAAATATTAATCCCATCTAGTGCACCTTACACAAAATCATTTCAACGGTCCTGAAACAACATACGTGTATTTGGATTACAGGTTGTTCCACGCTTAGGCCTGAATAAACACTACCCACATCTGGATTCATCTGCCAAGAATAAGCCCTCACATTGTGCTCTGTCACACACTGCTGAGGGCGATCATCATTCCCGGCGTTTGTGTAGCGCAACGCTATTTGCCATAAGCTCAACGCACGAAACATATCTGTGTATTACGGGATATCTCCTGCCATAGCGGATTTCGCTAGAAGAGACTTGGCAGATGTTTAGATAAATGGATAAATCTTAGATTGATTAATAGCACTTGGTGCACGCGAGCAGCCTCCTATACAAGCGTCTAATAAGGATCCGCTACTTACCGTTTAAGATGCTGATGGATCTGATGCTTCGGAATCTGCTCGCCTGTAACAAGAAGTCGCCATTTAGTAAATGAGGGCTGCGTATGCAGAATACACAAAGACCCCTTTAATGACACTTGCTAAGAACTTGCTATTGAACGGGGCGTGATTTAGTCTATTAAGTGCTTGCTCCATGTAGTTATATTGGAGTACATATTTAAGGTAATTAAGAAGATGATTTTCCAGAACGTATTGTGCAAGATGTAATGCACTACATTAGGTACGCTAGGATAATTTAGTGTATAGAACAATTAAAGATGCATTTAGACAGTCGTAGGTTCTCAAGCTTTAATTAAGGGATCAATTGCAAAGTAAGGAGGCCATCAAAAACATGTTGCACTAAAAAAAAACGCTACTTAATGTTCTCTTTTTCTAAACCTAATTTGTTTATTGGATGGTTACGGTTTTAGCTGCTCGTTGAAAAGAATTCTTTATGCCACACGCACTACTAATCTTGAAATACTGCTTTAGTATATATTGCTTATTATTGGAATATGTCTACTGAACAAAATAAACTTAGTAACACATTTGCAAGTAAAAAAAGTACAAAAAGTAAGTGTAACATGTAACATTACCAAAGAAAGTTAGTGAATTGAAGTTCATGTGGACCTTTACTTTTACAGTAATAGAAAAAGACAAAATAGATTAATTACTTCATCTCTAGGAAGTACTATTACAAGCCGCTGTTATTTTGCAGCAATTTGTAAGTTTATATTATACATACAGCTTGCAGTGTGTATGTGAACGTGTTAGGACAGAGAATTGCAACCGACTACCGGTCTGCTCGTGAGCATATCTGATTAGTCTTAGTATCATGGTAACATACCATGACGGCACCCCCTATATATACAGGAACACTACACACAATTAGTGTTCCTATATAGAGAGGGTACCGTCATTGTTGTCATATTGTCTCCAGGAAATTGGAGAGAAGTTTACATTGTTGAAACTCATAATTTGAGCTTCACAAATGTCTGCTCTAAGCTCTAAATCGCTTCTTTTTATAAACAGGATCCATGCTTTTCCGCTCCTGATTTTTGACAAACAAAATAATTTGAAACTAGTCTCTCACCGATTATTACAGATCCCAACTTCACTACGCTGCTACAGTGGCAGCTATATTGCCTCCAGTTATTAGGTAACATACAATGACGGTGCCCTCTATATACAGGAACTTAACATGGGGCGCCATCTATCGGCAATCGATAAGTACTTGAATGTGCTGGCTAAAACATGGACGCTTTCAAAAAATTCCTTAGTAGAGTTATCCGTAGTCGATACTAATAGCGCCTTTATGTGTTTTTGAACGAGTGGAGGCTGAGAAGACATATCTCTTAACCTCATTTGTACAAAATAAACAAATACCTAATCAGAATACGCACTCGCCGTTGACACCATAGACTTTTTTGTCTCCAACGACCGCCATTTTGTCAAGATATGAAGCTGCATAAGGGTTGCTTTACACACTTTGCACTGTCACAGAAGTTTCTTCTGCGCATCTGTTGTGTTACCCATGTGCGCTGTTAAAATATCAACATTTACTGTTCATATGACTGCAGTCATGTTATGTAATTACATAACAGCAAACTCCTTCAATTTTTGATCACCTTCGGAATTTGAATAATGTGGAAGGAAGTACCTCGTGTGTTTATGTTAGGTAGCGTAAGTAGATGGAGAAGCGAGCATGGTACACACGCTGCTGCCTATTGTTTAGTTTTGCACTAAAAATTACGTCAAATTAAGCAGAACTCTCACCCGAAACAACAAACCTTTGAACATCGTCTGGAAAACTAAAAAACGTAGATGTCGGCCATTTTGCTGCGGTACGTCAAGATCTTGGATCAAAACAAACTAAGTTGTCTTAACGTGTGTAAGGAAGTTTACTGTTTGTCTTACAAACAAAAATTACATTAAGTTACAATGTATTATTAAAAAGCTTATCATACACATACGTGTGTAGAGCCATGGTTTAGAAGTTGTACCAGAAAATGGTAATGGGTTGGGTCCCTGGATGTTCTCGTTATAATGAGAGAGAAACGTGTAACTTTTACAGCACTTCTGGTGGGTCGTTTTTAAGCAATAGATTGCAACTGAATGTAATTTTGGTTCGTAATACTTACTAAATAATACGAAATGATGTAAACTATGCAGAGTAACACTCAATGTTCAGAGCAAAATTATAGTTTAAAACAACATTTTGCGGATTCTGCGCTCCGACTTAAGGGTCAACGACCTTCTACCTTCTTAAAATTTAAGCTTATCTGCGCTCTCCTGCTGGTTGGGATCCCACATGTACGGTCCTCCACACCAAGGGTCGCCAGCTACTAGGGTTGAATCTTCCTAACCGGAAGGATGGCAGCGCAAATTCCCAAATCCAGTCCCAAGTGATCAGTTCCCAACTCTACGATTCTCAACTTCTCCAATCTTCAAAAGCTATCCAGACAGGAATAAGGCCCAGATGTCAATCACACGAACGAAGGCGAAGCGATAGCAATATCGTTAAGTATACGATAAGATAAGATGAGAACCGAAAAGGAAAGAAAAGAAAAGAGCCCTAAAATATTAAGGAGGGTATTAATACTCGTTCGATTAATTAGTATTTTACTCACTATAGTTGGTGTGCGGCTCTGATTGCGGAAATGTTCGTGGCAAATCTTGTCGATAACCCAAAATGGTCATGTGTGGATGTTCAATAATGCAAAATCAACCATTCAGCCAATTCCAAAAGCCCAACTTACATCCACACGCCTAATTGAAGATTTTCTAAGCGGATCCCACTATGGTAACCAATCGATGGTCAATTTACTTAGAAAAATCTTCCCAAAAATCGACAATACCACGTTCTCACATTCAATTCGCAACAGGTCATAATACCAAAAGGGAAGAGGAAATTCTTTCTGCTGTCAAGTGACTCGCTCAAAATCTACGCGCAAGCGTTAAGCACCGTTCACAGAACGCCGAAGTGTCGCTGGCAACATACCCCCACTTAACACATGGGCGACAGCGCGACAGTCGCTACTACCGCAAAAAGCCCGCGACCGACACAATTCTTTGAAATCAAGGTACCGTTAAATTACTAAATATCAGAGGTGATATATACTTATATAACTCACGAAGTATATTATTAAATTACTAGCAAGAGTAAAGCTTAAGGCAAATAACAACTTTCGGTTATACTATGGTGGTGTATGGTATAGAAAAACGAAATATGCAAAAAGTCGTAAAAAATAAAAGAAGGTATATTAGGTATTTGAGTAGGTACACACCAATGTAGAAATTTTGAGTTTTTATGCAGAATTTGGGTACGACCAATCTTACGACAAAACATACTTGATATACCTATTTGGTACTGGTGTTTGTCAAATGCGACTTGATGATGAATTAAAATACAAATTAACTKTTTCGAATGGGACCAAAGGCTTKTGAGAAAGTGCTTGGTTTAGTCGGTCTTCTCATTGAAAAGGTGCATCTGTCAAGAGAACCAATACCTCCTGCAAAAAGGACTAGCCCGAACTAACTACATCATTGAAATTTTGCGCGAATTCTAGAAAATAACCTCCTAAATAAGAATTTGAAATTAGCTTGTTGCGGTCGCGTTTAGTTTTAAAAAAATGAGTGTACGTGTAACTTCCTCCTTATAATGTGCAGTGTTGCATGCTCCGATCCAAGCGTCCTACGATATGGCCTTTTTCGCCGCTTTTAGATATGTTAAAATAGTTATTACCAAACAAATTACCTTTTTGAGCAATTCTAATTTAGTTACAAGTTGAATTCATATTAAATTTAACTCCCGTGTTGTGCACTCTGCGTTTGCGACATACCTAATTTGAATTCAAATGAAACCGTCTTAGTCCTAACCTCAAAAAAACTAGCGACACTTTACTGTAGTTCGCAAATTCAAACTTCACGGGCGACAGCAGATAGTCGCTAGCGACAGAGGGGAATACGCATGAAGACGAAACGCTATTGGTCGGCGAAGTGTCGCCAGCGACACGTCGACGTTCTGTGAATGCGGCTTTAGGCTTAACGGCGGAAGTGTCTGCAGTACCGATGATCACACCCAAGCAAACAAGGACTAAGCAACAACTAATAATGGTTTCAGATTCACTGTGTACAACGAGAAGCCTATGCGTCAGGCGTGAGCGACTGACAAAATATGAATGTTACAAAGTGTTGCTTTGTATGTTTGAGTGGTTTACATGCCTTCGTATTATTCAGTAGGTATTACAAGTCGAAATTACATTTAGTTGCATCTTAGCACGTTACCATTTTCTGGTATAACATGTAAATGGTAATCTTCTACACATGTACTTATTATTAAGTTTATTAAGCTTTCCAACAATACATTGTAACATAATGTATTTTTTGCTTGTAATACTTGTTAAGTAAAGCGAAGGAGTGTAAGCTCCTCAAATATAACCGGTAACATTTATAAACATTTCATTAAAGCTACAAAATTGCACCCAACACTGAGCTGCGTTACGCACGTTATGGCAACGCGGTTTGTTTGGATCCACGACTTTAACGTAACCCAGAAAAAAAGCCGACACCTACGTTCTGCACTAATATAACGTATTGATCATGTGCTTGCATCTGGTACAATTGTTGGTCGCCAGGTTGGTGGTCTTGCGTCGATATTAGGTATTTCTGTTGCGTTCCAAAGTGTTTAATGAGTATATTATTATTAGTGTTATTATTATTATTATTATTATTATTATATTTATTATAAAAGCTCAGTTCTTGTTCAAAGTGTGACATAAATGTAGGTAAATTCAACGCACAAGCATTCATTCACGTGCCGTAACAGGTGATAGAGCTATATTTTTGTAAATTAATGCTTAATTTAATTGCTTTTTTAGAAATCACTTATATAAGAAAATGTCATTTAGTCTGTCAGTTGAAGATGATGTACAACTGCAGCGTTATATAAATTTATCAAATTTGTCAGATGCACGGAATCTGATTCCTCTAAACAGATCTGAAAGGGCGTTCTGCTGAAAAGACTGAACTAATGTTTACTATTGTACAAACGACAAAACTATAGGCACTAATATTGAAACGTACTGTTTCTAATTATGAACTCGGGAAGGCTGCAACTTCTTTAGTTTTGTACGTATCAATTTCATATTATGAAAATTGATTAAGTATTTAATATTTACCTACAAACTTCGAGCGCTCAAAGCCTGAATGTAAATCACTTTACGCGGGTTGCCTCACGACGGTACTGATGTGTGAGTAATGATTTAAATTTATTGCGGAAGGTAGGTATAATGTCATATAGGGCTTTTATGTGAGGCACGTGTTTCGCTTTCATTTAGATAATGATGACGGGTTGCAAGTCAGGCATTTTCGTACACTGGGGAGACCTCGGGAGGGATTTCTCCAGCCAGCGTTCCATTCCACCTCTAATTGGGTCGTCTGTTTAGCAGGCCGATAACATGGACGATAATGTGTGGGTGTGCTGGCACCGGTGTAGCATCCAAATTAGAATTTGACAGGAGTCCCCGTTACGATTCGTTAAAGGATAACGGCGATCAGCAGACAGCTCTTTGAGACGGTGATAATTACATCTATGATATGCCACCGTATGAGACGGCATGATTAAAGGTGTCATATTACATATCCTGATAACCCTCGCAGCGCAGGTGTTCCAACCTAAAGTCCAGTCAAATAAGGCGAAAAAAGGGGACAAACCTCGGAATGTAAGATAATAAGCTATTACTCTGTATAAAACCTTATTTTACATTTTATAAGCTAGTTCAAAAGTCTCAAAGAATCTCGTGTACGCAAGTCATGATATTGAAGGTTGAAGGTCACAAAACCAGGTTTTTGTTAATATTTTGTTTTCTTTGCTCTAAATGACATTTGTACAAGTTGTAGGGTGTAAAATTGTCTACAATTTTTTTCTTCCTCAATATTCTATAGGATAACCGTTCTTGAGATAAAGCGCTAAGAGTTGCTGAAGAGCAATCATATGTATGATAATGCTAGATCATCTATAGAATCCAGTACATAGTACAATTTATATAGTTATTCACTAAAACATTATAATTATAAAAAATATCTATTAATAAATAAATAATAATTATAATATTGTTGCTAGTCAGCGCCATCTGTGGACGGGAGTTACAGGCTTGTGGATTCGGTGTGGTAGGACACTGCAAGTAGTAATCCTAGCTGCAAACAGATGGCAGGAAAATGTCGATACCGAGGTCGATACTCTCCAGAAGATTCGATTTCGAGAGCGCTTAGAAGGAATGTTCGAGGAGGGTATAAATGGAAGCGCGGCAGTTATGAATTTGAATAGCGATTATCGAGCGAGAGAAACGCCTAGTGAAAGGTGTTCTTAGTGCAAGTGTGTACAGTATAGTGGTTTACTGAATTTGCGGTGTTAAAACTGCAGTGTTTTCAACTAGTTGTGTATAGCATTTTAAATAAAAAGCAGTTAAGTCAGAAATCCGCAATTTTCGAATATCATATTCGTAACAACATTTTACTCATTAATAAACACCTATTCAATTATATTTAGTTCAATTATATTAATATTAGGATAGTAAAATAAAATATTTTAAATGAATTGACACTTTCTAAATACAGGTAAAAAGAAAATGAGTTTTCATGCTTCAGTTTTTGTCAAATATTTGCAGAACGAAAGAGCTGTAATTCAAATAAATGTGCTTAGGTAACGGTGGGTGCCCCCAAACGGTTGCTACGATACCGTTTGCAAATGTTACATTTACACATAGGTAATACGTATACTGAACTTGGAAAGCTGTATCGCAAGTTGTAGTTGCACAGGAAACCTCTAGTACATTATATAGTAAGCTACATCCTTGTGATTAAGAGTAAAGTAATAGTAAATATTTAAGAAAAACTTTTAGTAAACTGATGGTAAATAAAAACATTATTATAATATATTAAAACCATTTCATTTTAATATCTTATTACTAATATGATTAAACTAAATAAATAGGGTTCAACTTCACCAGCAAATACTCCCTCTCTGCTGATGACATGAACATATATAGAGCAAATTCTTGCACATGTGACAATACTCTCCTGCAGAAAGATCTTGTTCATCTTCATCAGTGGTGCATTGAAAATAAGATGACTTTAAATGTCGACAAGTGTCAGGTTATCAGCTTTAGCAGCAGGATTCTTCCATCAGTACAAAATTGACGACAATATTATCCCTGTGAAAACCTTTGACAGAGACCTGGAAATCCTTATGGATTACAAGAACTGTTACCAACAGAGCTAGCAGGGTGTTAGGATGCATCATAAGGTATGGCAAATATTTTAATATTATTACTACAAAATTACTTTATACAACCTTAGTCAGGCCTCTTCTCGAGCACAACTATTTGGTCCTCACATTACAGGGTTAATTATAATCGCATTAAACTTATTCAGCACAGATTCTTTAGAAAAATTAAATTGAGGCTTCCCCAGCAAATTTCTTCTGATTTGGGTGTGAGTATGTCGTACTTGGGGCTTCCCAGCTTGGAGAAGATTACATTACATTGTAAGCGAAATTATCTTGTGTTGAATGTAAAACGGATTTCCTACCCTTTAATAATATATTTACTAAAATCATGATCGGTAATATGCAAATGCTACAAACCAACGAATTAAAGTTTTTAGGGCTGAATCTAGATACCAAGTTACACTTTTCCGAGCACATAAATAAAGTAGTAGAAGGAATACAACCCACTAAGGAGATTGATTTTGCATATATCCAGTCGGCAATTTCCTATGACATCATCATGTTCTGGTATTCATGGCACGAGTGAAGAAGGTCTTCGTAGCGGAAAAGAGAGTCTTGAGAACAATTCTTGATTTATCAGTCAGGCCGTCATGTAAATCCTTCGGAACAATCAACATAATGACAGTAACATCTCTCTATATGTTTATACTCGTTATGTATATACGAGATAATCAGGGATTTTTGTAAGAAATGAAGATCATTACTAAGAGATAACAGCGATAGGTAATGCCACTTGCCTTGAGAATGGTCCATATTGTAGGGCTGTGCAAATATACAACTTATCAGCTGAAGTATTCCCGAAAAAAATAAATTTAAGCGCAAAGTCCGACAGTATCTCACAAATATGGAATTTTGCAGTCTAGATGAGTTGCAAAAATTAAATAAATACAATACCATGTTTGTGGGTTATATTTTAATCTGTATACTTATCAGTATATACATGTATGTAGATGTTCATACTTTATACGAATATTTATGACAATGCCAATCTCCTTGTGATTTGATAGCTGCATAAAGTATTTGTCACTCAAAATGTAATTTCTTACTTTAGTTTGATATGTACAAGTACATAATTATTTTTACATGCTATACCATGTAGATGTGAATAACCAAGAATATAAACCCCCCAAGGATGTAGATGGCCGYGTAGTGTTGTATACATTTCGTTTGCATGTATTTTTTCTGGAAGCCGCATAAAAGCGCTCACACTTAATTTAGACGTGAATTATGCGGGACCACGTACTGTACATTACGCAGGAATGTAGCAAATGTGCCACGGAATAAAAATATTTTATAATCTCTCAACTGGGGTAATTCCGCGGCATAATTCTTGTGGGAGTTAACATAATACGCAGAAGCACCATGGTTATGCCCTTAAAGATGAGGATTTATCACAAAGTACAAGTGCAATGGTAATGTTAAGCTATAAACAACTGAACTGCCATTCCAGCTTACAATTCGGATTATTAATTATGAGTTACATCAAAATTTACAAGACAAGTATGCAGGCTAGGGTAACGGGACGTAGAAATATTACCTGACCTTGACGCATAAAGCTTAAAACCATTTTTTTGCTAATTTGCTTAGTGATAGGAAATCATAAGATATACTTAAAAGGCCTCAAACACAAAAATACACCGAATGTATTTATTCTATTCAAGTCAGCACGACAACCGGTAGTAACAATACCAGTACAACTATGGTCCATTCATTACCTATATCACGTTGTTTTTGTTATAGTAAATGAGATCCTTACTGCATTAGATAAAGAGGAAACTACGATACTTGTACTCCTTGACTACAGCAAAGCGTTTTACTCTATCTGTCATAAAATAATAGCAATACACTGGACTTGGTGATATGCGGTATACAGCTTTTTTTAATATTACCTAAATCGACGTAAGCAAGGCGTATGGCTCGGTAACATCACTTCACTTGACTTAATTCTACATTAAAGGATATTACATGGTTCAATTTTAGGGCCATTACTGCATTACAATATATACGCTGACGATAGGCAATTTTTTATAGCGCAAACAAAAAAAAAACTGGATGAAATTAATGCACTTAAGCGATTTAAAATTACTGATTGCGCTTTTAAAAAGCACAGTCTACGTATAAAATTCTGAAAAAATTATTTATAACGGTGTTTACTAGAAAGAATAACTTTACTCTAAAAGCACCTAAATATAAATGTTGATGTGATTAAGTGTGTTGGGGAATATAGCAACCTTGGATAAATAATTGATGAATAGCTACGTTTTATAATGCATTTCAATAAATGCATACGAAAAGCAATTGTATACAGCAATAAGGATTTGTTGAACGGATCAACTATCAAAATGCTTGTTGATACGCTTTTTCTATCCCATTTTACATTTTGTTATCTAGTGTATGACTCCTGCTTGGATGCCCAAATGTCACCAAAAATTCAGAATTGCTGTCTAAGATTGATGTGTGGCGTTAGGAGAAGACGCCATATATTTCACAAAATAGTAGAAATTGGCTGGTTGTGTATTGACAAAAAGACGTCTATTACCTTCTAAAATTTTATTTTATTGCATTAACCTGTCTCAAAAACCTGTTTATCTGTACAATAAAATTGCGTACATAACAGATCTACACAATATCAGTATACAAAAAAAATCGTTTGTTACTGTTTCAACATATCGAACTGCTTTGTTTGACGTATTGTTTATCTACCCTATTGCCGAAATTTATAATCAAATTCCTTCCATAGTAAATTTTAAAATTAAATTTGCAAGGCAAGTTCTTATTGAACAGGGGAATATTAATTCTTATTAATTAATCTTTTAGTTGGAAAATTTGATGTTTATTAACATATATAAAATATATTTTTTAAATATAGTGTGACTGGCTTGAAAAGCAGCATTATATTAACTGAACTTACCGTTTTCTGGACTTCATAACTTTTGTTTCTAGTTTTATTGTGTAATATAGTATGTTATGTTCTGTTAATTTAGGAAACAATTTATTATTAATATCTATTAAAATATATGAAATTTTGTATATAAATCAAAAACATTTACGACCACAAATGTAAACTAAAAATTGTGACCTAAAAGCATGGAAGAATGTTACATGATTTGTTCATGATGTGTACTTTTCTCAACGAGTAAAGCGTAATAGCCTGCTGTTGTGTTTAAAAAGAACGTAGCATGTATCTGTATTTGCACCGCAACAACTCCAAAGGGAAAGTGCAACACAACATACCCTTTATAACTCCATTCCAAAGTGTTTGCTTCCTGTAATGCATATGACCCCTTCCGGAGAAACTTCCACATGCCGTAACCATATACAGAAAATATTTTCAGTTCCTATCGAATCCCACTTCAATAGCTTTTGTCATTATTTGCCAAAGCACACAAGCACACATGACTGCAAATTGCAAATTGTTCTTGCCTTACGGCAGCATTCTTTAAGGATCAGATTCTTTTGCACCCTAGGGTCAGAGCGTGCGGTATCCAAGGGTAACGGAAGGGTAATCTACATAGATACAACCCACCTAAAAGTCCTTCTGAGGGAGACGACATTCACTTCACGCAATACAGAGGCAGACAGCGAACGATATGATTGCGGGCCTTCGCCTGAAAGTTTGGCGCAATTGAAAATACGGTCACGCGTTGTTTTTTAATTGTATAGGGGATTACTTTAAATATAAACTGTTTTAACTCCGGAAACAATCTGTTTACAGATGGAACAAGGAGATCTAAAATTAAGCATTTGTGCCAAATTTCTCTTGGCGATTCATTTATCTTTTTTTTATTTTGCGTTTTAGATTTTAGATAATAAAAAAGACTTAGAGCTATCCAGGTGGTTTAGGTGTACTATGCACAGTGTACCATAATCTAACGTTAATGCTGGTTGTCGTAGTAATGTGGAAAATTACAGACCTATCGCGCTATTTATAATAATAATAATAATAATAATAATAATAACACTAATAATAATAATAATAATAATAATAATAATAATAATAATAATTATAATAATAATAGTAAATGTCTTTTATTTTATTTAAAAATACATTACTTCGCAAAAATTTTAGATTCTATTGTCGCTCATACTTCAAGAATAATTATTAGTGATAGCATGGCTTTGTACAGGGCAGTCCTGTTTTGTTTACTGTTTATAAATATGAATGAAGTTGTGATAGTTCAAATCTAGTGTTTTCGTTTATGCTGACGATTTGAAACTTGCTTCGTCAACTAAAGACGATCAGCACTTGCAGGCCAATCTGGATGGTTTTGAGAGGTGGTGTATGAAGAGCGCCTTAAGGACAGGACAAACAAATGCATGGTCATCACATTCTCTAGAATTGCTTCGGACATTACTTATGATTATACCGTTGATGATGTTATAAGTAGGGTACATCAAATGATGGATCTAGGTGTGGTTCCGGATGAGCGCTGTGAATACTACTGGAATACTAACAATTTTACTAATATTGACACTTTATTAACTTTATATTACATTTATGTAAGATCAAAGTAGGAGTACTGCTGCGTTATCTGAGATCCATCTTATACGATTCTGAACGATGTCATTGAGCGCATACAGCGCAAGTCTTGTAAGCGTCTCTTTTATATCATACACGGTTCTTACCCAACTAGATCTTATCGTAATTATACTCTCATATTCAAATTTGGCTTAAGGCATAAAGGAAAGGAGGATCCTTATCAGTAATACGTTTTTGTTTAAACTAATACATGGAAACATATCCTGTAGTTCTATTCTCGGCGATATGCAGTTCTTAATACCCTGTGTCAATTGTCGAAGACCACTCACGTCCGCAATATGCACTTGTAGAACTAAACACCATTATATATTCGATGTTAAACTCGCTGCAAGCAACTATTATTCCGATGCAGATATGTCGTAGATTAAATTAGATTAAATTGGATTTGTAATAGTATTTCTAAAAAATAAAGTGTTTGTGTTTACCTCATGTCCGTACAATTGTACTTGTCTACTTGTGTTATCTATGTGGACTGTTGGATTTTAATAAACGTTGTTATTATTTTTTTTTATCACACTGTTGAGTGGAGTTTTTCAGTAGCCGGATTTCTCAGGGCTACTGAAGTTAACGCCTAGAGATCGTTCTTCGGATGATCGCAGTGGTTCCAAGAACGACTGCTTTCTGCATCCACGTTAGGGCGTTCGATTGGACTTGAAGTTCCTCTAAATGTCGTCGAGTGTTTTTGTGGACTAGACCGTTGGCAGAAATTATCAGTGGCTTAATCTCAACATTTTGCATCTTCCACATTTCCTGGATCTCATAAGCAAGTTGCACGTACTCATCTTTTTTTGTTTTATATGATCTGCTGAGGTTGTCGTCAAGAGGGATAGCGAAGTCAATAATTGTGCATTTTTTTGTTGTTTTGTTGATTATAACCATATCGGGTCTATTATGGAGAACCTGTCTGTCTGTGTGAATGGTAGTATCCCAATAGATTTTAATGTTGGAATTCTCTAAAATGTTTTTTGGCTCGTACTTGTGTATTGGTATGCCTTTGTTAGCAAGACCTGCATTCTGTGCTACGAACTGGTGGACAACTTTTCCCATGTTATTATGGCGGCTTGTGTATACAGTGGGTGCCAGGTAAGTACACGCTGAAATAAGATGTTGGACAGATTCCTCCTCGCGGCCACACAGTCGGCATGTGGTGCTTTCAACCGGTTGCTTTAGAATATGCCTTTTGTAAAATCTTGTTGGGACAACTTGGTCCTGGATCGCACATAAAGCTCTCTCCGTTTCCGGGAAAAGGTATCCGGAAGTCAGATAGCTGTTGCTTGCCTTAAGGTCGGCTTCTTGCTGATGCAAGCTGGCATAGAAGCGCCCGTGCATTGCTTTGGTTTTCCATTTGGTATTATTATTATTAGCTCATTCTATGACTGAAAGCACGTATAGTATACATGTATCCCAAATCGTTTTACTTACATATAAAAAAGATCGGTATATCGTTAATATCCTAAACACTCTAAGTGTTTTAGTGTTTATCCTCTCATAACCGAAAAAGTAAAAATTAACATGCAAGTAAATTTTACTTCATGCATAAGTTTCTCTTTTGTAGGAATCTCTAATACGAATTTTTACGAATCTTGAAATGGTTAACATACACATGTTAACATACACATTAAGACCAAACGAAAATTCAAATAGAGTCCTTATCGCCGACAATAGGGTCGTCCACAGCTGATAGTTGCAACCTATGCCTTTTATTGCTTACATCATGAATACTAGTGCCACGCATCTATTTTTCTTTCAGATTAATTAAACTTGTAACAAACCGTTACCCTGTTTCAAACATTTTCTTAAATCCGCCAACAACTACGCAAAAGGTTCCTAATTTCCGTTATGCACACTGTTACAGCTCTTTAGGTAACTAGATGCTCACTGTTGTTAGTTTTATAAATAGCCAGAGAAATATAAATAATGCAATGGGAGTGAGAGAGAGAGGCTAAGGTATAAGTATGTATAACCGTCAACGTCAATATTATAACGTAAACATAGGAATAACCTGTAACTATTCATCAGCAGCGGTATTCTTACAACACGGAACAAAACATACAAATACTTCGACAACATCTTGCTCCACCACTTATCTGAGAAATACGAAACTCGAAAGTTTGACCAAACTATGTAAACCAATGTAAACAAAAACGCATGGCTAGAGTTGTTAGGGTTATTCGTTACACATGTGACACATGCAGCACGTGCGAACGTGCGATGTTGTCAGCGGTACTTTACCGTCTTCTTCCTAACGACGGCCAGAGACCGCACCCACAGTTTCAAAATTTATCATATGGTTGTCATACGAAAGTATACAAACTAAACATTATCAAGCTTCAAGTGTCGTTTAATTCCTCATAATAAAAACATTAGTTCTAAAGCAGGTTTGATAGTTAAACTGCTTTCGTATTTCAGCAAAAGGCCACTGAATGCGATTATTATATTGAACTGTTCATTATAGAATAAACTGACTGAATGAAGATTTGCTATTTTCACAAATACGGCTTAAGTTGACCTTGGTATCAATGTCACAATGCCAGTTTACGAGTACATTCCTCACGGTGTCGCGAAAATTTGCCCACATCGATAACGCGACGCAGCTCAAAAAAAATGTAAACAAATATTACTTGCAATGCCGCTAGGGCACTGACTATTATTGGTGTCTCTCACTTTCGTCAGCATGCGAACCTTTTACGTCATCTCCGTGGCGGAATGTCGAGGCATTTGAAACGGATATTGAAAAATCCATACTTTTACATTTTTCTCTCGGCAAAGAACCGGAAAAATGTCTGTGCTTCAATTTTTATGTACATTTTAAATGTAAAATAAAAAAAATTGTCGGACGACCCCATTATACAAAGTAACATCTCAAAAATTAAGTCTTTGAGATATTATCTCACAGAGTGGCGTAATTCAATTTGATTATGTTTCCGGTGATTACACTATGTACTGGAGGCGTATCTCTAAGACTGTACTATAATTTGGTAAGCAGATGTATCAGATGTTTGTGAAAATTTTATTCGTGGTTGCTGCATTTTGCTCTGTATTGTAGAACAGATGGAACCTGTCAACCTTGGAAATTGAAGAAGCCGCTACTTGAAAACTAACGTTGCTAATTAACTTTTAAACTTTCTATTCAAAATCAACTAGTTATCTAGCCATTAAATATATCAACTTGTAAGTTGTACGACTGGTCCATAAGAAATTGAACAAATATTTTTATATCTAACATTGCACTCAATTTCTGCCAGGATGATAAGCCACATAATCCGAGTAATCCGGATAGCGTCGGAGTTGCTTTAAATCAACTGGACTAAATCTGGCGGCGGATTTGAAGTACAGTCCAAAAGATCCTTACTAGGTATGTTAGCACTAGACATCACCCAATGTAGGATTTTATTTCACTAACGCGAGAAGGCTCGCCACTGTCGATACTATACATGGTTTCAAATTGTATTTCAATTATTCCAGTGTTGGAGAAGGATATACAACGGTTCTGGAACTATGCTATATTGTATGAAAGCGATTTGGAGTCATTTTGAACAAATATGAAAAAAGAAATAAAAAAGATGCATGTTAGGATGCAGAATACGGTTATCGAAAATTGTGAAAACCCACAATTATATATATGAAGTAAATGCACTTGCAGCGGAACACTTATGAAGCTCTACTTCTAAAGTTATAAGCAAATGTATATAAATCTTATAGCATGCGACGACTAACGGTGCAAAGAATCGGGTTTCCTTATTAGACACAGATGACTTATTTTTAAAGAGACAAAGAGAAAATGCCTGGAGTAAGGGGTTGGAGACCCGTAAATAGGGATATTTCGCGATTTGTCTTCGGGGAACATCTACAATCAGCACATAACAAAGATTGACGTTGATTGAAATACAACTTGAAACGTAAATGTACGTGTACCAATCAAGTCTTAATGGAAGTTCGCTGTCGTCTCTATAAATATAAGTGCCCTAGAAATCAACCCAATAACTATGACAATGTTTTAAAGCCAATGTTGATTGTTGATACATTTTTAAAATACCACGACGGTCATATCGTTGATTTAAGTTAGCAGCGACTTAAGATGCGCCGTAGCGAATATCTATGATCAGAGGTTGCTATTCTGCTGAATATGAACATTGCGCTTGTGGTTGTAAGGTCTGGAATAAAAATATATACAGTGCCGTATATATATTTATGAAGCTGTTGATGAATATAAAACAGTAAGAAATCACAATTCTGTTTCCATTGTCTAATTAACTGCACGCCCTTAACCTGAATAACTTGACATTTTGTCATAACAACACAACACTTTTAATACCCGCAATAATAGGTGTAATTTTATAAATCTTAACAGTCTCTGTTCTCATTTATTTGTTTTGGAGCTGTACAAACCTTTTAACAGTGTGTAGTGACTTTTATGATTGTGATTTTCATTCAGCTGATGATGACCTTATAGGTCGAAAGTGGTCCTGAAAAAAAATAAAGTTTTACTACAACGAAGTAATTTTTTCTCTAATCCTCTGGTATTCAATTAATCGTTGTAAAATCAACCACAACATTGATAATTAACTGCATTTTTAAGAAAATACAACAGCATTTTTAGGTTTCAAATAATGTTAATTTTAATACTTATTATATAACCGGTTTTATCTGGAGGATGACGCTTCACGTACCTGTCAACCTATATTCGTAGTTTATATTTGATGATTTAACTAATCAAAGTATTTGAAATAGAAACAAATAATTTCATTAAATTTTATCCGTTCTGTATGACATAATTTTTACATTTACCACATATGTTTATTCCAAACTATTTTGACGTTCATCTTCATATGCTGTCCCTGAAGTCAAAATATTCCGACATAGCACGATCTCAGAAAACCCTTCAGGGATCTACAAAGGTGTCATGCCAATGAAATTTCTAAAACCTTTACTAATATTTATTTTTTCCTTGAGAGGAGGTGTAAAATATGAGCGTCGGTGCTCGAGGTTTATTAAATTTTAAACATTTCACCCTCTTTTTAATCGGGCTCCGAGACCCTTCTCCGCTCATTCGTTGGCCAACAACGATGGCTGGCTTTTGACACATTAGAATTTAAAGAGGTTCCCCGAGTTATAAATTATAGGCGGATCGGTACTGCGGCCTTTGTATAATTATTGCGTACTCCACATTAAATTTAATCAGCTTCGGTTTTCTGGCTCCACAACTTCGCGTCAAGATCAATATTGCCCAAATTTTAATGATGTAAGCTTACGGGACAACTGATCAATAAAAGCGGCTGACAGCTGACGGAACATCAGGCTAGGAGACCACTATATGTTGAAACAAATATAATACCAAGAGTTCAGTTCAATGTTTTTGACTTGTGCAATTTTTATTTTATCAGTGACCGGTATAGGGATCTGGGGATCTCTAAAACTAGTGCTGCTAGGAAGAAGGTTAAAGATTTGCCGTTCCGCACGTCCAAGCCTAAACATTTTGGTTTTTTTAATTCTTCATGGATCGGGAAATCCTTCACATTCCTTAAAATTAACCATAATTACACCGTATCTATATTCAGAAAATTACATTCCTGAATAAAAATAATGAATGGAAATATTTGTTGATTATTTCTATTCATTTGGGGGTGTCAGATAAGTGAAGTTTTCGGCAACAGTATCTCAAGAGTGAAAATAAATTGAAAATAATTTGACAGAAATTCGACAACACGTTGCCCCGGAAACAGCTCCGAAGGACAACGCGTTGGAGAACTATTTTTTGACGTAACACTGTTTCAATATTATAACTGTGCTCACCTTAGTGTTTTTACATATATTTTCATTGATTGTATTGATTTCATCGAGTGAAGATGTATTAAATCTTGTTCTACTCATTTTTAGTAAAGTTTGATGACAGAGAAGCCAACAATTTTGTTGACCCTCACGACAGGATTTCTCGAATCAAGCACCGACGACTAATTTTACCCTTGTGCCGCCGGTCGTGCTTTCGTTGCTTATGTGGTGTGTCATTAGGACATACGAGCCCATTTCACTCTCTAATAGTAGAGGACATGATGTAGATGTTGCGCGAACGTATGTCGTCAACTAATCTCAATGACATTTCATCAGTGGCGTTGCATTATTTGTATTGTGTGATTGCCTCGTGGTTTGTTTTGTGGTCTTGCAAACATTTAAACATTTTATTTAACCTTTAGTGAGTAAGTTGGCGTTCTCGCCCATCAAGCGAGAGTTGGTGTTTATAGATGAAACTTGGGCATTTCAAAAAGGTGAAGCACACAACTGCTGCATGGACCTAGGCACGGGACCGTGAGTGGTTGGATATGCGTGGCATCCTCGTGGCCAACACTTTGCTTAAGGCCGCGCTGTTGGCATTGGCTAAAGAACATGCTTCGGCTAAGCAATATGTAGTGGATGAGTACTTTAAAGAGCAAGTTCACAAGGTGATTCGCCTGCCGCTGTACCATTGCTATTTCAGTGTTATTGATCCGATCTGGACACAGGTAAGACAACGCGTTAATTGATGTCTAGGCTGATAGAATGTTGTTCATATGCAAAGCAGTATTATGATAAACACTTTGGCGAAGAGGGCAATGCTGAAGCACATGTGTTGGCCATGTGGGCACGAGCACTGGAGGAGTGCTGCCCGAACGCTGGTGTTCATTTGTCCGGCACCTCAAGCAACTGATTAACTCTTGGTAGCAACGGGTGCGAATAATTGATGTATAATATCCAGCGTTTGCTCCTTACACATGCGCCATCAGCAACACACATTATCTCAAATTTGTAGCCCACTAAACAGCACGCTACTGAAAAAACAGCGGCCATAGACAAGGGCATATGACAGCGGCTTTCAATTGATTTGAACCACACACTTTAAACGTTAAAAACTGATGCATTTTTGTCTGTGAATTGCATCTTGAATTAATTCTTGTAAAATGACTTCACCAAGTTAACTTGGTGAAGTCATTTTACAAGAATTAATTCCATACACTTTAGATTTATGATGTGAGCTTTAATCTCAGAGACTATACCTTAAATAATTCCACCGAGAACTTGCTCTTGTGAAAATTCCCACTATAATTGTGTTTTGATTCGCTCAAAATGACATAATTGACCGAAATTGAATTTTTTGATTGGTTCCTTGAAACGTCAAAAATAATCATACAGATTTTTTAGATCTAACATCATGCGCAGACGACTCATTCGTCCTAAGATTTAATGATATATTCGCTGCTAAGTTCCCAAACACACACCACTTAAACTCGACCATCACGGTGTTATTTCTAAAATCTAACTGTAAGTATATACCAACAGTAATAGCAGTCTATCTGTACTAATTTAAAGTTAACTAGTGCTTTTGGCGGAACTTAGCATTCCTAGCATAACTATGGTTATCCATGAGAACTAATAATAATAATAATAATAATAATATTAATAATAATAATAATAATAATAATAATAATAATAATAATAATAATAATAATAATAATAATAATAATAATAATAATAATAATAATTTTGTCAAGTTTATATTCAACGTGTGAAACTATTTAACCCTAACCGTTTCAAGCCGGCCTCGATGATCCAGTGGGTAGCGTACCTGTCTCTGCCCTTGCGGGTTCGAGTCCCGCCCTCGGGCCCGGATGTTTAATTCTTTATGTCCCTTTGTAATGTATATTATATAACAACTTATTTAGGTGTTCGCCTACATAAACATTATAACGCATTTTCATACATATGTATATGTGCAACACAATCTGAGTTTACATGCCAATAATTATTATTTAACTAATGCCGCATGCCGTTTAGATGCCGCTAATATTTCTGGTTGTAAACATAAAACACAAGCATCGGTATGTGGCATGCATTGACGCAGAAATTGAAGGTATACTGAAATCCGATGTGCACATATCTCTGAATTGCACATGCCAAATATCATTGCAAATCACATAACTACATGCATTGCATCGAGTTATGGCTAGCATTAAACATCAATTATTGCTACTTCTTTATGATCTGGAAACAGAATAAAGAGTGATTTTCAGTACATCACACCATCAAATAACACTGATTTTTCTTTTTTAATATTGCTGTGCATGATAGTTGAATGCTGATAGAAAAAAGCACAGATGTTCGCCTAGCGATTCCAGAATTTTTCTGAAATGTTTCTTAGATGTACATTTTTTGAACATTTGCAACTATGGATTTGCCATGTTAATATCAAGATGGCTCACTTCACGTAGGATAATGATAATTTGTATTAATGCTTTAATTTAATTCTTTTGTACTCGGTTGAGGATCGTCGTAACGAACACACGCGCCCAAACTGTGCTGTGGGTTAACACTTTTATTTGTACTATACATAAACCACGGAAAACTACATACCTACTAAATATTGCAGGTCTTATGTTAGCGCACAGGTCTGCTAGATAAATGTAGTTGAGCACAAAGAGCAGAGCGCCCTCAACCGACTTGAACACGACCAACAGTAGGCATTGCGAAAAAGCTAACAAAAATTGTATATGCACAATAATTAGTAATCCAAATCGGTATTCTATAAAATAAACCAAAACCTTATATAATGACTGCGAGGGTACGCTAGCAAAACACAATAGCATAAGACAGAGAGTACAATACATCGGTAGAGAAATCTTGACGTGAATAGACATATTATGACAGGATTTATCGTTACAGCTAAAAAACGCAGTAAAACCAGCTATACTGTTACAAAAGGAAGACTAACTTTTTTCCGTTTATTTTTTTAACCGTTGCAGCGCGTTAGTAAATTATTAAATCAGTGAAGCACTAGTAACAGTAGTATAATCCCAATACGCTCAGGAGACCAGAAACATCTAAATATAATATATCCACACCGTGCAGACAGAACGACCAACTGACCAGCAAACAATGAAAACAATCTCCCTTTTTTCCTGACGTCATTTCAGTTGAAAGGTTCTCTTGTAAAGCAACCAAAACTCAATGCAACCGAAATAAAATAGATATACAAAAAAGGAAAACTGGATGAAAAACCCGTTTCAACGAAAGRGCCTTTAGCGCATTTTCCTTGTTTCGTTAAGATGTAATTAATTTCTGATCGTCATCAGGCCCTGACCTATCCAGTGAGCCAATAACGTGTTCTATCCGTTGATCAGTTTTTGACCTGTGAGTGTAAAAATCAAACAAACGAACAAAGTCCTTACAGTCCCTGGAGACAGAAACTGCCTTCTAAACACATTGGTTCAGCAGATATACGAGAAATTGATTACTCAACAAAAACACAAGTCCTTACAAGAAAAGATATGAGACACATTAGGCGACACATATGGATGTTCAGAAATAGCTTGGAAAAATCAACAATCCAGAAATCACTTTGTTTGAGCGAAGACTATGAAGGCACGGAAACAAGTCTAGTCACAGAAGATCTAGACAAGCATGATGTTCCCTGATAGGAAGACCTAAGAGAGACCTGAATTACTATTATCAATAACAATAGTCTTTATTCGCGATGCAAGAAAAATAACTATACATCCTTTACAGGTTTTTAATATGTAGAGCACGATTGCGCCATATAAAGATTGAGCAAGCGAACGGAATATACACACGCACACAAGGTCACGCATATAAGAGTCCACACCATCAAGCAAGAGTAACCTAAACAAGACAGGAATCATAATCGAAGTAATCAATAAATAGGTCGTAAATCTGTACACAATTCCGATAGCAGTTCATCCAAGGAAGAAGAATAATGCAGTCGAGCTAAGCCACCATCAGACACAAATATATTTAAGGAAAGCATTCAGTGGTTGGGTGCACTTTGTAAACCTTCCTATTCCATTTGTCAGCTTTCTGTAACATGCACATGGGAGCTCACTAGCGACAATCGTATTATCCCTCTAACCCAGCGTATACATAGCTGACCCGTCTGGGAGCAGCAGAAATGCTTACCGTATGCTCTGGTTTTAAGCATACAACCAACAGAATCAATGCTTTGATATAACTGTCTCGTCCCCTACTGCTACTTAAATTCTTTTGACCGATACTATAACCTAAATAAATTTTGTCCCATATATGAATACATTCAGGTCAGTGGTTACGTGTCACGCTTAGGCCTCATTATATTACCTTTGGTTCTTTTACCTGCATTTATGCTGAATTAACGATTAAACTTTAATTTCCTATAAATTTTAAGAGATAGGTTTATTTTCAATCTGGAGAAACAGTTAGATACCTTCATTGGTTTTTTATAAGTTTTTATTTTCCATATATTGTGAAATGAAACGTTTGCCAGTAAACTTCAGTGAAGTGTTATGTAGATGCGTGATATCAAGAATAGTTGCAGATGGCGCACACGAGTTTTACCCGTTTAATTTAATGCATTCAGCTGAAATATTTGCATTGACACTTAGGATACCCCGCAAGCGACCTAGACCTACATGTGCGATAGTGAATAAATCAAAAGACCTTTTTAAATACATATAATTTTTTATCGTTTATCGTATCTCAGGTAGAAGGATCTAGTTTTTTGGAAGATATATTGGTTATCTGTACACAGTTCCTACGCTGTAGTATATTATTAACCTTTAAAGAAAGTTGTCGTAACTAAGAAACGGATCACCCTAATTGTGTCTATAAATCAAATCGTACATAACTTCATTAAAAAGGCGTGCCTTAAGATACAATTGTGTCAGCAGTAATGCAATATACGAGTAAAATGCTATAATACTTATGCTTGTGGTGGTGCATTTACCTTAATTTACAAACAATTAATGGATTCTATACATGTATAGAAACCTGCAAGGGCTTTTGGCAGGAAGCATTAAATTCGCGATTCTCACTCTGGCGCAGCCAGCAGTATAGACGATATACAACTGAATACTCAAACTTGGCACAAAGGACTTCAAGCGCTTCCTAGTACCGACTTTAGATGCTAAGGAACACATTGAATTAACTTGCAAACTAAGTATAATGTGTGCGTGCTGGTGAATAACACGCACGAACGATTTTCAGGGCAGTCAGGTATACTATTAAATGAGTAGTTGTTCGTAATAATTGGAAATTCTAACACATGAAGGAGTACAACTGTACGTGATACAAAAATCATAGTATCATTATTGATGGCAAAATTTTAAGTTGGATTTAATCATTTGTTTTCCACTGGTAAATACAGGGTTTCTATAAATGATTTGCCGCCTCTCAGGCAAGTGAACACAACTGTTGCTTTGACGTATACTTGTCATCCGTTGATTTTTTAATTATTTGATAACGCGTAGGAGTGTGTATTTACAATATATTCTGTAGTGTTTTGTGGGGTGACGCGGTTTCGTATTTTAGGTTAGGTATCGTGTTTGTGACGTTGTGGCTGTTAAAATTGTACTATGATGGACTGAAAGATGTTTTTAGCCTGCCGCGCTGGTATAACTCACAAACTAGGCGGTGGTAGTTAGCTGCACTACACACAACTTCCGCAGTGCAAGGGTGTAGACTGTAAAGGTCACCACATGCTTACTATACCAATAATTATTGTATTTTCTTACTTTTGACAGAAAAATAGAACCGTAAATTGTTTGAAGATCTTTATAAAGCCATCAATTTCGTGACTCTAACTTGATCTGCAATTTCCAGTACTATCGTCGTGCATATTGTAGTTTGGCAACAGTAGTTACAAAAGGCGGCACAAAGAATTCAGAAATCAACGCCGCCCGCGTTACATGAATCATTTATAGAAACCCTGTAAGTAAAAACTATTTTACAAATCCTATAAAATTGCTATTGACTTTAATATACCCATATCCAGCAATCTTACATGTAAATATAAACCAAGGTCAGGACGATCACGTCATCAATTTTTGTTACTAGATGATGATGTACGTGAACACTATGATTATTTTCATGCCTTCAAAAGTAAACTGGAAATGACCCTTGCCAGCGTGGACCGTATGTGTATTGACGAAGTGTGCCTACTTTTGAAATTCAGAAGTAGTTTTGTTTGCATTTAGCAAAATTCTCAACTAAAGTTGCTTTAACATGCTTTCGAACTCAAAATACGAAAAACGGTACAAACTAAAAATGCTTGAGTGTGCAGTGACCAAGGCTTCGGCACGTTCCAAAATTAAAAAAAAAATGGAATACAGAATTATTAATTGAGGCATGTGGTGCTACCAACCTTATGTGAGTAAAACTGAGAATTCTATTCTGTGTTGCCTGTTGAAAACTTAGTTGTTTCAACTGTACATGTTAGGTATCGAAATGATGTGAACGTTTAAACTTTGCACAGAGCATAGACATGTAACGTATATTTTTATCTAAAAAATGCTTAATTGTATTTATTCATGTGTTTCTGACATAGTATAGTATTGACAAATGCGGCAGTATAACGTAATCTAGTTCATGTAGAACTGGATCATAACGCTCGAATGTTTGTGTCGCGCTTCGTAATCCGAAAGGCATAACCACAAATTCGAAGAGGTCAAAGGAAATGTGGACATCGGTTCCTTTTTTATTGGTACCTGATTATAAGCTCGCACAATATCCACTGGTCAGAAGACGGTCTTATTATACAGATCTTAAAAACCATGCATGTGAAGTACGGAGTACTTAGTCACTACAACTCGCCATCCTTATGTCGCGTCGCCTTTAAAATAAAGTGTTATTAACTTTGACTGGACTATGAGAATTGATGTTATCGTTTAGCGTGAAAATTGCATGTTCTTCTCAGCTGACTAAAGAAAATTCCGTTATCAGCTAGTTATGCGTTGTTGAGATCAATGACGGGGGCAAAGTGTATTAAAATAGCTGCTCGATTATTACGATTTAACATTAGTGACAATGACTGTGTACATAAAGGGCCTACCAAGACGTTTTTGAATGTTTTTGTTTATCAATATTTTGTTTCATAGAGTAGAATCCTAACGGAACTAACTTCATATCTAAGGAATAAATGTGGCGTTTTATCTTTGCCGTGTAGACGGCATTATTCAACGAAATTATGGTACGACTGTTGCCCACAGCAAGAGCAGTCAGTTCATTGTGCCTTCTATGTGTTTGAAGAACCCTATTATAAAAAACAGCGTTTTGTCTTTTACAGTACGATTTTGTAAGAAGTACAATAATCAAAGCGCTGCACCGATTCAGAGCAAGCTTCTCAATGCGCTTGCTCAGAATTTTTCTTGTTCTTCCCAGTAGCGTCGGTGTTTCTATCGCTGTATTTCACGTGTTTGATTTTACTTCCGTCTTGTTTGCGTTTTAAGTATAATTTTTGTTTGTTACCCTACGTATATACCTCTTACAAAATCGAGCTCTATATAGATAGAATTGAAATCACCCTGCAAATGCGTGGAAACCCAGCAGGGTCCGGTGACAACTTTGTGTTAAAGATTAGTAAAGTTTACCAATAACTATTTTGCATCTTTAATTTATGCCAAAACCAGTTGAACCAACTTTGATGTTGACATTATGTATTCTCGCATAAAAACTTTACTCCTGTCGATGCCAGGTACTATTAAATCGCTGCTAGTGTTTTTCACTACCTTACTTTCTAAACAAATGTCAAAAAACTCAACTTTTATTATTTAAGTTAACTATGATTTTATGCATAACTATAATTATACAGTATACTGATCTACACAAAAAGTCTTAATTTCACTGAAATTTTAATGAATAACAAACCCTTAATAAGCATAGCTGACATTACATAATACAAGACATACGAATCTTTATGATATGTAGCAAAGAATTGTGGCGAACTCCAATAAGATCCCCAGAAAAAAGTGGATAGGTGCAGCTTAACCAAAGCCGAAACTGAATTTGAAACAATTGAGAATGCCTCGTTCCTTGAGCTCTAGAATAACAGAGCGCAAGGCAACGAGCGGTAAAATTGATAAGTTTTTCACCACTCAAAGGGTAAAGATATGCCGTTTACAATTACTCAAATGATTATATTGCATCTGCGAAACAAATTGACATTGGAAAATGTCTCGTTATCTACCGTAGCACCAGCTGCTTCGTTTTCGTAACAATAGGGAGGCAATTATTAAATGATTCGAGCCTTTTCAGGAGCATTCGCAGAAACAGAAGGAACGTTGTAACCCCTTTTAAATTAAATTGGCGGGGAGTGAAAGACGGTGCTTAATTTTACCAGCACTTCGTGTCTGTATACTTTGATGCTAGCCCTAATTTCATTGTAAACAAAGCTGCATGAAAAGTTTCCCGTTTCTAAAGCGCGGCAAAGGACTTTAGGCAAGCAGCTTAACCTTTGGTTATCTATATTTCATAGAATTGCGACAAGGATTTACGGTCTTTCATCTTCTGGTAGCTATTAAATTTGTAAATGCCTGCAAAGTTTTAACACTTCAATGGCGCTCACATCGCATGAGACTGCACAGGTATTTTGTTTACTCTATCCTGGATGGATGGGGTGAATTTTCTCTTCCAATACCTGAGTGTATGCAACCAAGCGACTAAAGACAATTAAATTCAAATATTCGACTAAAACACGTGTGGTTAAATTGTCGACTCGTTATTAGTTATTATTAAAAAGTGCTACCCAAAATGATAAGATTACAAGTACAATGATGCCCGCACGACATAGGTTAAATGACGGACGCCAAAACCAGTTACTGATATGTCCAATTAGCGCACAACTGGCCTACAAACGCACAAACTTATAAATGTTCATAAAYTATTGCAATTCAGAATGATAAATATAGTTCTGGAAAAGTAAGTTGTGAATCAGGGGTAAGAGGTAAAACATGCCGGATTGCACTGGGCTATAAAGTGACAAAATGAAGTAAACATAATAAAAGTTCATTTTACATACATCTTCGAGATTAATACATGGATAATAAAGATTTAAAATTGAACATACAAACAAAACGTAGAAAATTATTAATTAAGAGAGGATGATACAATCGAAATTCCGTCGTTCTATATTACACAGCACCTAGCAACGATCTCCATCACCGTCTAGCCGCAGCGTAACATACTTTCAAGCAGGCATCCACTTGTTTGACCGGTCAGAGTTTTGGTAACCGCACCGAGCAATGTACAAAATTTAGGCTCTTCAAACCAAATTCGTCCTTTATCTCGATTGTCACGAAAAGTTTAAACCACTTTGGCCTGGCAACCCATCGCTATATTAAGGATATAAGAAGTATTGATGCGAGTTTTTCATTGTGACACAAAATCCGTCTTTTAACTATATTTAAAAAAAATCCATGCATTAATTTCGGAACTTCGGACTAAAATGGCAAGCAACCGTTAACAACAGTGGGCAGTCAATAATGGTGTATAGCATTAGACCTTCTTCTTTAAACACTAATTCACAGAAATTTACAGTGTGATCTCAGACTAAGGAGAACCATGACATCTCGTGCTCGGCGCATAATAGCAGGTAAGCTTGCTGACAGTATATGGCAGGGTACCTGCCGCGGATCTTAAACTTAAAATACCTTTGAAGAACTTTCAGACAATAAGCTTTAATACGTCAATAGAAATCTGGTTGTATGGCGCCTGAACAGCCCAAGAATAATGTTCGTGAATATTACAATTTTTCTTTTCATTTATTTGTTTGCATTATCCCGTTACATAACTGTTATAACCGTACCGTTGGTATCTGAAGCCTTTAAGTCACCAGAATATATAAGTACCTATAACATTACAGGAAGTACTGCAATACTGGTGGTTTGATACATATCTGAAATACAACCTTATTACTAAAGGAAGGATGCTTTATCGTAATAGATGGTTTAACTTTAGACACAGTATCGACATTTTTACGCTAGTACTGCGATTTACACTTCCTACGGTCAGAGTGGCATTATGCTTATTCTAGTGTAAATAGTGCAAATAGCCAATCATAAATCAATCTGATACTTAGACTCGAAGACCGCCCGCACACGAAGTTGCTCCTCAAGCAATAATGTTATGTTCCAATAACGTTTGTTTAATTTCTTTTGGCTTTAATAAATTATTATGTCAAAACGACCTAAGTCGTATCACTCCTGCTCTTGTCACAAGTTCTGTTTTAGGTACCTACATTCGGTAACACCAACACCTCGCACTTTAACTGTGGTATTGTGGTGGAGGTGACAGGTAGATACGAATTAGCTACCAAGGAACTTACGTTCTGCAGTTATTTACTTCTTTGTTACCAGATAAAGCAATTTCCAGGTTTTATAGAATAAAGCGAAGGAGATTCAAGTAGCCAAGCAAGGTAACCATTCAGGAAGCTCTCAAAAATGGTAGAAACCAGGAGTTTCCAGATATTGCAGTCCCGTCAATTTTTAACCCGATTACAGGGGTACTATTTACATTTATCAGGCAATATCACCAAATTTCTACTTTAAGTGTTTGGATTAATATTTTCAAAATCGTTGTTTGAGAATTTTTTCACACGAATTCGCTAATATATGGTATATTATTACTGTACAGAAAATCCTACAAACAGTTGCAAAATTTGACCACGGATTAAATAAGGTTTTGTAAATGAATTTAGTAGTCAGCAAAGAGTAAACAAATTAAAATAAAGTTAAATTCCAGGAAATAATTAGTTATAGAAGATATCAATCTATACATTTACGATTTGGTTCTTTTGGCACGTGTTGCAGATCACCACMTATTAATTATTATACACGTGCAATATATGTCTGCTAGCCGCAGGCAGATGTCGCCACTTTGCACAGGCTACAGATGAAAACGATCGAATGATTTGAACAGCCGAAAGGTTGTCCTTCAAGAGGTTTACATGTGAACCGCGCGTAAGCGAAACGGTCACAGTGATTGCTACTTTTTTGATAAATTTTCAGCGAAGTACATGAATTTTTTACACGAACTCCTTGATTGAAGTCTAGAGACGTTTCCAGTTATCGTTCATAGCAGGCGCTGACCTCCAAATATGTTTAAGATCACTGAATTATAAGGTACATCCAACTCTAGTCTCAGGCTGGATGCGGCAACACAAATGATAGAATGATACTTTTCCTTATGGTGCGAGCGAGAGATGGTTAAGCAAGTATTGCAGAGTTTTAACTTCGCCTAGCAACCATCATTGTCATAGTTGTCAATAACAGAGATAAAACTATAAAAATCTCCTTATTTATCCATACAAAGGAATGTTTAACTGTAATGAATTTATTTCTCACAAAATTTGTATTAAACTAATAGATTATGAAAATGTATACCAGAACATAAACAAAAATTATGATGAACATAAATATTACGTTTTATTTTCAAATGCCTATTGACTGAAAAGTATAAATTTATTTGTAAACACACTACTTTTTAATTTATTTGTGAGTACCACAGTTCCTTTTTAGTCATTTCACTTATGATTTTAAGACCCACTGTAGAAATTAAACCTTTTCTCAAAAAAGTATTGCTTGTGTACATTAGATTAACTCTGAGAAATATTACACACTAATATAATTTTAAAGAAACAATTTTGCGTTACTTATGCAAAAAAACGAAAGGACATTTAAACTCTAACAGAAAATTAAGAGAAATTTAATTTGGAGGAACACAATAGTTTTCAGAATAATGATCAAGAGGTTAAGCAGTTCCTGTAATTTCTAGAATCAACAAAAGTAGCAAACTTTGCAAAAAGCTAAGCTATTTTTAAATCAAAATATTACTAAAGCTTTTGGCAAGTATTAAAAGTGCCCAAAGTATCGAGTAATAGGACCTAGGGAATGTGTATCAAGGCAAATGGACAATCACAGTAAATTCAGAGGATGTTAACTTAGAAAGATTGTGGGGGGTTACCGTAATATAATTGAAAGAAGAAAGCCAAAAAAAAAAGAATTTACAAGGATCCTAATTTTAAAGAGCGCTAAGAAGGTAAAAATGTAGCTTGCTTGCCAGAAAAAAAACTGATAGCTACTGCTAMAAGTGATGTTACTGAAAGGTGGAGACCTGGCAAATAATTTTTAATGCAGCATAGTGCTCTTTATCACAAAACACGTCTAAAACAAGCAAAAAAGTATTTAAATAATTTTTAACATAGCTACGATTAATTAATTTAGATGCAGCCGTAAATAAGTAAGTGTAGCTATAAGATTTCAGGCGGTTTTTTTTATAGATATTTAACTCTATTATTAAATAGATATAATCACACTGACAACAAGGCCACTCCAAAAATCCAAATCGAGAGAAACCAAGCAAGAATAGGTTGCCTGATTGAACACAGAGATGCAAAAATCACACCATTCTTGAACTAAATGCAGCAAAAAATTACCCATCTTCAAGATGAAAACACCACGAGAAATTGAAAAACGTCGTTAGTCAACGTTTTGCACAACAAGCACAAGAACAAACAAGAGCATTAAACTAGTACAAGCACAAAGAAATGCAACTGCGTCATGAAAAAACTTTAAATTCTCCGACTTTAAAAAAATATCCACCAGCAGCAGTGTGAATTACTTTAAGTTAAGTTGTTCAGATAACACACAAAATAAACTAGATAGCATTTTAAAAATCAAATCGTCTCGTATCATTACTATTTTATACGCATTGAAATACTGATGCATTTCGAAAATACTATATATTTTGTTCATAATATGATGAGTTTAGAATCACCCTCTGGTAACTTGAAATCACGCGTTGCAGGTAACTTATTCAGGCAAATAAGTAAATCGTTATTTGCAACCACATAGTTCATTATGTAGTTCATTTTATGCTAATGACAGATATATTTGTCTAACCTATAAATATTATACAGTCAAGTTCGATGTAACCAGAAGTCTTTCCTAAATTGAAATAAACATATCAGTAGTTTAACAGCAACCAATATGATAAGAATGGTCGTGGTCCGCTGCCGAAAACACCCTCCTTTCCACAAGCACGCATTGTAAATTTGAACTGAGATTACCATTCCACAAGAACCAATTTGTTCACCACCACTCCACCTGGGTACCAGCTATTTCTTTATGCACCATTCAGTTAAAGTAGATTATTTTGGCCTTTCAGAAGTTCTAATTGCTCGTTACCTTGTTGTACTTTATGTCAAAGATTCGAGATAGACATGCAAATTAGCCAAATACAGGCCAGCATAATTAGATGGAATATTTGTGTTTAAATTTTCTTTAATGTTTGGCTATGTAAATGAGGAACTCGCACTGGGTCGGCATAATTGATAATTAGCTGAATTTACATCCAACGTGAGTTTAGGTACAGAAGAGCGAATACTTGATGCCCTTTTAAGCACAGTAAAAGCACGCAAAAATACAAGGCACGTTCTAGCCTATTTAAGCTATTGCTACGAAGTAATAGAGATACTCCAGTGCAATTAAACAACCTAAAAGACGATAACGTTGAGGGTAGGCTATAAATGAGTGACTACATTATCCAATAGACAATCACGTGTATCCGCTATTTTTTATGTTAGTAAGGAATACAAAAATTTATATCAATGAAGTACAATTGAGGGATAAACAATAAAATATCTTAATGAATTTTAAATTACATTAAATTACTAAGAGTTTGAAGCTGTCCTTTGATGAAACGATTTCGTGATTACGTGACGTTATTTACCTGTCTGAATCGTTAGTACTTAACTGCGCGCAATTAGTGTTGTCATTTATTCTACTGGCATTAATAACGAACAAAAACAGTAAATGTCAATTACGTTGTGAATATCTATTTTAAGTAATTTGTGCCTTTACACATAAATCTGTGTGTATGTGGTTGAATAATGTCACAGTCAGTCACGCCAGTAAAGTATGGGTTTTTGGGGAAATATTTCTGTATATTTTTGTTTCGTAGAAAATAACTTAATCCTCAAAATAAAATACCTTTCACTGTAAACAAATCGTTCTTCAGAAAGAGAAATTACGAAACCGTTTTAACAGTTAAGCTGAAATTAATTATTTCCCAATCTAAAATCTCACACACGTGCAAAAATAAAATGCGGCAAAAAAGTGATATTTCGAGTATCGGGCCAGAGTAATATTTAAGTTTTACAGCTATATTATTTTGAAGGAGTTCGTCGATATAGTTTTTAGGCTATTTATTTGCCATCTTCAGCAACACTATTGTCTAGTTATCGAAAACTTGCGGCTCAGGGTTCATTCTTGGAATGCTTATCCAATACGTCTATTATATAATCAAATATACAGGTTGGTCCTCCTTTCGTCACTATTTTAATTATATTAAGTTAAATTACTATATTAATGTTAACGACATTTTTCTTATTATTTTACTGGACACTTCGGGAACCTAAAACATTACTAGTAAGACATATTGATAAACTCTTTCGCAAACAAGGTAACGTCATGCCGCAGGCCACTTTAAGAATACGAAAATTTAAGAGCTACACTGCCTACACTGTTTAGTAAAGAAGAATACAGGGGGTCGTCTTGTGGTCTTATATTTCTCTCTGTACATACAAGGCCTTATACCACAATTATGAAAGTGCTAGGTACCTAACTGGCTGACAGTTACTGAAACAGCAAGGATTAGCTCCCATCGGAAGCAAGACCAGTTAAGTACCATTTGCAATCTATTTGAAGCTAGCGTACCTTGTCTAAAGAAGAATATCGGTAACACTAGCAACGCCAACTTTTAGAGGTATGTGTTGCCTTCCCGAAAACTAACAAACTTGCGAATATCACTGTCCGATGGTTGGAAGGTTGGAAAAATGTGAAAAATATCGTTGGCGGCATTCTAATTAATTTTTGTACAGCTTCCACTTGACTTAGAAAAGTATTTCTATCTAGAAAATTCACCTTTTTTCTTAACTTTAGAAAGAGATAGGATATTACAAAAGAATAAGAAGATGACAGTAATAGTATACGATATGGTGTACAAAACTAATATACGAAATTAAAAAACCTTACTTGGAGTTACAAAGGAATAACTGTTGAAACATATTGTATTAGTATTTCCACCTTTTGAAGGTTTTACGTATACCTAACGCTATGATAAGGTCTAAGAGGTTTTCCACTTGTATATTTGAATCAAGGTACCAGTACCAGTTTAGTTTATTACATCAACCAGATGGTCTAGACTTTAACTGGTGTATACGAGCCCTGTTTTCTTTTCAACCCCCAATGGGTTATATAAATAAAGTCCCTTAACATAAAAATATATTTTATTATTGAAAGTTAAGTACAAGTTTTCTACAAATTTACCAAAACAATTGAAGTATTTGTCGTATGGTGACAGGCTTTTAGACATCTTCTTCAAGGAACTGTGCTGCCAACTCGGTCAAGTACATTTTGACAGCCTACTTAAACCCTTTCTTGGCGACGAAGATTTTCTATCAAAATATGCGTTTATATCTCGAAAAATATAAAATTTACTGATTATAAGGCAGTGATGTTAGAATTATATACACAATATGTAATTAATTACAATTAAAATTACACGATTCTATGTAATTTCAAATAATAAATTGCATCAACTCTTTAGATAGGATAAGGTAGGAAGAGGGAAAAGGTTTTAAAGCACTAATAAATTACTCATACCCTCACTCATACCTAGTTGTTTTGACAATAAAACGTTATAATTTTTATTACATAAAACAATAATCAAAGACTTAAGCTGTGTCCAGACTATGTAACAAAGCTGCTAAATAACAAAGTTGTAGAACAAATTAGTTGTTTAACTTTATTTTGTAACTTGTTAAAATACAACAGAGACATACAGATTATATAACAAAAAACAAAATAGTGAAGGTCTAAAGGTACATAGCTCTTCAGGTAGTAAAGTTTTATTTAGTTGAGTAGCATGTGAATTGGCGTCAAATGTAGAGGATGAATTATGGCAGCAGCAGCTTGTGTAATTTTGTCTGGGCGACGCGACGTGTTCAGACTAAACGAAGATTTTTAGTTTTAGATAAACTAAAAATCCTAACGTGAAACATTTTCGCTGACATCATACGGCTCTGAAATATCCATATAATAAAGAATTTAACAACGCATATCCTAGAGGTGAATCGCAACGACTTTGATTATTATCACTTGAAGGTAAAAAGTGTTCTTGAACGAGTTCACTAAAAGAGACATAATTTTCTTTATGTTTGTCAGAATGAATCCAGTTAAGTTTAAACTGTGGTAAGACAAGTTGCCTAATTGCCTAAAATTGGTATTCTGAATGACTGAAATGTAATATATGTAAAAAAAGTATTTAATGTTAGCTACTATTGAATTCCAGAGCTCGGCACAAAATTCCAAATTTTCAATTTTTTGTTTACTACTTTTGGAATAATTAAAAAATAGTTGGCATGCGTATCCCATATATAACTGACTTTTTCCTGGAGGGTATCCATAGCAGTAGTTTATGTTTCATAACTAAAATATTCTAGCAAAAAAAATAATTTAGCCAATTAAAGTTCAGTTGCGTTGATCGCAAATCGAATTCAATTTTTAAGTGAGGATAGTTGAAAGAGTCAAAATGAGAATTCTATGTTGTAGGATTGGTACATTCAATTTCTAAACGCGTTCTACTTCATCGGAAGCTTTAGTGGATCTACTAACAAAATCCAAATAAGTTAAGTTTTGCTAAAGTACTGTAAAGAATTTTAAGAAATACAATTTTGCTTGCGGAAAACGGCGTCTTCAATATTTACCTACTTACTGGTTTGCAATGATTTGCAATCGGATTTAAACTTTTTATAGAATGAAAATATTAAAGATGCGAGTAGTACTATCGAATGTAATTGTAACAAAATGGATAGTTCAATTATAAATGAATTATAATAATTGCACAGCAAGTAATTAATTTCTGTTTCAATTACAACGAAAGTAATTGAATTACTTTTTCAGGTAATTGCAATTAATTACTTAATAACACTGACTATGCGATGGATGGTAGAAAACTTCACACTTGAATTATTTGAAAAGGTCGTCATATTAGCACAATGCTGCCGCAATGATGCCAAACGAGAGCATATTTCTTTGTTTAATATAATTAAGTCACTCGTCGCAAGCAACGTAATGTTTCACAGTAAACCGCCTTCGTTATTGTTGTCTTTTGCTTCATGCTTAAACAGATAATGCTTGATAACTAACGAAAAGCTTAAGAAAATGTATTGAACTGAGTTAACAGCAGAGTTCCTTGAGGAAAGCTTCTCAAAGCCTGTGTGACGATACAAGTGTTCCAATGGTTTTGTAGAGTAATCCTGAAATTTTAATTATTTTAAGTATTTTAATGACAAATGACTCGAGTACAATATCTAATTATTGTCATACGTTTCATAAACCTACAATGCATGATGAGCCAGTTACAACAGCACACTAGACAGATGGATCTATTCGCATCCTATCAGTTAAAAATGTCATTATATGTTTCAATTTGCTTACGCCTAATGGAAGCTTCCACAGTGGTAACAGGACAGCTTGAAATTATACCTTACCCTCATTTCTCATGAGGTACCCTAATTTATTACGTAAATTGTTGGAATGTAATAGAAAACGGAATCAAACCCGGCCGTGTTAGACCTTCGAAATTTGTTTAGCAGGGAGGTACGGTTGACGGCAAAAACGGGGCAAAAAGCGTGCGCGTCGTTGAAGACTTTATATTTAGAAGGGCAAAATCGAGCTAGTTCCAACTTGGGATATAAATCTGGAAGAGAGAGCCCGCAAACTGCGTATCCAACACTGTAAAATATCCCTGGGGATGCGAAAACGCATTGGTACCAACTTCTTGGATGCAAATCTGCCGTAAAACCACTAATACCTCCTTTCAGGACTCCGCCAGGGATGTACACAAACTTTAGTCGGGAGATTTATGATAGCCTTCAATACAAGAGGGATCTGCCGAGCCGTTTGCGTCGCGGAAACTTTCACGCTTCAATGCGCCCAGACTTACCAAATTACACTGTGATCGTATCACGCATTAGGGAAATAACGTTCTATATGCTCCACTGTCTTACACTCCGTGATAGTAAATTATTGTTCGGTCTTCTTTTTATCAGCTGCTTCTTTTTTGAAGAAGCTTTCACATAGAAATGGATACTGCTTTAAGTGGGTTACGGTATATCTGTTATATGTCGTAGGCATTTAGAATCTTTCAAAATGCCGACTATATAGGCTTTGATCGATACATGATCGATTACAATTAAAATCCTGAAACTAATGAAGTATATTAATTAGCAGTTATAAAAAAGCACTTTCAGCACCAAATGACGAAATATGTGATATAAAATCTAAGTTACGCCGCTTGTTTTGTTAGATTATTTTTAAACGGACTTTTAGTACTCTAATTAGACATGTATTTCAGAAAAAAATCTTACCTTTCTTATTTTCAGTGATGGACGTTTATGCGTAAATTATAATTTTCTACGTTATATGCGTAGAAAATTTGGATAAACACTTTGGGTGTAGATTTTGAATAGAAAATATAAAACGAGTACATTATGGCTAAATTGTATTAGGTATACGCTAAATCTAAATTGAAATTAGTTTGTTGGCTTCTCCTATGTCAAATTCTTTAAATTTTTTAAAATTCATCATATTTTTTTTATTTCTATATTACAAACAGTTTTCTTACTTCTTTGGGACACAAAAACAAAAGCGTATGTTTCAACGTCTTTCCTTCCACGGCTATAGGTATTATGTGTATGTGTCCTAACACGCTATCAAATTTGAAACCAGAGTCGATTTTTCTCTAAAGCAAGGTACTGTAGCTAATGATAATTGTTACTTGCTTCTTTAGATCAATGGTTAACAAGGTTCCAATAAAAGAACAAGAGTAGCTTATGAAATGCCCGCTTATAGGGAAAGAAATTTAATCAAATCACAGTTTACAGTCATTGAGGTGTCCATTTGACCGCCTGAGGTCTTCAATGTGCTTTTAACAGCACGCTTGTCCTGTATAGTCGGGTCTTCTGGCCATAACTAACGCATGCCCAAACAAGTTTTTGCAGTTTAGGCATTTGTCTAGTTAACTTAATTTCAATATAGTATATAGTATTTGCAATCGAGACGTTTAGAGCAGTACAGGTAAAGAACACCAATAACAAAACTAAATATTTCTAGATTTCTGTTTATCCGCAGAAAGCCATTTTCAGCAGTATACTTTCAAATTAGAATATTACAGAGTTTACGCGTAGATAATAGAGCATTCTACGCGCCCATATGTGCTTATTTTTAAATGTGTCCACCAGGTAGTTCGTTTTTTGACGTCCTTAGTCGTAGATAACTTGATCTCTCTTTAACCGAATGTAATACTTATTATTTCCAGCATTCCAGGAGAGTTAACTTTTTTATTCTATTAGATATGTTTAAATCTACCTCTATCAATTATAGAAATATTCACGGATATTTCTTTCTTTCATTTATGATATTATCACTGTCGCAATAATCCTACCTGTCTAGATTATAGCGTTCATAAAAGAAGAGTGCGCAATGTGATAGCTCAACACACGTCATCATTCTCTACCATAATGATCTGAAGAGAAAATCTCTGCCAAATGTATATTAATTTAACAATCACTTAGGAATTGGGTATTTGCCATGTATTTATATTTTATTAAATTGCATATTAATAGGTAGCATCTAAACCACAAAACAGCTGTGACAGCTTATAAATTCGAAAAAATGGATCGTCAGGTGTATTTTTAATATTAAAAATGTGAATATTTAAAGGGACCGCCAAAACGCGAACATATTGGCCGTGACGTCAGGTGTCTTGTAAATGGCTGCTTGTTTACCACTGGGGTCAGCGCGTCCCGCGTCAGCCTCAGCCCGTCAATTTATCAGTTTGTTGTTTGCGTTCATTTTGTGACAAGCGAATTAAAATACGCCAAGAAAAAGTGAAATAATTATGAGTTATGACTTCTGAAGGCATGTTCATTGCTATGAAATTTGTGTACAGCGACGAGCGGTTCAACGCGGCGGAGATGAAGAACGTAAAAGCAACAGCATAAGTGAATTTTTTATCAAATTAAAGTAGCATTGATAATTTGATCACAGTGGGTTGTTGGAAACTTACTATTTGTAAACATAAAATTGTAAGAATAAAAAATGTACCCTAAACTTGACATTTATTTTAGAGGTCAGAATAAATATAAATTGGAATTTATTTTCCGGGCTATTGCGGTCCGTTTCCGGTATGGCTAACAGTCGAATATATGGGGAACACTATCAACTTAAAACGCATTTAATTTTTCATATCCTCTTCAAGCTATAACAAAATTGAAACTGAATGGTAAACACTTATAACCCCAAAAAGAATAATAAAACTTACGGTAAGAATTAAGATGATCTTCACAACAGAAAAACAAACTGCGATTTCGGCATATCACGTCTAGGGGTCTTATATAACTTTTTCATATGTTGATAATTTCGGGGAACGGTTGCAAAAATTTTGTTAGCTGTACTGACTGAACTACTTTTATGCACAAAACAACATTTGTTTTGTTTTCCATATATAAAATAAGATGCTTGTAAAACTACATAAATCACTTTTTGGTGCGACCTTTCACACCGTTCTTTCAGAAACACTACACAAAAGCTTTTCCAATACAAGACTGATACTACACCATTAACAGTACGCTCCTCGGTAATGTTTACATGACACTTGACGTCATGAGTTGAATAACCTTGGATAGAAGCGTTTTGGCGGTGACTCCTAAGATTCGAATTTGAGACCTGAAATTCTCTACCTACAAATATTTCTTTGTTTTTTTAACATGGCGTATGATATATATGCACTTCAAAATTCATTTTACGTAATTTAAAAAAAGTGATAATACCCAATTAGCGAAACTATGAATTTGATTAAACTCTTCGAAATCAGCTCATTCATTTAGTTTGAAATGTTCCTTGGAAAAAGTAAGCTGTCCTTTTTATCAAATTTTATTTTATGGAATTTATTAATCTCTCTGTTTGGAGATTTGAGTTAGTTTGTGGCGTATAATTTTTTTTTAGAGGATTGCAATAGACTAACAAGTATATAGAAATACAAAATATTTCAATTGTATTGCTTATTAGAATTGGCCGATATCCTCATAAAATTAGATAGGTGAGTTAGTTACGATATGTCAAAGCCGAAGAATTTTTCTTGGAGTTTTCTCTGTCAATATATAAAAATTAGAAAAGCAGTGGTTGAGCACTTTGCTCGTGCGAGTAGTGTCCCAACGCTTCCACGGAACTAGCCAATGTATTTTCGCCAACGTTTCTTTTGAGTCCTGTTTCGTCCATCCTATTGATAAGTCACATGTGTTTATTATAGTCCAGTTCCCGACGTAATATTGTAATGTAATATTTCGTAAAGTCGTATTGAAGCTGTAGATTCCTGTAGTTGATTGACGTGATTAGAATAGTTTTCATACAAGACACGTTTGTTCAATAATTTTGCTAAAGTTAAGTGCGATAAAATTAATTTGTTTTAAAATGTTTAGTTAATATCTTATATAMTCTGTGTAAAAATATCCGCGTCCGTCAAACATATTAGTTATTAGAAGCATTGGGGGATCTTTGAGAAAGCTGCCTCGTCCAAATGTAAATTATAATTGCAAACAAAGCACTATAGAAACCAGCCTGAATAATAATAATAGTGCAGTAACTTTTTACATGAAACGTTACCGATTCTCTAAGATCAATTAGAACGCGTTGTACAGAATAGAAGACGCTACATTAGTATGACCTGGGGCAGGCCTAACATCAAATTTAATGTGGCCGAATTATCATGCTTGCTTACCGATTAAAATTGACAGCGAGCGGGTCTACCAATTTCACACTGCAAGCTCTAAATGCCAATACTAAGATCTCCGTCACAAAACGCAATGGTTGGCCGATACTAACTATTGGGGATGCTTACTAGTTAAACGAATTCGCGAATTCTAGTAATTGCGTGGAATCTAATTCAATTTTTAAATGAACTATGTATATCAAAACTTAATAAAAGTGTGTGCCTTACCTTTATGCGGACGATGCTACCAAACTTACACATGAGCACTATAATCATTTTCGCAAGAATGAAAAAGCTACGTTTTGAACAACAAATATATTTAGCGATTAATTAATTAATAAAAATAATGAACAAAATAAAAGGTATTCAACAAAACTGGTATGTCCTAACCTTCTCAATATTCCTTACAATACTATACTCTTTAAAACGAGAATATGACATCAACCCGTAAATTAACAATTTTGACGTACACGCGAGTTTGAACTAATTAACAATGAGTTTTCAAAATACCGGGACGTGTGACTAACCAATATTTTAATCTAACTTTCAAGACTTGTTAACTGACTTTACTCAACATTTTTCTATACATCGCGAGCTAGACTAGAAGTTACATTTTTCTTTCGACTGATATCTAAAAGGATGGAACGCAGACCGAAGATTCTAACTTTTGAAAAAAAATGCGTTACTTGCTGGATTTTCTGAACTGAGAAATGATTGGTCAAAACTACACCCACTTGCTATTCTCTAGGCACGGTACTGGTCATATTTTCGTTGACAAACAATTGTCCAATTATAAAAATCTAAATCAAAGCTAACCAAAACTAAACAATTACAATCAGACCTAACTAACTCGTGGATATCCCTAATCTGAAGTTAAGATACCACGCGATATGGTAACGACTTTGACTACTTATATCATTCATTCCAATAAGCAAAATACGAGGCATGTTTTTTAAGTAAGGACCGTTTTGTAATTAAAAAACGACGTGCAAAGATATCGCAATAATTTTATCTTACATGAAAGCCTGTACCTTAATCTACTTTTCTACATAATTTCCGTGAATATTGAGGCACTTGTCATAACGTGGCACCAGTTTTTGAATACCCTCCTCATAAAATTCTGCCGCCTGAATTGCACGGCGCAGATTGTTCAATGTCTTACAATAAGACGCTGCATTGATTGTCTCATTACCAGGCAGAAACTCCACTAGCAATACTCCTTTTCTGTCCCAAAAAACTGTGCACATGATTTTCCGGGCAGAAATTGTTTGTTTAAACTTCACATTTTTGGGTGATGATGAATGTCGCCATTCTTTCGCCATTGTTTCGATTCTGGTGTGACGCAGGCCACCAGTAACAATTTGGTCTAAAAAATCTTCACCTTCATTGTGGTACCGCTCAAGGAAGGTCAATGCACTGCCTAAACGTTAGATTTTGTGCAAATCCGTCAACATTTTCGGAACCCAACGTGAACACAATTTCCGGTAATTCAAGTTCTCGGTCACAATGCGATACAAAACACTACGAGAATATTGAGGAAAGCAGTCGCACAATGATGAAATTGTAAAGCGTCTGTTTTCTCTCACCTTTTCGTTCACTTTCTGCACCAAATCTTCATTAACGACCTAAGGACGCCCACTCCGTTCTTCGTCATGCACATTTGTGCGGCCATCTTTAAATGCTCTTACACATTTCCTTACCATTCCATCACTCATAATGTTTTGTTCGTAAACTTCACAGATCTCACGATGAATATCGATCGGTTTTACGCCTTTAGCACTAAGAAATCGTATAACAGCCCGTACTTCACAATCGGCGGGACTCACGATTGTCGGAGGCACCTTAAACACTCAGTAAATAACGTATACAATGAAGAATCAAACTGTAATGGCGTCAGTGCGTAGACAAGAGATGTAGGTAACCAGCGCGCATGCGCGGAACGCCGACCGTAGCGCTGCGGCGGCGGAATCGCAAAACGGTACTTACTTAAAAAACATGCCTCGTATAAAGAAAACTTCACCTGTATTTATTGTCCTGAGGAGATTGAGCAATCGAATCAATCATTCTAATCAACGATTACCAAATGTACTATAAAGTAAAAGATTTCCCGCGCTAACCATCGTAATTTTTAGGCCGTGTGTTCCAATCACAAAAGAGCCGCAACGGCCAGATCCTTCTAGGAACAGGACCAACTTTCTCCATCTGGTTGCAATAAAATATCCCGATTGAACTGCAATAACCGAGCCTTTTTAACAATGCACTATTGCCTGACCAATTTATGAGAGTACCCGAAACGAACAGAATTAACAAAATTTATCCCCTTTTCTGCAAAATAATGTTAAAAATTTATCCACGTATATTCTAAAACCAACCATTTTGCTACAGACCATATTGTCCTATTATTGCCGGGATGCTCGTTGTAACCAATGTTTGCGCGACCGACTCTAACAGGTTTCCGAGCCTTATTCAAGATAGAAAGGAAATGTCGGATTTCTCATCCTGAAATTAAAACAAAGTGTTGTAATTACAGAACATTCGCAGAACTTTTGGGAAGCAGTACAGTCCCTGATGTAGTTATCTTTAGATTTATTGAAGTAAGTTTCGACAGCTAAAATATTTATGGTTTAATCCGGCTTCTTTATAACGCCAAAGTATCCGAATTAGCTCAGGCAGAAGGGCTTCATTTGCAGATGAACATTCACGTGCCTTTTAACTTGGTTCAGCAAACGTTCATAGGTACCAGGACTACACGTTATGCCGCAGGGAAAGCCTTTATCACGCCGTCCGGATGTCTTTGATCATTTAACGACGTACTAGCGTAAGAGAATGCAGAAATATTATCAGCCGTGCAGTTATGTCTGCTCATACGGTTTCTAGAGGAAAATAACACATTAATTGCTAAACCAAACATAAACCGTTACTAATAAGAGTTCTTGTCATACGCGTTCTTGCATTTCTTTCCTTGTTGGGCTTTCCTCGGGTAACTATGAAATGCGTGGCATATGAGTGGTATATCAAGTTTACGGCTGCACTATTTTCTATTTTAACATAAATTACTTGCCTACGATTACACTGTTTTGCTAACTATATATTGCAGTATTCATAGGGGTAAATAATATTAATAGTGGATTTGTCAGGAAAAATTATGCGGGTCATATAAAATTTTACGTCGTCTTTCTACTAGATCTTTAAGATTCACAATAGAAACCATTGTTAGGCATCTTCAAGAAATGTAACCAACCGAACTTCTGGAGCTTTGCAAAATAAATACGTAGTATACTGCTGCTAAATACATTAAATAACGATTGAGGAAATCACGGCAGGAGTTTGTGTATGATGCTCCACAAAGTTCTGATAAAATTAGTGTATTAATGTGAACTGAAACAAAGGTTTATGATGACACGTTCTTACGTTCATATCGGGTCACTGTTACAGGCTCACTTTTCAAATCTTGTGCATACACCATCATCAAGCACATCATTTATCAACACACCATCGCCATTAACACTATTACAGACACAGGTTACGGTTTTACATCAATTCTGGTTCTGCGTACTAAATTTCTTTGACTATTATATAAAGCTACAACATATGAGCGAGGTGTCTCACGTTTTTTTAACAATTCGACCTGGCTCCCATGTTCTAGTTCTTACGCCTCTAATTCTTATAAACTCTTAACATGTTGAGCATAATACAATTTTTGTCTCACTTGTCCATCTTTTCACCTTTTACTAAAATTGTTATTTAGTTTAGGTTCTAGTACTACAGTTGTTACAGGTAATTTCATTTTACAAATGCGGTTCATTAACAATTCTGCTGGTGGCAAAACAATATCTTTAAGCAGCGTATTACTATATTGCATAATAAGCGACACATATATATCCATGCCCTCTTCTGATGCTTTTTGAATATGACTATGCTTATGCCTACAACTTTTTCAGCCAAGCAATTTGATCCAGGGTAATTTGGTCTGAGTTTTCAAAGTGAAATTCCAGTCTTCTGCAGATTGTCGAAATTCATAACTTGAATAAAAAACATTATCTCTCACTAAAATGTCAGGACATCCGTATTTAGAAAATGTTGATTTTAAACTTTTTATTACTTCACCAGCTGTTTTGTTGTTTATTTTCGACAGTTCCAGCCAATTACAATATGAATCGATGACTACTAAATATGATGAATGACCATAACTAAATATATCTGAAGCTATCCTTTCCTATGAACGATTAGGAATTGGCTTTATTTCTTTTTTTATTTTTCTATGCCCTTCGTGAATTAATTGTAACATTCTCAATTGTAAAGCTTTTGAAACAACAATTTCATGACAGACCAGCAATAGACCGTCGCAAACATATAACCCGTCGTTTACCTGTCTACTACATAACTTTTATTCTAAAATTGCATTCTAAATAATTAACAACACGAGCTTATGGTATGACTCTTTATTAACACATCCAATACATGCAACAGTGAGCTATAAGACGTTTTCGGTAGCCGCTGACTTGCGAAGCACTATGCTAGATACAAATATGCTTTCGTTTTACTTGTGGTTGCTACTCTGTACTCTAAAACCTAACGGTGATATTTTTTTAATTATAAACTGGTCCAATTCCGTGCCAAATTGCCGATAAACTGGTAGAACACTTATCGCTTTATTCTGTCAATTTAAGGCCATAAACTAACGGGCGTCCACAAAACACGGGTCAAGTAAGCGGGTGATCGTATTCGTCTTCGTGAACGTACGTCGCAGTGCTGGTGCAACAAACTGATCTGCAATCTTACTGTCACTTCTGTTCATTACCAAATAGCTTCGTTTGCAATTTACATTCACATTGTACAGATACGTTACAGATAATACTAATGCGTCTAATTTTGGCACTGCAATAAACGATTACCCAATAGGACCACACGTTCATGTTAGAATGAGAAAACATCGCTGGCCTGATGCATTTTGTATGAACGCCCGTTACTTTACTTTATTTTGAACCTCATATTTATACCACTTTGAGCCCAAAAATCAAATATACTGAGAGTAATGTACAAAAATGAAAACTACAAAATTACTCGGGCTATTTTATTGCCACATTTTCCTCAAACAATACAAATTCAGGAACACTGAAGTCTAAAATACGAATACGGATTATCGTACACATCTTGCTATGCGGAGCAAAACGGGCAGTTTGTGTGCAGTTGGATGGCAGCATTCGTAAAGAAACACAGAGATAGCTGATATCGTTTGCAATAGATGTAAAAAAGCTGAAATTTGAGAGGGTACGGTGTTTTCTATTTTTGGACGTCAGGATAACATAGAATTGCAACTAAGGGTAGCAAATGGAAGCCAGGTTGGTAAAAGGGGAGAAGTGCGTGGCAGAGCTCGGAAAATTCCTTAGATATAAGACAATATAAGACTAATACTGTCAACGGTCACATTGGAATTCGAGATTTGGGTCCTAAACAGAAGAAACTCAGTTGCTGATGTGGGAAGGCAGATAAATGCAGTATGGGGACAGATGACAAATAAAGAGGTTATGAATTTTCATGGAATGTATAGAATAACAAATGTTGTAACGGCTTTGTTTGAGATGGTCGAGACACATTTAAAGAACGGGAGATTCAAGAACAGTGAACAGGATGTTGGCAATTAGAATGAGGAGCGTAAGAGTAGGTCAGGCCATCTTAGGAAGCTTTATGATGTTCACAAAGAGCAGGAAAGTATGAAGAGAGTTGTTTAGGAACAAAATAGCCTGTAAACAGCCAAAATCTCATTATGGTGTCTTTTACGTTTGAACTGTGATTCTATGTGATCTCAAAATGTACCTAATTACTTTCAATAAGGCCTAAAGTCTTCAAAAGATGAAATAAGTTAATTTGCATACAGCTGGAGTGGATTCCATCTCTGTTCTCTATAATACTTTGATGCTTACATCATCTAATTTATTTAATATAAGAACATAGTTTTACACTAAATGTGATTATGTATGTTACCTACAAGCGGTTGTTAATATTAGGCGGTATAACGCTACGTACAGAAAAACACAATTGATATTTAAATTCACAGTATTCAACAAACATACAACACGGACTGTGAAAATACGGATTGCTGTAGCACGAATAAAACCCAAGCTCAGCCGGTATATGGGTATGGGTTCAAACAAAGAAAAACAAAATGAGCAAAACTAGATAGGGCGCCACTGGCCTACAAACGAATTTGAAAATAAATTCACAGCAACCGAGCCAGGCGGTTCCCAGATGGTAAGGGCATCCAAATTCCACCAAATGCATACAAATAAAACACGATTGTACCCAACAAGTATATGCGTATATTCAAAACCGTTACTATATGCATAAATCAAATATTCAATGTCCTAAAAGAGAGCATAAACCTCGTGCTATCCGCACTAAATATATGAAAATCACACGGTATATGTATAATTAAATTTAAACAATTAGGCTGGACTGAATCAGTATTCCGAACGCAAGTAGCGCGAGCGCAAGTGTACACTGCGTATGGCACTTTACAAAATTACAAATGTTCGGCCAACGGTCGCAACGTATATTAATTTCAATAAATAAATTGAACACAATCTTACACGAAAAGCAATACCGGTAATGATATTATGATGAATTTAGAACAGCTCAAAAAAATCGTTATAAGTACAATATAATATGTAGTGATTAGTGATTAAACAACAATTAAAAAAACTGAAATGACGCGGTTAAATTGGTCCAATGCGAATCTATTTGTATGTACACAAAGAAAACACACTAACACAGAAATATCCGACCTTAACAGCAGCTCCAGCGATCTGGGAAGTACTATATGTAACGTACTGGAGGAGTACCGAAACTTTTGCTAGCCTCGTAATAGAAGCCCTAAAGAAAACCCAAAGTTGTACATGACGCGCTAACTGAAGAAAATTACTTACACAAACGGTGTGGCTTCTGAGGTGTAAAAATGGTAATGGAACGGGAGAAATCCGGAAAAATTCCGCAGTCAATGAGATTTTTCTACCCAACTGCACACTGACTCAACTAATATAACACATTAGCCCTCGCACTCAGCCTCGAATCCCTTTCGGATAATTACAAAACTTGCATAAATGCTGGCCTGAATAGTGCGTCCACTTTAAACTAGCAAGCAAAAGTGCATTCCTCTCACAGAATCGAATTGTTTCGCACGAGAAAAAGAACCCACAAAAACCGATCCGAAGATAAAGCCAAATTACCAAATTTTATTAAAGTTTGAAAAACGAATGTAACAGCGGTAATACGTTAATCTAAATTTTTTTGAAACAAAATAGACAGAAAACTAATTAGCTTGTTACAGAGGAAGGAGTATAATGTCTGAGTTGAAATTAAGGCAGTGTGGGTCTAATCTCTGAAGCTATGACTACAACGAACACTTCGATTTAGGATAAGAACCACTCGAGACGTATGGCATGACGTTTCATTAATTTGTTGACAATTGTACACTTGGCTGCACGTGCGAGCACAAGTGTGCAGTGTTGATTGTGAGAGGTACCGAAGTGGTGCGGACCGCTCGCGTTACAGAAAGGAATCGTACACATGCTGCAAGGCGGCTTGAACTGTTCGCCGTAACAAGCATTTTATATAAAGGAACAGAAGCCGCCTGCAACACTCATTATACATTAATGACTTCTGCCCTTCAGAGATAAATAAAGAAATGGGGGACAACCAATTCAATGCTAGACATAATTCGTACATTATAATGTGTGACCATTGAAACCGAGATTGAAGTTCTTCAGCTAATCAGTAAGCAGAGCAGAGAATGCATGGTAAATTAATACATTTATTTTTGTCCAGGAATATAACAACGACCAATTCGTAAGGTGAGTTCAGACTGAAGATGAGCGATATTTCACTAGTGGTGATTATTTCACCGTGATTCGAAAGTCACTACTAATCAAGGTGATTCGTTTATGTCTGATATGGTGAAGCGGTGAATGCTCGCTAGGGTTATTGTTAGTTGTTACTCACTTATTTCTCTAAGGTTTAGTTTTCCATGACCAAATTGTATGGCATTGTGCACCCATTAGTAAATAGTGACGCCAGATGGCATAAGGCGTACTTCACATTGCTCGATTTTCATTAGGTAATGCATTATTGATAGAAAACTTGGCAAGTGGTATAAAGGTTTATTATGTTGTTATATACCAAGCAACTTCGAGGGTGACGCAGGGATCCATTCTTGAAATACCTACCCTTTGTTATTCTTTTTAACATCGTATGCTCCCACAGAAACAATGTTCTTGTGTATGTCGATGATTTTAAAGATTTATTGATCCGTTATAACAGTTCAGGACTCAATACTTCTTCTTGGGGACCGTTGCTGTTCTGCCAATAAACTTTGTAGACTTTGATCAATTATGACATTAGTAGAAAAATAGATGGCAATACCATCTGTAAGCAATGAACTGACACGATGACAAAGCCACCTAGCTGTCTTAACGGGTACTACTTCCTAAACTACACTGATGAGACAGCGAAATAAATCTATCTGTAGTTGGTTGCGGTGCAGACAGCTTAGCATATACATGCATTTTATAAGGTATGACATTTACTAGAAAGGCCAATCCTATTTATGTTGATGCACAAGATTTAGAGATTTGGTTATGACTTTTGATGTGAGGTTAAATTTCACTAATCAAGTACTACTTACAGTAGATTGTGAATCTTACAAGTCTTATTACGCACTTGGATTCGAAATGAATTTCTAGGATAGATAAACAGTAATACATTTTTACTCAACCCACCAGTTAGGTTAAATCTGGTTTATACGAACACCGTTAGGATTAATATCGAGTAGGTGCTGAGATTTGTATTTTACGCTGGATAATGAAAGGTCTTCCTGTTTCGGGCTTACTGAGCCGACGTCAAATTACTGATATAGAAACACGAATGACCTTATACTTATACAAAAGTAAGGACGAGTCTTGTCAACTGTGCGGAATTATTGTATTTAATCAGATTTGTTACCTCTMATAATTWGTTTTATTTACTAATAGCWAACACCTACATACTTCGCAGGATGCTACAATCTTCGTAATAGTTAACATATCTGCAGTTTATCGACTCTGAATAAAACCATGCTGTGGATCGAATATCAGCGATCTTATATAACATGAAAACACTTTATGCAGAATAAATTAAATTTTTTGTCAAAATTACAAACGATTGTAACAGGTTTATTTATATTACCTTCATTAGTACCAGGCATAGTTTACATTAAGACCTTAGGAAAATTGGACGAAAACGTGGATAAGTTAAAGGTAACAGAGAGGGGCAGGACTAACTAGCACAGTTGCATAAGTATATTAAGACGGTAGATATACCGTCAAGATCAGCCGTATTTTTTTGAGCACTTGCTCTTCAGTAATATAGTAATGTCAGGAACAGGCACGCTATAATGTGAGTTTGTTTAAACATCACTACTGATGAGGTGAAAAGAAATGCGACAGTAAAGGAGCATGCAAGGCCATCAACGAAACACTATAGCTCATCAAGTCTCTGCAGTCATACTCAACAACGTTAGGGAGAGGAAACGCACAGTAATGCAGTCTAGCTGGACACCGCGAAGGAGGAGAAAAATAGCTAGGTCTGCCACTTGGTCATTTGATTGGCCATGGAAAAAAATGCAATACATTATCAGATATCAAGCAAGTTATGTCTGTCTTATATAATAATCGAATACCATTATCTGTGAGTTTCGCTGTTTTTTTTGGCTTGTCAGATTATAATATCGACCAAACAATCAACACAGACAGTCCTCACAAAACTGTACGACTGCATAAGAGAGAAAAAAGCAGTCATCAATCTAGTCTGATACTAATACACTTACCTTTTTTGACCGAAAAATAGGACTCTGTACCTATACTTTCTTTGATATCTTCTAAGAGCCATAAGATATAACCAGGTTCGTTCCAAGTAGAAAAGTAAAATAATTAAACAATATGTTATTAGGAAAATGAAAATAGAAGTTACACTGGTGAAAGTAAAAAACTAATTGATAAATTCATAATTATAGATATACGTTATTTCATTGTATGCCCTTTTGTTTCCTTATTCTTAATTTCAACAGCCTGCGGACAGCTCCAAATAAGCAAAACGTTTATAATTGCGCTACTAAAATTATGCTACGCGTTTACTTTTAATTTTAACGTTATCTGTAGGCGCCGTGGATTTTAATTTTTGAAGTCGTGGTGCAGTTTGTTTAGACCGAACTGTAAAGATTAAGCACAAATGCACTGCGATATACAATTTAAAAACAAAACGAGTTTACCTCAATTATCATGATTATAAAATGCATGGGTTTGTATCGTAACTATGCACAGAAAGAGCAGATAAAGCATAACCTTACCTGGAGCGGTATTATACGATAACGGTAGCATTACTGCATACATTTGATGCAGTTTCATGTTACTGATTTTGGTTCCGCCCAGTCTGCAACAACAAGTCTTAAATGAGTATAAACCCAGGATTTCGTCGTTACCATTGAATGTGAGAGTATATTGAAGTGGCTTCCAATATAAAAATATTCGCATAATTAATACTTATTTCTACATAAGAGCAGTAAATTGCATCATACGCTTTCATGAAATATGTATTCAAATGTTATGCAGCAAACATTCCCTGTATCCCCACGCTGTTATAAGACTAAATGAACTAGAGTTTACGAGACACTAGGTACAGGGCATCTGGAAATTTCTTATACAACTTGCGATAATGCTCCATACTTATTAGCTACAAGATTAAGACGATTTCCTCCATTAGCTTAGCTGTATTCATCTGTCGTCAACTTCTACTAAGATACGAACAGTTTCTTATAAGTAGCTGTAAATTTCACTCCACAAAATAACAGAATAACACATTGGTTTGATCTGGCATAACGAAATTTTTGTACCCGCCATTTTACTGATATGGCTACTTTCGCCATATCTGTAACCATCTAAGAGCTAGATTACTTGATAATTTATTACTGGCTCTAAAAGATGTAACTGTAATTCTTTTCTAGAAGGTTTAACACCTGAGTATTCACGCTGTACTTTAATTAAAAGAAACTGTTTTTGTATTAAAGAAATTACCACCTCTGTCATCAACGTCAAACAACTTTATTTAACTTATTTCTTAGCAAAATGAACGATTTTAGCTACTTTTTCTTAGATATCTGGCGACACATCCACGAAATAATCTGGCAATCCTTCCTATTAGGAAACCCTATTTGCCCTTTGGCCGCTATTTTTAAAGAGACGAGGCCACGTGTTAAAAAATCCTAATTGCTAGAGTAATGGTCGTATTAAATTTTATACTGTGCAATAATGATTGCAATATTTTTTTTGTAAAATTTGTGTATATTTTTTAATGGATGACTGCTTTTAAACAACGGTCTAACAATACACTACAGTATTGACCAGTATCAATATTAGAATAAATGTTATGTGACGTGTCGCGGCTACCTTCGACCATTACTGTAGCGCCTGTAGTGTAACACTAAGCCATTGTTCGTGTTCGCCATTGCAGGGCACTTGTGCAATTAGGTTTGCGTCCAGGTCACTAATTGTAGTGCAATGTTATTCTTTTAACAACGATATATTAATGTACTGCAGTACTGACAATATTGTGACTTGTCCGACAATAGGGATGTTGACTATTTTTGGGAAAGGGTTCTAAATTGTGCATAATTACCCTATATAGCTCCGTATATTAATTATTATTTTTATAAAGCGTTTACAAGCTTTAAAAATCATGTCTTTAAATTCAATTTCAATTTCAAATTTCGCTTCAAAACGCCAATACCTTGTCACCATGACAGTTGTGACGTCACCTGTTCTCAAACACGGTTAAACTGATAAGGCGATTTAAAGTCTTTTCGCATTTATTGCTGTATAATATGAATTCTAAGTTTTATAAGTGTTGTGCGGTGCCTAAGTGTGCATCTGCTACAATCAGAACACCTAACAAGCTATGTTTTCATGTTCTACTTTCGGAAAATGGCAGGAAAATGTGGGTTCAACTTGCCCGCAGGGATTCGGCACTTGTAGCGATGCAATTAAAAATGTATTATTACTGTAATTTGTAATTTGGCTACAGAACTAACAAATATTGGTATATTACTTTATTGGGGGTCTTCACATTTCTGAATTCGGCAGAACAGAAGTTACTATTTGTTGCGAAGATGGTGGCCACTGTAAAACATTCAATTTTTGGTAAATTTAAACTATTTGCCATAATATAAAAGCACCTCGAATCTCGAAGAAGTTATTGATTATTACAAAATTATTTTATCCATCTATTGACAGCGTATACGAAATATAGTAGAAATGTGTCAGTCTGTTGAGACCCGTGCTACGGATCCGGATCAGCAGGTGGAGCCGTTGACGGATCCAAATGGAAACATTTAGCTTGCTGGTCTTTATCAACGGCGGAGCCAAGCCATCTGTCCGTGTCCGCGATATGAACCGTGTATACTGGAACCGACTGACTCCGACTTTGAGCCGCGAGATTTAATTGCGTGGTTTATTTTATTCGATTGTCTCTTCCGAATGAATACTTAATTTTTTCAGTGTTTAATCTTTAAATAAAAATGTTTCGTTTTGTATAGGTACAAGCATTAAATCTTTGTACATTTATAACGATTTTATATTTATATTTAAGTGCATATAACTACATTAAAATATACCTTTCTGTTTGTTTGTTTACATACCTAAATATTAAAAAATCGGATCCAAAATTTACAACGCACTAAATTGCTATGAAATAAAAAAAATAGTTTTTATACCTATTTGACATTTCATTTTAACTCCGATTCATTTAAACTGGGATCTTTTTATAGTTCGGCGCCAAACATGTAATTTGTCATCGTTTCACTTCTGAGGATCCCAGGAACAAGTGACGTCATGCACTCTTCGTTCGTTCGTTGTCACATGACTTTAGAGTGATTTAATTGGTTTTTATTTGTAAAATGTTAATAAAATAACAAAAATAACGTAAAATATTGCGATTTTCAGTATTTACATCATAGAAGCTACCACTTTACATTCAATATCCCTATTGCTGAACGCAAAACGTCCTGTACATTAGGGGCGCTATAAGTTCATGTGCAAATCCGCCCTGTTGAGCTCCGAGCTCCGTAATAACAATTGACTAAGCAGTATGGAATAGTAATTATGTATTACTTTCCATCATTTATCCAATACTTTAGAGGTGACGTTTTCCAAAAATCACTTGGTTTCTCCACTGGCATTGTGTTATTGCCCTCTGACCTAAGGAACATAACTTCTTGTGTTACGTTGTGTGCATCGGGACTATAGCGAGGTGGTGAGATCTAATAGATCGAAACAGCTCTTCTCGCAATATCCTGATGTGGCGGCATAGCACATCTATCGCCAATGAATTATCTTGAAGCCAAAGGGAACTCCTAAAAAGCGAAATAGAAACTGAACTTTATAAAACACACTTGATCAATAATTTAATTACCTGCATTGGTAGTAAGACCATACATTTCATTAACATAATTAAGGACGTAACTGGTATTTTCAATGAAGTCGAAAGAAAGAAAAGCAGCCGCTTTCCTCCAAAAGGCGTGGCGTGTTCGCAAAGTTATCTTAATGCATATTAATCTTGACTAATGGTAGTAATCTGTCCGCAACCTGGTAGTGACATAGTGTTACCTAACTAAGGAAAACAAATTTAGCAAGTGCTGGGAACTCTACGGTTTCCATAATTGTTGGAAGGAGCAATAAATAACTGGTAGCTGGCATTTCAGCAACCACTGATTTCCACATTCCTTCGCCGCTGGCCGCGCTTAGTCGTGAATATGATATACGACCCCCCGGAGTCCTAACGGAATTACTGTCACAATAATGGAAAGGACCGTAGCAAACGTGTTTTAGGCTCGTTTTTGTCTCCACGGGGTTAGTGCTAGCAAACTGGGAGGGCGGAGTCGCTTGCCATAAGGTGGCATATTTCAAATTATCAAATTATCCCTTTGTTCCCTTTTAACTTTACTAATGCACCGCTTTGTCATTTTTATCAGCAGTTCGCCCGATGCTACGCAATTTGCGTTGGAGGCGATAGCGCATTAGAAAGTGCGCCTGGTAACGAACCTTATGTACCCACCCTCTGTTGGAAGCGGGTGAATGATGTTCGTTTTCAACTGCAAGATAAATTTGTGGGATACTAAATGAATAAGGATGTAAGCTGCTCAGGATGACGGTTAGTTTAAGTTCTTACCCAGCTAATTAAACATAAACGCAAACGGCAGCACAAATTTGAAAATTGAACAATGTTCTATTGTTTCAGCATTTTAGAGCAATTTGTTACTTAAAAGAAGTGTATTCAAGAAAGTGGTAGTATGCAAGCAGAATCAGTTTTGTTCAAAATCACAAACCTGTTAAACACAATATCACACTTTTCCTCTTTTTTATACCAAATTAACTCGGTACACAGCAAACGTTTAAAATAATTATTTTCCTGCAGGTAGCATGGAAGATGCTACAATCTGTCCGCATTCTTAAAAATTCGTAAAAATGCTTCAAAATGATAAACATATTATATTTATTGGTTCATATCATTGCCCTGCGGATAGCTATTATTAGATGTGTGGATATTTATTGGATATACAGGCAATTTTTTATATGGAAAAATATTTTCTGCTCTCACCGACACTCATACCCGGACCTCCTGACTCTGCCCCAGTCATACTACCAATTACGCTACGAGGACTCCAGAGAAATCGGTGACAATGTGCATAATTTATTTTCTCCCTACCAAAAAAAAAACAAACAAGTCAGCTTTTAAACTCCCATTTTCAAATACTCGATATCCTACAGTTGTTAGTTTGAAGACAACTTCCGCAAAAGTAATGGGTGAACAGTAAAAAAAAGCTTAGGGTACTGTGAATAACAGACGGAACTCTATTCGGCACGAAAACTGCTAGGTTATTGTGCTCTTTAGGCAACCAAAAATACATTAACTAGATGTAGGAACTAATATCATGGTCTTCCGCAATTTTTTATAAACACCCGTTATTAAAAATATAATAGTGCCAACGCAAACAAGCTATTAACGTTAATAAAATCTATCAATTATTGTACATATTATAATGAGGCGAGGGAATACTCTTTATCGATCGGTTGAAGGTTCTCTAAGGTGGTAGTGGGTGATGAGCGCGACGGATGGCGGTGAAAGACAAGTGAACAAGACAAACAAAGTGTCTTAAGTGCCAGTGAGTAAGTATTGAGTGTTTTAAACCGTAGTTAATATTAATATTGGCGAACTGGTATTTTTATTTAGAGTTTTTGGTATTTGTGTAAATAAAAGAAGTTGAGTTAGAAATCTACATTTGTCAAACCAGTACACTATTATACTACAGAAATTTATTTTCGTACAAATGTTGCCTACCCTAACTTGACAGTTGCCCTAAAATATATAGAAACAGTGCAAATGTCATCACAGTTCAGCCGGAGGTGCGATCAACTGATTTTAGGGGTTGCATCACTCCAGCTGCTTGCAGTAAGTCATGTGCCCCATTTTACACATGTATAAGAAAATTCAAGCTATTCATTTGGTTGCATAAAAATTGCTACCAGACAACTAGGTGTAGTGGAACGCAAAATCAATACAACTTACTACACACATTTTAGGCATTTTGCAGCTCCCCAACCCTGTCACATAAACCGGCTTTGTATAGTATAATATGTACTTGTCAATAAAAAGAAGTCTTCATTTATTACCAAGAAATAATTATTTCAATATCAGAAAATTTGCTGTTATCATTTCTGTTATTTGTTTGATTTATTATTAACAGCATAATAGCATCTATATTGAAGTATATAATTAATCCGGTCAATGACCTGAGAAATGTAGTAGTAGTAGTAAATAGGTTTTCACACTAAAGCGAACTCAAGCAGATCTTAACAACAATGACTTAAATTTGCATGTACAATTGGAGATAGTAAAAATCAGCAATCTAGAAAAATTACTAAAAGTGAGGTTAGAACACCCATGGTATATGAACATCAACCGATGCTTTCAGGTATTCAGGTTGGCTAAACATTTGTCCCTTCCAAACACCAACATCGAATCAGTGCGCAAATATGGCGGAAAGTTTGAGCAAGCTGTACGTACATATGTATAATTATTATTATTTAAAGAAAGTTTGGAAGTGAACCACGCTAATGATAATCTTTTACTATATTTTCACTACATTGGCCGGAATAATTATGAAGACACTGCAACCCACAACCTTAAACTTCTTTATCAAATTGCCCATTATCTCTCGCTAACTTTAAGCTGCTACCTATTTCCTAAAAAGACTAGAGACTACTGCTCTTAAACTATTTTTTTAACATTAGTAGCAGAATTAGGATATTCTTTATTATCGTTTCGTTTATCTGATGACTAACTAATGTTCCAGTTTTAATTTAAGATCCAAAGGCTTTAATTGTTTTATTTATTTATTTATTCCGTCCTTGTTAGGCCTAATCGTCGAATATAATGCTGAGTGTCGGTTCTACTATCCCAAAAATAACATAGTGTGGACATTTTGATGTAAAAACGCCATTTACTAGGTGAAAAAGGAATAATAATTGTTTCTAACAAAACTTTTATATTGTTAGAAAAACAAAGTTACATATATAAACGTCACTGCAGTTCTATGTACTTGCATACTGTACGTCGCATCGTAAAGTCACGGCTAGCAATAGTTATCAAGTTACTTATAACTTTGACTTGACAATTTTAGGTATGTCGCTTCACTTTATTATCACAAGCAAGGGCCCTGGGGATGGAAAGTCCAGGTTGAAGCTTCATTATTTTGATTGTTCGTAGCTGCTATTGTCATTAAGCATCACTACGAATATATCACAGGGTACAACACATAAAAAGATGATTAGCTACGCGTCTTATGGTTGTGGCTTGACACCAATTAAGACAAATTCAGCGGTAACATTTTATACTAAATTTATAAAACACTTTTTTATAGCTTTGCATCAGCGAGTTGCATGGTATGCATAGGCGCAGTCACAGCTGTACTATGGTTGACTTTGATATTTTTTTATTATTTTAAGGTATGGTAAATATATTTCATACAATAATTCATTGTCTCAAACATACCGCCATACTCCACTGCCTAAGAGGAAACAGAAGTCAGCCATACGCAAGCTCATTCTGATTCCACGAATCGAATCATATGCTCCTTCCTGCCAGTTTTATATTCAAAGCAAGGGCTTATTAAAATTGTTATTTTTCGCAAAAACACTTCCCGTACAGTCAAAGCCAGTCGCTGTGGTTTGGAAATAATCAAACTGAGTATACGCCCCGTATCGAAATGTCAACGGAAATTGCAGTACTGGATTAAATTCGATGCGGGGCAGCAACAATCTTTTTATGAATTTTGTCACCTTAGACGGCGTACGATTGATCATTTGAAAGCCAACGACACATTTCGAAGCCTTCTTTCAACCGAAAAGGGTCACCTTAACAAAATTATTCTCTACAGGTTAACACGTAAAAACTTATAGAACTGTCAAATGGATTTGTAGTAAGCCTGTAAGTCATAAATTACATGTTTTTGGCGCCAACTTTATCCGTCAACAAATCATGTGCTTGATAACTTTTTATTGAACAGCTACTACAAAAACCTCATAAAATGAACCCAGATACTAAAAGATTTTTTTTGTGCATTTGTTATTAAAGAAAACTTAACCTCACTACAAAAACAATTATTTCCCGTCTCTTAAACCTGTCGCAAACGATATTATGAAGAAATGAGAAGTATTGAGTGGATAATTAGCGAATACCGACAGTTTAGAAGTTGAAATACATGTCCACTACAGACTGACAATAATAAAATACATATAAACAAATAAGATAAGCAGTTTTATGTTCCTTTATATGTTTTGCGGTAGCCGACATAAGCAGCGATCGGGATCCAAGAGAGGGCGCAGCTGAATTAGAGGTTTCCGGTCGCGTACGAGCCGAGCATTCTTATCAGCCAATTAGGAATTGCAACTTTACCCGCTGGCAACGCCGATAATAATTCCCGGTCCCGGGATTTATCTCCTTTGCATGAAAATTTCGTGTATCTACTGCGGCAAATTTTCGGATCCTTGCAAAGAGGTGTATTGAATTTAAAAAGGGTACACCCGTATATCCGAGGCCATAAAATTACTTCAAATAATAGTTTCTTCCACTGCGTGCTCATGAAAATGTAATTGCTCTTATACATACATGATGCTTCATTTCATAGAGTTTAGTGAAGAGAGTTTAGAGAACTTTATTTTTTATCCATCCGATAGAGAATTTTGTTTTCTCTCAACTATAATTAGACACGTTTAAATTGCCTTGTATATATGGTTATGATGATTTTCTGTCTTTCTGGTTTGTTGTGCTGCTAGTTCTAAAACCTTCCTTCTTCCCCAATTCACCACTTTTATCATCATGCAGATTGTTAAACCATAACCAAAAAATATTATTCTTACTTTTCACTCTCCCTAATGGGTCTATTATGCATTTTCACTTGTTATATTGCAAACACATTTTTTTCTAAAAATGCATGGTAGTAAACAGTAATTTTGATTTGTTCAAACATTATCTGACCAAACCACGCTGAATGTTAAAACTTTTAGAAACTATTTCAATGTTGTATCCCAGCTTCTTGAAAAAGGTAAAATTAACGAAAGGAATACAGGGGATCGTATCGTAATGTTAATAGAAATGTATAGAAGAAGTAATACTGGAAAACGACGTATTTTCCATACAACACAGGATGATTTAAAATTCATGGCGCACAAGGTAGGCACACAAAACCACCTTAATTTTTGAGAAGCAGTGAATTTACAGGATTTGTAATTGGTGAGATTTAGAAAAGAGGTGTCTAAATTTTAATTCAAAATAATAGTAAATGAAACATTTCAACCCTCAACCATCTTAGTCTCGCAATCATCGTTCCACGACCTTAAAGATCGCAACAGGGTATCACATAATACAACTGAAGGAACATTAATTAATCTTGTTATATTATAACTTACATTGTTGTTTGCCTTTGCAACTTTAGTAGCGATATCTCGGTGAGGATGCGTCACAAGAGATAAACTTATATGGAAAGACAAAGTTAGATTATACCTTGAACATGACCCCAAATACATAAAACCTGCAACTTAAATTGCTATAGTGTAAATAGTAAACAAAGTGGTTTTCCACAGACATTAAAAATTTTGTGTATCTGTGTATTATAATAAAAACTGATATAATCCAATCTTACTGAACGATGTGTTTCTGTATTTCCGTTTTATTGCATATTTGGTAATATACCAAACACACACTTGTCATATAAAATGAAAACCGTTTCGATTAGGCAATTTCTAACGGAGTGCGCTATGCCTTCCAAATATGAACGTAATACACACAACACACAACAGATTTTTAAGATTTAGGCACCCTCTGTAATTGGTCCTATACAAACAAAAGCGTTAAACATATTCCATCCAATAAATCCTCCAGGAAGAGTACAGTGCAAAACAAACACTCAAGGTGGCTTTGCAAACTTCAGGGCGATAAAACGTTGAGTTGTTCTGCGCCAGGAAAGCTTAAAGCGAATCCCCTAAAGGACTCCCCACTATTTGTTCTCCCTAAATTTTGCGCGCTGACAGACAGAAAATTCAAAGTGGGTAAGCTTATCTGGACCGATGGTGACTAGATGTCCATCATTTCATCCAACGCACCGAGACAAGTTGAAATTAATGGATCCAGAGAGGCACATACTCGATGCGAATATTTTCTTTGATAATGTTTACTTATACAAACTCTCAATGTATTGTCACTTAACGACTTTTAATGTCTTTCGAGATATCTACATGAGAAAAAAATTAATAGTTGTTACAGTTATGTTACAGAAAAATTAGTCAATGTCAAGATATGTATTTAACAAGGCCCTGAAAGAAGTAGTCCTAGATTCATTCAATATAGATACCGTAAAGAATTCTGTTCCAATCACATACACGTAATTAACTATTTTTGTTAAAGGTAGTATTTTTTACGCGCAGAATTCAGATATTCATCAAGAACAACCAACGGCAGGTGCGTCTCTTGGAAAAACGCCATGCGCTTCCTGTTGAATGTGTGCACTGGTGATCCCGGTAAGGGTGTGGAAGCAAATAGTGTTCATGGTGGCCGAATCCGTTATTGTTCGGGTGGTAGAAACGATGCGCAGCAGAGCGTCTTGGAAGTAGTCAGCAAGCTGTAAATGATCTTAGTTTTATTCATTGCTTGTCAGAGTCGATCTTTGGTTACAACTTATGCCCCCAAAAAGCATAATATAGGCTGCAACCAAACTTTGCAGATTATACTAGGTAGATTTCACGTGAATATACTTTAAAAAAATTGGTCAACTTTTCTTTAAATGCAGTCAGTTCAACTCCTGAAAAAAAAAGAGAGGTTGGTGTTACCAACTCCAGACAAACGTGAGAATGCTTGCTTGCGAAACAACTAGTGAACGCTATTATGGAAAACTATATTGGGAGCTGCGTTGAATTGGATGAACGGGCTAGATCCTCCAACAAGCACTTGCAAGAACCCACGTTGAAGCATCCAAGACGAGTGTCGGTGAGATCCGCAAATATTGGTGCCACTGAAATAACTGTAAGAGGATAAGATCTCTTGGTAACCAAGACATCAGAAGCACCGCCCAGCTTATCAGCTTGAGACAGATTAGCAAGGCAAAACAAGCAAAGCTCGAGAATTTTTGCTGCGCATCTAAAAAGTGCTCGCCGAACGAGTCAAAGACTGTGAAAGAACGAGCTCAGTACTGTAGATGCGCACCCTATTTGACAGGCACCTAGAAGATTATCTATGATAAGACAAGATCAAGTGGAAAAATAGTGTATGACATTAAGAGACAAGGTATAATTAAGGAATCCGAGAGCCCGTGGTATTGACCGGTAGCGTGCGTCACCAAAAAAAAGATGGATCATTTCGATTTTATGTAGACTACCGCAAGCTAAATGACGGCACAAAGAACCATATTTATTCATTACCTAGAATTGGCGACACTTTGACCACTTTCTCTTGATATACATAGTTTTCAGTGATGGATTTAAAGATATTATGCTGGCAAGGATACATTCACAGGACAATAAGAAGACTACATTTATCACCATTTGCAATTCCTATCAGTTCACTGTATTGCCATTCGGCCTATGCAACGCCCTGGATACCTTTGAACGGTTAATGGAACTGATATTACGTGGACTTGCGCGAAAAACGTACGTAGTCAACCTGGATGACGTCACGGTTATGGTGCATTTAAGGAACCTGAAGTAGTTATTTAACACATTCCGAGCGGCGAATATAAAGCTGTGAATGCAAATGTGTGCGTTTTTTTAGCAGAAATTGGAAAATGATCCTCTGCTTATGTGAAAAGAAGGAAAGGATATCCCCATAGAATCCGATTCATAAAGCAGTGTGGGAACAATGAGAATGCTTAAAAAAATGAAGAATGGCCTATCGAAGAGAGCGTGGGAGAGCGCCTAATGCGCGCGCAAATGAGTTTATTAGTTCGGCCCACCCATGTGGTTCAAATTATGGACGATGTGGCATTCCTAAGGTCTGACTKATTTCCTGGTGCACACTATACGTACCCTGGTGTCAGCTAAAGTGCATGGGAAAGCATCGAGTGCCCACCTGCTGGAAGTACAGGACTGTCAAAATTTCGTGATCGATTCTGCAGGGTACGTTGTCTAGAAGATAGTGAAAAATGGTGCCGCAAGTGTGCAACCTTCACAGTCACCATAGGTCCAACAACACGACTAAAGAGTAGGATGAAGCATTTTTTACAACCACAGACAACAATAAGTACATTCTTGTGGGGATGGATTATTTCAGCAAGTGGCCAGAAGCTTATGCGATATCGAACAAATATTTCGGGAACTCTGCCGCTTGCTGGGTATTACAAAAATGCGAACAATACCTCTTGATCTGCAATCAAAAGAAATGGTCGAGCGATTTAACATAGCGATGTAACAATTCCTTTCAAAAGTTTTGGAACAGCATCAAATCGACTAGGACCTTCATCTGTTTCTGTTGGCGTACAGGGCAGCGATCCATGACACCACAGGAGAGGCACCTGCTAGGATATTGTATTTGAAGAAAAAGCCGGAATTACCATGCGATCTGGAATTTGGACCAACCAAAAACGTCACTGCTGGAACCCAAGGAGACAAATTTAAGACTGCCGATGACAGCGCGAAAGCTTGCTATAATTCAGGGACCAATCATGGCAGTTTAATGAAGGAGATTTTAGTGTGGCTTTATAACCTACGATGCAGAGAAGGGCTTTCGCCAAAGTTGTCGCCATCCTGGGAAGGACCGTCCAGAGTAATGAAACGAATTAACGACGAAATCTATAGAATCCAGATCAAAGATGAAGGTGGTACACTCAAATCGTTTAAACGAGGATCACGGATATCCTGACTAATAGAACTGAGCGGGATGATCACTTTCTAAAGAGGCATAGTGTTACTATGCTGTCAACCCACCGCCTGCGTTTGTCGATCGGTATAACGGGAACCGTAAATACGTGATCGAGAAGTTTAATTTAAAAGACTGTGAAGCAAGGAAACAAAAGTGAACAAGGTGTACTAAAATGATTTAAATGTAAGTGCAGTATAGTGTTCTGAAAAGTGGTTTACTGAATAAGCAGTGTTACAATAGTAAGAATTATTTTGAACTAGTTCTGTTTGGATTTAGTGTATTTCGGTAGTGGTTTTAAAATAAGTTGGTTAACGTCAATCAAAACTGATATTTAGACCTTTTAGTACTACAGTGTTTTTAAGAGAAAAGCATCCTCTTATTTGTGAAGGGTTTTTAAACTTGTAGCACATATATCCCACATAAAACACATTTCAGTTGTTGAATACCGGGTATATTGCTTCTCCTATACTGACAACAGTTTGCGGTATCGAGTAAAGATAATAAATTAAGATTTATAAGTCATTCGAAAGTAGACAGATTACATTTAATTGTTTCTTATAAAGGCAGCGTGTGTTCGAGACACAATATGCATAAGAGGGGTTTATTTATTTGGTCTTAAAATAAAATCCGACTTCCAAGCTTTGTTGCAAACATGTTTTTGTTTTAATATTAGAGCTATACAAAAACACGACGCTATTGCTGATTTTTAACATTTCAACTATCGTGATGCTAAGTAATATAGTAATACTTTTTAAGCAAAAATCACGGGTTGTCCTGCTTATTTGCTATTATTTCTGATTTACCTTGTATGGAGAAGTGCTTTAATAAAATATTCACAAGGATCAATAAAAATCAGATGCACGTCACTGTTCGTGCATTTCATTCGAATTCTTTAGCAGGCTCGGCGAGATTAAACTGATTCGAGGCGTCTAATCAGTGCAATTTGCGAACAAAAAAGACCGTTGTGCTCGTTTAACAGACATTTAGCTAGTCGCGAAAAGGCAGACGGGATGAAAGTACGGCGAATTCCTCTGCAAAGGAAACGTGGAACAAGCAAATCGCGTGTACCAAGGACGAATAAAATAGACTTGATATAAATGGGGTGACAAGTGACAAGGGTTAACTTTAACAAGTCGGGCTTTTCTGTAACGTATTTCTAGAAAGGATCTTATTTACTGAATTACAGCACCAGGCTTACTGAAGGCGCTTCACAATGAGTGCTTCCTTTAACGTCCTGTATACTGTACACAGCAGGTAATTAAGGAAACAACGGGATAATGTTTTTTATGCGTGGCCGGTCACCATTTAATAAACGCTTTTAAGTTGAACATTTGCTTAATTTAGCAGAGATATTCCAATTTTCTGCCATAGCACTCAGAAGTATTTTTATTAAAGGAGAGCTTAGAGGTAAAGGTATTGTTGTTAGAATTTTGTTACTTTCGTTTACTAAGTTTTTATGAACAATTAATGGTAAGTACAACCATACCTAGTTATTATTATTTAGCCGGTGTGCTGATTATGTACAGGCCATTTCACCAACTTATACAGATCTGTCGTAAAACTTTTTTAAGCAAGCTTAAATGTCCGAATAACTCTGTATATCTGTACGTTCTGCACAAAATGAAAAGAAATTGTTATCAGTTCATATAATTCATAAAGATTATTCTAACTTTGAAGTATAACTTACTTGAGGGCTAGTTGAATGGCTAAATAAAGCTCGTAGGATATGGATCATTTATCATCTGGTTGTAGCCGCATTGTTATCATCGTATTTCGTTGGCTTTTTGTGTTTTTTCACCCCTTACGTTTTATTTAAAATTGGTTGTTTTCAGAACCACATAGAATAGTAGTACTTTTTGTAAGATAGGCCAGTACGTTTAATATCAATTAAAAATTAATGACAAATTTGTTGTTTTATGTAGCTGCATCGTCATATGTACGTTTCGTTTTGGCTCAATTTCTTTGCTTATATAGTTTTCCAATAGGATACTCACCACTAAGTTACAATGCCGAACATCTAATTCAGTGGAATACGTCACAAAAGGAAAACACGATTACGAACCAACGTTCGTGTAGTGTACGCTCTAAAATTGTTCCCAAAACAACACAGACGAACTAAAGAAAGAAAGAAAATATTACTTCTGAAGATAAGAAGCGAAAATGTCCCACAACCAAAAATTTAAACCCCTTTCAAAAAATCGAGATCCGAGACGCTTTACCTAAAAAAAGAAGAAAAAAAGGAGCACGTCGTAACAGTGGATTGACTGTTGACTAATTTGACGGAGAAACATATTTATCAGTTCACTTGGTCTAGCTTGTGGATATTCTATTCAACAAAAAAAATGCTGATTACCATGACGAACGCTGAAAACAGTAAGCAGTGGTTAAGAACCAAATTTCTTCCAGGGTTAAGCGAGCCCTCCATAACTCTTATCGATATAACGCACGATACCATTAGAAATATCCAATGTACAACCGACTTCTGATTGAAAAAATGCTGCCTCTGCGCCTAGCTGCGTCAGCTGCCACTCAATTTACGCAAATAAATCAGAAACCCCCACGTATTGATAAATTTTATTTAAAAAATGAGCACTTAGTTTTTCAATTGGTATCCATTGCCAGCCTCTGCATAAAAACTTGCCTATTTACTATCTGCTATAGAACACTTCAAGGATCACTAATTACGAGTAAATATGTGTATTCACGTGAAACACGGCAGGCACTAATGAACTTAGTGATCATTTTAACGAACGAGCAGGTACATTTCACGAGAATAATGATAATAAATTTGATCCATTAGCGCCTCCCATACTACCAACTCCAGTAAAGGAACTAATGCAGCGTCATATATCTCTATTAATTCCGCATTTTAGTTTGCGTTATCGAGAAGGAGTCTTCGGTTGACGTAAGTTCCGCTGACTTTTATAGCATTGTAAAACATATCTGAGAAATTCATTACCCAGAAAGCATGTATCCGCGCAGACATAAATTGCCAAGTGAGCCGCGGATGAAGAATTTATATACTGTAGGAGAGAGGATTTGACAAAATTACCCTCCTATTGGAACAGTAGAATTACGACTTAGACATTAAGTAATTTACGACGAAAATTTATAACAACTATGCCCGAGCAGTGGAAAAAGCAGCATTTATCAAGCTTAGAGCAACCTTTATTGCAAGCTTCCATTCTAAAATTTCAAGTGCATTTATAAAATTAGTTTAAGCCTCCGCTCGCACTAATCCCCGCTCGGAGTTTTCAAGATCCGAAAGTAAATGCTCGCCGATTTCATGTTATTGATCCTTGTGCTTTTTCGCAACTTGTTATAGCTTAGATACCTTATATGCATCCCTGTTAGGTAAATAGAATTGATAAAGCTTTAAAGAGTCTATTTGATTAATGCGTCCAACCTGTTAATTGTGATGAGCTATAGTATAGGCATATTACTTATGTACAAAAGCGGCAGTTTGCAAGATATACAAATTATTCCCCATATTGTTATATCTGGGATGCCACAACAAACCAACTTAGGTACAATGATTTTTCCATTCTGTAAATTAAAGTCAAACAATGCAGTTGACTACAATTAATTGTTATTTGTGATAATCCAAAACTGTATTAGTGCCAGGGAGACTGTTTACTCCCATCAGAGAATGATTATTGATGATGTAAGTGACTTATGATGAATAAAAATAAATGTACTATAGGTACCATGAAATTCAATCCCAATCAATTTCTCATAACCTATGGACAATATCTCAATAGTAAAAGGAGATTCTACTTAAAAACTTAAAACAACTTCAGATGGAAAATTTAGTGTCAGCGGCTACATCACCGATTGTTACTTGTGCGAATGTATATACCTACCGATTGGCCTACTGAAACCAAGTTTCTGACATTTTGATGCTATTTATAAAAAGAAATACACGCAAATATGTCATTTTATATTAAAGGGTGACAGATAAATATGTAGGTACATAGCGTTYGTCGCACTTCAACCCCTAAAGCGAGGACTGCACCAATATAACGGGAATAATGGTTGAATAGGAATTAATTTTAAATTCCTTAAAAATCGCATTACAATAAGTTTATTTTTTATATTTTAGTGCAGTGCTTAGCTAGAAATGCTGTTTCACAATGCTCTCATTAACTTTAAAGTTAAGCCAGTAATGTGAGAATAGGAGGGCAGATGCTCTGATTTATTTCAATTAAGTCAATAATTTTCTAAATAAATATCTCTATTCATTACATTTGGTTATTGCTAACAAATAGTAAAAAAAAATTTGGAAATATGTTTTTTTTTCGTACAACAAATCAATTAAATTGTGCATAACTTGCAACAGTCAAAAAGTTCTATAGTAAAGAACGAAATGAGATTATTTTATTTCAAATATAAAGAATATGTTTAAGCCAAAACAAATGCATTTAAGGAGAGGCACATCGAACCGGGTATGTAGAAAAGCAAACGTGGCAAACATCGAGCACCAGAATATTGTTTGAAGTGTCCAGAGCGTTCTTAAAGATTAAAAATTTCATCTGTATAAAATTCCTTTAACTTACGAGTTTAATTGGTCTGGTGTTCTATGAGGCATACATTCAATATCTTAAAATAATTAATATTTGCGCAAGTGTTTTTGACAATCGCATTTTTGGATTCATTGCAAAATTATATTAAACAAATTTGACCGAAACTACCTACATAAAATAACAATCATTACATTATGAAAATTTTTGAATGATTTTTAAAACTTGTGTCCTGTGCAAATTAACAAGACAAATTGTTTGTAATTAGTTCAGTTTTTGAAACTAAAAAATGACATGTACAGTGGTAAGCTTCTAACCTGACCTGACCTGATCTGTTCACATCATTTTACTGACGTTTTAATTTTTCCATWTTAGAGTGAAAATAAATCTTCAAAGAGAAAGGGTAACTTTTCGTGCACACATGGTGATAGGTTTAACGTAAAAATGTGCCAAGGTTTTTTGTTCGTGTGGAACAGTACTAAAATACAAACATTTTGGTTATTTGTTAATCTTAAATCAAAGGATATACAAAGGAAACTCATGTTCACGCGTTTGATAAATTCTGATGATTTAAAAATAAATAAATAAAAAATAAATAATAAATAATGCATTATAATAAATTAAAATCCTACATTTTAGAAAGCCTCCGTTGCCTATTCTTCGGCCGCATTTCTTCATAATTATAAATACATACATAAGTTCATAGGTAACAAGAAAAAAATTCGCCTAAAAGATACACTTGTTTTACTAGAAATATTTGCAATTCAATGAAACATTTATTTGACAAAATTCAGCTATTCTTCATTTTGTTATTACACTGGATAGTTGGTATAACACATACGCGAGGTTGAGTGTTTGCCAGTGAAAAAAGGCAACCAAGTTAAACACCTAACTTAACTTACTTGCATATCTTACTACTTATTACTCCCTATTCGTTGTAATTAAGAATAGGTAGATATTATGTTAGGAAACACAAATATTTTACCTGAATATTACACTGAAGATACGCTGGCTTTAAACACAAACGCTACTCTCCACGTGACGTCATGCGCATGACGGATAAAATGAAATCTAACATATTTTGTATCCTTATATTATAATGTGGCACATTATCAACCCATTGTGAGACTGCCTAACCAAATGATTGAGAGAAACATTGAAAAGTCACCGTTAATGCAGCGTTTAAACATTATAAGTAGTGGCTTATTTTCAACAAAATATTTATATATAACTTCACCCTTTACACTAGAGAAGTGTGTGAATACACAATTATTTTATGAACAATTTAATAAGACAAAAAAGATAAATCAATGTGGGTACACTCGATGTGCTGCATTTTTAACAATGGTTAGACATAAAGGATATTAGTACATAGTTGCTTTTTCAATAGCGGGTAAAAAACTTTTTCTTAAAACTGTTTCTTACTTTCAAGTTGGAGTGGTACCACGCAATCACAAAATTAGCAATACAGATAGCAGCTGCCTGTATAACCTAGAACCGCTCCTATGGTGGAAGCGTATGCGGCACGTTACCGCTTGAAAGTTTTAGACCAATCCCCTAACTGAACCGTCCGCCGTGTTGCGAAAATTTACGATGATTTCTCCAGGGCGTCGTATCTTGTGGTTTTCATCGTTCAGAATATCTATTGTTCCTAAACGCTCAATCGTGTTTCATTTCTGGATCCTTCAATGAGATAATGAAATTCATGCATTTAACTCAAGGCTGGGAGCGATCCTGCCAGAGACCCTTGTAGTATAAATGCTGGACGGAACGTGGAATAAATTGTCGGGGGAACAAGGTATGAAGCATTAATACAATAGCAGTTGTCGACACCGCTCGATAGAACGAGGCAATTAGAATGTAAATGATTCAAATAACCATAAGTGCATATCTAGTTGCTAAAATGCTGTTTCTCTGTGAATCAAATATATTTTAAAACTCAACAATTTTGTTGTTCGCTTCTAATATCTGCAAACATCGGTCAACGGTCAACGGTCAACGCATTTCTAAGACAGTTAAGCAAATTCAGATCTCTCTCATCTATCTATCTTGCCCTAATAAGTTATTGCTACTGGAATTTTACAGAGCATACAGAAGTAACCTTAGCAAATTTTAGGTGATTCTTAAAGTAGGAAAAACAACTTCACATAGAGATGTGTCCGGAAATGCTGCACCTCAAGACCAAAAGGGCAGATCTCTGATTAATTTTTTAAAATAAAAACCGTCTCTTATATTATCGACTTTTGTACGATATGCGTGGGAAAAGGAAAGATTGAGGTGAACCGTACACCAAATTTAAGTCTGAAGACAAAAAAAAATCGCTCAATGCCTATAGAGGACCAGAATTTAAATTTAAGCATTGAACTAAACTACACTGACGATTCAAATACGTTATTAACTTTTTGCAATAATTACTTACGTTTAAAATGTCAAACAAAATCGTGGTAATGTTTATTTCCTTCTTTTATTGTTCAATAGTGCTTTATCCCATGCACGGTTTTATTTATGAGGAACGTATGTTGTTGTGCAGAACATATTCGAAATATCCTAATAATATCAGTACATAGTTTTAAGCTCTTTTTATTGTAAAAGTAAAATATCGAAATTGGTTTCGTTGTCAAAAGAAAATACTATTCAGTAATTAGCAAAAGTTCTGGAAAGGAACACAACAAAAAATAAAACCAGATGTTTAATTAGTTTGCCCTTCAACACATGATGTCGCTATCTAGCTGTATTATATAGTAAATGATAATATTAAATTTAAAGTAGGATATCTATAAGTAGTTTAAGGTGAGGTCTTTGTACAATCGTACGACCCATGTTCAACGAAGTCACGGATTTAGAGAAGGGGCAATCGTTCCTCCCCCTGCCTTAAAGCCCAAAAATCAAATATGAATAATTCTGGCACTCGGAAGTAAACCGACTTTTTTATTTTTAATTTTATTAATWATAATACATGTCGTTTTAMKCCTAATTCAACTCTAAACCATTTTAACCATTGTTTGTCTATAAATTTTTTTGAATTAAATGCAGAGATAATTTTCATTTATTAATCGCCTATAATTAGGTTTTTCTATTTCTTGCCGTTCTGTATTACATAGAAAAAAACAAAAAAAAAACAACCGTCTCATTTGTTAAGGATTTATGATTACTAGGTAACTTTTTAGACTACATAAGCATTGAAAAGTGAAAAACATGAAAGTATATAATTTAATAGCTTTTTTGTGAGAAAATATTGCTATAGTAGGCATGCCGTAAATAATATGATTGCTTAATTCAACATTTTATAGTGTTTCTTTCAGTCTTTCACATAAAAAACTAAACCAATGGCTCAAAATGTATTCTTCGAAGTACCCCCTAACCCCCGTACTCCTGAGTCATAGGCCTAACATTATTTCTGACTACTAATTTTATGAATTGTGTTCCTTTTGCACTTTTTCATTAAAAAGAAGAATATAACAAAAAAAGTTTGCTTTGGAAGGACTGGGAAACAGGCCTAACATTATTTCTAACTACCAGTTTTAAGATTTTAGTGTCTGCCATTTAAAGTCTTAAAGTCACCTTATGAACCAAACATTAGGTACAAAATTCAACAGTAGGAATTATTTGACATATTTCTTTCTGTTTCGAATTATAGCATATTTCGGTGCTCACTAGATTTTCTAATAGCGGCTTTAATATAATTACTGTGACCTTCTTGTAGCAATGTATTCTTTGTTTATCACACCCACACTCTGATCACACCTATTTATTATTTCGTATTTAATTAATTAGGTTAACTAAAATATACCAAACGTAGAAGGCAGAGAACAAATTACAATATGTTGTATATGTAAATTAAAATAAATAAGGTTTATAGACTCTCCTCATTATCACGTTTTCCTTCTAAGCATTCGTATAGCATTTGACACAAAACAAATAAATCTTTTGGTTTCAAATAAAGAAGTAGTGTATTGTACCCAAGCAGGTATTCTCGTTCGTTGAGCATTCGTTATATTCCAAACTTAACTTGTCATTGGGTTTACTTATAATTTTGCTCTGTCTCAATTGTCCTTAGTATTGGAACGAAAAGGTGAGATAAGCGAATTAAATTTCGATTGTCGGTGACCAGAACGCCGATTTTAACACCCCAGCCAAATTGTTCAGGTCAGTAAAATGCCAAACACCTATTGTACTGAATACGTGACAAAAATATAAAGCAGGAAGGCGTCTCTCCGCGCAAGGAATTCTACACTCTGGAAACTTACTAGACCCGAAGCAACAACACCACAGGGATTTCCTTATAAAAGAATTCTGTTTTTGTACATTTTTAACCGGCATTTTGTTCTACCCATTTACTCGTTACCCTCAGAAACAATTTTACAGGGCTCGTTTAAAAATAAAATGCTTGTGTAAGGCGGGTTCTTAGTAAGATACCACAAAAACTCATTTCAAACCATTATCTGATATAAATTGATATGCGTTTATACAGTGTGTCCACATTTCGACGTATGGCGTTGGTATAACGGTTATTAGAAAAGATTGAGCAACGGTTAAATGGTTATTGGTTTGCAGAATCAAATTCATCCTTTTCTTTTCATTTTTTTTAAACAAAATTTGCTAAATTTCAAGTTTGTTCAGTATCTAGATAACGTCTAATACGACTGCTTTTTACCTTTTACATTGCTGAAACACTTTTTAAGGCAATTTTTTGGTGTTAACAAAAAACAATTTTCACTTGCTTCGAAGTTGTTAGAGCTACTTTTTGTTTTTCTTATGGGGGATATATTACATTTTTAATTATTTAGATAGTCCTTAAAATAGCTTTTAATGTAATTCTAGGTGAACAAAATTTGCGGTGTAAACCATAGGCATAAAATTATTATTTTTTTAAAGTACGCCAAACGAAAACTCGATTTTATAGCTTTACCTTCGTAATGACCCATCATAAATTTAACAATAGAGCGAAATAATGCGTTGCGTAAATTTTCCGAAAAGATATTAACATTGTAAACAGGTGGCTTTTTCCACATCTGGGCCGGACTCAAAGACAGGCATAATTTAGGAAACTTAAACTTACGGTAAAATATATTAATTAATTGTTTAAGCATTTAAGCAAGCAATTGTGACCCACCGATTCAGTTAGTAGTGAACGTCAAAGCGTAGAGCATCCAATGTCTACTTTTGTTACTTACTTTTCGTACTTACACTCTTTGCATATGGTTTTTGGAGACCTTTTAATGACAACTAAGAAGACAAAGTGATCAACATTGATGATGTGAGTGATAGTAAACGCGTTGAAACTAACCATTCCTGTGTTCATTTACCTGCCATTGCAAGACAAATTGTTTTAAATGTTTACACCTACTCAAAAATGCACAAACGAGTTAAGGACATGGAAGATCAATGAACATGCTCATCTAGTAGGAATGAAGATACATGAAATGTACCAAAAATCCTTGTACCCACTATAGCCATCAGCTTGGATCAATAATTACTGACGAGGATCTTAATATCAACTGTTCGCATGAAAAATTTTAAGGAAAATCGGTTTTTTATGGCAAACACTTAACAAGAGTCAAGTGAAAATGGAATCACCTATAGAATAAGGGAATATCGGTATAAATATTTTAGCGAAATACAACGACTTTTTGAGGAGAATAAAATAATTTACTGCATCAACGAAACGTGGTATTGCACACACGATGTAAAAAAGGGTTGGACAGACAGCAAATGTCTTCTGAACATTCCATTTGCACGAAAAAAATAAAATTTTAAACGCCGCATTGACAAATAATTGTGTTTCAGGCGCTTTATTATTATCTGTCAAAGAAATAAAGGATTGTAAACTGGATTAATATAAAGAAATGATAGGTGAATTGTTCCAAAGGTCGTTCAAAGAGGACCTTTCACCAAATCTAACACCTAACAGTGTAATTGTTTTAGACAATGCTAGTTATTACTCGGTATTGAGTAATAAAATACCCAACAGCGCTTCAAAAATGGGGGAAATCAGTTATTGTATGAACAAAGTATTTGTTTCGAAGCCTTGCACAAAAAAAAGAACTCTTAGGAATTGTGAGAACATTTTATTTTGAAAAAAAGCTGTCTATAGAAATGCGTCTTCTATCCGATAGAAATGGTCTGGGGGACATTAAAATGTAATAACAACACCAATTCAAAATTTTCCGAAGGAACAATTGAGTTGATTAAAACAGAAACATGAAAGATTGGAGCATAATTGTGGACGAAATGTGTGCAGCATGTGATAGAAATAGAGAATTTTTATCACAAAAATTTGTAGCGCATTAATTGTTAATACTGCTCCAGGTGACAGTAATAGTGATGAAATGGAGAAAAATACAGATTACAATCCTTAACTATTTATTTTAATGTTGACAATATTTTTCCCCTTTCTGTGTATTAAATAATAACCGATTTCTATTTAGGTCAATGATCTCTTAGTTTTAACCCTACTCATGTATAGAACATCTGTAGTATAAGCATGCTTACCCTCAAATCAGCAAGTACGATCCTGAATGGTTTACAATAATCGGGCGTTCTATTAAGCTAAGGGTAATAAAATCTGTTTTTTTTTGTGTACTGTATCTGCTAAATGGATTCTGTATTATTGCTGCTTTTTACTTTTACTTCCACATCCAACGGATGGGAAGTGTTGTATGGCGAAAAAAATTTTCACAAATTTTTATTTGCTTATTCGCTTTAAAATGGTCGAAAACGCAAAAAACAAAATTTGAGCAAAAAAAAATTTCTTGTCTGTGTGTCGATGTGTCGGTGTATCTGTATGTCTGTGTGTCGTTTTGTTTGTATACACGATAACTTTCGAAAGACTTAATATATGAACTTGAAATTTGACAAACGTATAAATCTCAACTACCTAAAGCGACCTATTGTTTGTGGGGTAAGTGGGATACCGGGAAGGGGGCGAAATTGGAGGGTAACTACCCTGTTTGCAAATTTTTATTTTTTTATTTTTTTTTGTTTTAGTATTTGATTAGTAGTATAACTGCGAGTATTATTCGTTCTTATAAATTTTCGGTGCAGTAAACTGTTTAGAAGATATTAGCAAGAAAGCGTCACTTAAAGAAAACGGTTTTTCTAAATATCTCCAAATATATTTAATATATTCAAAAAATTAAAATGCCATCAGATAGGAAATAAAATTTCTCACAAAAAGTGTCTTAGAAAATTTATTCAAAATTTTGACATTTTCGAAATATTTCCAAAAAAACCTATTTTGGTCCCTGCTTGTACGGTTTTTTTTAAATTTTGGTATTATATAGAAAATCAAATTTCTGATCAGAATGCACTCTTGTATTTTTTTTTGTTAAGGTAATAATTTTCAAATTATTTGAAAAAACCGATTTTAAAATTTATATATTTTTGCTGATATCACGAGGACTCTGTCTTAGAAAAACTGAGAGACAAAATGCTCAAAATCTGATTACTAATCGTACAGTATAAGAAATAAAAACGTAAATGTCATTTTGACAATTGGATGTGGAAGAATTGATTCAATTTGCAGCGGTTTTAATGATGAAATTACTTAATGTAAAGTTGTAAGCCTTACTACCATTTTTTCAGAAGACGTTTAGGCATGTTTGTGTAAATTACAACTACCAAAATAATAAAAACTATACGCAGAGCAAGCAGAAAAATGTTGCTACACGATTGCACTCTTGCGGCAGCACGGTATCTAGAAGCCTTGATTATTAAGATTATTAAAAATATATAAAAAATGTTAAATTAAGTAAAATATTGTGAACTATGTTTATGTGTTTCATTTGACAATTCTTTATAGCAGAAAATACAGTTTATTGCACCTAGAAACCATTGTGCACCCACAGGTGTAAACAAGCACACGGACTTTCGTATAACTTGAGGTTAGGCCATTAGTTTCGAAACGCGTAGCAGCAGTAATACACATGGAACTGTAGTTAAGTTACACTAACTTGCTATCTCATTGTTTCATGCAGTAGTTTATGTCTTAAATAACTTCCCTGATTAATTGGTTGAGTGCATTTGCGAACTTGCGTTTAGGATGGATTTACGTCTCACGAGATCTATTGGAAGAGCAGGATGGCATTATTAAAATCATACTATGTGGTATCGCATACAATACTATTTTTGTTGAGCTACATTTGTCGGTGTCTAACGTTACTCACTGTTTACTGTAAACACTGAGTAATTTTTCTTCACACTCATACTATAACAAATCAATAAATATATAAATCATAACAAATCAATATCAAGTAAGATAATAGGAATGCGTTACATGTGAACAACCACACACAAGTTTACACTTCGGAGAGCCAGATAGATGGGCATACTTCATTTCAGGTGTTCAGCAAATCACAGACGACCGCGCGTCATGCATTTTTAGAAGAAAACATTCGCGCTAGTCATCTTGAAACTTCTATTTGTAATCAAATTAAAAAAAAATAATAGCTGCTTCATGAGTTCAAAGGTGCATGAAATATCTTGCTGCATATTCTTATTTATTTATCCTGAAACTGTATTGGACGCTACACGTGTAGCATAATTGCTTTGTAACAAAATGGAGATTTAGACTTTTTGCTAAAACGCTTCATATCGTTTGAATAAAAGAGTAAATTTCAAGGTCTCGTTAGGCGTTTGATAAGGGCTATTGTCACCAGACTTTTTAAATGCTTGGAATGCGAAAAGTGACCTTTCCAATTATTATGTCTTTTCTAGAAAGGTTGCCGTCGTGAAAGTTTGTTATTTTTTGGTGTGACTGGGGTACACGATTTATAAATTATTTAGGTAAGCACGCGTAAACCTCTTAGCTTCATGTCAAAATTCCTCAGTAATTGATTCGATTGCTCAGCTTCCCTAGCAATATTAGATTGGGATTTAGTTACAATTTTGCAACCATGTGAAGTTTTTTTCCTGATGTTTTTCTTTCATAATATGGGAAAATTGGAATAAGAAAATTAGCAACCGACGTCATTGCTAAATTCACGTGGTATTCTAACTTCAGATTAGGATTCAGCTGTGGTTGTATAATGAAAGATAATTATTGTCTAAATGGAACACTAGTCAAACGCTCTACCACTGAGCTATCAGGGCCTTTTAAAATTTCGGTCAAGGCTGGCAATACTTTTTCGTTTCATACTTATGCCTGTTAACTCATTAAAAATATCATCACATTAATTATAAAACGAATTCAGGCAATAATTATATGTCACTATATTATAATATATATAATATAGCCACTGGTCGCCATAATCTGACCACCGCAGTGAATTACCCTCTGAAGCTTGAAAATACTAAGCGACGAGTGATTCAACTGCAAATAAGCCGGATGGCGTTCAGCAGCGTTACATAGTAAACTTTGACCTCGATATTGAGTAGGGCTTTGATAGCTCAGTGGTTAGAGCGTTTGACTAGCCTTCAAAAAGCCCAGGTTCAAATTCCGGTCAAAACTGGCAGTACTTTTTCAGTTCATATATTATATGCCTGTTAAACTATTAAAATATCACTTATGCTCATTATTCAATTTGTGTATAATGGACCATACACATATTACACTCGAATATACCTACACGTTCACTCGTGTTGTAAACAATTCGCGTCTAATATGGGTGTACATTATACACATTATACTATAATTGTTAGCTAGTCACCATAATTAAAGGGTTTCGTTAAAATTTAACATCTGGAACTCACGTGTAAATCCAAATTGTTATTTTCGCGATTTTTATTTGATTTTATTTTATTTTGTTCACTGTCATTTATTAGTGGTTAAGTATAGTTGTTTTTAGAAACGCAGTTCCTCAAATTTTGAGTAAAATAGTTTCTCGCGTTTGTATGTAAGTTTTAATACGAACATCAGCTTAAGCGTTAAATAACATACTTTTATAAAGTTTTTGCATTTTCCAATTAGAGTAAACATCTAAGAACTACTTTCCATGCGATTACTGGAACTCACAAATCGTGTTTAATTAGTAAGCATTCCCTACTAAATTAGTGGCGGCCAACCATAGTGTTATTTAAAAAAAAATCTTCAAAGTGGCCATTAGGACTTTTAGTTCGAGATTGATAGATCCGCTCGATGTTAATTTTAATCTGCAAGCAGGCATAGTAGAATTGCCACACACGCATTGGCTTAATTATAGCAGATTCACGATAGCTTTAAAGGTGGGTATTAGGTATCCACGTGTGAAGACTGCACGTCGTTACTAGGTTAAATTTTCTGCATTTGCTTCCTCAACTTTTCGATGATGGCTATTAAGTACTCTAGATTTAAACCGAAATTTAATAGTTCTAAAGTTCTAATATTGTGCTGAGGTTTGCAAATAAATTCAATACATCCAAAATTAACTGTGAATAGAAGCATCTAGTTTTAAATAAGTGCATAGTGGTATTGTACAAAGTACATAATGCATGCTACTCGGGGAATACCACTTCATCAAGCACCTCTTGTTAATAATTAGTGTGATTCTGCATAAAAGCACATGTGAATTAATGAGTGCGTGAATGTTTTGAGTTGTGTCTCCTTCAGGTATTGATATCGTGTGCAATGCAGTAGTGTGGTGGTGCTGCGGATGCAGTGGAAAATCGATCTTCTCTAATTTAAAAGAGTGGCCTCCGTCTATTCAAATATTTATTCGGCACGTTTTGAGTGAGCGTGTAGGTAAAACAGCTTGTGAGTTTTGCTCCACGTGTGTGTATTAATACTAAACGAGTTGTATTCCTACCGAAAATGTTCATGCGAAGTTAAGATTCTCTCGGGAACCGCCAACAGACATGGAAATACACCAAGAAAATGTCATGTTGTCTTTTTACAGTGATCAGAGAAATACACACGCGGGTAGGGAGCCAAAGAACATTTTCCGTTCAACAAGAAAGTAAATAAATAATGTAATCATGTGCTTGGAAATATACTATTGTTAGGTAAAGCTGCATTTATTTATTATTATTAGTAATAATAATAATAATATTAACAATATTAACAATAACAATTTACAGCCTTCTCATCGGAAGATTTAGGTATAAATTAGATTCACTAATGGTCCCAGTCCATCAAACCAGATAACATTATTGCAGCAAAAGTATCATCATTTATATCACATCTTTGTCAGACCGTATAAAAAAAATTATATAGTCATTATATGATCTTTGGAGCACGGTAGCTTTCAAAKGCTTTAAGTTAATATAAAAGAATATTTTGAGTGAAATTGTGGTATGTAGGGGTTAAGCTGAGCAAGGAGTAAAGGACATTCAATTTTGTTGTCAATAGTATTATATAACTTCTAATTTAATTTAAGAAATATATGTATATATAAAAATGTAAAATAAGAAGAAATATATTTTCTATATAGTTCAAGGGACAAATTAAAAAAGAAAATGATTGAATTTTATTGTCATGAAAAAAAAAATCCCTAAAAGGAGGTCAAATTTATGCGTTCACATKAGAATAGCCCCTTAATCGCTCCTAAAATTTAAACTCCTAAAAGTGCTTTCACAAATGTGTAATGTATATTATATTATAGGTGAAAACAATCTGAAGAATCGAAAGGTTGCCTTTTGAGAGGTTTTGACAATCTAATGATTAACCACTGTGTCCTACGTCCTACTTGTGCGTAACAATAAAACGATTTTGCTTTTGTACTTTTTCTATAAGACTGGTGTATAAGCGCCGGATGGTACAGGTAATACCACTGTTTATTACATCTGCATGAAACCAGGAAAAAATCTGTAAACATGGGAATAAAACTTCATTATAAATAAAATAAAAAATCTTAGACCAAATTACTTCTTTAGATAACGAAATGTGACATTGTTTATGAACACTTCATACTACCATTTGTAAAAAAATACTCGTATTCTGCATTTATTTATTTTTATCGCCATGTGATATTCACGTGTTTATCCTCTTAGATTTATAGATTTCAAATGTATTATTAAAACTTACTGATTAGACAATTTTCTATTTTTAAATGGTTCCAAATAACTGCAATATGTTTTATTAAACTGAAGTAAAAAAATACAGGTGACATATCTCTTTCGATTATTGCAATAAAATATCAAGTTATATAAAGCCGCCTACCGTGTACCGAAATATGAAAAACGGACGATTACTGATAGCATGCCACCGAGTCTACTTCTATAACGACATGCGAGAAACGTTAGGTTACTTCATGAAATACGATAGAAATATCGAAATCAAGAGATTATTTCTATTAAATAGAAAAGTTCGGCTGGAGGAAAAAAAGATCTCTTAAACACGCTGCCAATAAGAAATATTTGGGGTGTTGTAGTTTGAAAGGGCAATATCAACTTAATTTTACGACCACCACAGGCAGTTCAAGTGCCGTACGAAATTGATTTTAAATATATTTACGTCTATTACATGCGACATTTTTAGGGTGCTTCAGCTGAGTTGTGCCTTGTGGAATTTCTTGAGAACATAACATTTCAATGAATGTCGCCGACCATTTAATGGAAGTATGCAAAGCTTCTTTTAAGGACTCCGACATCGCGAAAAAGTTAACCCAGATTACCTGTATTATTTGCAATGTTCTCGGTGCACAGCAGCATGACAATCTTGTTAATATCATGCAAGAAAATAAATAAATAAACTGGGCTAGGGTATATTATAAAAATGCAATAAGAGACATGTTTTATAACTTAATTTCGATACTTAATGCGCTTGCTAATGAATTATATTAAGCAGTCACAGATGCATTCATAAAAAATCAAATTTACTGCAACGATTTGCGTCTGATGGCGCAAATCTAATAATGGGTAAAATCTATTCTTTTTTCACTTTTAAAAGCTGAAGTGCCAAGTGCATAACGCATTTTGCTTATTTCATTTGAGCGCATCAAATGCGTGTCTAAAGCTTCCCGAATCAATCGAATATTTCATACGCAATATTTATTATTACTATTTTAAAAACCGTCACAAAAGAATGAAAAAGAATCAGCATTTTGTGGAGGTTAAACTAGACAAATTTTTTTTGCGAGACAAACGCCAAGGCTGCCATTAAAGGTGATTGTGAACAGAATTTTAGAACAATATACATGTAATGCTCTTCAATTACTTTTACAAGGTGAAACGTTTGATTCAGATTTAAACAAAAAACTAAATGAATTCTTTAGCAGCTTCATGGTCCTGTACTTATTTTTTTTCAGTTTTTGCATTATATATTGCTAGTTTTCATTGACTTGAATAAACTAATCCGAGTCACCACAAATACATAAAATAAAAGTATCATACCAAAATTGAAACGGCAGCTCTTACTATAAAGAATCTCAGTGGTTCTATGCACCTCATTGATTATAAGAATCCCAGATTGTTAAGCCAAACCAGGGTGGCCAAAGTTGTTTAACTTGAGAGGATTTAAACTAATTCGATATACAAAATTTTAAGTTGCCGTTTTTTAGATTTTTATACTAAGACAATAAATCAAAATAAAGAATTCCCTGGATTCGTATCTGAAAGCGAATTGCAATCTTTAGATACTGAGTATCGCTCACCTATAAAACACTGCCATCCCAGAGTACCATTGAAAATTTCTAGCTTCAAATTAATAAATGAAAAATGGTGATGATATACGTAGGTTTCCAGTATCTTCATGCTCAATTTGCTTTGTCTGCCGCATTTCACTGCTGCACACGAAATGAATTTTTTGAGTCAATCTGATACAGACAAAGCAGTGAAACCGTATATCAACAGACCAACAGCATATAGATAGGGCAAACTGTTATGATCACAATTTAGATGTTCAATTATTTAAACGAATGAAATGGATTTATGATTTATTATGAAATATATATTTACGAGTGGCTAAAGTAAGGTCAGTTTTATTGTAAAAGAATGTATTCCGTTTATAGATATTTGTTTCTTTTAAACTAATACCTTATAGTACTGCTCTACATAATCGCTACAAGAATTAACGCATTAACCATGGCGATATTCCGTCATATTCTTCTGTTGCCAGTCCATTTAATCACTGATTGACAACTTATAGTTCATCGTTACCCGGGAATTGCTTGTAAGGTACGCAGTTTTGGAGAAATAACTATTACTTATAGTTTTTAGAACACATTTTCTTAAAATAGAATGGTCTTGGTGACAGCATTCTGTATTTATTTCAAACATTTACATGTATATATTAATATTGTTTGCATATGTTTTTTATTTTGTTCTTATAGATTTATTTATATTCAATATTCTAATACATATTATACATATCTACACAATTTTTCGTTCAGCTACGGATATTTTATTATTGAATCTGAAAACATGACAACATGAACTGGCAGATGTGTGGCCAGCAACACGTTGGAAGCAGGGATTTTAGTCGTATGATATATCATATATCATATTCATATATCATATACCATATATCATACCGGGGTAATATTTTGACCCTTACGTATGATCCAAAATCTAAGGTCAGGATCATATCCAAAAGTATATTTTGACTACGACTACCATCCTTTCCTAAAATGGTCACTAGGTATCTAAAAAGGCATGCCGCACGAACTATATACCTTACTTTCTAAATACATGAGCGAAGCATACGGGATGTGCAGTGAAAACGTGTAACACATTGAACACATAAGCCCGATGGTGGCTCCTGCATTATTTTGCAACCACTTTATGTCACAAGCTTTGTACCACTTTCAAGGGTATTTACTTATATTTTTACAATCAAATAGAGCTTTAAGCATACGCTATTACTTAAAAGTGTTTTTCAGAAGGCAATAGTTTCGAGGACTAGATCTTTAGAACATCACGTCACTAACAATACACATAAATAATTAATAAAATCAGAAAGTGTTACAGACACTTAAAACTAACTTAAATGCAAGTGAAGTTCTGTGTTATCCGATATTGTTCTAGGTTCAGAAAGTTAAGCGAGTTTGGAATCTCGAGTTAGCCCTCACTGGACTCAACGCAGCAGTTTTTTTGCTTCGATAAGTCTGGCAAACCTAACTAGTCGGTTACAATACGCTTTGAAAGGGCTGGCTTGGTATACTTAGTTTGGAATTATATTTTCGTATAAGAGGAGACCTCGCTTGGCCGATTCACTTCCCTACGGTCGCGCGTTATTTAATAATGTACACGGATAATTCTTCATTATGCATTCCACGCATTTCCGCTTTTGTTCTGCTCCAAGTATGCATCTTGTATTATTGTAGACGGTTGGGGGAGCGCCCAAACGACTCGAATGGGGCAAATTGTTTCGCGGAAGTTACGGATGCTGCATGGAGAACAAAAGTTCCTGCTCATAGAAAACTAATACGTCCATGCTAGCCCACCGTTCATTTTTAACGCAGCCGCATGGTTGTTATTGATCTGGTTGTATGTATACCTCCTATAAATTTTGTGTAGAAGCTATCTTGACTAATATAAAACAGTAAGATATTTGCCATTTAAATTGTGTATTCAGTCGTATACATAMATTTAGTCAAGTTAAGGTGCGAAAATATGGTTTGTTTGTCAACAAAAAACCTGTATACGTTTAACGTACCTACACGATGCGCGCAATTTTAATCTAATTTAAATAAGGTGATAGTATCACTACACCAGCCTACGTAAAATAAAGGCCAGTCTGTACCTAGTAATTGTGATTGTTAATGCTTTTGTAATTAATTTATTAACCACATATTGTATTAGTACGGCTCTGGACCGCCTAATCGGTGTAGGTAGATATTTGGGTGTTAATTAGTTATAAGCTGATATACTATCCGAAAAGACGTCCTTAACAGAGGTTTAATTAGTCAATCAACTAATTGACTGTATGAGTAGGTAATCGGCTATCAAATAGCGATTTGCACTGTGAATGGATATGGAATGGTTCGTTGAAATGTATTTTTGTYGACTGAAACTGAATATAAAGCACAGTACATTTAGAAACAGCGATTAAGGAGATTTTCAACACCAGCGAAAACAAAAAATACTTGATGCTTGTCATATTTAAGACGTTATATTATAAATTTTTAAGTATTTCTATTTAGTAACGAGATATGCTTATGATTGATAAGCAGTGGCGGCTTGACGATTTATCAGATGGTGGAGCCCCAAAATTAATGAACTTGACTAATTCCAGATGTTAGTAATAAATTCAGACTTGCATTAAATATACTGAAACAGTAGAAATGCCACCCCTAGACAAATCTTGTGAAATTTAAACATTCAGCACATTGTGCAATTTTCGAATTTATTTCCTGTTTGCCCCACAGTTTATTTATTTTTCTTGACTTTTACTTACATATTGGAAATCTTCCTTAACTTATCATCACCTGCTTGAATTTTACTTACATTTGTGGTCGTATAGCTCCTTAAGCGCGCTAACACTTCAACTGTAAACACGCTCCTGCGAACTGAGTCGATTTACACGCCACGCGCGCTGCGTTGGTMGTTCCAAATTCTATCAATCTAGCAATCAAATACACAAAATTTAGGTCGCTTTTTTGGTAGTGTAATTGCTCCTTTGCTACATAAGAAGAATCGCCATTGCTGAAAAGTTAATGACGACTTACCTTTCTTAGGTTACAGTAATACTCAGCTTAACTTTCTTCATTTACTAATATTCAATACCGATTAAAAATATTTACGATTGATTTTTTCAGCGTACGCTACCTTTCAGTTTTTCATTTATATACTTTAATTGATACTCCTAATTTCTGAAACGATCTAAACTTTATTCTATTACATAGCGGATTGTTAGACAATACGCCACTAGTGTATTGTACTTTAACTTTAGACTACAAATGTTTGTATGCTTTTATTGTTTACGCCAAGGAATCTCTTGATTTAAAGGTGTATAACGTTCGTTAGGTTTATAGATTAAAAATTACAAAAGATTTTGAAAAAAAGTTTGTACATATTATTTTCCTTCAACACAAGTCATATAGCTTGCTTTTGTTTGCAGTGTTAACTTACGAGCATAGAGCCTAATTCTATATAACAGGGTTACTTTTTTATCATTTTATGTCCATCAGCCGTCATCTTGTGTTTAAATAATAATATAACTGGAATGCTTCATGAGACAGACATTATCATTACTTACCGCTAGGGAGATCTAGAAACGTACTAGCAGATAAAACAAGAACGGAAAAAAGTCAATGAAACTGTAAGTAATAATTATATTCATAAGTGAATGCGCAAGAACATAAATTTGTAACAAACGTCTAAATCTAAAAATGCGTTAGTGACATGTCAAGTACACATGTTAAGTGCAAAATCGAACGAACCAATGAAATTGCTTTATCTGTATCATAAGTAAATAGCATCTCACTGCCACATAACTTTGAATTACAGGTACCGTGTTACCCAGGCCCTGCCTGTGATTAGCTCTCCGGTCCGTCACGGGAGTTACTTCGATAAATACGGCTCCACTGAGGGATACTTGACCATCTGTAAATCGGTTCGAACTACTCTTAGAATAATTTCTCCCATAGGAAAGTCCCCCAAAGCTCCAACAAGGGCCATATACTTTGTTGAAATCAGCAGGTCATGACGCCACCGCTGAACACATTCCTGTTGCTGGGGAGCACGAAATCAAGCTTATTGAGCATTACAGAAAGGAAATACTGTATGAGCTATAACTATATATGTAAAGGTTATTTTATTAAGAATGAATGAATATTTTGCACAAGATGTCCCATTTTCAATGTACTCGCGAGGTTTTATTAATACTGTAGGTACGGGGTTTTCGCAAACGTTTCACAACCTGTATATCCCATGATGTTTTTTTTTTTAGAAGTGACAGTAGCTACGCTTGCCGTCGCTGCATTGTGCATCTTAGAATTGGAACCCTAAAACAAGATCAGCAAGGAGAGACCCATTTATTACATCCATGAGATCTGCAATTACATACAAAGGTGCTGTTTCAGCAAACTGAAATAAACCACAAACTATTAATTACAAATAAAAGAAGATAATGGACATAATTTATGTCAAGAAACTTGAATAAAAACCGTGGTTCCAAAGTACGMGCTTTCTGACGTAATTTGAAGGCGTCTMGACTACATGTACTAATWAAGTTAAAAACAATATTTACTATCCTACATGCCACACAAAGATTACAGTTTGAACATTGACGTACCTACGGTGTTGCGATATAGTAGGTGTACTGATATGTCTGGTATTTAAAGAGTGAATTCCCTGCCTATTTTTAATATACTCAGGTTAGTAGAAAAATAGATGGTAGCGCCATCTATCAGCAATAAACTGATATGATAACACCGAGTTGCCTTAACGAAAACCTGCATTTTAATCTACCCAGGTTGTGGGTGTGTGCAAGTCTGTAACATAATACACTAAAAAAATGCAGCAATCTATTCCGCATCACAGATGGCCACCGCAGATAAGATCGATCATACTATATAATTTTTGCGMGTAGATCACTTATACAAGAAGTATTACATGACTGACTGGCAATAGAAAGACTTTTTATTAAAATATTTCGAAAAACCCATAATTATCAATATAGTTGTAGACTTCAGTTTTAATTTTTAACGTTTAATTTAATTTAAGTATGATTTTAAGTAGGTACTCTTGAGAGAAATTTTGCATACTTACGAGTATTCCTTTAAATATCTTTGAGAAAGGCCTTAAACTTAGCGAAGCGTCGATACATAACAGGCAGATACTGTATACTATCTAACTTTTTGATTTTATTTTTTACCATAGTAACTGTCACAAGTGATGAGCAAGGTAATTATCACCATCTTTTTCTAATATCACTTATCGTAATCACATATGTATCGTAAAATGCTACTTTGGTGGTAGTATAAACCATTCACTGTTTTATATAATGAGAGATTTGTACAAATTGTTATCTTTATCTATATATATGTACATACACTTCATATATTCGGTGACATGTTGCTTTCCGGGCTGGTTCCCACGTTGGTTATTCGACCATGACGTTTCGACACTCATGCCGGTGTCTTCCTCAGAAGTAGCTCTGAAACTGAAACTTCTGAGGAAGACACCGACATTAGTGTCGAAACGTCATGGTCAGATAACCAATCTGGGAACCAGTCCGTAAAACAACATGTCAACGCCAACAGCCACGGAAGCCTTCAAACCAAAATACTTCATATATTCGTTTACTACATATAATCAACTGAAATGTGCTGCGCAGGGATAAAGTAGTTGCTATATGTATACAGGGTGTTCCATAAATAATGGTACATAGTGCAAACATATAGGTACCATTTAGATTAAAGCACTGCGGTTTAACCAAACTCATCTTAGCTCAAAAGTTAATGCTAAAGAAGGTACTGATTTGATTTTCGATATTTTTAATAACTTTTTAAAATAACGAAATAATTAAACATGCTATATTCGGGGGGACTGCATAGGCCAAAAGATTATAATCTTTTAGTAGACCACTTGCACGTGGCGGCATTCAAGACAGTTCACAACTATTTCAAACGTCATAACCTTTTTTTTTGACCAGGGCTAACTAGTTCGAGTCCTGGATAGGGCATGAGTGTTGTTTTGTCCGTAATATATTTCATTTGATTCCATAAAGATAATCCAATATACATATATAAAAACTGACGTGTGTGCCCGCAGACCAATGTTGTTTGTGTGAGTTGGTAGCCTCGAGTCTCCCGTTGCGCGCTACGGTTGCGGTTGTCTGTGGCTCCAGTTGCTTATTGAGAAATATGGTGCAGCCAAACTGCCCAGTGTCAGTTTGCCGAAAACATGCCGCGGGACTAAACTCAAAAATCGGTGCTTCGAGAGAAAGTGTCATTCATGGAGACTAGAGAACTTCCCAAGTGTGGCACATTACCGAAATCAAGAATCGAAAATCGACGTTTCGAGAAGGCCACAGAACATGCTGAAAAATTCATCGCAGGGGATATGAAGAATGTCTGAAGTTTCGAGAATGTCAAGAATATTTGTTCGACAAACAAATTAGGGGTTCTGCTGAAAGTAGTGAACTATTTCGTGATTGTCAGTATGGGTTTAGAAGCGGCTCTAGGACTAAAAAAGCTATGTTAAGTCTTATCTAAAAAATTACAGACGGGTTCGATAGCGAAATGGGTATCTGATGTTACATGTGTAACACTTTGTGATCTTAGTCGTACTTTCGATTGCGTTTCTCACGATTTACTTAATAATAAATTATTTGAATTTGCAAACTCCAGCTGTGACTTATAAAATTCCCTTCTTAATAAATTCTTCTTTTTCTATAATAAGCTGTCCAATTCTAGGACGGCCAAACACTTTGTCCTACAAGGGACTAGGCCCAACTTTGTTTCTAATCTACATCAGCGACCCACAATTTAACGTCTCTGATTGTGTCATAATCCTATTTGCAGACAGACAGAGATAGGAACGCGCAAATGTCATTTATGCAGGGCGCACCCGCGCCTTGAATTATACTAGCTTTCCTACTTAAAGATTGATGTTGTTGGCTAACTTCGCAGCATAGATTAATATTGGTAAGCTCACAACTAGTCAGTTCAAACCTAAATTGATTAACGGTTTCTACGGGTTCTTATGAGAATTAATTTGTCGCCCCCTATACATTTAAGTCATGAGCCGCCACTGATTTCGACATCATTTTGCCTATAAAAACGTGTACCTATTAGAGACCCCATCATTTACCCTTTTCGCGGTAAATAAATTATATAAATCTAATGCGTTTTCATTATGTTAAAGGATGTGCAATGTTGTCATTTTTAAATTCGCTCTTAGTATTTTAGGCTTCCCTTTGGCATTTTTTTAAGAAATATTTTGTATTTAAGTACCAACACACATTTTATTTTCGAACTCGATGCCGTGCTTGACTACGATGAAGAATACATGAAAAATAATTATTGCCTGGAATCATTTATAAATGAGTATATGTGATATTTGATTGGGTTTGTAGGCATATTACGTAATGAAAAAGTATTGCACAACCTTAACCGAGATTTGAACTCGGAACCTTTTCAACACCGGTAACTTTGATCTATATATGCCTCCTTGACCGCGATTCTGAATAGGGCTTTGGTAGCTGAGTGGATAGAGCGTTTGACCGGTGTTTAAAATGTCCCTAGTTCAAATCTCGGTCAAAGCTGTGCAATACTTTTTCATTACGTAATATGCCTGCAATCCCAATCAAATATCACAAATACCTGAAAAGTTTTGAGTTGCGACGTATTATAAGATATGGGTGATGAGTTCAACAAATACTAAAATTTTCTTGGATGCATCATTCAAATATTACCTAAAGGGTGCGTGGTCGTGTACTATTGTTTTATGGTAAAATGAAGGTAAAATATATATAAATATACATAAAAACCGATAGAAGAGGCGCAAATTTTGGTTAAATATTTAATTTTTTCCACAAGTTATTAAAAATATGAAATCAAAATCATAACTTTAACACCTTCTATCCCTGTTAATATCAACGCTTGGACTAAGACGAATTGACAAAATCGAGAGTTATATGTTTATCCTTATACTTGCTTATGGACCATCTTACTTCAATTCTTTCATTTATGGGGGGAAAAATAAAAATTATTGAAAAGCGAAGCGCAAGCAGCTAATTTTAACTCGTACAGCTTATTAATAGCAACATATATTTACACAATTATTACCTTACCCAGTTTGACATTTTAGGTTTCCTCGTAGTCAGCAATGGCAACTGAAATTGTATAACACGCCCTCCTTTATTGTTCCTCACTGCAGGGCGACTAAGTGGTCGTGTGTCGTTAAATTTAATGTGGCATACATAAGTTCGCACAGCGCCGAGTTTAAGTCGATATAAAATTCAGTTCACGAGTTCGTGATTTTTCAAAGGCGTGTGTGCCGCTGTGCTAGAGCGAGATGGAAAAATATTGTTAAGCGACTGTGTTGCTTGAATACAAAACCAGCACTACAGAAAACAGGTGTATAATTTAATGGTGAGCTTTATTGATTTCCTTGAAAGCTCAGAAAGAAATTCATTTCATACGCATCACTGATTTCCTCTTCGGGCGTTCTTTTGATGTCCTCTGTGTACAGCAGCAACATCTTTACACTTAAGCTCCTTATGAGCTTTGATTCAGTTCTCTGTACGTTTGCGTTCAGTGGGTGTAGGCGGACAAACTGTTCAAGTGCAAATTGGTCGCTATCTGAATTTATTAGTGTACTACTCTCGCAGGTCCTTTGGTCCATACTATAATATTGCTAATTGATGCACTAACGATGCACAAAGGTAGCGGATAGTCGATAGCTAACAAGTTCTTTGCATTCGTTAATAGGATAAGTGCTACACTTAGGATGTCTCGATAGGTATCAACAAAGTATTTGAGAGATTGGTATCCTGATAATGCATAAGTAGAGTTCAATTACTCCTTAAGGCGTATTATATACCTATAATGGAACGCAATTCTGCTACATAGATTCCTAAACATATAGCATTCCCAGAAAATAGATGTACGGCTTAAGAAAAAACCCTGGACTCACAACGGGTAGATTTAGACTCGTTTACTTATATTACAATTATTACTTTTAAGCACTATAAGTCATCTTTCAATAACTGAAAAATATGTATTTACTGCTTACTGATAAAGTTTGTGGTGACAGAGAAAACAATGTTTTTGTAATATTTTAGTCAATGTCTGACAGCGCCAAGTAACGTGACGAAGGCATTGTTGATGCTGGTGGCTTATTTGTAGTTAAATAAGTTAGTAGTAACGCAGCAACACAGTTTTTGTTCTGTATACTATTGTTATTTTCTAATAATTTTGCTATCACGGTTTTATGTATTCACTTTTCGGCTTACTACTACTATTATCCAGTTAAACTTTATGTGGATGGGATGAAAAATAAATTGAGATTTACGAGAGACCGTATGTATTTAGTCAAACATATTACCTACTGTTTAAGAAAATAAGTTCTTTTTTATTTGAAAAAAAAAAACACAATTACGAGTATAATGTAAAGAAAGGGCGCTATTGTCTGCACTTTTTCCGTCTGTCTGATGTCTGATGCCTGTCACACGCATAGCTCGAGGACTGCTCAACGGATCGGGCTCAGTGATGGCTTGTTGAAAAAGTATGTATCTTCTTTGTTTTCACCTTTTATACTTAAAATGAAATTAAATACATCTCGACAATACAAGGAAATGCACTGTAAAATTCCCCAGAAAGGCTTTTATACTTCTTTAACTTATTCACGAGTACAAACGATTTGTACCAATGTTTAAGCTCATTAATGCACGCTATCCTTCTAAAAGAAATACATGAAGAATGCTTTTGATAGACCTGGACTTACTGGGCAATCGGCAATGTAGGGCTCTGCACTTACCTACCACATTAGCCTACGTCGTAGTTCGTAAAGCCACCGCTAGATGACGCTCTACCGATTCTCAACTTAAAGTCACTATATCTGACAAAGTACTGCAATTGGCAGACAACGAAGTGTACTGTAGCTAATAGTATATACTATTATAGTTCGCTAGCGGTTGTTCAGTTCAAATGCCGCATCTGTTTCAGCCAGTATCACACAAGTCCCTTGCATGGTTTAAAACGAACTAGCTCATTTTATTCTGACGAACTAGATTGTTCAAGTTGGCGCAACTGAATAGTAGTTATAGTAAACTACGTTCGTTCGTTTGCTTACTTCCCACCTCTAGTTGGAAACAAAATGGCTGCCAATTGCGGTACTTTGTAAAATATAGTAGCTTTATCTCAACTAATGACCGGTCAATCCGCAAAATATGACTCTGTACTTACACACCGTAGCAAAAAATACTGAGACTAACTGCGTAGGCTTTCAAATTTATGAAAAACAGTTAAATTTATAAAGCCATATCGCAACAAAAGGGGGTTATATGACGGACGCAGTTGTGTGTTTTAAAGTACGTTGTGTATATCTCCTTGCAAGCAAATTATGTTATTACTTACATTTGAAAGGAAAATATAACCGTAAATTGTTAAAAAATCTTTATAAAACCATCAATTTTGTGGCTATAACTTTATTCTCAACCTTCAGTACGGTATACGACAGTCGACAATATACTGTGGGTATTACAGTTTGGCAACAGTTACAAAAATGCGGCACAAATAATTTAAGTAATCAACGCCTTCCGGTTGCAAGAATCATTTATAAAAACCCTGTATAATATAATAAAGTGAGAAGGAACAAACGTTTTATCCATTAAACAATTTTTAAGACTTTTCCGTGGCTTGCAATTAAAGAGAATTTATACAGATCAAGGAGAAAACGAGCACTCTTAAATTAAGCTAATAGCATAAAATATTTGCAGTTGCGGAAAACGCCCGACATAAATCCCTAAGCCATATTTAAAGTGAAGACGGCAGCGTTACTCAAATTAGAGTTGAAGCCAAGTATCTGCATATCACCTAATCCCCTCATATCATAAGCGTTTTACGAGGAGTTCTATGGCAAAATTTGGGAGTGGTTAAAACTATATAACAATCCCGGTATTATTCTAAAGGGTTCAGCGTATCTACGACTCCTGTGTATACAGATTAACTTAATCCTTTCATAAAATCGCTATCTTCCATACTTGCTGCGGAGCGGTCTAGACGACGCCGCAAACTTGGCGCAACTATATAGCTTCAAGAGCGAATTACAAGGAAAGGCTATCTTATATTGCTTCAGGAATACCGCAGTGGGTTTTGCTTAGAACAGTTCATTTTTATCTGCAACACAGGATGCTGTAAAGAAATGGTTCTGATAATACCATTTAAACATTTACATTTTCTGTACTACTACGAGGGCATATTGTTGTGTCTGGCCTACCATATACGCCAGAATATTTAAAAACAAAATGTATTCAACATAATCTTCTTGAAGACTTTTACGTTTAGCAGAACGTTTATAAATTAATCCCAAACTCTTGGGGAAAAAATCTGTATCTTGGTCCGCAAAACACTCCTCAAAGGCACATATGATTTCATTATACATATGTCGCAAATCGTTTACCTTTCAAGTGTTTTTTGAGCTTCGGGAATAAATAGTAGTTTGACGGTGCTAAAAATAGCTTTATTATTGTTTTATTATTGTTCCTCGACGCCTATTTTATTTTATAAGGTATTTCCTTACGAATATTCAGCTTCAGTGTATTATTGTTATTTATAAATTGTTATACAGTTTAGTGTTAGGAACGTTTTCACAGCAAAATTATAAAACAGTGTTAGCACCGTTTTATACTAATTGTATAAAGGTTTACACAACTCTTTATAAAACATTTTCCCAGTGAAGACCAATTATTTTATGAAGGGTTTAAATATTTGTTATTCAACACTGAATCGTCATCTTGTGAACATCTATAAAACTATTATATTGTCGTCGTTCGATACATGCAAATAAAACAATTTGTAATATAGCAATTTCTTCTGTGATAAACGTGTTTTATAAAGAGGAACCCATATTATTATCATGATTTTAATCACATATGTTCGCCATTGTGTAAAGCCTACCAAAAATTATTTTTTACAAATAAGTACCTAATTTACAAAAGTTATGTTTCTACCAAAAGTGATAAAAATGCTGTTTATAAACAGTGCAGATAAGTTTAAGATGGTTAAGTGCTTGCTTTCGGAAAATAAATGTGCAAAAATTAATATATACCCTTTGCTCCTTTGGTAAAACGAAAATTCAATTTTACGGTTATTGCGGCTATTGTTCCTTTATTTCTACGGCACACGTAAAACGACCCTTTACCTTCATTTCTATTTAAATCTGTTTTCAATATACGCAATACAAGTAAGCTGACTTATTGACACAACGAAAATTACTGGAGCAATCAGCTGGGAGCGGCCATTTTGCGGGTGGTACAAAAAATACGTATACGCATTAATCTCTAGCGACCAATTTTATTGTTTATTGTTTGTTGCTACTGCAGGAAGTAAATATAATGCGCGCCAGGAAAGAAGTCGCACCTTAGTAATGTAACATCATCCACAATTTGAACAGACAGAACCGTATGGATGGGCCGAGTTAACAAATTTATTCGCCGCGCTAGGCTGAATTTGCCTTCTTTCCAGGCGCGCACAATACCTATACTATGCTTTTGCTTTTGGGTGTGCTTTGAGGTTAGATTTTATTGCTTAATTGTCATATTTACACTTTGTTAGTTCATATTGTATCCGTTGTTCGCTGTAAAAAAAAATATAATTATCAACAAACATTTTAATTCAATATTATATATTATATGCTTGTGAATTAAAAATGTTACTTGAATAAAATTGTTTGTTATCCACAGTTTGAATTCGAAGACTTAATATATTTGTTCCGAAATGTAAGCACAATGTTTTTATAAAACTAACAAAATAATTCACCAAACATTTTTATTCGGATTAGTTTAAAACGAATGTTTTAACGTAAATAAACTTGCGAACGATTTCCAGTAAAATGGTTTAATTGTTGTGCTAGTATTTACATGTTTGAAAGACGTGAAAAGAACATAGGGACTTAATCGTTGCAAAACGGTGACAGACCGCCACGGAACACATGCACGTCCCACATGCCGTCTACACATACACCACAGCACCCTATGCTGTGCATACACTGTGTGTTCGAATCGAAATCTTCTGCTACTCCCCTGCTACCTGCTACCGCCCACCCGCTCACTACCTCGCCGGCCTTTCGTCACCTTATGCGTTCGCGCCACAATGCTTAAAATTATTTTTACATAAAAAGATTTGTTAATAAATACTAAAACGCCGGCGCTACATATTCGGCACAGGCCGCTGCTGACGAATGTACGAGGCATGTTTTTTAAGTAAGTACCGTTTTGCGATTCCGCCGCCGCAGCGCTACGGTCGGCGTTCCGCGCATGCGCGCTGGTTACCTACATCTCTTGTCTACGCACTGACGCCATTACAGTTTGATTCTTCATTGTTTACGTTGTTTAAGTGTTTAAGATGCCTCCGACAATCGTGAGTCCCGCCGATTGTGAAGTACGGGCTGTTATACGATTTCTTAGTGCTAAAGGCGTAAAACCGATCGATATTCATCGTGAGATCTGTGAAGTTTACGGACAAAACATTATGAGTGATGGAATGGTAAGGAAATGGGTGAGAGCATTTAAAGATGGCCGCACAAATGTGCATGATGAAGAACGGAGTGGGCGTCCTTCGGTCGTTAATGAAGATTTGGTGCAGAAAGTGAACGAAAAGGTGAGAGAAAACAGACGCTTTACAATTTCATCTTTGTGCGACTGCTTTCCTCAATATTCTCGTAGTGTTTTGTATCGCATTGTGACCGAGAACTTGAATTACCGGAAATTGTGTTCACGTTGGGTTCCGAAAATGTTGACGGATTTGCACAAAACCCAACGTTTAGGCAGTGCATTGACTTTCCTTGAGCGGTACCACAATGAAGGTGAAGATTTTTTAGACCAAACTGTTACTGGTGACGAAACATGGATGGCCTACGTCACACCAGAATCGAAACAACAATCCATGGAATGGCGACATTCATCATCACCCAAAAAAGTGAAGTTTAAGCAAACAATTTCTGCTGGAAAATCATGTGCACAGTTTTTTGGGACAGAAAAGGAGTATTGCTAGTGGAGTTTCTGCCTCGTAATGAGACAATCAATGCAGCGTCTTATTGTAAGACATTGAACAATCTGCGTCGTGCAATCCAGGCGGCAGAATTTTATGAGGAGGGTATTCAAAAACTGGTGCCACGTTATGACAACTGCCTCAATATTCACGGAAATTATGTAGAAAAGTAGATTAAGGTACAGGCTTTCATATAAGATAAAATTATTGCGATATATTTGCACGTCTTTTTTTTAATTCCAAAACGGTACTTACTTAAAAAACATGCCTCGTATTTTGCGTTGTTCAATCTTGAGCTGCCTGATTTTCATCGTGCTGTGATGGGGACTACTCTGATTGAATTATTAATTGAAATAATCAATAATCAATTTAAAGTAATATCAGATATTTGATCAGTTTAGCAGATAATCAAAATCAGTTGCCGGTTTTCAAAGTCACCGGCTGTTCTTTGCCTAATTTCCTTCTGCTAGTAGATGACTTTAGTTGAAAATCTGCTAGAAACTCAAGCTTCAACTATTGTTAATTTTAATTGATTGATGTTTCCATTAATTGATTTAACGATTTTTTATTAATAATGCAAGCCTAGTGTAGACAATAAGAAACTTGAATGCAGAATTTGCCGGATAGATACTGAATCCACTTGTAATTTGTGTATGCGGCAAAGGATGGGCAGTGTAAAGCGAAGCTTTTTCATCTAAAGCCGGTATTTCGAGCACAATAATTGGCTCTTCATCAGGGCTAGCCAACCGCTAAATTTAGGATTGAATTCGAAAAACACAAGGTGGTGAGAATCACATCGATTGATGCCACTACATTATCCTGGAGTGGAGGCAAAAACATTGATAACATTTACATAAAAGCAAGTCAAAAACAATTTTGCTTCAAGGGGGTTCACAAATTAAAAGTGTCGCATATTAAAACGTGGTAACAAGAGAAGGTTAGGTTAACAATAAGGAATTCGTCAACCAGCACGTCGACAAACAGCGCTGCCTCCGCGAATTTCACCAATGCCCTTGTATGGCCTTTTAATAATTATTAATAAATTAAGATTTAACATTTTATTTGAACTGTTCCTTACTTATGCTATTTAGGCGTTAGATTGAATTGGTTTCTGCCAACGGTACTCTTTAATCGAAGAAAATTGGAATACCTCGCAGGTGTTGCCTAAATAAAGGTGCATAAATAAGTGTAAATACCTGCTGCACTCTGCAGAGTGAAGAAATGCTGAGATTGCAAATCTATTCAATAAGAGTAATATAACGGCTCTGTTTAGTTCTGTTTAGTCGGAGTTGCGAGGGAGCTTCAAAGATGCGTTGACTTCGCTATATCACAGAAATATTTCGTAGATCTAGATTCCAATTTACTCGCAGCTGCGTGGCAACTTATTACATTACAATGAGTAGCCAGATGGGCTATGACCTTTGTTTCTGATTTGGATGGGCAAGTTATTCCAGCGTATAGTGAGTAAAATAAATTAATTTTTTAACATTAAGGATTCAATCTATTCTTTATATCAAATTTTTCTTGAACGACCAAACTTCGGTGCTATTATTAGTAAACATGTTTTTATAACTAGTGGTAAGCGCTTAAGCTAAACAGTTGTTTTGAGCCAAAATTTTAGTTAGAAAAAAGCTATCACAACTCGCAGTGCCATTTAGTTGTTTATTTATCTGAAAATGTGCACAAAACAAAAATTTTTACAGATCTTAATAACTGCAAACGGCGTATTTGCCTACCAACGTTAACGTTGCTTAGTTTAAAGACAACACTGATTTGCCGGTTAAACTTAAATAATTACGTATTTAAGTAAGTGCAGCTTTAAAAACTCAGTTTATTTCAGAAATCAAATGCCGCGTATCCACAAAATAACCTATTATTTGTGGATGGCCTATTAGATAAGTCGAATATGCCTACATCAGTAAAACAATTGTTTTGTGCATGTTATATCAAGTTTCAGTACAATACTTCATACCTTCTTACATCGACAATTTGTTTAAAGCATAAAACACTATTATTGTAGACACTATAAAAAACCTTGACGACAGGTCTGTGCAACAAGGTTAGCTTAATATAAAGGACAACAATAAAAGGTAATCGAAAGTGAACAGTATTTCCATTAACCGTGTTACGGCCTCAGTTAATGCTATTAAAAGCATTGGCTATGGATTGTTTGCTTAATGTTGTAGTTTACTTGTTCATTGTTATCTTTAGGCCTTATTATAATTTAGTAGATTAAGCGGGATTTTGAAGTTCTGACATGCTAGAGGATTACTAATTGCCGGCAACAAATAGGCAAACGGAACTGCAACATATGTTTACAACGTAGGGTGCAAAGTCATATGAACTAAGCCCAGGGGTTGCATCCTGTAGCTAACGCGATGGCTTTGAAACTTTCAGATTATAATTCCACCCCCTACTTCAAGCTTCAAATGATTTGCGTCCCCAGAGTGATAATGGACCAATTAGTTGAATAGTGTTACAGTGGTTGCTATGAAACTAACCACTTCTTAAGAATTTGTGAATTCTTAACGAAACAGCAAGAGTAGTGAAAAATCTATAATTGTCAATGCTAACTGTTGGTTAACGGTTATCATTAAAAAAAAAATCAAGCCGCTTATGACTACGTCATAACATTTTAACGTTGTCAGCTCATAAAAATATTATAGTGCAAACATTAAGTGCCTATTAATAATGCTATTTTTTAATACTTCCTATGTGGTAGAAACAAGTCCGTGTTTAGAAATGAGCATAGTGGATGAATAGGCGTCCCTGTTTTGATAAAAAAACCCTATCACAGTAATAAAAAATTGCAGTCTTGGACTGATTCAATGCGGGATAGCACGAATAAATCCCTGCACATTAAACAGTGTACGATGGCTCGTTTGAAAGCTTACGTTCAGCCATAACAGTTCGAGGCCCTTTAACAGAATTTCTCTTTGTCAGTTTAACAACTATTATGAAATTTCGAGCAACATATCTTATAACTTTATTAATTGAATACCTGTTAGATTTATCTTACGCTAGTATATAATTATTTATGTGGCATTGGTTGCCATGGGTTCATCAACATCAGTCCACAGTGCATTCTAAAAGAATTTGCACTGTATTATAAATCATGCTCTCTATATTCACAAGCATGCCTGCATCCTGGCGTATTTTTTGTTAACGAGAGAGAAGCACCAAAACATCAAAAACTCATGGGTAACAAATGTCACTTATTTTATGTTTAAAGTGGTTTCTTTGGTTAGAGAAACCTCATCAGACAAGTCTTAAAGAAAATTGTTACGCAGAATTTTACGTCCTAATGATAGTCTAACCACAAGACTTTTCTCCCTCCTCATTCCTTAATTAAGGTTCATAATTTTTGAAAATACCAATAGAATCATTTTACTGTATAGTGTATAAAACACAATTCAAAAGAAATTGCAATAGGTAATTGATTCATTGGCTTGTCTGCTAAAACGTGGCCGAAATTCTTCCTTCTAGATCTAAAGATCTATATGAAACTGAGTATAGGACGGGTTATCTATGAACATCTTACTTGCATTATTTTAGCGATAAGGTATGTTTTATTACTACTATTGTGTAATAGTATTTTAATCAGGTATAGTACCTAATTAATTTTGATTTGCAGTCCAAAATAATATGTAGGTATATCACTCCATTTAGTTTTGGAGTAATATATTCGCTGATTAAAAGTAGGACTGGGAGACACTATTAAACAGGCATCGATATGAGATACCGGTGCATTATCGATAGTTCTCAAAAGTGTCGAAGTACCAAAAGTATCGAAAGTATCGAAGTATTGATGAAAGTACCGAAGTATTGAAAATATCGAATGCGTCAGAAGTATTGAAGATGCATAACTATGTGTAGTATAAATCAGTGGTTAAATTATTGAATTATTGATATATTCCCATACCTTCAACACCTTTGATGCTGCCAATATTCTGGACGCTACGTATAGTTTTCCAACTTTGTTTTCCGCCAATACTTTAGATGCTACAATACCTATGATGCATCACATACTTTAGATGATTTCAATACTTCGATATTTTCAATACATTGATATTTTCTATACTTCAGATACTTTTGAATAAATTCGATACTTTCGATACTTCGATACTCTTGAGTACTTTCGATATTTTTGAGTACATTCCATACTTTTAAATACTTTCGATACTTAGATGCTTTTGAGTACTTTCAATACTTTAGAATACTTTCAATACCTTTTATATTTGAATACGACAGGGTGGTATCGATAGTCGATATTGCCAAAGGTATCGATACTATGAGAAAGCACTAAAAGGTGATCGCTGATTAGAAACTAAAGAAAGCCTTCGTGTTTTTTTTTAAATATGACTAAGTCTACCGCAGCGGCTTCTAATGAAACGAATTTACTGATTAAGGTATAACTGTAGTTAATTAATGTGCAGGTTATGTTTAATGATATTCTAAAGTAAAGTTGCCCTTGTGTTTGGAATTTATGGAGATTATCGTTAGGGATTACTCGCCAACATGGCAATACTGAGGCAAATTAAAGATCCTTGATTATTCCAATGATTAAAACAAACTTAAAATGTGTTGCCTTGCGCTCAATAAATATGCCTTGTCAATGTTTTTTTTTTCTACATTACAATACATCATCTACGAAGAAAGATAAAACCATCTTGAAATGTAAATTGCAACATAGGTATTTCTGCCACCTTGCTACCATACAGTGGAGCTGCTATTAGTTCGGTCTTCGGTCAAAGGGGATATAAAAGATTTATTTTTAGCCGAAAGTTACCAACAAGATTGCACTAAACATAAGAAAAGACGACCGATTTGATTATTGGAGTCTCAAAAGATGAGCAGTTTAACTCAATTGCTGTTCCTCAGTGGATATCTCAGAGAGGGAGTCAACGAGAAGGAAAGGAAACATACCGTTGTAGTTAATAATAATAAATATAACCGAGATTTTGTTTTTATTTCTTCTCGTTTAACGGGCTACCGGACCTTTACATTCTAGAGCCAGCGTAACCTAACATAAAATATTCTGGTATACCTTTATTAAGTTGTAACAACCAATATTATTTTATCTGAGGGCAAAAGGACATTATATGTGGTACATAAAAGCAGTCCCTAGTGCAATTCACTTAACAAAATGGACTCCTATAAATGAATTCTAATTGATATCTATATCTTAACAATACAAGATATAACCCAAACTCAAGAGGGTTTTACATAAAAGTGCTATTTTTCAGAATTATGACAGAAATAATGTTTCTAAAATTTACAGACTCACCTCACTGAAAATAGCTTTCTACCACCCTGAAAAAGAAAACAAACCTTAGTCCACAGAACATAGCAAATTACTTAGAACCTATGCAATTTAGAGCACGAGGATCCCACACTGCAAGCAATTTCTAAATTGCCTTTTTTAAGGAAACAAGAGCAAAAATTCTTTAGCGTGAAAACAGGATCGAACGTTTTAAACAATAAAGCTCGTGCTAGAACACGGTTATGCAATTTTTATCAGGTTGCATCATCAAAGGTCGTTCAATAAATCTCGATGCAAGCGTGGCGCAGTGACGTGCAAATGCAGATCAAAAAAGGAAACTGGAAAAGCCAAACGTCAAGGAAGGAGTTTTTCCCCGACCCGTGATATTTACGAGCTCGCTATGCCAGTGCTGTTATTAAAGGAGTAAATCAAACACTACAACTCCACTCATGCTATATCCAGGCTACTGTCAGTTTATGGTACTCTGTAAATTAATACTATAAAGGCGTGGAGAAATATAATTCCGAAGCTGTCACGCGCTTTATTTGCTCATTATGTGAGAGGCTCAAAACTGCTTTTCCCTAAAGGTCAGTGCCGAATCGGGACTACACACAAACATACCCCTATTGGCTTGTTATTCAGGATCTTGACAAATATTTATCCAGAAGTCGAAGTCCGAAAAATAAGATGTTTTGATGCTTTCAAGTTCTGTGCAGACTCTCGGCGTTCAGTATATTTACGTGAAAAACTGCTTAGCTGTAGAAAGAACGTTGCAATATACCCTACACTTATTTGTGTACTTTGGGTCCTGAACCTGCTTTTTCACTTCGTACACTAACAACGGTATTTACGACTATTATAAACTAACTTTTTTACCCACACCTTTAAAATTATACTGCTAAGAAAATGGGTTAGTATTTTTGCAGTAAAAATGATTCAATAATAAATAAATAAATTCATAAAACATTGCGGTTGCAATTCTAGAATACAAAAAAAGAGATACAATAAACTTTCTTAGGGAGGAACTTTAAATACACGTTATACACTTGATGGTCTTGTAAATTTCCTTTCAACAGCAGGATACGTGCAAATTTAATGTGGGTGCATGCTGCAGAGAAATCTAAGCATAGAAAAGAGCCTCGGAATATGTTAGTTATATAATAGAAAAAAAAAGAACACTGCATAGCTGTAAACCGATTAAACTTCGAAAGCCCCACCACTGAAGTTTCCGCGTTATCATCCTTTTTTGTTCATAGAATTCAGAGGGGGTGTAAAATGCATTTGAGAGACCTTGACGAAACTATAGTAATTGTCCTAGGTTCGGCTTATGCATATGGCGGTATACTTCAGTGGCGTACGATCTAAGTATTGCTCTTGGAATGCTGACTGTACAAATACGAGTATTTCAGGATAATGCCTTCTAAATTACCTTTGGGTACATCTGTAGAACCAATTTTCCATTGATACAATACAGTATATGAAAATAATAATTTAACACTTACGTAAAACCAAATAGTAAACACTCTAACACGAATATGACCACACAAGTTTAACAAACTTACTGGACATATTATTATTCTTACGTGCCTATGCTTAACTCAAAAACGTATGACAAAAACCGGCTAGTTGCAAGATATCGCCCTGAAGGGGGCATGACTGACTGCACCAGTCTCGCAAAAATTTAACATAAAAATCCCCTCATGCATACTCTGTGTTTTTTCCAGTAACAAATGGACTGAAGCGGAGCTTAAATGTCATAGCTATATTTGTAAATGAGGCGGCATCGAAAACGTCGTTCCAGGTAAAGTTTATTTCCTAGCCATCAATGCTAATAGGCCACTTACAAACTTATTCGTATTATCGGATATTATTGTTAATTAAAGGTAAAGGAATATAAATATTTTTGACGTGGACGCTTCATACACCGCACTGTGAGGCTCATTTTGTAAAAATGCCTGTAAGTCATCTAACGGAGGCCTTACGAACTACGGCATGTTACGGTGAGTAAATACACGATTCATGTCCGTTTCATCAGTTCCTGATTCATCAGTTGCTTGGTTTCGTCAATTATCAATTATCCTTTTCTCGGGGTGGCGTTTCGTCAGTTAAATATGTTATAACCGGTAGCAACCGGTCACGTAATACTTCTTAGGAATTCTTATTACAGAATTGGTGGAAAAGTAATTAAGTGGTGCAATACTTACTCACCGATTGTGCCAATCTTATTACTATATGTCTATGTATACAGGTGTCCACGGAAACGTGTCCTAACGTGGGTAATTTTTTTATTATTAGAGATAGAAAGTCGATCAAATGGGCGAAGTAGTGCCAATTTATGTGCTCATTAATAATTCGTCGTAAAAAACAAAATAATTTCGGCTAGTTTTTGTTTTGTTCCAATAAATGTCAAAATCGTAAAAATTTAAAATCAGGGGTAGTTTTTTAACCATTAATTGTATAAAAAAATTTGAACATTATTGCCATAACTTTTTAAGTAGAATACAATACACATCAGAAAACACTTCACGAAAAGCATAAATTGTAGCCACCTCATAATCAAGAATATATTTTCCTGGCTGAAAATCAGGAACTCTTGCTTTTAACATTTAAAATAGCCTTATATACGTATACTTTGATTTGTTTGGAAGTAGCGCATGAACAGCCGGTACCACATTGGTAGTTAAACTTGTACTACCAATGTCTACATGTTTTGTATATAGTTGCGTAAATAGCGGGCCGTAGCTTTTAAATGTCCCGTCTCCAAAAAAACGTTTTAGCGTTTCGCAACAATCTGCCGCCATCTTCAGCAAACACTAAAATTATGTCTTGAGTACCATCGTCAATCAAAACAAATTCTTGATACATTGGCGGTATAACAATATTTTTGCGGTATTTGGGTAGACTTGCAATACCCAAAACCTGGTGCCGCGACCGATACAACGCGGTTTTGATTGACGAAAGATCCGGGACACTCTTTTTCGCTTTGAAAATACACACTTCAACATCGTCTTTCGCGATATCTGGTTCAAAGTTGTGTTAAAATACTTTCAGAACTTCAGAGAAATCATCATTAGTCGTCAGGCTCCCCGGAACATTTCCAAAACACATTGGAGTTCTTGTAGGTTTCTTTTTTGTTAAATCTGTAGCCTTCGTACAAAAGAACACAACATCCACTTTTTGGTTGAACAATTCTAATATCCATATTGGGACGTAAACACAGATTGTAACCGACAGTTGATTTGTACGTTGTTAAACTACAACTGAAATTGATTTGAAGCTTTGAAAATATTTCAAAGTAAATGTTTCCCACCCTTATTATTTTTTCTTAGCATTTACTAAAATGGGTCCTAACTGAGCATTGGATGCAATATATTTACCCCCAATAAAGATATACTATAGTATAGTACGTAAAGTTTGTGTATTGGGATGTGAGCTTCAAAATTATAATAATTAATAGAAGGATAATTATAAAATATAATGCATCCGATCTATCGTAACAACTTTATTGCCCTCCGTCCGCCCAACTGATGAAACGCCACTATGCAAAATTTATTAAAATCTTAACTGACAAAACGAAACACATTCACGTAGATCTCCACCAACTGACGAAACAGGAACTGATGAAACAGACCTTTACCAAATACACGAACAGCTCGATGAAAGATTCCAGTGAAATAAAATCGCTTTGAACGATTAAGTCTTTTTCGAAAACCAATACAGTTATAGATTTCAGACTTGAAACCAAAACCGTTGCATAGCAACGGTCCGTTAGGCAGTTGCTAGGAAAACTACGATTTTTTTACCAAGCTGTGCGATTTTTTTACCGTACGTAATAGGTATCCTACATTGATCGCAGACTGTTTGCAATAGCGGTCGTAGGTAAAGTATAGTATGTAATACGTGTTGTAATGTAATATGCAATTACGCACTCGCCGCCACGAAAAATTAGTCAAAGAAATTTTTATTTATTACTTACTATGATTTCGTAAAAAGGGTACATATATTAGGTGTCTAGCTATTTTTCCGAATTAATGAAACCAAATCAAACAGGATGTTATAAAAAGAAACAATAGATAGTGCAAAATGTATAAAATGCTATTTTATTGCCAATAGTTCAGCAAATATATTTTAAACTACTTTAATATAACTTAACTATTCATCACCAAGTAAGTTATTTAGTTTTAAAATATTTTTGTCAATTTTTAATATATTACATTTGGCAGTTTCCTTTTCAGTATTTTGTAAAGTGTACGAAATTGAAAATGTTTTTGTCCGTTGTTTTCACGGAATACCTGATTTATTCGAAACAATTATTCAGCTATCTTTAAGTATTGGTCAAAAGATAACAGAACAACGGAGAATACTAAATAAACTTAACAGACTCTTTACCTCTTATATTATATTGATGCAGTGACTTAATAACTAGAATTATTTATTAGCAGTAAAAGATTTGTTAATTATTTAAGGGAACTTCAAAGCTTTCTACATTTTAAAGCCTATGCCTTTTCACAAAATGTTAACAAGATTACATTTAAAATGTTCAGTACCTAGTCCTCATAAATTTGAGGAAGGTACCTGAAAATTGCGTCATTTAGATGAACAGCTATACAAGATAAACTTTCCAAAACATTTTTTAATCGACAATAGTCTAAACGCCTAAGATACAATAATCCAAAGTGATTAAGTAGTTATTTATTTGCACCGAAAATTTATTTACTTCACTTCATTGTTGAAATTAGTTTTTTAATTTAGTGAGTTAAGGTGGACACCACGTCGTGATGGAGGAAGACGTTTTATATAGGCAATCACAAGATGCCCTATCTTACTGAAAATGTTATTTTGTTGATATTCGTTATTAATAATTAAAATCGACAGGTTGATATGATATAATAATTTGTTGTATGCGTATTACTATTTACGAAATGGCGTTTTCAACAATATCGTGTGCGAAGGGTTTGGCTTATATAGATGTTTATTTGAAATTGTTTATTATGTGCGCCTATGCGCAATGAAAACTATCACTCCATATTAAGGGTACTTTTTCTATAAAGTTCCTTCTCAAAATACAATTATCTACTTCCACATTTCCAACGTAGGGGCTATGTGATATTTAACGAAACACAAAAAAATAGTTTCTAAAACCTGAGGATATGGTGACTCGAGGTTTTTATCTAATAGATAGATTGCCTGAGATTTACTTGTAAAATGAACCACAACCTTAAATGATTTAGATATATTTTTGTTTGAACGACATCWAGTGATAATATAATGCTTAGAAATCGGAAGTAATAAAGTTTATGAAACCATTAGGTAAATAATAATTATTGGAATATTAAAATACTCTGAATTTAAAAATTATCCTTTTTAGTAGATTTAATGTGCTGAATTGAATTTTAGTGCCATGCACATGTCCTGTCATACTTCTTCAGTCGTTGAAATAGCTACAAAAATTATAAATATGATTTTCTAATGTATAATTGAAAATAATTATAACGTAATTCGTATATTATTTCTCACGGATGTCCCATATTATTTGCATACAATAGAACACTCCTGCTCATAAAACATGCGTTTTTCTTGTGAACATACGTTTACMAAGAATCCCATTATTGTCATGTGAAAAACTACCCTTTCTTATTAAATGGTGATGTAATTTATAAAATGCCTCATTTTCTATTATGTAGAGGACACTCATGCAAGAGACCAGTTTTTTCAYATCAACGTTGATCCCGGCCATTCTGTACTCCCCAAGCCCACAGTTGGTTATTTGGAGGACCGGGGTTGGTAAGAAGAGCAATAAAGCAGATTAATGCAATCAGTCGTGGTAATTCCTGGTACATGTGCGCCAGTGGAGTAGAAAAGGGGCGAAAACACATAATTTCTTTTAATTCCCCTTATTTCCGGATTATGGCGGACGATGACACAAATTCGGTAGGTTATAAAAGCTGGGGAAGGGAACGGCATAAAGAATGGGGAGTAGCTGACAAATGTGCCCGCTCCATTGTTATAATATTACAACGATGCCACGCCATGCACCCAAGATGTTCCTGTTTATATCTGCGTAAACGACTACGATTCTCATCACCTCCGCTCTGAAATAATACTTGTCGGTTGTCGGTATTATGTTTGCAGCTTTTATACTTCAGATGATATGACTAATATACGCTCTTGTTTGGGAAGGATCATCCTTATATAACCATAAGCAATAATGTGATCTTTTTTATGTTAGGATAAATTAAATGAAATAAGTACAACCTCACCATGTTATCAAAGCTAAGACTAACATCTCCAACAAAATGAGATAACACTCATTTTCAATACTGCTGTTTAACAAAATGAATTTTGGAACGCCTTGCGGTAAATCTCAATCAAGCTGAAAATCGTTCTAAAATAAGTTGCATGTTTGAAATTTCGTTGAGGTTTTTAAAAGATATATCATCCACAAATGTCAAAATTATTTAGCTCTGCAGTATCGCCAGAATGGGAAATGGAAAGAAAGATGTTGAAATTAAACTTCTAGGTTATGTACGGATCCTAAAATCTATTACCTAGCCACATTTTATGGTCCAGTTTTAGAGTTATTGACGTTTGTATGCCACGCTATGTCAAACTCGACCTCCGTGCGGGAAATTTAGGCATTTGAAAATATTATTAGTGATTTTTTCTGGTGAAGCGTTTCATATGAAGCGAATTTTCCCAGATATAAGAGTTTTTAAACTTGGTTTTATTTTGATATGTGCATCTGTAAGCCCTAAAGACACTGGGTAAATTTTTCCTATAAAGCGTGGTTGCTTAATTACGAACTCGTAAGGATTTAGGGGGAAGTACGGTGTAGCTCGAACACTATCTAATACTGGCTTCAAAAAGATTCAGAGAAAAAGTTTGAAGAAAGATTCCTATAAGAAAAATGTTCTGTGTTATTCAGGAAAAACCGTTTTTTTTTAGTGACGCTTTTTTTGCTAATATCTAGTGAACAGTTTGCTGCACTAAAAATTTATAGTGACGAATAATACTTGCAATTATACTACTAACCATATACTAAATTGAAAAAAAAATAAAATTTACAAAAAGGGTAGTTACAGTTACCCCCCAATTTCACCCCTTTCCGATACCCTACTTACCCCAAAAACAATAGGTCGCTTTGGGTAGTTGAGATTTATATGTATGCCAAATTTGAAGTTCATATGTTAAGACTCGAAAGTTATCGCGTCCACACGCAAAACCACAGACACAGACAAGAATTCTTTTGCTAAAATTTTGTTTCTTTTTTAATTTTTGGCCATTTTAAAGCGAATAAGTAATAAAAACTTTTGATTTTTTTGCGATACAGTACCTACTTTCCATCCGTTGGGTGTGGAAGTAATCAACTGGTGTTGTTACTAGGTTGATTTTAGCTAATATCAACCTAACTGTTAAGGGCAGTTTTTACCCCCTCCCCCTTCCTGGTCCGCTTCGTAATTCAGTCCATTTCGAGCGCTCGTGCATCTGTAGCAAAGATCGCTACAGATTTTTTTTATATTATGAGGAAGCCTGGTATCGGGTACTTCGAACTATCAATGCTTAGACCTCACACGGACATATTCTGCTAAATCCCGCTACTGTTCTCAACTTACAGCAAAGAGATTATACCTTAAAACATCCTTTCAAACTGAACATAAGGAGTCTTTTTGTCTGAATACTGTGTTCAAGAATGTTTCGCTGAACGATGGAACTTATACGTTACGTGTTGTAACGCGAAGTATCAAAAGATATTCCAAGTAATCTAGGTCTAGTACTTTATCGATGTTTTGTGTTTTATTACAAGACTGATCTAAATTGAAACTGCACACATCGTTGTAAGTTGATTTGTTCTTGCAAAGACTTTCTTGTTCCCAGCACTAAAGTACGCCATTAGGGCACCCCAACTTTCTCATTTAGGGCTTCTCAACTCGGCAGAATACTGAATTGGGTTAATCGGGTGCTGCACCGCAAAATTTTGGTGTAAACAACTCCTTTCGTATCGCTAAAGACCGTCAATACGACCATAGAGCGGGATAAACTTTTAATTAGCGAGGCGAACTACTGGAAGAGACCCGAATTTAAAACTTGAACGCGTACTGTTGGGGTTCGCAACGTAATTGCACGAAACGGTTACATGGAATTACAAACCTGCGGCATTCGTGGTTGTTACTAATGGTGTAAGCTAAGTGAATCAATATCCCTCCTATGTATAATATTACCTTTGAATATTATTTTAACTCTGTATCTGTGTCTATGTATTTACAGATTTGAACACATAAAAAGCAACCACCTAAAACCGGCTGGCAGAAAAATTAAAAGAACTGTCACGACATTTTCGACGCATTTAAAAATCAGAAAAAAACACGCGTGGGTTGCTATAATCACATAAAGTCTATAGGTATCTTAGCATCGCAGGTAATTAATTAATTAATTGCTTCATTAATAACCAGAAACAAGTAAAATCATTCGCTGTGCACACCTTATGTTTGATGCATACGCAACATCAGATAAATAACTTTGGGTCATTTACCTATGTAATACTATATGGTTATATGAATTACATTACAGTATACGTAAAATTATATATTTTGAATTTGCACAACTTCTGTATATAAGTCTTTATATTAATCCACACCTTCACAACCACTAAGGATTTTTTATTTATATTATGTAGTTACTGTGTATTACTGTGATATATTTAGTGACTGTAGACATATCAAAAGATCGTTTTATTCTCCAAAAAGTTGCAATACAATGTTGGTCGTTATAATCTATGCTTACTTACCAAAATTTTATTTGAAATTTTTTATAGTGGCTCAAACAACGACAATAGGAGGGACAGAGTTTCAAATCTTCAAAATGTCATAACTCATGTATGTATGGTTTAAGCGAATTGAACGAATGAGTTTTAAAGTAAATTTTATGTTTTGTTTATTGTTTTCAATATAATTATAAATAATTTATGACTTATTGCAACTGTGTGTGCTACCACGTGAAGCGTTATGTAAGAAATTTTATATTTGATCAAATATCTTAAAATTAAAATCAACCCTTTAGAGTTTTTTGTTAGTTGTTATAACTCCTTAATCAAGCAAGATGAATTTGAAAGCCGGAAGTAGGTATATATCTTTCTTCGTATCTTGCTTATAGTAAAAAAACTGCGAACTCGTCCTTGGGTTCAGCAATTTTTTTTCCTTGAAATAAAATTGGGTTATATTAAAAAGTCAGACATTTATTACTCATAAATTTCAACATAGGTATTAGGTTCGGTTAGATCGGTGATTTGTCAACAACGGCGGGCACTCTGACGATAATTGATAATTTTTGTATTATAGTAGGTAATTGTAATATTTTTATGTTGTTTTGTACTGTTAGTTTGTTGTTGACAGTTTTCTATTACTAGATATTGTTTTCTACAATACATAGTGCGTCTTGTATTTTATAACTTAAATAGCTTATTCATTAGCAACAGTAAGCAATAATAACACTAACACTTAATAAATACAAGGCCAGATCATTAACACTCCGAGAATGACGGATTTTTCACTCCGTATGATATTTCTAAGGAGGTATGGTAGGCAAATATTATATAAGTACAAATAATGTGTCATATAGGATGAAAGTTGTTATTCGATAAGGTTACAAATAACAGGGAACGGTCAAGGACTACTGAGTTACTTAGAAATAAATACCGACAAGATATATTTAGAACCTAACCGTCAGCTAGTGGCAGTWWGMATTTGGTATTATATATTTTTTTATATCTGACACACCAGATAAAAATCGTAAACGTATGATTTTTAATATAACCTAATTTCACTTTAAAGAAATAAAATATCTCAACCAAAGGACGAGTTTCTTTTTTACTATAATCCAGAAACGAAGAAAAATGTCGAGCTCCTCTTTTCAAATTTATCTTACATGATTAATGAGCTTTAACAAAGTCTATTTTTTAAGATATTTGATCAAAATATAACATTTTCTTAAATAACTTCTTCCGTAGTCATACAGTTGTTATACTTCATTTCTGATTATATTGAAAACCATAAAATTCACTTTAAAACTAGTCATCATTTGTTGAATTCGCTTAAACCATACTTGAGTTACGCCATTTTGAAGATTTGAAACTTCTACCCCTCGTTTTGACGTTATCATAGCAACTAGAAAAAATGTTCAAACAAAATTTGTTAAGAAGTAAACAGATTATAATGAGCTTATGACCAGCATTTTATTGCAATCTTTTAGAGAAAGAAGCAATCCTTTGGTATGTCATATTGAATGGGCCACCTAGCGGCAAAGTTACGTACTTAATAATATTTTAAATGAAATTTATGTGGCCATATTTGTTTTAAAAAATTTTACTCCAAATTTTAACGCGATTAATTTCCAAGATACAGCCGTTCCAGCCTTAACTGATCACCCTGTATATAATATTCAGACAAATAATTGGTTTTGGTGGTTTTGTGCAAATTAAGTATGTATATTGGCCTTGCTGTCTCGCATTACGATCTAAATATTTACAATAGTCTCGTTTACTTTGATTTGTTCCATGACTAGTTAGATACTTTTCAGATTCTTCTTCTGAAATTTCGATATCATACATTACAATACACAATTACTAAGTATTGCTAATTACCTATGCTTTTAAAACGTATTCATTTCAGAGGCCTTGAGCCCTTCCATACACGCAGTTTAACGGATTACACAGGTCATAAGCTAAATCGGATTACCTGTAAGTAAATGTCGCAATTGAAAACCAATTTCATTTAGAACAGACAGACAGGCGTACTTTTTACGGAAAACTCATTTGCCACCCTTTCAAATCCCATCTCAACTAAATGTGACCTTATGGTGTCTCTTATACCCATGACTGTTTGATGAAGTAAATATAATACTTACTCGTAATCACATCCCCTTCAAAATGATTTAATAGTTACAAGGCTTTAGTATTGCTACTCCACAGGAGGTTAGTAAAGGCAATTTTTACTGACTATTGTTATAACTATTTGCTACAAGTGGAATACAAAATGGAATAAATACTTCATAACTTAAGCAAATTCTAAAACAAATTTGTCCCAAGAATTAATCATTAAAATTTTTATTTTTCAATATTCTTTGACCACAGGTTTTTACAAGGGTACCTCACGTTAAGAAATACAGGGTATCCGTAAATATTTACCCTGATTTCAAGATCATATACTCCTATTAATTATATTTATGATCGTAACGTTTGTTTATTATTACAGGTCTACTAGGGAATCCATGATGTTTCTCCATAATTGTTAGTATCTCATTCAACACTTTCCCCACAAGGAGCGCTATGAAAGCTATATCGTAAAAGTGGCTTCCCCTAGAAGAAAGCTCAATGTGTTGTTTGGCTAGCAGAAACCAAATAATCAATGACTATACAGCGAAAGGTGCCATGTTTTGATTAACTTGACGTCAGGTGTTTTCTTTTCCTAACTGGCCCTAAACTTTTGGTGCACATGTAATCAGTAATTTGGTTTTTGGTAGTAATTCCGTAATAAAAAAAACCTCACCGTCATAAATATAATTAATATGGAATCTTGAAATCAGAGTAAATATTAATGGRCACCCTGCATGTACATATAGGTACTCAGTCATAACATCTATCGTCGTTGAAGTAAAATACGCCAGTGTCATTTCTTGCAAGCTACTTTATCATATAATCTTTATAGAAACCATCCTTTCAAAATTTTTATTAGGCAACCAAGGCAATTCTTTATTTAGCTAAAATTTACCAATAACAGTGGATGCCCATGTATGCTCAAATATTTAGAAATTACACCTCAGCTGCTTGCTTCTTTGTTTCTTCTTTTACTTTGACATAAGGACCAAAGTGCTTTTAAATCGAACGGGTTGTCCAGTACTTTAACTCATCCATATCCCTTACAAGGAACTAAAATCCCTAATTCCTATAAATCATCAAGCCACAATCCTTATCTGGCCATAGATACTTTCATAGTTATATTGCCAAATGCGTACAACTACCTACTTACTTGAATTATGTGTCTTTTCAGGTAAGACCGCGGGGTATCATCAGGACAGGAATATCGAATTTGGCGCAAATTTAACACGAGAACCGGGACAGAAATCAGCCAAATCCCGACTAACGTCATGATAAGGATTTGGCAACTCTGGCAACAATTAAGACGAAACTATAGTTTTGACCAGAGCAGATGGTATTTATTTCATCTTGCTTACGGAGAGTTTTTCCGGTGCCATCGATGGGAACCTGCTTTAGGTTACAAGTGGCTAACACAGTCGTGGCCTGCTTAATCTGCAGAACTTCCACTTAGCTGGCACTGAATGCTTTTGCTCCTCCTATCATTATACAACATAGTTTGGACAGTTTGCAGAAATATTCCTGCACGAGTGCTGTTCTCAGTTAAGTTTGAAGGTTAAGTTACCTTTTTCCGTAACGCAGATACTCTACGGCTGTGTTTGTGACAAAGGCTTTTTCACATACTAGCGCGGCACAATGCTCCCGCATGTATAAAACTTCACATATCTTCTGCGCTTCAAGCCATTTATCGCTATTAACTCGGCGAGAACCACAAATAATAGATCTTTGCTGAATAGTAAAAGCTACTATGAGCTACTATGAGGAAGTATTCATGCATTTTCCGCTTACTTTTTCGTTCTAGTAGAGCTTAGAAAATCCGCTAAAGTTAGTGCAAACATTTCCTTCTTTAGAAGTGGTTCTGCATTTATGCCCTACGAATGCTTTGCCTTTGCATTTATAGGCGCACAGAATCTATTTGGGTAGGAGTAAGTAGCGTGGTTGAATATGCTTGTATACAATTACATCGCACTCTAAATATGCTTGTAGCTTACCTAAAATAAGCTCTTCAAGTATCTTACTCTTCATGTTGTGAAGCTGTCGAATATACTGCTTCGGAACCTTGACTACATATTTAAAAAAAATGGGACAGTCGCTGTTATTAAATACTGAAACTAATTTTGGGTGGCAATTTCGTACTTTTGTGATTATTTATGTATTGCGGATAATACTAAATACAGATATTTACGTCATCGCAAAATTTGTGCAGCCCAATTTAGCTAACTTAGAATCCTTAAAATCGAGCTGCAACAAGATTTGGGAAAGCTTCCATAMACATCTACATTCTTGTGTCTGCCAGCAATCGTCTAATTTGCCTTGTACTTTGTGATAACTATGTAACTTCTACTAGAGCATATCTTAACATAACAACCAGTGTTAGGTTGTTCAACGTTTAACGTTATTCATTGAATTTTTCTGTAATTATTCTTTCAAAATTATTTACATTTTCAAACAGTTTTTGAAGGTAGACTTTCTACTTCAAATAACCCAACAAGAAGAATCAAGTGGGGTCAACTCTGGAGATCTAACTGTACAAAAAAGTTTCGAATGCAGATGTATTACTCTTTTATTAAAAGTGTATTCAAGCTGTTGCCTAACATCTAGCCTGCTGTGACAAGGTGCACCATCCTGCTGGAACCATATCTCATGGTATTCAAGAAGCGGTAGGTCATCAAGAAATTCAGTTAATCGGTTTTGTAGAAACTGTAAATAACGGTCTGCACTCAAACATTACAGAAAAAGTAAAGGTCCAATATTTCTGTGTTTATAAGTGCAACACCACACATCTGTTTTAAAGGTGTATTGGTCCTCAAAAAAGCAAAATACGAAAATGTTATGCAACCTGCCGAAAAGTATGTTGCAGTAGCCCATAGTGACTATTACATTTATCTTGTTTCCGAAGAAATTGCCAACCAGGACACGTATATCACAGACGTTGGCGAGTACGCTGAATAACTAGAATGTTTTTGCAAAAACACTGTGTTTTATTGCGAAGAAAGAGGTCAGGTCAGGTCAGGTCAGGTCCGTATTTGAAATATTATTACAAATAGTAGTTTCAGCTTTTTTGATAACTTTTTTGCATTATATTGTTAACTAGATTTTTCGTAAGCGTAACAAAGCTATTCATTTTTTCATGTAAATTTTAAGAAAACACAGATACCTCACTGTTGCCGCAAAGATTTTTACATAGTAATTGCTATCTTAATTAACGTTTGACGCTTAGTGACAAATATTTGTGTTCATGGCACACCTAGATAAAATAAGTTTGTACCGCTACACTTACCACCTGATGAATGGCAAAATCAAACAAACTCGAGAATTTAAGGCAAGGGGACGGGATTGTATATTTGAAAATATTTTATATTTAAAACAACTTTTTAAATAAAGGTCTTTGATGAAAAAGAAAAGTAAGGTGCTCTACTCTTATATCATTATTATATTAATTTTTTTGACACACCTCCTGTGTTGGCTATGAATTTTAATGTTGGATGGCTGCGTTTCATATTTTGAAACCATGTAATTTTTTTTATAAAGAATACCTTTTTCTCTAAAATCTAAAAATAAAAAAGTTTCACATATGTTGCCCACTTTCCTAAACACACTGTAGATTGTCAGGAAATTGCAATTAACATTTTTGTAATCATATACTTATCAACTAATTCTTTAAAGTTCATTTTCTATTAGTTCTGGCTAGATTCATTAACAACCACCGTGTAGGACGTTTACATGAGTAGTTAGCCCGGCACGGCGAGGCTAGAGAAAACAAATTAAGAAATACTTCGGATAGCACCAGAATGTAAAAGGACATTCCGTCGTACGCTTTTCCGTCGGAATCTTGTAACTTCCTGCAATGCGCACATTCTGCGGTGTAAATCCGTTCTGCCCCAGAGGCCATCGCTGATTTATCAGTTCGATTGGGTTGTTTCTTTTGGTTGGTACAGCACGGTTACGACGTGTCTCAGATGTTTCAGATCCGGAGAGAACAGATTCAGTTTGCAGCAGCTATGGGACGTTGCACACATTATAGAAAATACTTATTCGACACGATGCTGGTGGGCATAAATTGAATCTTAAAGAAGGAATTGCCCCGTCATTATAACATGAAATTCTCGCAAGTAGCAAGCATGCTTACAGTACGGACTCTAAAGAGTAATAGATAAGTGGAGCGCAGGACGACTACTGGATGGCTTTACTCAAAACCTTGATGTCTCTGCGACAGCGCAGCCTTACACTTAAAAATATATTGATAAAGCCTCTCTCCAATCTTAAACAAGGAACTATTTCTATTGCTATCACAATAGACAGTTTGTATCCCACTGCTTATATCAAGGGCGAATCCAGGGGGTCATGGGGGGTCATACCCCTGGGGTTTGGCTGGGTCTAGTTCAACCACTCATAATTTTACTAATGTAATTGATTAATTAAATAAAATAAATACTTTCTGTGATAGCGAGCGCATGCATGCACAATGTCGCAATTTATTCCCATAGTAGTAATGAGCGGCATCATAGTTTTGGTGGAAAACTGAATGACGATATTGACTTTCGGCAGTTAGGCTATTAGAACCTGTGACCCGGTAGAAGGGCATACATAAAATCAATGGTAATTCTAACGCTCTGTCAAAGAAACCTCATTACTTAATACTAAGGTCAGTCTTCGAATCAAATCGTTCAATCAATCGCGTAGATTCGAATCATTCAAATCGTTCATGTATCATCGCCAAAAACAAGTTAGCGAGCTGTAAGACCTGTTTAAAGACAGCTGCAAGGTGTGTACCGCAACCAGTATCTATCGAAGTGTTAAAATATCAGCTTTTCCATTTTATTTACTATTGATTTAGCAATAAAAACTGAACCTCATAAAACAGTAATTATTATAGTGAATATATAATAGTTTGGTATTTGCCAATAATTATTATGCCTTTGGATACTCTGATTACTTACTAAAACAGTAAATAATCAGAGTATCCAAACCGTTTCCTTACTTCCTTGGGAAGCACAAGACGAAGCATATGTTTCGACGTCTTTCGGTCCACGACTATTAGCTATATTCCTAACACGCTATCAAATTCGGAACCGCACTTACAAGTTGATTTTCCTCAAAAGAAATTTATTTGTTACAAATAATGATTATTGTTACTTGTTTCTTTAGACTAATGTATCTAGTTCAGCAATGAGAACTGCTTGTATACCCTGTCAATATAGCACAATTAAATTATTCTGCGGTTAAAATTGTGGCGATAAAAGAACAAGAGTAGCCTATGAAATTGCCCGTCTATGTCCGCTTATAGAGAAGAAAGATAGTATAATTACAATTTACAGTCATTGAGGAGTCAATTTGGCCGACTGGGGGCTTCAAATTCAAAGTGCTTTTGCTAGCACGCTTGTCCTGGCGTGTTCTATGCACCTAACCCTAATTCACATCATAGTACTAATCGTCGTTTACATCAGTTGCGAGTACAGTTTTATTATTTCTGGAAACCACAATTATTCAAAACAGGTCCGCATCATTGTCCTAGAAAACAAGTCTCACATTCCATATTTCTCAAACGGCACAGGTCGGTTATTCTTAATTGATTTATGGTTGATTCTATGGATCATGAATTGAAAGTGTCTCATCGTCTCGTCGACCATAATTCGAGTTTGAACGATGAACGACGTTGATTCATTAGCTGAGAGCGGAATCAAACGAATCAAGGCATGAATCGTTCAGATGGAAGTATTCGATCACGAACGACTCAACTCTACGGGTTAAGCGTCGGTACTATTGAAGTTCCCAAGTTTCTTATGCGCGCGCTGTCTGCCCTACAGAAGACATATTGGGTGACGTAATCCCAAAAGGTCTAATGGAGGTTTTAAACTGTCATGTCATAGATCACCTATTACTGTGCATTTGCTAGTAAAAAACGAAAGCGCACCTAATAGCTAATAAATGTCGAGCAGTGCCTTACCAGTGAAGGTTTTATTGGTTTTATCAATGATTGTTTTCACCATTACTCAAATCCGCATTCATTTCTTTAATGAAATAAAAACAACGTAATACTGCCAAATTCATTTGCGCACTCAACGAATTTCGTTTTTTTTTATTGTATTCCCGGCGTTCACATAACTCGTTTCGCGAGAAGACAAAAATCGAAAAGTTAATATTGCTATTTGATTAAAATTATTTCGACTTATAACAATAAAATGCAATTTCTTTTTAATTATGTTATTTTAATAAAATTGGAGCCTGTTCCGACTTTATATTATTGTCAATAACTATAACTTTGAGAACTTTCGTAATGCTCGTTAGATCTATAACTTACCACGTTAAGTACAATACATGCATTCTCGCGTGAGTCAACATTTGCTTGATATATCAGCTGCATGCTGCAGTTTACATCTTAGCATATTGATAATCAGCCACGTGGTTAATTCAACAAATGAATTACGCATAGTTTGAACAACAAGCTCTAAACCTTTTATGTACCTAGCCATGATAATTATGTTTTTACTACGCTGAAGTTTGAACCGAAGTACAACTGCTTTAGTACAAGTAATATACCCAAATGTTTCTATAAAGCATTGATACTGTTAAAAGTACGGTTTCACAAAACGCAGATTTCTGACTTAACGCCCTTTTTCTACTCAATTGTATAGAAATACAATAAATTCAAGTACAACTAGTTCAAAACTACTACTATAACACTACAAATTCAGTAAACACCATGCAGAACGTATTGCATACTGCACTTACTGCTACTTAAAACACTTTTAAAACTACTGGTTTGCCTCTATTCGCTTGACTTTGGCTTGTTTGACTATTTTTCAAATAAGACCTCGCGCTTTTTTCGTCTATTATCTCCAGTCAAAACTTCCTAACGCTTTGCGAACGTTCGATCGATGATACTCGAAGATCATAACATGACCTTAGACTACCACGCGATCATAGTAGCCTCGTCATTTTGATTGACTAATTCTCAGGCGTTCCGTGTGCACATCGTATTGGGTGACAAACATTGATTGTTATTGCGACTATGAACATCGATATACCTACATCCGATTCAGGCCGCTGATTGAGAACAAAGTGCAACGTGTGAGCAGTAGCTATATACATATAATATACTATGTATGGCCAGGTATGGTATTTGCATAGACCATGGTAATACGTCGATCGTGCTTTTCTGTTCCCATTCCACAAAAAAAGTCGTGTCAACCTAAAACTTGGCGAAGTTCAAAATTAAGACAAAGTGTAATACTAAATATAGGAAGCTTGCTTCTCCCCCCCACCATATATTCTTGAGCTTTCTACCGAAAATGCAACTTTTAACAAATAATAAGTTATGACACAACTAGAATCGATCTTTAGTAATGTATACTAACTTTAAATGACTGATTACTCCATACTACTAGAATTTGCAAGTGCAGATAGCTATTTTTAGTAGACGATTTCGGTATAAGCATTCCTGCATTAACCGTATTAACGATGTATTGTATATAATGGCTCTCCCTAATGAAAGTCCAAAGTACTAAATTCGTCTTAGGTAAACTTAGAAAAAGTGTTGCTACACTACTTATCTATCGCTCGCGTGTAGAGCGAAAATCGTTATAAAGTCTGTTTGTCCCGGTGGTCAAAGCGGCGTGCTGTAATTAAATTTTTAACTACGAAAGACCGTAAACCCAGCAAAGTGCGCCGTCGTGCACACATTACCAAAATGAAACCATTAACATTACCACAGCAATTTCGTTAGAGACTAACTGGTTAAGCCTGTTATCGTTAGACCGTTGAAGCACGTAAATGCTGCATGCAAAAGTAAAAAACAGTTTGTTGATTTTTGTCCGCCAGATAAATGTCACTTAGGTTACGGCATTACGCAGAAAAGGTTAATATACTTATTAGGCCTCGCAAGATGTCATTTAAAAATGTTTTACTTAAGTAGTGATTTGATTTATATATACGATAAATATTAATTACACCTTCGTAGGTTATATCAGGGGTAACCATTGTTTGAATTGAAATGTGGATTCATGCAGTAAAGAAAATCTTGGTCTTTTTGGGCTAAGCCGCTTCAGATTTGTTAATAGGGTCGACGTTTCGCCTGCTGTTGTAAGTGGCTTTATTAGGACAGGATTGTGGAATTGGGCTCAAACTTGACGCGAAAACCACTTCACAGCTCAACCAAACCTTAAAGAAGGTAGTGCTGACAGCCATCTTCACGCTTTGTCCTGGTATTTACAAATATTCCCTCAATTTTCTAGTGATGTAGAAAGAAAATTTCGCTAGAACTGGGATATCACCAAATAAAATATTATGACCGGCTTCATGTTGATGTTCAGCGACCTCTTCCTGGGTAAAGAGACCTGACTGGATGCAGCGTTTGTGTTCTGTAAGACGGATTTTAATGGAGCTGCATTTTCACTGATAAAAATGGTGTCGTATAAGCAAGGAATGTTGCTTTAGGTGGACAGGGTTTGTCTTGTTCTTCGGAAACGGAAGTATTTGTGACATATTCGAAAGAGCTGAAGCGTAGATCGGATGAGTTGTTTTTGACGAATTTTATAATTACTTTGGAGTTTGCTTGTTTCAGAAATTGATATTGCTTCGGTGAACAAGATAATTCAAGGATGAATGATTTTATGACGGATGATAATGAGAAAACGCATGTAAGTATCTTTTCGGGCCACTGTTATGAAACGACTGTACCTCAAACTTTAACTTTATGGTCTTGTGTAAAGTGTGGGGGCAGGACGTAAAAACATGTGGCCCTTAGGACTAAGCAACAATACAAGGACCAGAAGAGTCTTCACATAGACTTTGAGGATGCAACATCGTGCGAGAAGGAATCCACACATAAACTTTGCAATGGCCACCCTCTAAATTCGCATCACATTAGTAATATTCATATTATTGGGTAGCTTAAATTGTAAATAAAGTGTGTTCATTAAATCATCTTGTAAACATCTACGATAGATTCTTTTACTTGCCACTGTGTTTGAATCGGGCAAATCCACGTTGCTCGCGAGAGTACAGGTAGGTATTATCGATATTACAAAGAACCCGCGAACAGTAACGATCTGTGTTTATGAGTTTACGATATATAGAGCGGCCCAAACTATAATCTGGTAAACAGTGACAAGGACGTCAAGAAATTGGATAGAATTGTTGCTTTCGATCTTATTGTGATTATTGTATGTATCCGAATATTGGGAACTTTAAGAAGGTTGCCAAAGCGTGAGAGGCGTGAGGCCAAATAATGAAGGTGTCGTCGTCATAACAAAGCCCGGCCTTGCGTTTAATAAGATCTGATGACTCAGAAACTATATTTTCAAAAGCTTCCATGAATATATAGCTACCACCGGGTACAATGGAAACCCATGGATGAGCCAGATTTTTTTTTTGTAGAATTGACCATGAAATGTGAAATATGTTGAAATTAAACATTTTTTCATTAAATCTACGAAAATGTCTTGCTAAGACCACCGTTTATACAAACTACACTGCTGTGTGTTTTACCTTCAGATATGATAGTAAACTAGTGTGAAAGGCAAAAAGGTCCTATACAAAACGCAATCAGAAATCAAGACCTATTAGCTATTTAAATACTCATTGGAAAAAGAAATTGAAATATGAAACACAAAACTGAATGCAAAGATGTCATAAATTCATTTATGATCAAATAACAGACCTTAAGAAAAGGTCTCCTTCAATAAAGCGTATTGTGTACTTTTACCAGCACTGATTTTGATCATAAAAGTTAAAATACCTCCAATTGCTATTTATGACCATGTAATCCAAATTTTTATATTCACTCTGAATGTCGCGCAAACGTCAGGGTGCCACATCCCTTTGCTCTGAACTTTGTCTCCTCCACTTGAAACTCAGAAGCTTCTCAAGGTGTATACTGGAGATAATAGAAGATCAAATGAATTTCTACAAAAAGGAGTTGCACAAACTTTCTATTGGAATGTATTTACACGTATTACACTGTACTTGAAAATTACAAGTCTGACTATTAAGAGTAAATATAATTCAGCATTTATCTGGCGTCTTGCACAGTAGTCATCGAGACAATAACTGTTATCAGGGACCTTCCAATTCTCGTGCAAAATGGATAATCGGATTAAGGTTATTACTTTTTCTTGTTAATGTCTTCGACATCCTTTCTCTTGTAGACCACGACAACCTAACAAAACGTTTCCACCAAAGTACGACTTCTGTAAATCATTGTTCTACTCAGAAATTACTGTAAAGGAGAAGGGTACACCATATTTGTATGCATCGTAAACTGGTGCAACTGAACACTCCTTCGCATAGCACTGCTTGTCGTTTTTAATCGGACTGTAAAGGCTTTACAATATATATACAATATATACCGTTTTGTGAGCAAATATACTAAGATAGTGTGCAACGACACAGGATCCAATCCTTGTCGTCTTCATTTATTAGAACAAATACTGAATTTCGATAGAGCACGTTTGCGAAAAGTTAGGAATCGCAATGGTTGCAAAATATATTTACTTAACAATGTCAAACAGGTGACATCTGCCTTCTTTACGTGAGCACGTTTTACACCGCACTTTGAGGATCATTTTATAAAAGTCGGTAATGAGTAATCTAGCGGTGGCAGTACGAATTACGACTTAGGTTACTATGGTCTGCAAGTACAGAGACGTTGTTTATTCGATGGGTATTGCCGTATGACCAGCGAAACACCGATTTGTGTCCGACTGACTAGTCACATATTTGACACTGCAGGTAGACCCCAAAACTTCCAGCTCATGTCATTGGCAGTGGTTCCGCCATATTGCATTACTAGCTATTAAAATTATGGTTTGTAACATCTGCCTGAGCAACTCAGGTCTTCTTGAAATCGTAGAATTAGATAGTTGGCATCCTAACATTTACTACAGATGCGAATTTTAAGAAATTGATTTCTAACAAGCACATTGTTATTTAAACTAAGAGAAAAAAATATAAAGAAGACTTTCTTCGAAAAGGAAGCGAACTTTCAGCATGGTCTCGTAGCGCAGTGTGATGCTTCGGAAATCCGGAGTCCGATTTCCGGCCAAGACAGCAATCTTTTCACTTTAGATTTACCTATTTGCTTATAAAACGGTTTATTTATCTGATTTGCGCCTTCTAAACAATGCTTTGTAGCACACGGACATCAGCTGGCCATCACTATGGTGCTGCTCGTGCCAGTATGCTTGTAATGTTTTTGTTCCAGTCAAGCATAGCATCGTATTGTAAAGATAATCGCTCTACAATATATTCCAGGCAAGTTCAGTCCTCTTATAACGATAAAAATGCAGGCTCTCGCTTCAGGATACAAAAGCTATCATTAATTTTAAGGTTATCTGCATAGTAGATTTTATTGTACCGAACACCCCACGTGACTGCTGCTTTTCTATATGTACGTGTTGAAAAAATTGTTATTATCACTAAAACAATAATAAATAGAAATTTCTACAATTTTAATAATTGCAACTCAAGGGGACATAATAGGGTCGTCTCGCACATTAAAATTTTATAGTTTTAACCTATGCCTTTTACTGCTTCCATCATGAATACAACGCATCTATTCTGCTCTTAGATTAATTCAACTCATAACAAACGGCGGTAGAAATATTACCCTGTTTCAAACATTTTCTTAAATCCGCCAACAATTACGCAAAAGTTTCCTAATTTTCGTCATGCGCACTTTTACAGCTCCCAAGGTAACAAGGTGCTTACTGTTGTTAGTTTTATAAATAGCCAGAAATACAAATAATGCAATGGAAGTTAAAGAGAGGGGCAAAGGTATAACCGTCAACGTCAATATTATAATGTAAACATAGGAATATCCTACAGATTACCCAAATACTTCGACAATATCTTGCTCCACAACTTGATCTGACAAATACGAAACTCGAAAGTTTGACCAAACTATGTAAACAAAAACGCGTGGCTAGAGTTAGGTTGAGGTTATTATTACGTTGCACATGGGACACATGCAGCAAGTGCGAAAGTGCGATGTTGTCAGTGGTACTTTACCGTTTTCTTCCTAACGACGGCCAGAGACAGTCCTGGCAGTTTCAAAATTTATCATATCGTTCTGATACGTAAGTATAGAAACTCATAATAAAAACATTAGTTCAAAATCAGGTTCGATGGTTAAAGTGCTTTCGTGTTTCAGTAAATTGCCAGTGAATGAGCTTATTATATTGAACTGTTAATTGTAGAATAAGCTGACTGAAGAATGATTTAAATTATTTTCACAAATACGCCTTAAGTTGACCTAGGTATCAAAGTCACAATGCCAGTTTACGAGTACATTCCTCAAGGTATCGCGAAAATTTGCCCACATTGGCAACGGGACACGGCTCCAAAAAAATGTATACAAATATTATTTGCAATGTCGTTAAAGCACTAGCTATTATTGGTATTTCTCGCTTTTGTCAGCATGAGAACCTTTTACGTCATCTCCGTGGCGGAATATCAAGGCATTTGAAACGGATATTGCAAATCCATACTTTCGCATTTTTTCCTCGGTAAATAAGAACCGCAAAAAAACGCAAAAAATATCTTTGTGCTTCAGTTTTTATGTACATTTTAAATGTAAAATAAAAAAAATGTTGGACGACCCCATTGTAGATATATAAAGACATTTGTAATCATCTGCAAGGTACCCGTATACATAGTGTTTGCATGCATGTAAAAGTATGTTTATGGTTGTTGCTTTGACAGTCAATCTGCAAGTAACACTTACAGTAAAAATATATAGCATCATCATTTTTTGACAATAAAAACGTTTTTCATTATAATTAAAAGACTAAATTGCTTTCGTTCTCCATAATGTGATAAACCATCCCAACAGCTAACTTACGCTCTACTGTGTTCAGTTTTTTGTCAGTTCTGCATTATACAATACGGGGATGGAAATGTACCCATAAAACCATGAATATAAAAGTAACATTTGGCACCCCCTGTTCTACTCCGCACATAATCTATACAAACTGGGGAACCTTTATATTGGACTGCGCCTTGCAAGGATGTTATAGCGCTGACAATATACTAAAACCGGGTACATTAGTGAATCGAACAATGCAAAACCTTAGAAAGAACATTCTTATATCACTTAGTTTAACATAAGTAATACGTTTGGAGTCGATAATTGTTCCGATCAAATTTAAGCTTTAGTTTGATCTATTCTTAATGCGCAATTATGAAATACGGAATTTCCATTACGTATGTATACATATGTATGAGTATGTCACAAAATCCTTTTACTTTAAACGTTTAAACTAAATTCGTGAGGTTTGGAGAGCTGCATAAGGGCAATTTTCTTTACAACTAGAACGAACACGTGCAAGCTCTAAAGCTACGCGCTCGATTTGTGCAGCGGAAACCAAATTACAAAGAGTAGTAAGTAATTTTGTTAAAGTGGTGTGCCTTGTGCATATCGAAGCACGGTGAAATTTAGTTTCCATCGAATACAATGCTGAACACTACCTGCTTGCTGTGTAATTTTTGATGTTAATTAAAGCCGAATATTTATGCAAAATGAAGATAAAATTACAGTTTGAAACACACCAGATATGGGAACAGTTCCAGGTGTTCGTAACATATCAATATGAACTGCGATTCTTATTCGCAATGGTAATTGTTTTACAATGTTTGTATAAACCGAAAGGCCATAGCGTTCGTATGTAGTACATACTAGCTGTTGAATATTACAAAGAAATACTTCTGCTTACTGCTTTATCTAAGATATTTGGTATGGTGCGACTGGTCCGTTTTTAATGCATGCATGGCTAAGCTTACATATTTCTAGGTTAATAGTGTAAAAGTCGGTGATGTATAATTATGCATAGCGCTGGTAGATACTGAACAATACATTAGGTCATTTTACAATGACTTAAATAGTATTTCGAACTTTTGCACAACTTCATCGAGAGATATGTAATACATAGTATATAATAAAAGATTGCGGAAGACGGGCGCTTTAAGAAATCATTGACATATGTACCAAAAAAGTACACAATGAGCGGGCACAATACATATAATGATAAAAACGGTACCTATCTTCAATTTTCTTATAAACACCAACATTATAAATTTCGTAATACCTACCTTATTTTTGTTGTGTGTGATATTATGTATGAGTGTGTATCAACTATAAAATACAAATGCCACTGTTAGGGGTAAGTTAATTTTAGCCTGTTTTATTGCTGCCATTTTGTATACTTCATTATTCTGCCTTATTTGCATTTGCATGGCGTATATTCTATTCGCCCATCCAACAACCAAAATTAGTAGTTCATTATTACATATACTAGTCTTTCTGTTAACGACGGTTCTCGTAGTGTTGTGTTGTCTACTGTGACATTATCACTTAAACAAGAGTGTAGGGCAACTGTATAGAAAATAACGAAATAAAGATACTTTTCCCAAATTGCCTTAAAGCCAACTGWACAGTAGTGCTTTCTTTTCGTGTCGACTGAAATACTTAGGCTGCCCTCAACAACCAGTGCGAAACATAAATGGCCAATGAAATCGTTCAACACGAACACCTTAACAGCAACAGTCCCCATTGCCCTTTTAAAGGGAAGCACTTAAAACACCCTAAGGTGCGGAGCTCAAGCCGATATCCCGTCTTAAAACTGAATTTCACAAAGCGAGGAAAAGTAATACCACAGCAAATCTTAGAAGCCCGAATACCGAATACTCTTCCTCTACTCCGGTGCACTGGAGGGCTTATTCCAGACATGTGCAAAAAGCGTACACGCCGCATTGCACCAGTACGTGTAATTGTAGTGATCCTGGCGCAGCGTGCAGTCAGGGCTGGAATTGCTACCTAATTATGCTTTGTTCCCGTATTCTCTGGTTTTCTTTATTTCCTGGTGCATCTTTGTGCTGCGATTTTGACGAATCAATGAATGCACAGACAGCAAATTTCTGCATTTAATGTATCAACACGAAATTTGATATAACTAAAATGTTTGGTTTTTTTATATAAATTGCAAGTGGTGTTGTGTACTAGTTAATTAGTTCAGTTGGGTATTTTATCATTTTCACTTCTATTCAATTCATAATAGAATTCTTTTAAAGATTCTGTACTTTTTATTTCTTTAAAATTATCACTGTTATTAATACTAGTGATGACGAATTTGAAAAAGAAAACAAGCTAAGTAAGCGAGTATAGATCGACATTAAAAAAAAACTAATTTTCCTTTAGTAACGTTTCGATAAACTAAGGTGTAGAGCTCTTACTAAAAGCTTCATCCCATTACGTTGCTTTAAAAATTGCTCTTTGTGAGTTAACGGCACATGGACCTAAAGCATAAGCTCATAATCCGAAATACCTGTCCAATGGACTCAGTGATTTCAGCGAATAATGTAATACTAATAATAACAACAACAACAACAATAATAATAATAATAATAATAATAATAATAATAATAATGACAATAAAAATAGTAAAAAAAATTAACGCTTTAAGGCAGAGAAAATTCTTCCTGCTCAAACAATCGTCATCGGCATGGTAACTAGTATTTTTAGCATTTGCTTAAACTTGAAACGCAACAAAGCAACAACTCGAAAAGACAATAGATTTTTTAGAAAGGTAATTGATTGGTATTTTAGTTACTGTAGCTTCTAACACTCGACAAAGCCATTATTGGTGAATACCTTTATTTTTTTCTGTGACCAAATCATTTGTTCATTTTCCAAGTCGAAAAACCTATCAAATGAAAAACAAAGAATATTAAATATTATTAATGAAGAAAAGATAATGGAAGTGTATTCCAGAACATTGACGTTAGGGAATTAGACGCTGGCGAATGCGCTTTACCAGATTATACATTAAACATTAGTAATAATAAGAAGTGCTTAGCATAAAGAAACAAAAACTTGTCCACTTTGTAGAATGTACTGTACCACAGTAACAATGACGTATGCACCCTTACGACAGGCTTACATCATACTGGCCAACTACAAGGAATCATAGATGTATTAAATAAATAGATCGCCGCTGAAACACGGGCTGTCGAATTAATAAAATATGTAGATTTGTTATTCAGATTTAAAACGTAAACAAGGCAAGAAATAAAATCAAAAGGCAATCTCTACACCAAACAATAAGATAAATGTATTTCTTAAACTGTAAACCCAGTGCTACCGCTCTGCAACTCTTATTAACAAACCTCCACTGATGTGTTTAGATCATCAGAAACTTCTTTCTAACGTTTTATTATAATATTGGCATAACATTTCGCCCAATAAGGAAGTTTATAGAAGGTCAAACTACATACAAGTGAATGCTTGTATTGAACATTAATTTTGAATCAATCAAATATTTTGAAAACAAGTTAATAATTATTTGACTTTGTGTCATTTTTTTATCCGGATACTCTGTCAATCGTTTCGACCTAACGGTTGAGGCAGTTCTGTTATGCTCGTTTGCAGATCAAAGTTGATAGCGAGTTCTAATTGCCACTTGTAAGATCCCCTCTACATACCACAGTGGTTAGTTGTCATGAATTTACTTGGCGATGCTTAGTATTATTTAAAGAGATTTGTAATCACATGGAAACTAGTTTTAGTATTTAAACTGACTGAACAGTACAACAAACTATTTTACTATGTATTTAACAATGAACGAATATAATGAAGAAAAACGAAAGACGAAATAAATGAAACCATTAGAGCAATTATTAGTGACATGTATCACAAAATATAATTCAAACGACAGGAAAACAACAGGTTTGCCCTGATAATTAGCAATTTAAGTCTACATCAAATCACACATGACTAATTTAGCAGCTACTACTCCTGATCTTTGCAAAAATTGCACTGACTCTAGCTAACCTTTTAGTGTTTACATACACAAATAATTTAGCCAAACTAATCCTTAGAACATAGGTAATTAGCTTTAACTCAATTTAATTGAGGGTAATAACTATTCTTTTGGAAAATGCATGGAAACCTGACTAACCCAAAATTTATGTGAACTACATTAGGACAATAATTACGCAAATCTACATTTTCAACACAACTTCAAATTTCACGCTAAGCATTTACTTTACCAAATGTTATATCGCGATATGAACCAAAACAACACGCTTTGACATTCTATATAATAGCTCACACGAGATTAATTTTTTAAATTCCGTAACAATAAAAAATAAAATACTAAAACGTGATTGGCCTATATTTGTGTATAGCTTACCATATTTATGGTTTATCCTATATAAGTCTCAAGGAAAACCACATGAAAAACGCTTACGTAGTAGCCAAATCGTAACTAATTCCCCTATATAATATAATGAGAAAACTATGCGATCGAATCAATCATTTCTAACCAACAAATAAGAAATTTTGGTATAATATAAAGCTACGGATCTTCCGCACTAGCCCAGTCGTTTCCAAAAATTCACACAAAGATCATGTCATAAGCATAAACAGCATTCCTTCCTAAAAACGCAAAAGGGGAATGGGTCTACTTTCTCGACTGGTAACAATAAAACCTCATTACAAGAGTCTGCCTTAAAAATGTATTAGCATATTGAAACGAAACACAAATTTAACAAATTTCCTTGAATATATTATTTTGCTTCACAGTCGTTTTTAAAGAGCATTAAAAATATACTGAACTAAAATGTGCAAATTATGTCCAGCATTAAAAATGTACTGAACTTAAATGTGCAAATTATGTCCATGTCCTGTATTTTTACGAGAGCTGTAAAATTTGACTGTAAAACCTCTGGTCTTCGTCAGAGCTATCTCTCGGCCCAGACTGAACCGTTAGTTTGCCGTTCATACTGCCCCAGTTGTTCAGTGTTGAAGTACATAGATTCAACTAGAAATGACTAAGAACGATTTTAAGGTTAGTTTGTGTTATTCTAGCTCATGCGCCAGTACGCCAATTTTCAAGATCGCTAGAAACAAAATTAATAACAGAAGCTTTATTTAACCTACGGACCAATTAAATAACTTGTCGGTTTTCTGCTTTTTCTACGCAGTTTGCTAGAAAAATAAATCTTCGTTTCATAGAGAATTATGGATGTTTGTGCATATTACAAAGCAGCATTCTAAAAATATATTCATGTTTTAATTGAACATTAATTTTTGTGTCTGCTTTTTTCGTCCCATTGGCATACTATAAACTGTTACTTAATAGGCATTATAACGCAGTAACTAATACATTATAAATATTGTACTATGTCTGAATTTTATTGTTATACAATAAGCCTCAGTCATTTTGTACCTTTATTGTATAGGCTGATTGTTGTTACTAAATTCTGCTTTGCCGTATCGCAGCTGCCTAACTTACTTGTTTATTGTAAGTTCTTATAGATATGTCTTAGCACAATGTCGTTTAAGAATTATGACACCAAATCGAACACAACTAGTCCTGTACTACAAATTAAGTGATTTTAAATGTTGCAGATTTATTTTTGTTGTTAAGTACTTATAACGTCGAATCACGCTGCCTTCGACTAATTCCTAAATCACCGAAACCCGTACAACAGCAGAAGATCATGAAACTAAACCGAAAACAATTACCTGCTTAAACATGTAGATACTTCAGAAGGCGAGGATTTCGCTTATTTCCTTATAAATCGTAAGTACAACGATTTTAAAGTCTGGTAACTTCATCTATAGTCTGCAGATGAAGTTTGCGTAAAAATAATTCTGCCGGACGTAATATGCTTGGGATTTGAGACCTGCGTTTGAAGCTGTTGTCGGCCTGTAAAGCTTATACAGTTAGTTTGCCCAGGTTAAATTAAACCTAACGAATGAGCTTACAACACAGTGTTTGGCAAAGTAATTAATTATACTCTCAGCATTGGTAGTCTTGCGCTGACCGAACTAATGTTCTGTTATACTGTTTATAAATTGAAATTGCAGAGTTTATTTGGAGCAGTCGTCTATATGACGCATGAAAACAAAATAGACATCGTTACAACTAATGATTTCAATTTTTGTTTAGAATTTTAGATATGATAAATACCTTGATTTCGTTTACTAAATATTCAACGTCGGCAGATAACATTTATTGTCGGTTAATTTATATTCTCCTTATAAAGCTATTTAGTTTAATTTCTTTAGAGGTGCTTAGATTTTTTCTAATTATAATATTTTGTATTTAGAGTAAGCTGGAATATTCAAACATTTATAACTTATTGACTTATAAGAGAAATGCCAAGTATACATTTAATAATCTTTTCAGTTTTTATATGGTACTACGCTATATGCACTGCAACTATAAAAATGATTACTGTGAACGCGATAATTTATATTTAGTAAGGAGGGATAATTATGTATCCAAATTTGATACTGAGAGTTTCACTTTTGATCTGTATTGTCTATGATAAATACACAAATATATAACATGATATAATACAATCGGAATAATATAAAACAATCCAAAAGTACGATGTGCAGAGATCATACAAGCAAAGTTAAAAACGTGAAATTCGTTATGACTCTATTGTTTCATTTCATTTACCTATAAAATTGCATCCATTATAAATCATTTCAGATCAAATGCTTCTGGATACGACGGCATTTCATTAAGAATGTTACGTCTGTGCATGCTGATTATTCTTCCTCACATTACGCATATTATGAACTCTTGCATCATTAGGGGATATTTTCCTGAAGCATGGAAGTTCGCCCAAGTATTACCACTCCCTAAACATAAGGTACCCAATGATTTTACTGATCTACGCCCAATAAGTAAATTACCTATACTATCCAAGAGTTTTGAGCGTGTTATCCATATGCAACTCCATGAATATTGCTTATCTCATATTATATAATAGTACGGCTACAGCTCTCCAAAATCTTACAGATACTATTATCACTAGGTGGGACAATAAACTAGTTAACGTGTTGGTGCTATTGGATTTCTCTAAGGCATTTGATAAAATAATCATAAAATACTTTTAGCTAAATTAAGTTATTGTGCATGTAATGTAGACATAGTAAATTTAATTGCGTCTTACTTAACCGCGAGGTACCATCAAGTTGTGATGGGTACTAGGTCTTCTGCTTTTGAACTCTTTGAGTCAGGAGTCAAACAGGGTAGCGTGCTTGGGCCCTTGCTTTACTTAATAAATACTGCGGATATAATGAACTGCACCACGTACTCTAGTGTGCAGGCTTACGCTGACGATACCCAGCTCCTTTTTTCATTTGAAAGTTTTGAAATTACTGGATACAATAATAAAATTAACTTGGATTTGAAGGCTATTGTTGACTATTCTAGGGAACATAATTTAATTATTAATGCATCGAAAACTTATGCATTGGTTTTTGCAGGAAATAAATACCGACAAATTATTAAAAACACTTTTTCCTTGAAATTAAACGCTGACAATTCAATTTGTAGATAGTGTTAAAAATTAAGGTGTCCACTATGATGAATTGCTTCGTTAGAAGTCATGTGGCTCATTTGACGCAAACTGCTTTTTTTGTAAAATGAAACTGCTTTTTGACAATAGACACATTTTGAACTTTAAATTTTGTGAGACACTCATATTTCCAGTTCTGACGTACTGCATCGTTGTACATTACTCTTGCCTTGACCAGGCCTCGAAGAGACGTCTTAAAAAAATACAGAATGGCTGTGCGCGTTTTGTATGTGGTTTAAGGAAGTTTGAACATGTATCTACAAAAATTTCTGAATTACGATGTCTGAGTCTGGATGGGATATGGAGGTACAGCATATTAACAAGCACTCATCGTATATTATTGACAAAAAGTCCTTTCCATCTTTTTGATAAATTTTAGCTCAACGCAGATGTAGGAACCCATGAATTTAATACACATTTTGCCAATAGATTGGTTACGCCCAGGCATTCTACTGCAATGCTTCAGAGATCTTATTATTATAACGCCATAAAATTATATAACCCCTTAAGCGAACATAAGCTGTAAGCATTAGTAATTAGGTTACAATAATGAAATTATGTTTCTGTTAAATTTAAGTACTTTAGGCGTATAAATACTTCTTTCTTCATTCKTATTAGTACTGCTAGTTATTGTGCCATGGTTAAATGTAAGAGTAGCCTTCGGCTAAATTTCGCCATGTACAAATATTTATTTTTGAAATAAAGACGTATATTATTATTATCATTATTATTATTATACATACTCGCTGTAGAAAGTTTGCAGAACGGGCCTATTCAGATGAAGAAATGTGGTGAGTAATGTGTAATAAACGGGCCAAAAGTGTAGAGGTAGTCAAGCCAGTGCCTGAGCTCCTCTACAGAAGGGACACTGGTACGGTTTCTTCTGTCAGCCATCCAGGGCTGCCTTTGTGTCACTCAAGCAATAACCACGCATTTTCAAGATGAGATGCTTATCAAGCTATTGTTGTGTCTTTCATACGAAGTAACAATTTCTTTATTTTGATGTTACCACCAAAAATAGTACCTTAATGCGTTGTACATTTCATTGTGTCTCTATAGATAAAACACGACATTTTCATTCCATAATTTACAATAATTAAAATGGGCAATATAAAAGAGATATAAACTATTTATGAATTTTTTTAACGTTTGCTTAGTTTCGACGTTTGAAATATGAAGGTTAGGTTTCAAGCAATTCGATTAGCAATAAAGCATCTTATATTACTTAATTCTAGAACGGTTCTTTTACAGTTACCAGAATACGAATTATGAATATATCTATCAAAATGTATGTCAGTCTTTAGTATGTAGGAAGTTAGCAGCCTTTTAAAACGCATGTTATGCCCAATGCTGTTTGCACCACAACCAACTATGGACAGTTTAGGTCTAGTGCAGTCATCATGCCGTAAAACCGTTTTTGCCTATAGAACACGGCTTTGTGAACATATCAAAAGATAGCAGTTTAAAATTTAGTAAGCTCACTGTTTTCCGAATGTGTTGTAAAGAAATAATTGGTGTTAATTCGGTCGGAAACTTGTAATCAAATAAATCAGACATTTAAAACTTGCATCATGCAAACCTTTCATTCCATTCCAGTCCTAGGCTTTCCGTAGCATGCGCTACGTGGGAGCTCACTAGAAACATTTGTGTCATCCCTACAACCCAGCGTAGGCGTAAGCGGCCCGGCGGCATATCCTGGAAAGGCAGGAATGCCAACCCTACGCTGGTTCAATCAATCAATTATCAAACATAAAATACTTTTTTTGTTTACCTGAACGAAATCGTATTGCAATAATTTCACATCACATCCCTCTTAGAGGCTTTACTGCACGCGATTAATTTTCAGTATTTTTACCGTTAGCAATTTTACAAAGCCTGCAAGTTAAAATAGTATTATTTTTTATTTCTGATTTCGCTCTTTATTTATTAAACATATAATACCTACTCTTCCTTTGAAGATAGGTATATTTGAAACTATCAAACTATATTTCTTCTATTAGAGTACACTGTGTTTTGTGATGCATGTGTTTTATATAAGTAATTCTTTCTTTATGGAGTAGTCTGTATTACCTAGGAGTATATTGCACAATCATGCTTGAGCCCAATTAGAATACAATGAGGGCTTTTCGTAAAATATATATTGTTTCACTGGAAACGTAACTTGTAGTACTTAGATAAAAATCACTGAGGTTTTAAAAAGGTTACCATGAAGGAGAAGTAACTTTTAAAAAAGCTATGAGGGCGTAATTAACTTGCAAATGACATTTGCCAGGGACAGCAATCATGGACGTTTCTGTTGACAAGAAAGTTACCTAAACGTTATCTAATGGTACAATAAAACAGTAAATATTATATAATATGGTATCGTCTACGTCTAGGGGTTGAAAATAACACAAATCAAATCACCTTTCTTTCGTTCATTATCTGCTTTAGAAACTACGAAAATGGTCTAAACAATCCCATATCACCTAGTAAAGCAAGATGTTAGATATCTTTTTGAGTGTTATTATTGCCTGCACTTATAATTTTATGCGAATTGTGAAAGGAAAGAAAGACGTTGTATATTCCAATATGAAACAAGAGCCAGTGCCGTTTTTCGCTATATAATCGCAACAAGTGACGCAATAAAACTGTCATTTCACGCCAGCATGAACTTTTTGTCCGACGCAAATTTAGTTACACAAAGAAGTGACGAGACACGATCATCCAACTCTGACGTACAAGGCCTGCATATTTAAGAATTATAATGAGGTGCTACATTGGCTGCGCGACAGCTTAGGTACTGAAAAAGGGGGCATAATGAACGATCCATACACAACGGCGCCTGAAAAATGACTCCATGACGAGGGTAGTGTGTTGTTGCTTTTTTAACGTTCTAAGTTAATAATAAACATGTCCAGAGAATTTCGTAACAACTTAATGGATCAGGCAACTGCACTAATATCGCAAATGAAGATTAATTGCCTCCAATTATTAATCTCAGTACTCGTGCGATTCTATGGGTATAACCAGAATGAAAAATGTTAATTTGCCTGAAAGGTGTTTATATACCCGTTAGGCTTTCATCCTGGTCGATCGTTAATTCTTCATTGTAAATGATATAGTTTGATATGATATTATCTGTCGAACCGACTGAAGACATATTCTTGATCATCCACCGTAGGTACAGATATGCAGCTCGTGCATCAAAATGGCGGTACAGGATTTGCCATCCTAGCATATTTCCTCTGTAATTGCTCTACGATTACCAAATTCATTTCAACTAGTTTATATAGTTTAGCTGCGTATTTCAATATTTTGAAACACGGCGGATATTACTACATGATTTAGTTCAAGGTACGTTCAAATAAACTGCCTCAGATTGAATTGTAAGAGATGCTAAATACTTTATTTTTATAAGTACTTGTCAAAATATATTTATAGCTTCTCTCTTGTTACGTACATGTTTTAACATCTCAGGAAATCTTACCAAACTGTTTGGCACATCAGGATTATTTATTGTTACTTCAGAGATGATGTATTTTATATTTAAATACACCAAATAAATTATTTCACTAGAAATAATGTAAGTACATACATAAAATTATTTTGTAACGTATGTGGTCGTCGTAATGCTCATAAAATAAATCCTTTGTTTCAGTATTTTAGTTGAATTAGGTATAAAAAATAAAGCAGATCTCAATGTAATAAGTAAGTAAAATTCAACATTCACATTCACAGTTAAATTAATACTGCTATTGTGGCACAGTTTACACGCCATGACATTTACCAGGGTTTCCCTAATGCAGGAAGTGCTTGCCTTTGACTCAAAATTTTGTTCCTATTCAAGTTATCGCGATAATTCCTTCGATGATATAAAATTCCACATTTCCTGTGTAACTTTGCCGTTGAAAGTTTTTCCCGATTTTTTAAAATATACACTGTCTGGATATTTTGAAATAACACTACTTACCTCAATTTTATTTCGCTCCGTTTCAAACGAATTTGAAGCGAATATGGCAATTGATTTGCATTTTCAAAACGGATGTCAGCTTTTACGAAATTTGAGGTATACTCTGAAAAAATACCTCAAAAGCCCATCAATACAGTAGGTTTGACGTTATATATTTTACGCGCGCGCCTTTCGGATCCCGGCGAGTCGGCCTTGTGCTACAACAAATGCGATGTTGCCATTTACTACGGCCGCGGCCTTATTAGTGGTGGCCATGGTAATTTACGTTCAGGACTGTAGCTAGAGAGGCGCTGGAACATTGTGTTAAAAAATATAAAATATTTAATTCTTGTTTAATTAATAAACATCGGTCGGCAAAGTAATGGATTGGAAATATGGGAGATTTCCGTCTGAAACATTCAATACCTTTTTGTATTATGTTGGTCCATACTACTACCTCTAATTATTTTACAGCCTTTTTTCAACACCTGGTATATTTTTAAAGCTTTCACTTGTTACTTTTATTCTCGCATTGCAACAGTTTCTGTAGTTTTCTTTTTCTTAATAAAAACGCAGTCTTTTAAATATTTAGTAGTAGTTTTCCCGCTCTAATATTTCATTTGGTCACTCTTAAATAAAGGCTGTGCCGACGGACGTCGATAGCAAAAGGATGTAGCTTGTGGAATTATTTTTTGTCTCGCAGTGACAACAAATTCAACGTCATATTGTGAGCCCTTAAGAAAACTGTTCCGTGTAATCCAAAATAAAGATCCCTGGGATCCTTGGGATTTCGTTTAGTTCGGACGTGTTTCTCGGGTTAGGTGTGCACCATATTCCATACTCCTTATTCCTGTCCTGATGATGCCCCTTACAAGTGCGGGCGAAACGTCGACCTTACTCCGCAATCAGACGCGGTCTAATCCCAAAAGACTAAGATTTCATCCAATCGCATCATTTTGCTGGGAACAACTTTATCGCCCTCCGTATAATACCGATCTAGCGCTGAGTGACTAGCACATGTTTCTGCATTTGAAGAAGCATGTCGACAACGGTAAGGTCCAATTGGCCGCGTTGCAGTGGTTGTCAAATTAGATAGCGGGCTTCTATAAGGTTGACATTCAAAAGCTGTAAGGATGATGCGACAAGCGTCTTAATATTGGTAAGGATTATGAAGTAGTATAGATTAAGGCCCAGACTTTCATAAACAAATTGTTAAAAAGGTCTATCTTTTTTTGAAATGGTGGGTACTTACATAAAATACACGTCTAGTATAGTTACCGAGTTGACCCATACTAATGCTACTTGGCCATTCTCACCTCCGCATTTACCTTTAGACCAGGTATCGGTACTATAAACTGATTTTGAGTGATAAGCCAGTTTATTAAAATGTGAAGTTCCCTTGAAATAAAGCCTATATTTGCGGAATAATTATTATCCGTGCTTTAAATAAACTGAATCAAACACTTAGCTCAAAGAATACATACTTTCTTATAAGTATATGATATTCACCTAAAAATACAATAATTGGTTTGTCGTTCCTCTTTATAAAGCATTTACATCAGACACACTCAGTTCTGTAGAAGTTATTTTATGGCAAAGAGCGTCGTTATACGGTAGTTGAATTAGMAACAGGTTAAAGCTGACAAGATCGACAATAAGTAATTGTTTAATTGGGCAGTTAATTAGAATTCACGGTTTACCAAGTATTAAATGCATGGCCCCATTATTTGCGCCAAGTCACTGCAGAGAACGCGCGCTCTTATTCATTCGCAGCCAGATTTGATAATAACTCTATTGTTACGGAAATCGCTGTAGAACTTAGGGCTACCTCCAAAATTCTGGGAGGGACTAACACAAAGCCAAAGTGTATTTATTAATTACGTGTACGTCAGCTACTAGGCCCCCTTTAGTCATACAGGTCTACCTTGCCACTTGAAAGCTACATAATTCATTTCTGATGCGAGCTTAATTCACATATAACGTGACGTTAGGTCTATAGCACAAAAGTATGCATACAGGTTTCTAAATAAAATAAATATAATGCTGCTGATTTTACTGCGTTTCCTATAGCTATTCCAGTATTTGCTTTATCCTTTATGCAGGAGTACATTAGTATAGTAGTAGTAGAATAGATATATTTTCTTAGGACTTTTTCCACTTAAAATAGTAGTGTAATTTATATTTAAACGAAAAAATAGTGGTTATAAACAAATAATGGTAAATCGAATTTTACCAATTTATGATACAGAATGGCTACTATTCGAAGTAACAAAAGCTGCATTCTCGTTACGAGTGTTTAATGGGGTCGTCCCACAATTTTTTTTTATTTCACATTTAAAATGTACATAAAAATTGAAGCACAGGCATTGTTTTGCAATTTTTTCCGGTTCTTGTTTACCGAGAAAAAAATGTGAAACTGCATTTTTCAACATCCGTTTCAAATGCCTCGATATTCCGCCACGGAGATGACGTAAAAGGCTCTCACATGCTGACAAAAGCGAGAAATATCAATAATAGCCAGTGCTTTAGCGACATTGCAAATAATATTTGTTTACATTTTTTGGAGCTGTGTAGCGTTGCCAATGTGAGCAAATTTTCGCGATATCGTGAGGAATGTACTCGTAAACTGGCATTGTCACATTGATACCTAGGTCAACTTAAGGCGTATTTGTGAAAATAACTTAAATCATCATTGAGTCAGTTTATTCTATAATGAACAGTTCAATATAATAAGCTCATTCACTGGCATTTTGCTGAAACTCGAAAGCACTTTTACCATCGAACCTGCTTTTGAACTAATGTTTTTATTATGAGAAATTAAACGACGCTTGACGCTTGATAATGTTTAAAGTTTTTATACTTATGTATGAGAACGATATGATAAATTTTGAAACTGTCAGAACTATCTTTGGCCGTCGTTAGGAAGAAAACGGGTCAAAAGTACCACTGACAACATCGCACCCTCGCGGTTCGCACGTGCTGCATGTCTCCTATGTGCAACGTAATAACCCTAACTTAACTCTAGCTACGCGTTTTTGTTTACATAGTTTGGTCAAACTTTCGAGTTTCGTATTTGTCAGATTAAGTGGTGGAGCAAGATATTGTCGAAGTATTTGGGTAATCTGTTGTTTTTTTAATGTAAGAATGGCTTACGTTAAGAAGTGTTTTGTTCCGTGTTGTAAGAATACTAGTGCTGATAAACAGTTACAGGCTATTCCTATGTTTGCATTATAATATTGGCGTTGACGGTTATACCTTCGCCCCTCTCTCTCTCTCACTCCCATTGCATTATTCGTATTTCTTTCGCTATTTATAAAACTGACAGCAGTGAGCACCTTGTTACCTAGGGAGCTGTAACAATGTGCATGACGGAAATTAGGAACCTTTTGCGTAGTTGTTGGTGGATTTAAGAAAATGTTTGAAACAGGGTAATTTTTCTACCGCCGTTTGTTAGGAGTTGAATTAATCTAAAAGCAAAATACATGCGTAGCACTACTTTCATGACGTAAGCAATAAAAGGCATAGTTTAAAACTATCACAGCTAGACCTACAACATACCCCTTCCTTGCCTAATTTTGTCTTCTTTATTTGTTATATCGTTACAATTATGTGGTGTGTGCTGTATTCCATTGTTAGAATATTCTAAGGGGGACTTCTTGTATGAGCTTTTTTATGTTTTTTGTACTCTTCTTATCGGGTATAGCAGACAGTTGAAAGAACAAACTCGTGAATAGAACGAGCATTTTTAATTCCTACCTCAGTATACTACAAATTTGGCGACGAGGATTACGCGAATTAGGAAATTATCTCCATAGTTTTTACCTCGCCACTATGTCAATGGCAAGGCGTGTCAAGTTTTTTTGCTGTGGTTGAGTTAGTGAGAAAGTGATTAGAAGGAATGCCTGAGACAAAGGAAGAGACGACGAATTCGCGCTCAAGCGGTACTACAGTAGTAATGATATCACATTGAAGTAGTAGTCATTTGTGTACCTGAAACTTACTGCATTTGGCGTCAGTAAAATTTCGTAGCATTTATAATAACTGCCGATTCCTCTATTTTCTATCACAAACGCACACTAAGTATAACAAGCAGAAAAAGTTGGAGAAGTCGGTTACTAAAGAAGCAATCACCGTTATTTATTCCACGGCCGTGTTCGTAGCTCCCCTTAATTGATCTTCGAAGTTCATTGATTGCACCAAACAGATAAAATCTCCTAGGGGAAGTAGACGTACAATACAGCGGATTAACAGTTCAACTGAAAGCCAGACTACAGTATTATCCATTTGAGTTATTCTATTTACGACAAAAGGAAGGATGCGCGCTCCAAAGTAAGCTGGCAGGTGTAGCGTTTCGTTCGGATTACTAATTTAAATTCCGAGTAACTAAAGCAAAGAACGACCACACAGGTGACAACTGACACGTTACAAGATATACAAGAATAAGAAAAGGGATCAAAAGAATAATTATCGGAACTCAACCTAGCGTACGAACATTGGTTAAAAAATAAACAATTGACTAGAATTTTTAATTTAGATAGTTACATCAAATAAGCCACTGATTGTTGACACTACATTAAGGGCGCGCACTTCACAGAAGGAAGGCTTTCGAGTACAACAATTTTACCAACTATGTCCACTCAAGCGTTACCATGCTTTTATGTACAATATCTTATTGTTGGTAAAAATAAATATTTTTGTAGGCGAATTTTTGGGTAGTACTAAAGTGTAATTATAAGAGTGAAAGTATATACAATTAAGTTTTTGATGCAATCTACTCAAAAAGTTCGAGTGCCTAACCTGGCTCATAAAACAGGCGGTGACATCAAAAGAGACCAAGTTATTCCTTGCTGCCAGAATGGGCAATTTATCGTGAATGAAATGCTATAGCATATGTAATAACCTAAACTATCATGCATATGCTAAACGAAAATCATCATTATTAGGAACGTGCAAATAAACACAGAAATCAAGAACAGACTAAAACGAATTTTTGTGTTGGTCGTGAACCTACTGTTGACACCATTTATGACTTGCGTGTCACTTTAACAACGATTTTAAACGTACGGGGTGCCGTGAGCCAAATAATGTGCTAACAGCACACATAATATATTATTTACTTAGTAGAATTCATATGCAACCAAATTTACCTACTAAAAATTGAGCAAATTCTCTATTTGCGACAAGAACATAAAACGATATAAGCAAKTTTATCTTAGTCCAAAAGTTAACACTWGCAATATCACAAGATTTTAAAATTCTGATTTTTTGAAGTTTTTCAATAACTTTCGGAAATCTAAAAGTATTTCAACGTTTGGTCTCAGGAGATTCTCTTAGTCAAGAAATTCCAATATCGTGGCAGATTCGCTGCTATTTGTACGTGACACTATATACAGCAGTTTACACTATTTTTGTCATAACTTTTATGTGTCTCAGTGCACCCATTTGTTTGCACAATATTTATATTCCAGTATTTTTCCCTAAACACCTGAGAATACCGAATGCCACCCGTTTTGAGATATATTAATTTTAGTAACATAATGCCTTTCTATTATTGGACGCATACCCTTTAAATAATAGAAGGTATTACATTCTAAGATTCAAATAGCTCGAAGAGGGTGCACAGTAGGAAAGATATATACCAGAAGACACAAAAGAGTAACAATAAGGCGTGTAGATGTGCAAGTAACGGACTATCTACAAAAATTTTTGAATTTCAAGATCAAAGAACATCAAATTTGTTCAAATACTTCAATATTTCGAGACGTTATTAAAAATATCGAAAACCAAATCTGAACTTTAACATTTTGTATCTTTGTTTGCGTTAACTTATGAACCAACATAAATTTGATACATTATTTTCTTGCCAGGAAACTGGGTCATGTCAAGGACAACCTGTATACCGAAAATGTTGCATAAAATGAAGTTTGTTATGCACATTAGCGCTAATTTATAACCAGCTGACTGATTGAATGATGTAGTTATCCTAATTGTGTGCTTTGTGTTCCCTATAACTGAAAAGTCCTACCAATTTTATAACACTTTGCACTAGACATACATTTCAGCATCTACTTTAATACAAGTTTTGTGGGTTTTTTTTTTGCACCAGTTAGTATTATTAATTACCAAACATAGATGTATCGAATGACTTGCAATATTCATATAGCATGCTTTTCAGAGCATTTGCTACGTTATATTACTGTAAATGGCAATTCAATATCAATATTTAGTGTTATAATAATATAGGTATTAAGCGTGTATCTATAAGTATGGAAAATATTTATAACTCAAATTGTCAGGGTTCGATAAATTTAAACAAACACATACCTATTTCTTTCACAGGGTTACTATAAAAGATTCATGCATCCAGGCGCTTATAAAAATTTATCAATTAAATCAATTTGCCGCCTCTCAGGAAAGTAAACATTGCTTTGACAGAAACTTGTCACCTGTTCATTGTCGAATTATTTGATATATTTTAATATGAGAAAATGCGTGGGAGTATTTTCAACATCTGCTGTAGTGTTTTGTGGGATAATTAACTTTAATATCGGAGAAAGCTCAGATTTTAGAGCTGTGGAGTGAGGAGTGACACAGTTTCGTATAACTTTTAGTTTATGTATCGTAGTTGTGAGGTTATGGCTACAGTAAGCCTGTTAATTTGTACAGGGTGTCCCATTTTCTTTGCGATTGTAGGGTTTCTCGGTAACTATTAATGCTAGAGGGTTGCGGTTTCGAAATTTCTGTATTACTCTTCTGTTGTAAGTTGAGCTGTACTATCCCCATTTTTATATCGTTTTTTTGTTTTAAAATATGCCCAACTTTTGAATAATGTTACGTTTCTTCAGTTCTCTATTTCTCGATTTAGGTATGCAGATACAAAAAAAACGACATTTTTTAGAGATATTTTTATTTTGAATCCAGTGGCGGAAAAAATATAAATACCCATAGCGGGCATGTGGACACTTGTGAAAAAGGTCCATTCTTTTTCAATTACCGTTTGCTTCGTCATGTTTTATAATTATTTTTGTTTTAAGACAAATAGACAATAATTTATTATGAAATGTTCCCCTAGCCACATTTATTGGGATATGTGGCTATAGCATGTTAAGGTTCCAGCCCATAGTGCCGGGCAAGTGGTGAAGTTTTTAAATGGAAGCTTTTGAAAGAAATGTATTGGACAAGGCGGCCCTGTAACCCTCTCCACAAGATCACCTGATTTGACAACACTGCACGAAGCGGAATATTGTTAGCATTTCACAACGTTGCACTTAAGACTCTTGTTAGAGTTCAGCAGTATTTCCAAAAGCGAATTCGACTTTGCTTTTTACAAATTAGTGGATATTTTGAACATTTTGAAATAAACAACAAAAATTTTCATATGTAGCATTTCTGACATTCAGAAGCGGTCTTTTAACAGTTATGCACGCATATCGGTATAGCGTTGCCAAATTCTTATATTCGTAGTATTTTTGATTATGCTGATTATTTTTAAGTAGTTCAATCAAAATTAAAAACTTATCAAGCATATCGCCTGCGCAAATGAAGGCTATCGTGAGGTTGCACTGACGACATTGCATAACCGTGACCTAAAACTTCGTATCTACCTTCATTAACAGTAACTGTTTGTAGGAAACGCTCTTTCGCGGCTTCCGTCATTTCTTCTCTAGTCCTTTTATCAGAAGGCGGCTTGATTCCARTCGTTTCAAGATCCCACAAGTCCGTAATCGAAGAAAACAGATTTAATGTAGTAATGGCAAATTTCGATCCATTTTTGCATGGAGTTTTGTCCATGACTGTCCATCCAATACAAGTTTCAAGTGCCATTAGTCCACAAGAAAGTTTCTTCAGTTTCCTAGTATACAATTCTCCAGCGATGTCTGCCCCTAGCAGAAGTTCAGTTGGACCAGGTTTTTGTATATCTGAGATATCAATACCCACATCGACCAATTCACTTATCCATTCCCCTGGAAATATTATTGGTGCTATTTCTCCACAAATACTGCTCTGATATAGAACTTCAAAAGTTATACTAAATGCACCTTGCGCGATTATTATATCGTAGCACTTATGCGTGTTTGCTGTCTCTACTCCGCCAAATAAGCAGTGGGTTACTTTCTCTATATTCTTTGGTTTGTATCCCAGCTGAGCTGCTGTAGATTTCAAAATATAGGATCTTTGTGACCCACTGTCAAATAGCGCTCGCACTACCTTTTCACCACACGGACCGTTTAGGACAACTCTTGCAACTTGCAAGAAGATATGTGTGCTGGTGTGGTTGGCCAAAGCCTGGTCTTTCTTGCTGTCGGTCACCTTTTGGTCTTCCGTTGCCTTCTTTGGATTTTGGTGACTAGGCAAGCTGGGACACATTAATGGTTCGTGTCCTTTCCCACACAAAATACAACTCAGACGTGCTCTACACCTCTTTGCCTGATGACCCATTTTAAAACACTTATAACAAGCTTTTTTAGCAGACAGTGTGTTCGTCTTTTCTTCTATGGTCATCTTCTGTGCCTTGAAACAAGCACTTGTTTCATGTGATCCACTGCAGAATAAGCAATCTGATGCTTCACAATTAATAAGCCCAGTTGCAGTCGGACATGCCTCCACTTTCTTGAGCCGTGGTTGGTTTTCTTTGTTTGCTTGTGAAATCTGAGACAAACCATAAACCTTCACCTGCCAAGCTGATTCTCTGCTCATTTTCAACTTCTTGCTGGAGAAAGCTCATCAAATCTTTTAGCCTTGTTTCTAGCGTAACCGGAGAGTCGTCGTTAGTGCCGCTGAAAAGTGCAGATCGCCGCCATACCCTAAGTAACTCTTGCGGTATACAAGATTCAACTAGAGGATACAACATGGCTGAGCATCTGTCGGTAGTTATCCCTAGCGTTTCCAGCGCTCGCAACTGTGTTTCCATACTATCATACAACACCGCAATGTCAAGTTCTTGTTTGACAACAGCATTTGTTAAGACTAGCTTCAGCAGCTCTCTTACATAGACTACAATCTGGAGATCTTCGCGCCCGAACCTGCTACGCATACTTTCTACTATCTTGACGTAATTCTCGCCCATAGCCGGATAACTGTCTACAAGCTGTCTTGCTCTACTTCCCTTGACTGTGGCAAGCTTTAGGTACTCAATTTTGTCGTTGGCATCGATGGATTCATCTTTGTCCACTTTCTTGAATTGACCCCAGAATGACAACCAACCCTTGACATTGCCATCGTACCGATCGAACTTGTATAGCCGGTAATTTAAATTTACGCTTACCTCGTTCTGCATCGTTCAATGTGGATAAACGGGAAATGGAATGCCGGTCCATCTCGCTTGCCGAGGTTGCTTCATGTAGCTTGTCCAACTTGATCCTTAGAAGTGTGAACCTCTTCATATATTCGTCGCGGCTATCCATCTCCGCCTCAAGCTCGTTTTCCGTAGCATCCTCCAGCATGCTCTCGTAGATTTCTCCATCCAGTGCAGCAAGCTCTTAGTGTTTTGTCTTCAGTAGTTCGAACGTAACTTCTGCTGCTACTGCGTCGTATTCTCTACCGTTATGAGAGCATCCAATTTATTTGCGGTCTTTGTAAACGAGTTTCTGATTGCTTTACGACTTTTAACTTTGTTTTCAATTATATTGGCCATCACGAACTTGGTGAAAACCGCCAAACGTTTCTTCGTTTACACCGACAAACTCAACTGAAGACAACGCGGACAAAGCTCGTACCTGTGCTTGTGGTACCGTACACTCTTTTACACGCATGTTTTCTCTTCGAACACGTTCACACACCAAGTCCTGTCACAGTCGCCAAATGTTGTCGTACCTACAAAAGACTACCCGTCTCTAGGAAAACGACTGTTCGGACAGTTAACGTGTTGGAAAGCAATAACGAAAACGCATAACTGATAAATCACTTTACTGATAACCACACAAGAAAAATCAAAACATATTACAAAACATTCTCTGACATTTCGTTCTTTAAAAAACAAGCATCGCCATCTTCGCTTTCTTGACTGACTACTACTACAGAGCATCTCATCTACCAATAAGACAAAATTAACTAAATAATAGCACATTTCCCACAGCTGGCATAACCGTAGTACTTGCTGTAACCGCGCGTGGTCGTGTCGTGACTGAAAATTGTGCACGATGTCGGACGGCGAAAAAAAAACTTTGCGAAGTCAAACGAGGGAAGTAGTGTACCGTGTGTGCCTCAGCTACTTTTGAAAGTGTGAAATGTAAGACATCTAATGTTACAGGAATGTCTGTCAGAACTATCGAGAGGATTGTTCGTGAAGGTGATTGCAGTGCATCGGAAAATAATGTAAAACCACAGTTCAGTACTCCTGGAAAGAAGAGACCGAGGAAAAGTAGCCTGACTGCCGATTTTCCGGAATACAAGAAGACTAATTTGCGTCATATTGTGCACGAATTTCACAAGACCGAAGGAATCGTGTGACTAGCACAATTCAACCAGGAGATACGAACTGACTAAGATTGGCATGGATCGAACGAGACTGAGGGTTTTATTGCACAACATGGGATTCAGGTGGAGGAGAACTCAAAATAATCGGAAAGTGCTAATCAAAAGGCACGACATCAGATCACTTCGAATTTCTTATTTGGAGAAAATAGAATATTTCCGAAGTTCAGAATAGTGGACACACTGGACAAATGATTCGACAAAAGGGTTATTTGGAAATATGTCCAAAGGTCAGAGGGTTATAATCATACACGCAGTATGGGAAAAGGGGTTCTTACCTGGATGCCTATTAATGTTCAAGTCGGAAACAAAAAGTGGTGATTACCATTCAGAAATGAATTCTGGTAATTACGGAAAGTGGCTGGAAAACATGTTAATCCCCAATTTGCCTAGGAAATCGATCATTTTTATTGATAATGCGCCGTACCATAATGTGAAAACCAATCCACCACCGTCGTCGAATTCCAAGAAAGCAGATGTGGTGCGATGGCTTACGGATCGTAACATTAATTTCGAGCCAACCAGTTTGAAACCAAAACTGTACGAAATTGTTAGAAATAACAAAAAGCGCCATGCAAGTTTAACAACTCGTTACGAAGTCATGGACATACCGTTTTACGCTTACCACCCTACCCACCCGGATTTGAATCCCATCGAGTTAATTTGGGCCACAGTAAAAACCAAAGTTGGTGCAAGAAATGTAACGTTTAAATTGGATGACGCAAGGATGATGGCCGAGTAAGAATTCAGCAAGATAACACCCAAAGATTGGAAGAAGCGCTCTGACCACGTGATTAAAGTAGAGGACAAATATATGGAGCATGAAGTGTTTGTTGATAATCTCAGTGAAGTGAAGCCTCTAATTATTAATTAATTAGATAGTGCATATGTACCTATGTATTAATTCTCTTAATTGTATAATGTTGTTTCGCTTGTTTTTTTCATTTGCCAGCAATTTCTGGTAGTAACTTGACAACCCACTCGAATGTGTGATTTATTATTTTTGTTTCTCTTGTTTGTACTTAGTAATTCTTTATTGTACAGTCTTATTGTTTCTTCTAAGTATGTTTTCTTTTTCATTCGTTTTTTGGTTCCGATAGTAATTTGACAACTCACATGTATGCGTATGTATTATTGACATTATTTTAGGTTTCCATTTTTTGTACTACCTATGTCATTTGTTTACTTAATTACACAATAATACTGCGCCGCCACTCGTATACGATGGTCAGCACGATCTGAGGCTGGCGCCAACGCGTCTCTCGCCACCATTAATCTGTTTTGCAGTATTTGAGCTGCAATTTTTACAGCTACACGGCACTTCTAGTGTGTGGCGCCAGCGCAATTGTGTAGCGTTTGCGAGGTTATTATATACAAATAGCGATTGAGGTGAAAATAGATGTGATATACGACTTAATTAATGCGAAAAAGTTTTTTAAATACATATACATATGAAGAAAAAATACAATTAAAATCAAATTGGGCGCCCTATTTTTTGTAATAGTTACTGGTTGAAAATTGTTTAATAGAATTTTGCAGAGCGCCTTGTAAAAATGCTCATGTGCCGCCGCTGTTTAAGTTAGAGTATTAGCTAGCCGTAATTCCTTAAGCAGTTGTTATTATGTGGTACGATGACTAACATTGCAGGGAAGTACCAAAAAAACGTATAAAGCGTTTATCAGTGCACATTTACTTGAATATTGAAACTAAATATATGCTTACAACTTTGTTTGTACAGATGCAGTGTTGAAATCAATATAATTAATTAACATCAAACGGCTATTACCCAAAATTCGTAATATGTCTTTTAAATACATAGTTTAATTATTAATTCCCAAAGCGGATTTAAACAAATTTATGTGCACTATTTCAACACGCACAAACGCTATTTCTACTAATATCAATAACATTGCGCTCATAATTATTTCAGTAACCCGTGAATTATATACAGCATTTCGAATTTCAATGCATGCAGTGCATGAAATATTTCTCATACACATACCACAAAATACTCAGAGCGCAAACTTAGAAATTTATATGCGTTTTCATCTTTATCAGACTTTTTACTCAGAAGTAATATATTCAGCCCCGAGTGTAATTATTCAAAAACGGATCACTGGTTGAAGAATATCGCTCCTGACAGGGTCACMAATGGGTCAGTAAGTGGAAAGAGGTAACAACTATGCAGTTATCTCCAATGACCTACCCCAAGCATTTATCCCCCACAGATCGCTTTTATGTAAGGACAAAAGTTTTAAACCTCGGAAATTAGAGGCGTTAAACTTCGTTGGCATCAAATGCGAGGGTACTAAAGTTTGTCTAATGAATTGCGCTTAATTGGAAAGGGGAAACTTTTATACCTTACTTAACTTATTAAACTGCTTCCCTGGAGTTCATGAACACTCGAGGATGCTTCACTTTGATATGACAAGCACTGTGTTCTGTACAGATACATACAACGCGTAATTGAGCTATCTTTTTCCCACAAGTTAATCTACGTTTCTTATTATATTCTTATATTCTTATATTACACCCCATTTACTGAAAATGTTCATAATCTATTTAAAATCATAAGATAAAGCGTAACTGCATTATTATTCAATATAAAGGAGTATAATTTAGTGTTAATAAATAAGATCAAGGTAACTCATGTCATGAATCGAACGAATGGTTTTGAGAATCAAACAAACGCTATTGTACTTAACTCATTAGACGTACGAATACGATCTTGTGTTACTTCCATTAACTTATATTTCCCAACTATCTTACTACAAATAAGCATTGTATACAGTCTTGAGGAGGAGTAAGGAACCCCATGATGGCGCGGTAGTATTGTACAGATATCAGAAAGACATGGAAACAAGCATAGCCTCAAAAAATCGGAACAGACTTTGGTAGAAAAAGAGCTAATACATATAAATCAGAAATATCTCCCCATCTAGAGCATTAAAAAAAGGAGCATCGACATCACCAAGTAACGGCAACCTAAGCAATATACAGGAATAATTGCCACTTGCAAGAGACAAATAATAGACAGGTCCTAAATCTGTACATATGTCCAGACAGCAGCTCATCTGAGGAAGAAGAATAATGCAGCCCAGCTAAGGCAACATCAAACAAATAAATAACTAAGGAAAGCATTTATTGGTTGGATACACCCTGCAAACCTTCCCATTCCAATCCTCACCTTCCTGTAACAGTGGGAGTGGGAGCCCAGCGCAATAATAGCGCTTTGTTATAAAAAAGAATGTATGCAGGTAACATTTATTATTAAATTAAATCCCTTTTATAGTTATAGGGATACATATTAATGTGTTGCTTACCCACAGACGCATAACGATTTGATTAATTAACCTTGCTACATCATGGACGAATATGAATCTAAAACTACAAAAAAAAAATGTTTTTTTGTTTGTAAAGATCGAAAATCAATACCATGTAAAATTATGCAGCAGCGTAGTGAAGTGGGGATATTAAAATTCCAGGTTATTGCATTCCCGATTGTACGTATCGATCAGAGACTGGTTTTAGATTACTCGGTTTGCTAAAAAAAAAATCAGGAGTGGAGAAAAACATGGGTCCTGTTTATAAAACGAAGCGATTTGGCGCTTAGAGCAGCCGTTTGTGAAGTTAGGGGCAAATGTCAACAGTGTAAATAGTAAACTTCTCTCCGATTTTTGGAGACAATATGGCGAGAACGACGGTACGTTCTCTGTACGCAGGAATACCATGTAGGCCCTAGATAGACAAAATACTGCAATAGGCTTGTGGTCGTGGCGCCAAAATGGCGAATATAAGGTGACTTTTTGGGGAATTTAATGTTTATAGGTTGCTAAGATCAATCCTGAACTACATTTTAAGACATCACAAGCACTTTGTAACTCATAAACACAGAATTACCCAAAAAGTTTCCATATGCCATGTTTTGACGTTACGGCGACAAACTGATTATGTATGTACTTTATCTATCTATGAACTTTATCTAGTAGTCGTATTCCTACATAAGTAATAGCAAACTGTCATCTTGAGATAGCATTTCAACATGCAAAAAAATCTCCATGAGAAGCGGCACGGCTAGTTTCAAGTTCTTTGAGGAAAGAAAAGCAAAAATTGCAATAGTTTTATGTTGTAAGAAGGGAGGATGTTCTGTTCTCCTGAAGTTTATGTTCGGAAATGAAATAAAGGTGATAATTTATAGTTATAATTCTGAATAACATCCAAATATACAGATTCTGCCACATTCAAATTTCTCACCCTTTTTGGAATGAATATGGGATCTAGGGACTTTATGTAGTGCGGTAACGTCGGCAGAAAGGGTATGTATCGAACGATAGTGGTATCCTGCCATTTTAGGTAGTCGCAATGGCGTGGCATAGTGAGGATCGTTTGCTCGTTGTGCATTAGGAGTATATGCGTGATGGTGGTTCTACAATTACTACTCAGCTAGCATTTCGCAGTCGGTTCAGACTTATTGCCTGACACGACTTTGTTCATGATAGAAAAGCCATTCAAGCTTGAGTAACAAGCGTTAGAATAACAGGTTCTGCACTGAAAAGAAATTTTGTCTTTAGACGAAATCAAAACAGCTCTGCGAGTTTTAAAATCTCACTGAATTCTTGGATATCTATCATTTTGTATTTGTGCGTATTAAAATCTCCGTACAGGATTCTTCTTACACTCGTATCACACAATCTTAGGGCAGGAGCACGTTTAAGTGCTGAACGCTTTGGAGACACCAAATTTTCCTGCGTTATTACGGTCCAAGATCGGCGACCCGTTGCTGTTAAGTTTGATACCCAAACTTGAGTTGTTTTTCTATCCGGAACAAAATCATTCGGCCAAGTTCGAACTGAATACGAAATGCTGGCTAAGTAGTAATCGTAGAATCACCATTGCGCATATAGGAAGCGTGCACGCGCCCGCGTTCAGAGACCTCTGGTGGATTGAACAGACAAATGTGGGGTATAAATACAAATTAAATCGTATGTAAAGTAACACGGCAAAAAATAATAATCAAATATGGTTTTGGAGGTATTAAAGTAACTACTTATAATAATAAACTGAATAGTTTAAAGCGCAGCGTTTGTGAAATATGTCGAAATTATCACATTGAATAGCTTGCAAACAAATACCTACTGTTATTCATGCTACATATGCTTGGCTATTAGACGCAGGGTTGGAATCTATTACGAAATTCCAAGAAGGTAAAGCCATTATATGAAATAGGCTTTTTCAACGATGATAAGAAACGGGCGGAGACTGGGAGAACTTAAATACGGTAAGCGAAAGTGACAATGTTTTTCGTTTAAACTGTAGCCAACAGACGAACGCCCCACGCTACAATTTGTTCTTCTGGGCAACCATCTCTCGCGGGTCAAGTGCTCAAGTCGTTTTGTACTAGGTATACTTATAAACTGCAGAACACATAACACAATGTTGTTTCCGCTCAGCTTCCCACGAAATTGATAAAAGCGTATGTTTTTGCTACCACACGAGTTCTCAGTATTATTACAGTCCACACCATAACAATTTCTTTGAGATTTAGGCATTTTTCAACGTATTACTCAATTCCCTCACAATATTAAAGCAAAAGTAAACCAACGAAATTCATGGTTGTCATGCTGCGTATACCTCAATCTTGCGTTATTTCACCACCGGTGGCGCTACTAGTCAACGTGCGCGCTCCCCATACTCCTCCACAACAAAGGCACGATGTTCACCATGCCTCACCAATGGGATTATTGAAAATGGCACGTTGGCACGTATACTTCTATCCATCGATACGCCCTCTGTTGCCGTATCTTCACCGCAAATCACACAGCGCCATTTTCAAAAACGGGAGGTACTTTTACCCAGCCTTGCATAATCTCAAATTAGAAATTAATTGACCCATTAAAAAGTATATATGCGGGTCGAACTGTAAATAACGAGTGGCTCACTTTTAGCTGCCAGAATGAGTTATTAAACTCATTCATAAATCATTAACTGTATCGTAGATGATACGAAAAATAACGTTTTACACCCAATAAGCGTCCCTACGTTCACCGCAATACCTCATAATATACCTTTTTTAATGGTTTACGAATTTCATTTGAACTAATTGAAATTTTCTCGTACAATTGTTTTTAAGCAAACGAGAAATTAAGTCAAATTTTGTACATAAGTAACTATGTTGTTCTGAACAGTAAGTTGGTAGCATCGTAAGTATTAGGGACCATCTCATATTTTCATCAATGTGATCAAATTGTAAATAGGAATACCTAGATTGCAAGTCGTGTGGGAAAAATATCAACACTCATAAAAAACATTTCTCTTTATGGAAAAGTGCTTCAGAGAATGAAGGTGTGTATACATTTATAAGGTTACAGAATTTGGATAAAAGCTACAGACATAAACAGTAATTAATAACGAAATAAATAGATATTTGCCATTATTAAAATTAAATTAACGTCGGTGATATTTTAATGGTTTAACAGGCATAAGAAGAAATGAAAAAGTATTGACCGAGATTTGAACTCGGGACCTTTTGACCTTCCTCGGTCAAGGCTGGCAATACTTTTTCATTTCTTCCTATGCCCGTTAAACCATTAAAATAATATCATCGACGTTAATTAAAAACAAATTTTAGGCAATAGTTTACATTCTCTATATATTAAAACTAAAAATTAAAAACCTACAAAATACCAGCACATTATGTTGTATGAACAGTATTTCATTTAAGCAGCTTACCAAATTGTGAACGGTGAACCAGCGTGCTCCAGAAGGGCAAAAGTTACGGCACAGCAGGTATATATATTTAGCGACAGCAGCTATCATTTTTCATGAACTTCTCCCACCTCGTTTTAATTATTCATAGTGTATTCCCATGCAATATTCATGCCCTTCTGAATTTCACGTTACCGCAGTTGGGTTAAGGGAGAAAAATTAATTTGAGGGTGTTGGTACTTGTTTCGAACGTAAAGCTTAAAATCCCAAACCGCGGTCTTACTAAACGTGTAACTGAATGAAAGAGATATATGGGACGCATGCGTCTGTTATTATCAGATTTCTAAAATGAAATAGCCCGGAACAATATCCCTATCAATTATTCTAGAGAACCCGGACATAAATGCTGGCATAAATCGCACTTTAGAAACCACTAAATCAGCAACAACGCGTTCTATAAAACCTAAATTACACAGTACGGCAGACAATAAGATTTATAAGCTACATTACGCCGGTACCGACGGATAGCGATAAAAATTTGGAAACTTATGCGCCATGCAGAGAAGGCAAAGAAGTAGATGTTGGAAGTGTTTTTGTGAAATAATGCATTTTCGATACTTACTTACCCAGAGCTTGGTAGTACGGGCAATGGAATATTATCTGCAAAGAAAAATTAAATTTATTTTATGATACAACTGAAATTTTGAAATAGATCTACCAAATGTATACGTAAACACAGATGAATCATTGTAATTAATTTCAATAGAAGAAGCATGGCGCATCCATTCGTAATGGGACATCGTCTAAATTTTACCGCGTTAATTATAACCTATGAATAGCCCTATTGGCGATTCAAATTAATATTTACGCGCGCTAGCACGATCAGCTGGTCGCGTAGAAAGCAGTCGACATGTGTCATTTTCTGGTGTAATTCCCGTGGTGTGCCGTACGAAATGCGTCCAAGTTTAATAGTTTTTACGTTTTTGTAAGCTACCACCGCTTCAAGCGAGGCTTCAAGATGTATAAGGGAAGGTGAAGAAGTTCTAAATGCTGGCCATCTTATTGTGTGCGGTTGTAAAACTTTAACGAGTAAGTATTAATTGTCGTAGATAATACATCAAGAACCCCATAACCTATCATTCATATTTCATTTATTTCGCATTTCCTCTGATAGCCAGTTTTTCTTCATACACTTCTTTGTAATTATTGTTTTGTACGGGCTGACTTCGTTTATTATGTCTTGTAGCGTGTGCTCAAAGATTCTGTAGCTGTAATTTACGTCTTGTACGGATATGCAATTTGACCAATCTGCTTTACCTGGTCTTTCTTCTATTTCTTTTAGTCTGTCTTCTTTTAGATTTCTACTTCTAAATTTCGCCCCCTTTGTAGAGGTTGCTCGTATATCGACTATTATTTCTTGTCCGAAGTGAACTGACAGGCTAGTTTTTAGAATAGTGCTCCTCTCCCCATTAAAATTGACAAAACTGTTTTCTAACTGGCTCTGGGATTGTGTGTCATTCTTGTTACACCATTTATTGTCTGTTTTAGGTTATATGAACTTAGCAAATTTAATATTGTTGTTCGCTTACTTAATTTTTCATCTAAGAAATTTATGTTAAAATCTACTATTATAACTTTAAATTTCATGTACTTTTTGCAAAACTCTTGCAATGTGCTTTCTAATGCTTCAAAAAATGTATTTATTCACCCTACCGGTGATCTGTATATATTAATTATAATGAACTGCATTTTTCTTGATATTGCTGCTGAACATTCGAAAGTTACATCTATGTTTTGTCTTTCCAGGTCAGGCACTCGCGTGAGATCCAAGTCCTCCCTTGCGAACACTAAGCATCCCCCGTGACATACTGCTATTCAACAAAAAGAAGAAACCAGGTTTAAGCCATTTATGTTATATAACGATACTTCGTCCTCCCTTAGCCAATGTTCTGTAATGCATAATACATCAATTTTTTCATGAACAATAAATTCTTCATCCTCCTCCATTTTATTTCTCAAACACTGTATGTTTTGGTGAACATTTACCGATGTCCTAATTTCCCCTGCATTTAATTCATCTGCTTGCTGCTGTCTCCCGGAATGTTCCTGCTGACCTCCGAAAAAATCTAAAACGTCTCACGGCTATATTTTTTGGCAATGTGTCGGGTTTCAATAACTGATCCAGCAATTCTATGTCACCACCCACCTTGAACGATATGCTATTCGCATCTTCTCTTATTAGCAGGTTTTCTACAACAAAAGATTTTTGAAATTTCTGTTCCAAGTATTGCCTTACTTTGTCTGCTGTGGTTCCCTTTTCCACTTTTGCCATGTGCAGCCACGCTCTCCCAACTGCTGCTCGAAAATCCGAGTTCCTTCCCCTTTCTGTTCTCCTCTTCCAATTGTTTTATGTTCTCTGCGTTGCCCATTATTATTTTGCCCTTGCCCTGACTTGTCCATGGTCGCTACGCCCTGGCGATGATTCTTATTTCCGTTTGTCTGAATTGTCTCTGAGATTTTGCCCAGTCTGGCAACGTCGCTCGGTTTGGTGATCTGACCTCCACTCGGTTGTAGAGTGTTTGTTATTGTAACCTCACTTTTTGTTTGTGGTTGTGTTTGTGTTACTTTTAGGAGATCGATAACTTCTTTTTGATACATTATTGTACTTTCCTTTTCTGTCACCAAGGCTTTTGACGCCTTCAGGACCATGTTAATCGCATCCAGCTCATGCTTGTTTAATATCACGTTTTCCGGTGAAATTGTGGTGTTTGCTTCGTTCCACGGCCGTATTCCTTTTTCTACGTAAGTTCGTATTGTTTCGCCTACATTTGCACTTAACGGCACCTTTTTTGTTATAATTATTTCAATGAGATACTCTTTTTTGTTTGTTTAGCTGAGCGTATACTTCTTCGTTTGGCGCCATGTTGCCACACAATAATTGGCACACAAATATTGCTTAATTCCTTCTACGCCAGTATGTACACCTTCCGCAGCCACTGGAAAAAGTCCAGCTGGGCTTTTCATGGGCAGAAATTTGAAAACTGCATTGAACATTACACACAGTTTTAGAGGCAGGCTTAGAAGAAAAGGCAGAAACAGGATAAGGAAACGGGAATGTAATGAGACGAGAAAAAATGGGTGTCCACAAAAATTGAAAAAATTACTGTACCAGTGTCTGACACCGCGACAACAGAAAGTGGTGAGTCGGGCCATCGGCATGTCGATCAAGTTCGTTCGCGCGCAGGTGCGCAGTCAGATCAAAAGATATGTTTGTGCCCATTTAAGACAGCGACGCGTCAGTTCCCAGTAACAATCAGGAAACGTCATCTGTTACCGAGGTTGCCACACATCATAGTTGACCCGTACTTCAACACAATAAATCGGCATATTTATGCTGAATTAAAATTCAGGGCGAAGGGGTGTTATGTATTTGCCTATAGATAGCTCTGGCTATCACAGATATTTACTTAAGCATTTGTTTAGCTAGGTGTCAGTCGTTAGCGTGTATAAAAAGTGCTGTAACTCTGGTAAAACATACTTGCTAAAACCGTAGTCTCCGTTATTGTTATTATTGTTATTATTATTATTATTATTATTATTAGTATTAGTATTATTAGTATTATGTCCCGTATATCTCTCTGGATTTGAAAAGTTAAGGAAATATTGTTATCATCTTAAAAATACTTACAGACGTGCTTTTTCCTGCACGCTGTATCGTACATGCATTCTTTCGCAGAATGCAAAATAATGTTCAACACGACGTGTACATRATAGACTACTGATGTCATACCTTAAGCATTAGTTAGATTTCACTTGATCACATTTTTTTAGACACCATGGCTTTTTGACTTCGCAACCAAACACCATTAATCGTCACCAATGGTGTCAGTTTGTACCATCGGCTAATGTTGATATCTTTTTTGACCAACAATGTTCTTTAAATCATTGAACAATTATTTGATTTTAAATAAAAATCAACCATGTATTTTGTACAGTACTGTTAATAACATTACTTGTCGCTAAAACAGGGCAATAAAATTGTTTCATTTATGACATCTGCCGGCATTTCTTCCTTCAGCAACATAGCTCTAGCTCCTGGTACTCCGTTTTTCGAGATTGAATTTTGAAGGAAGGATTGTATCTAAAGCTTCTTGAGCTGCATCAAAGCAATTTTACATTTTTTCAAATGAATCCATAGTAATAGGTAAATATACTGAATTTGTCTGATTTCTTTTCAAATGCAATTGTGACTAAAACGTTGAACACATATCACTTCGAAAGTAGGTTACACCCTTCACCAAATAAAGGTTTGCCTCCTTTGTCGGGCCTCAAACTTTGGTTGCGGACGAAATTTTACACTTTTGATTCCTTTTGCGTAAATAACTGTTACCAACTGTAACGAAGAGGTAGATAGTGCCCTCTCCCTCCCAACTATTATTTCTAGGTTAACCCATCCAATTCAGCCTCGTGCGAGATATTGATTAATAACCTTTTCCACCGTTGGAAACGATGATAATTGATTGTCCGGCACTTTGTCAATAATGGATATTTCATTGACGGGACAAACATCGCACTGATTGTGGAAATATCAATAACTCGTCGGGCTGCGTGAATTTGCATGCCCGGACTGAACTGCAGAGAAGTGGATGCACCGTATTAGGTGTATACGTGCTCGTAATAATGCAAGGCGAGGTGCCGCATTCTTGCTTCTTATTGTGTCTCCCCGGAAGCGGCAATATTTTTGTGGTCTGGAATGAATGCTAACGAAGTTTCTCGGATGTTGCCTAATTAAAATAAAGCCAACTTCATCCGCCTGACAAGACGCATGGCGTCTCATGAGTCTGCGAGGGAGAAGTATTATTCAGATTCAAGTTTCTCGCTCTGAACACCTGAAACTTGGAAATTTAACGCCCTCCTTATAAAATTAAATAATAATGAAAAATTACGATTTAATATTATGTTAAGTTTCAAAACTTAATATATATGCATGGACAAGTAGCGATACGCGCGTAACTATCTGTAAGATTCAATATTTAAATGCTTAATGACAAAATTAATCAAAACCCATATACATTGATGTTGCTTGCGCAATTCACACTTCTGAAGTGAGTATTTAGTATAATTCCATAGTTTGAAAGTACAATATACCAATATATCAACATGAATTAATAAGAAGTCGACATTTTGATCCCACCTACCAAATAAAACTACTTGAGTGCTAGCGCAAACCCAAAGCAATTCTGTATCTCGCTATCCGCGGACGAACGGAATCGAGCACATACATAACAGCTTTGGTGGGTTGCACTAAAAATCTTTCGTTATTAGGCAAGGATGTAGGAATGCGTACTTTTTTAGTTAAAATATTTGCCCTAGTTCCCGCAAGAGGGCTTGACAAAACTCTATGGTATATACAGGGTGTAGCACCTAAGACTTCTCCGACCATAGCTCCTTTGCCATAACAAGATATCGAAAAACGTATTAAAGTCTAAAAATGAAAATTTTGGAGTTTTTGCTATCCTATGGAAAATTTCGAAAAAAAATGACAGTTTTCGAATGACAATCAAACAATTTCCTTTTTCGATAAAGTACCCGAAAAAAAGATTATGAGAAGGTAAAAGGTAGAGGTAGCCTGTCTCTCACTTCAAGACGAAATGCCGCGCCGGCGCGATTTAGTTACTCTAAAGGAAATCAAGCATGGTCAGATTTTAAGAAGCAAGGATTATAACAGCGAAAACGCTAAAGTTGGGGTATTTTTCAAATCTGCAATAAAATATAGGTAAAGTGTTGAAAAAAACATGTTTGATATGCCACTGGAATGCGGCAATACATTAATGACCAGGAATAATTTAGGAACATGGCGACGGTAATTACGCACAGTTTTACTCTTACGCCTTTTTCGGTATCTTTTATGCTAAACCCGTAGAAATCTAAATATTTTACTCTTTATCTTGCTATAATATGCAGTGGTGTGTGTATATGTACGCTTTTGTATAACTCCTCCCATCCGCTCTAGTGCTATCTTATTTGACAGCTCGCTGTATCTTTTAAACTGTTAGATCTTATTTTGTAAGTTTATCACCCGTTCAAGTGCGACAGTAGGTTACTGAAGTGAAGCACGACTAACACTAGTAAAAGCCTAAGTATTCAGATCAATAACCAATAAACAATAAATACAATCGTCTTTTTAGACAATCTTTCAGTCAAAATGTCCTTATGTAGCACCTGGAATTTAGCGCAACCTAAAGAAGACAATATAGATATAAGAAAAAGGAAAAATGCGAGTGACGGTGTATACAAAATTCATACAGTTGTTATACAGAACATCCTAGGATACAAAAACCACCTTCTAAGACACTGGCTCGCCAAATATACGGGGATAATATTTACAAAGGAAAAGGAAGGAAAAGAAATCATAGCGCCAATAGCAAAAATGTTGCACAAATAAAATGGTAGTAGGTAGACGAAAGCACTGAAGGGGGGAAGAATACTGAGAAATTAGTATATATTATATACAGACTTCAAGGGACAGTATGAACAAGAACCCACTATGACAACACGAGAGTATTATACATGAACGAGGAAGACGTGGAACACAAGCCCGGGGCTGGCTCATAGGGGGTGAAGGGGGGTGCCGCAGTTGGCTACAAAATCGATTGGTCAAATTTGTTAAAAAAACTCAATACATAATTAAATTTAAATCAAGAAGGTGGTATAAAATTAATTTTAGTTCCCCACGGCATCCGCGAATATGCAATAATTCCTCGTTGGCAATGACGAGTAGCAGCAGTCGTAGCTTTCACAACCTCGCGTCTTCTCGTTACCTGGCGCTGATCGACTGTGATACATAATATTTTCATTAGTTTTTTCTTTATCAGAATGACTGTGCGCTATTCGGTATTATAGTGATCTAAAGTAACAACTTGTTTTTGAGTTGACTATTTCGCACTTTCTACCCCCTCCCCCCAAAGTAATAGGTTTCGGTACGGCCCCGTATAAGCCAACCCTCATAAAATCGGCACAGCCGTAAAAAAAGATCCGATAGAATTGAAATTACTACATATGTAACCATTATCTCGTAATAGCAACCTAAGCAAGACAATAAAATCGTAATTGGCAAGTGGCTATTAGGAAGCAAAAGGAGTCCTAAATCCGTACACACAACTCTTCAAACAATAGGAAATAGGCAGCTAAACTAAGCCAGCATCAAACACAGAAACATCTAAGAAAACCTTCACTGGTTGGATGCACCCTGCAAACCTTCCTGAGCTTCCTCTGACATACCTACGTTGTTACGTGGGAGCCCACTAGAAACAAGCGTGTCACTTCTCCAACCCAGCGTTTTCGACCGGCCTGGCGGTGTATCCGATAGCAGCAAAAATGCCTTCCCTAAACTGGTTCAATCAATCAATCATCCTTTGTGTCATCTTTTAAGTACACTAGTTTCTCTATTTAATATTAGCCTTTAGTGATCTTCTCTTACAGTGGTGTCTGGATTCCTTTCAATTATTAGGAGCATTTCGATATTACATATGTGCTTCCCTATATACATACCCATATTAAATGTAACGAACTATGTAATGCATCACACACGAAGGAACTACACCGATTGTTATTAAAAATCAATGGAAACTAAAACTTTTTTCCGTTGTTTAGGTATACGTTACAGCTAGGAACAATATCTTTCAATACGTATGAATTTGAAATTGAAATTCAAGATTAATGTATTTGTCCACCTCTCTACTATTGTAAGGCATCACAATAATATGTTGATATTGATACTATCTAGGTACCTTCAACAGCATTTCTATGCATATTTTGTTACAAAAAGCCGTGGTTGTAAGTCGAGTACAAATTAACGTTCGCCCTTTTCCCTAATATCACCCTCGTCGCGTGGCAGGTGAACTCCCGACTGGTCATCCTTCAGACAAGGGCGGTTCATGCTCAGGAATCATGAGCGCCATTACGAAGCTAATTTCGGCGCTTTGTCTTACCCCTGTAGTTCTACTGAACACGTTCGCAAATAAGTTACACGATGAAACCTTCGAGGACCTAATCGTCTGCAAATTGTCATATTAGACCTGAAGTTTTTCTCTTCGTTTGAAATTGAGAAACAATAATTACTTATTCCAGTCAACGAGATACAAATCTTAATTAACTCCCGAAAAATAATAAGAATTTATTGGCAAATTGCGGTTAATTAATGTCAGAGAGACAAAATAAAGAGTACAAAACCACAAAATTAGATGATTTGAAAACAAAAACATCATTATTAAGTATACATAGAAGACACAGATCAGTGCCACAAAGATTCGTAGTCAAAGAACTCCGATATCGTTTAGAAGACATATTGGCAGCCAACAAACACTGTAGTCTCAATTATTTTTTAGGTTTTGGTCTCAATGTTGGGTGGTATTTGATTGAAAGTATCCTTCAGATAGAGCTAGTTAGGTGTGACAGTCGCCATTCCTCATAAGACCATTATGACAGCTCTGAATTCAAACTGCACGTAATAAGAAGACATACAGGAGGGCGGGGGACGGTTTATGTTAGCAATTTTTCTATGACTTCATTAACATCTACTATTTAAGTAAGAGCACATAGTACTCGTAAATATATTTTAAGGTATACAGTCTTTGAATATATTTTTACTTAAGGTTGACAACATAAGCTTTTATATTTTTCGGACTAAATTATTAATTGGTTTCGGCCAAAAAAGTACCTTACCTTCAGCTATTATCGAAATTCGTATTATTACGTCAGGTAGTCAATTACATCCGTGCGCCTATTTAACTAATGGATAACGGTTATGAAAGATCTATACTTCATAGTCGAACAGATATGTACGAAATTTAAATTAGTAGAACACTTGAAATCATTATATCTTAAACATTCGTTTAGTTAATTAGTGTTAGTTTGCGCTCGAAATGCAATAGTTAATAATTAAATAATTATTATTTAATTTATTAATAATAACATTAATAAATGTTCAGCACCGGAGCTTAGACAGTAAAATACCTAAATAGTTTCTCATATCTATACCTGAAATATAATTGAAACGAAATATTTGTACCGGTATAAAATTTTAGAATTCATTATGTTAGTAGGTTTTTCTAAAAAATAAGTTTTGGTTGGACACTATTTATCTTGTTCGAAGTTTGGTGTCTTTAGTCATTAAAGTGGCCAAGAAGCATGGAAATGGAAATATTTAATGTATAAAACCATGAACAGATCCAGTAAATGAAGCGCCTAGTTCTTATGAAGTCTAAGCAGTTCCAGATGTCAGAAAAGGAGTGTATTAAAGATCTCTGATAAAAACTTACAAAATGTCAAATTACCCATATATTTATAAAAGGTGCCTCCAAATCTGCTAAAAGAAAGCATATTTAATATACGTAAGCAGTCAGTAACATCGCAATTTGGTMAGATCTTATCCAACAGTGCAGACTKCTGCTTGCTTGCTTCCATCTTGCATATGTTAACTTATGAGACCCACTCACAGATACAAAATACTTTAWTTATTGAGAATCGMTTACTTTACCAGAATAGGCTATTTTGTGGTCACMCTGCTCCCAAGCATTTTGACGAGGAAAACGTCTTACGCCAACTATGGGAGTCATTTTATAAGAATCGGTATGCGTCATCTCTACGTCGTTACGATATGTAAGTACAAATCTGGAAAAACTTCTGACTCACTGAAGTATTTGTTTTGTATGTTTGTTTTCGTAATATGATATACTGTGGTTTTCTAACTCATTACACGAGAATAATAGTTAACAAAAAACTACTCATGCAAAACACAAACAAACAAATACACAAGAGGAAGCAATAAACTCGTTATGCTGTTATGCATGCCGGGCGGGTCACATGATACAAACAACGACGTCAGCAATAGCTTCGACCATTTAGCAAGCGTATTGCGATCCGCCAAATAGTGTCAAACTTTTAAACGTTTGTCATTCATTTTTTAGGAAGAAACAGTTTTTGTGTTAATGGCACGTTATTTGAGTAGTTTATGACTTTATGAGAATTTCTGCGAATAGTGGAAAACGCTGAATTGGTCACCACTGAGGCTTGCCTGTCTGGGGATTGTCTATCCATCAGCTTTGATGTGAGCTGCGGAATAACCGCTCGTAATAATGGTTGCAACTCGCAAGACACTAAGCGTACATGCGCACTCGGCACAACAGCATCCATTCCAATAACGGAAACCCCTTAGCTCAATGGCATATTTTCGCTTCACAAGCGGCAGGGCGTGGATTCGGATGAGACTTCTGAGATTTTTCCTGTGTGCTATTCTGTCAAATCGCCCAAGTGAAAACATGAAAACTTTTGCAGGTTAAAAGCTCCGCTGTCTGCACCACAACCAACCATAATGTAAGTGCGTATACACATATTCTAATATGCTAAAGCGCAATGAAAATAGTACAGTATGATTCGGCATGGAATTAATAGAATAAAATCAAAATTGAACGGAACTTATACCAGAGAAGCGTTCAAATAGTGGTTGAGAGTATTGAAAAAGGCGAAATCTGCACAAAATCCGTAGTCACAACTACTTTTGTTAGTTTTGGAAAATAATTCCTTCCTTCTTCGCTTACTTAGATTGCAGTTCATAAAACCTGCTTAGTTGTGTAACGCCTTAAGTATCGATAAAAGTTGAAAAGAAATCCTACACTTAATGTGGAAGTGTTAAAAATCTGCAAAGCTGCAATGACGTAGGGAATGCGTAGGCGTACTAGGATACATCGATTTCTGATTGATCTACTCAGATATATTATAAGGCGCCAACAAGGTTTGAAAATTTGTTAGCGCTCGCAAGTTGCAATGCTACACCCGAAAAAAAAAATAAGATATAGGTAAAGAACAAACGCCAGTGGAGGAGCAAGTTAAATTCTTAATTGTCAATCAATATTTCGTCGATAACAATGAAGACTTTTATAACTAAATCATACACGTATACCTAGAGCGCATATCTGACAAAAACAGCGCATTTACCCCGTCTCCGCAGCCCCTTTGTTGCAAGAAAATAAATATGCTCCTGTGCTGCTATAGGGCTGCATCAGCTTTATTAATCGATGGTATCTGCACACCTGTGGGTTTTGTTTTATTCTCAACCCACGGCTTTGTAAGAATGATGTAATTCTGTCGTTACCGTGTATGCAATAATGTAAGAAGCATTAGAGCCTTGCGCATGCAAGGGTGATTGATTGCTTAGTTTATGCAATGCTGAACACCGTGTTGGATATTAATTGTATGCAACCTCACGCTCTCCGTGCCTTTTCAGGCTTCTTTCGTCTGGCGGAAATAATTTAGGTTATTTTGGATTTATCATGCCTCATGAAATTTGGCTTTTCTTACATTCTATATGGGTCGAGTGAATGTGTTTCTCCCCTAACTCCCATCATCGTTGAATATACCGAAAACTGATTTGTACACGTGTTTTGAATTTTTTAGTACTGGAACTTAAGATTATTTTCAGAGATTCACTGACTGTTCTTCGGAAAATGCACACTTCGTTTTTTAAATGCAAAAAAAGTAAGATGGCAATACTATGTACGATCGAATAAGTTTAAGCTAAGAGATATTTAAATTTTATTGCTTTAGGTAAAAATTAAATATTTTGTCGAAAATACATTTCAATGGATTCAATTTAAAAGCTTTATAAACGCAAATAACTTGATTTTTTCAAACGGATGCTACAAATATTATCTCACTGTCAATTGTGATTCCCTTTGATTTGATATTGGTTTCCAAAAAAGTTTGTATCTATTGTCCAGTGTTTATTGTTTCTATATTCTTGTGGAATGTTTCTTTTATTAACTAAAATTCAGAGACAAACTACATTGCTGAAAACATATAACATATTTAAAATTCTGTTATAAAAATATCTAGCCAACTCCTAAGGAAAATGAGATACGTACATCTTTGGGCAGGTACTCTACAATTATAATAGAAAATTTAGTACAAAAAAATTGGGTTTGATAGACTTTGGAATGGAAAAGATAATCTATCAGAAAAAGGGCTAACAAACATAAATTGCAATAAAACCATCGTCTTTTTCTTTAGCGAAGAAATGTTAACGACGGGACGCACAGAATCACAAGCTATACTGCCATAAATCTGAAATACACAGAAAGGAATATGATACAAACGTCGGTCAAATGTATTAAGGCAACCGAGAAAAGCAACAACAGAACTTTCGGAAGTAAGGACCGTAACAAAAAAAAATAGAAACCTATGCAATAAAATATTAGGGACATATCTAACGGAGAAAGGATGGGCATATACTATAAAAATCGTGGAAAATGAACAGCCGATAATCAAAGTAGAACCAAATCGAATAACAGTGCAGTGGCCAGAATTTGCAAAAGACAAGATAACAATAAACTAAAAGAGTCCTAAATCTGTACACGATTTCTGATAGCTGCTCGTCCGAGCAATGAAGGATAATGCTGCCAACTAAGCCACCATCAAACACAAAAGCTTCTAAGGAAATCATCAATCACTAGTTGGGTGTACTCTAAAAGCATCCCCATTTCTTTCACCAGCTTCATGTAACATGCGCTACGTGGGAGCCCACTAGCAAGAAGCATGTCACCTCTCCAACCCAGCGTAGGCCTATCGACCCGGTGGTATATCTGGTAATGACAGAAATACCTACCGTACACTGATTCAAACAATCCATATAAACGAGGGTGAATGCTTTCAGCGTCCATAAATATAAAATAATATTTTGTCGGATAGATCGCTGTCTCTTGAAAACACTGACAAAAAGTTAATAGTCTGACGTTTCGATTACACCTGTAATCTTTGTCAAAGACGAAGAACCTCAAAATTTGCCTGACACAAGTTCAAACAAAATTTTGAAAGACTCAAAATTTTGTTTGAACTTGTGTCGGGCAAATTTTGAGATTCTTCGTATTTGACAAAGATTACAGGTGTAATCGAAACGTCAGACTATTCACTTTTTGTCAGTGTTTTCAAGAGACAGCGATCTATCCGACAAAATATTATCTTAAATCCATATAAACATTCACGCGATGAGAGATGAAATATAAAAAATGAGAGGGAWTATCCCTTAGTAATGATAATTACAGGTATAATGGGTCATTATAGCGTGGACTTAACTCCATTAAATAATAGTATTTGTTTGAAAAATATGTCTAAGTTCAAGACTGCTTTGGAAGTCGACATAAGTTAACTGCCGATGCCTCTAAATTCAGTAGGTATGGTTATTTATGATGCTTTCAATATTTCATGTAAGAGCTGATGTTTTGCTGGTGCTATGCAACAGTGCAATTTCGCTGGCACTTGCATGTAAGCTTGTGAATATTATACTACAGAACCCAATACAAAAAGTTTGAGTTTGTTACAATGGTGCTCTTTTATTTCTGGATACTGCTTCTCGTAAATCTGATAACGAAATCTGTTCATATTTACCAAAAATAAAAAACTCAACGATTGGCACCATGACATTTACCAAAACCAAATGTTATAAATATAATAAAAACAACAGCATACGCCTAGCGTTTAATTAATATGTTGTGATAAGCACAAAAGAAAATTGACTAGCGACGATACTGTGATTTCTTAAAAATTGTAAAAGCAGGTATTTTATTAAATAATACCACGACTACTGCTCGAAAACTTCTGACTTGACTTGACTTGACTCCTTTTATTTAAAACACTAGTAGCAAATACGCTAAGTCTAAACAACTAGTTCAAAACACTACTGTTCACCAAGCATTTTGCTCGCTTGATAACCACGCTTTCTCGGTCGGGCTATTTATACCCCCATCGAAATTTCCAGAAGCGACACCTTCCAGAAGCTATCGAAACTTCGCGAAGGTTCCAGTCATAAATTCTCAAGAGAGTATCGATATTCCCTGCCATCTGTCTGTCGTTAGGATCACTATGTGAAGTATCCTACTATACCGCATCTACACGCCTGCAACTTCGGTCCACAGATGGCGCTGATTTCATAACAATAATTTAAAAATTTCATTTTTCATAAAAAAGGAATAAAATTATTTTGCGTTAAGAAATATCTAATTTCTAAAACATCAAAAAACGTTATTTTAATCTAAAAATTCGTCTTTTTCTATTTGTAGTAATAGAATTTTTGTGCTGTTTAAGATATACAAAACTCATGGTTCTACTTTATCCTTTTTTAACTTCAAAAAATATTGCACATTATCGTAGGCAACGCAATCGTACAATTTCCAATAACTCGATGCATTTTAGGGCCAATGTATGGTTAATAAAGCAGCACAAAAATTTAACGAGTAATGCAAGTATATGATAAAAAATAAGGTACTCATTAAAAAGAACAAAGCAAGTGTGCATTTGTGGTTACAGTGAAGTAGTTCCGCGTATCTAGCCAAGTGTATATACAAGAAATCACGTAATCGTGGAAAAAATCCAGCAAGACCGAAACTACCAAATATACGTTGAGAACATTACCAACCACAACAAAAACATCTTGTAAGACAAATAAGAAGAAAAACTACAAATCACAGACGAACCATATGCTCAGAGGGACCTTGGAAGAAACTTTTCAAGAACCACAACCAAAAGTCAAAGAAGGAGAAGAAATCATATCGATAGCAACAGAAAAGAGTAAAAAACCAACAACGATGGAGAGAATCATAGCAAAATCAAACGTAACTGAAGAAAAAAACAATGGTCAGAAATCGCAAAAGACAAGAAAACAATAAATAAGCAAGTCCTAAAGTTGTAAACAATCTCAGGCAGCAGCTCGTCCGAGGAAGAACAAGCACAATGCAGCCGAATTAAGCTAACATCCAACACGGATGCTAATAAAAGAGTATCGGCTGGTTGGATGCCCTAAAAACCTCCCCATTCCAGTCCCCAAACTCCTGTAACATGCGCTACGTAGGAGCCCACTAGCAACAAGCGTGTAATCCCTCCAACCCAGCGTAGACGTAGCCGGCCCGGGGGTATATCCGCGAGCGGCAGAAATGCCTACCGTACGCTGGTTCAATCAATCAATCAATCAATCAATCAAAAAATTAAATGTCTCGAAGCAGAAAATGCTTTATGTACATATGGTTTCTTCGGGACAGGGCTTGCCTTTCCTCTATATAAGCATATTTTATGTGCAAGAGTAAAGTTTTAGTACGCACAAAGTACCCTAAACGCACAAGGTTTTGTACCAATTAGTTCAATTTATCGAGATTGTACCGCAAAGTAAGAAAGAGGGGCGCAGAACATTCGAATTCAATATCAATTTATTAGTTTAGGATGACTGTTCATTCAACGTGCATAAGGCAACCGATAAAATTAACTAACAAAGAAACCTACAAAATCACAGCAACGAATTAAAAACAACGGTTCACTTATACTGCTTGCTAATAAAGCAGTCTAACAATAATAATTTTATTAATATGGTGTCGAGATGAGAGCAAAGTTCTGGTATTATTTAAAATAGGTATGCGTCAGTGATGCTACAATGCCTATCTGACTACCACAGCTGCAGATCGATAGAAAATAATCTAGAACAACTGAAAATGTTACGAGCAAAGTTTCTTCTACCTTCACCTCCACGAATTAGTGGTGGAATTGTGCAAGGGGACTTTTAATTTACAGCCCTACGCATGTTCTGTTTCACTCGCACGCACGTCGCATTTGGAGGTTCACAAGTAACCCCTCTAAAATCGATCCTTCCTGAAACGTTGCATTTTAAATTGAGCCCTTTAATCTGACAATCACACTACATTATTTCCATCTGGTCTTTGTTACAGCAACGAAGGAAAAGAACGGCTAAATAGGAACCCTCAGGTCGGAACATATTTCCCGTACAGCTCGACAATGTTTTATGTCATATTTAATGAAATTCGTTTGTGTTGCCTTGACAACTTTATCACAAAGAGGCGGTTTAATCAACGTAGCTGTACAAGCTTTGTGTTTAGTTAGAGGCTATAAATGTCAAGGAACAAAAACGAAGTATATCTTCTCTTCTTCCCATAAGGGGAAACAGAATTTTCATGTGCGGAAATGTATGGTCATAAATGTACACCGCCATTTGAACGAAAGTGTTAATACTATCACATTGATATATCTGCTACCACACGTTTCGCTGCTCAATGACAGCAACGCTCTGCGTTTGTGGAACTCCAGTACCATTGGCTATAACTTGCCTTATGCTCCCTGTCATTTAAAATATCCTAAATAACGCGAGAAATCCAACATGGCGATTCGCTGTATACATTTCTACTAAATTACACCCCTTTTTTATGAAACAATAAAAGATTATTGTGATGTTTGCATTTAATACGCGTTTATTTGTTTCAAGTTGGACAGTCTGTCATACATCTGTCGTCTTATATCTTGTGTGTATATGTGTATGCTATGAGTATAGAAAAAACGAAATATAAAAAACACCCAAGTATAACACAAGAAGTAAATTCAATATTTAATAATAAAGTAGACAAAAGGTAGGTACGTATTAGAAGTGACTTAAATGCCAGATATTCAACATGGAATAATATAAGAAATAAACAAATTTTAAATAAACTCTAAACAGTATTTCGTAGAAAGAATTCCATAACAGATTCTAATTCGCCAGAAAATATCAATTTTTTAATCAACGACATGGCTTCCATAACAATATGTATTGTAATAAACAAAATAATAAGGTTCCAGTAGCTGCTCTGACGAAAGTAATAAGATAACCTCGAGCAACACCTTAGTGCACTTACCAATTGTTGTAGTAACTAGTTATAAACGTAACGTGAGAAATGGGTCTTTGGGCTTGGCAGGCCTCTCTAATTTAAGTTTTGACTTATTATGATATTAAGTCGGCTTGAAAATCGGTAATGCACAAACAAAATTCAAAGTGCTTATAATATTTTTTGTATTATTTAAAATCAGTTTTTGCTCGTCTTAACACGACGAGAACATTTTAGGCAATAAAAAATTGGTTTTCTTAATATTTGGATCTTGTACACAAAATATATATACTCTTTGTTCTTGCGGTTAAAATTGACCCTTTCCAAGAAAATTGCAGTCGAACGTTACGGTTAACATTATCACTTCTTAGCTAATGTCATTTTGTTTTTATTAAATTGGCTGTAATAAATATTACAAATTGTGATTGATCACTTCCAATGTTTGCAAATTTTAAACAGTTTAAAATAAAATTCATAATTGGTACAATAGGCGATTTTCAAAGTAAAAAGTTTCAATTATAAGAAATCATGAAATGCATGTCAGCGTAATCATTTATATGTATAAATATTCCATTATAATTATTTCAGCCTTTTTACAATAAATAGTGTAAGGTATTGTCAATATAACAGTAACAACTAATTCAGTTTTAGTATTTATCACGGCCATTTTGATACAAACATTTATTAAAAAATATGCGCATCATTTTAATGGTTTCCATTTCAAATAATAATAGCCAAAATTTGATAAAATTGTCTATCTTAGCCGATCGCTCTGTAGATCTGTGCATTATAAAATGATATAAAGGGCTTGATAAAGTTTAATCAAGTTGAATACGTTTAAAAATAGTACCTAAGCACAAAAATTAGTCTATGATAGAGTAGACTGTATTCTTAGATGTCAATTTAACCCAAAATAGCGATTTTCATACATATGCAGCAATAAGTGCCTCCATGTGAGAAAACTACCTTTGTATTTCAAGTTTCACAATTAAGCTTCCCTTGCAAACAACTTTCTTATATAAAGTCTCTGCTCAGGAAGCTGTGGAGACAATAAACGTGAAGTTAAGTTGGAAACGCTCACAAGAGTGCCTTACAACACAATGGGGGATAAGTCAATTTGTGTAGCAGATTAAAATAAACCACAAGCACACACATTGGTTTTGAACGTATTAAAAGGCCACGAGTTCTTTGACATTCTGTTTTATTCATGGAATTTTCGTTGTCAGTTTGACTGACTCGTAGGGAGCGAGGTTCCTTTCGATGTATGAGACTTTTTGCTTTTTTAATATTATCCGGAAGATATCAGATTCTCATATTCATATCTGGTCATTTTCCACCTATAATGCTATATGTATCAAATGTAGCCTATTATATACGGAAAGATTATAGAGCTCGCATTGCAAATGGTGAAACGAATGTTAAACTCAAGTAGTGTAATATTGTAATAAAACACATGTAAATTTCCGACAGAACATTGCTTCCAACTTTATGTTACAACAAAATATAATTAAGGTATATTATATCAAAATGTTTGTGGTTTAAACAAAACAACAAATAAAATCTTCGATAACTGCTGTACTACCGCTGTGGATAAGACAGCTTAAAAGTTGCGTGCTGTCCAGCGAACTTTTTCTGCTCAATTTTGCTGATGATGATAGATCGCATGGTACAGGAGATATAACTGATGCCTTAACTGCCCTAAAACTGGATATTTTGGCACTCGTACCCGTAATTGAATTGTTCGTACGAATACAGCTATACCAGGCCCTGGACACCATAGAGCGCCCCATGGTACTATCCCGAAAATATTTTAACGTGTCCAAGATGTTATAAACTGCGCTAAACACATCCCCACCACATTCGTGATTTAGCAAAAAAAGAGTACAAGGTATGCAAGTTAAAATTGTTGTAAATCAGATGGATCGAAAGATGGGACCTACTTCCAGAAACCAGTGATTCTCAAATGATAGCAAATCTCATATTAAAATACGATGTTATAGAACAATGCAAGCTGTTAGTTTGGAAAAAAATTATACATCAGTATTTGCCTACATGAATCATAAGTTATTGAAATTAAATATCGTAGAATAGAAATACTACAACTGTACACATTATATTTATTACTTGCGGTCAAAACTTCCAGGTAATTTATCTGAAAGGTTTGCGTTTTCCTAAGACTAAAAATTGCTTAAATCTTTTCTGAAAAATGTGAGATACATAAACAAATATCTACACCAAAACTCTTTGAAACTTGAAACCAAGATTTCTTTACGCTGGCAGTGTACAGTATGAAGAAGCTGATAAAACCTCTATATTCCAAACACAAGGAACATTACAACCGGTAGTTTTTTTTTATAAAAAAACTGATATTGTTGTGAAAAAAATATTTTTTGCAGACATTTAAAGAGCGAAACAATCAGTATATACAACTTTTGTTTTCTTGGCGAAACCTGGATTTTATAAAAAATAAAGTAGAGAAGAAGATTACACCCAATAGGAGGAGGCGGCTTTGTAAAAGGCCAGAGTGAAGCTGCGAATTTGATTTTTTGTTTTAATAATCCAATTCCGGAAATAAACGACAGCTATTGTGATGGACAACGCTTTATATTATTTCAAATGAATAAAAAATCCTTCTTCAATTTGGCTAAAAATGAATCAACTCTCGGAGAGGCAGATAATCTTGTGACGAAACATTGAAAGAAATGTTGAGGGAAGCTCCTTCAACAATTACGCACGAAATTTGTAAAAATTGTGTGCATCACTTTAATAAGTACGTTGTATTTTATTTTTACGACAGCCAAAATTAGTTTATTATTAATGCAGAAAACGACACTAATTCTTCCGACAAATGCAATAATAAATGAAGTAAGTAGCTACTATCATACCTTTTAGTATTATTCGACAGTGAATGCTTACATCGTCTATAATGTAAGATAACATGTTTCACTATAAAGCACTGACAAAAACTATTAATCTGAGGTTTCGATTACGCCTATAATCTTGGTCAAAATATCAGAATATCGTCTGACGCGAGTTCAGACAAAATTTTAAGGTTCTTGTCAATGACAAAGATTACAGGTGTAATCGAACTGTCAGATTAACAATATTTTAGTATTATTGTTTAATAAATTATCTTTTTCTAAAATCACAATACTAATAATGATTAAAATAGAATCTTTATATTGTATTTTAGTTGGGAGTTTTATTAATTTTGATGCAGATAAAATTTTTTGGGGCAGATCTTGTGTCGCTCTATTCGGCTGTTTTATCTGTTGATTGGACAGACAGTAGATTCAGTAGATAACTCGGCTATGTACGATACGAGGTCATTTATTGACATGGACTACTTGATCAGCATGTTCCCCTGAAGCCTGATGGATCTGAGAAAAACGATAAGTATCCTAAATGGTTTACAAAATCACTTATTGATTTAATACAGAAAAAACACCAAAACTGGTTTTACGTACCATCATGATAAAATACTGCAACTAAGAAGTGATTTAAGTGTAAATCGAAAAAATTATGCAAGGACTTTATACGAAGCTCTGAATCAATAATTCAAAACGAAAAAAGCAAACAGTTTGGTAATTTGGGATCAAGTCCTACGGGACGTTGAATCGGAGAGGCAAGACCAATGACGACGACGAATCATAGGTCTTCCAAAATAACACTGAAACCAAAGGAATTGAAGTCAGTGGGTTCGGCAGGGTAAACTACGACCGAAGAAGGCCAAGATGACAAGCTGTTATGTATCGCAAAACAGACCGTTTAATAGTTTTACTTTATTTATTAAGGAACGGTTTGCTGTGCCCACGCATATCCGTGCAGTACTGATCTAGCCCCGGCGAACGCATTAAAGTAAATTAGGAACAACCTATTGTGAATGCCCGTAGCCTGCTCGATACACTTTTGTGTATATCTCATATAGTCATGTCGCTAGCATAAGGTGCCTTTCCTTCCAGCAGTGATTTTACGTAAAATCACAAAATATTTATGAAATTCGAAGCTTTAAGTGTTACAGGCCCAATATTTGTGAGGTTCTTGATTCTTGTTCACCGTATAGTTTATTTAAGTAACTAAATCACATACTATACTTCCTAAGCGTTGTTGATTACCTAAATCCAATTTTTGACGGCGTCAAAGTTGAGGACCACTTTATGTGAAGTAAAGAAACCTATAGCACTTCCAAGTCCAAATCCTTGAATCCTCGCACCAAGCAAGATAACTAACATTTATAGTAGAAGAAAATGACATAACTTCTGCAGCTAAAAATGGCACACAAAAAATCAAAACATTCCATAGACATGAGTGCTGCTTTTGTGAAAATCTCGTTAATGGTCACTTTTACACAATAGAAAAGGTATACAAATTTCTATAGAAATTATATTGTGACTTTCACTAAAAAGAATTATATGAGTTCATTCGATATACCGAACTGATGCTTTTATCATACCAAAAATAACCCTTACAAGCCTTTTAGTTTATTTAAATTGACCGCCGTTCAGCATATTATGAAAAAATATAATATATATATATATATATATATATATATATATATATATATATATATATATATATATATATATATATCGCTACTATTACTAATAAAAATACATCAGCAAGAGTGATTATTCTCATATATATCATTCACAAATATTCAGTTTTGTAACTGATTTGCATACCTATTAGATTAACTCGTAACAGTTCTAGCTTCCTTATATTGCCTTTTTTCTGTCTATGGCACTGCATATAAATGATCACAGAAAAAACACTTCGTAAATATGTAGGGACATAAGCTTTTGCGGCCAGAGTCAGATTGACATCTTGGTCTTTCTGGAACAAACCCGCTCTTTTCCTCCTTAAGATTTGGTTCATCTCGGGCGTGTTATTCGCGTTAACTTATGGCGTTCTGTATATTCCTGTATCTCCTGAAGAGGCCCTTTATAAGAGCGGAAGAAACGTCGATTCTGTTTTCTAAACTGACGCGGTATTTTTTATCCTTGATATCTTTGACATTTTGCTTAGTCCTAATATATCAAGATTGATACCAAAATTCAAAACTCAAAGAACTGCTAATGTCAAGGCGCTAAAAGATGGGGCAACGACGGAATGTAAATTCAGCACATTTTTCACATTTTATTATCTTATTTATGGCAAACGAATACTTTCCGCACTCTAAAGCCACGCATATAGTATGAAGTAATACGAAATAAGCTACAAAGCAGTTGATTACATATACATATATTCACATCATCATTATAATGTATGTACAGCATACCATCAACTTCTCTGTGTTTAGTTTCATATGTGAATCCTAATATTCGATAGTAGTAATAGTATACTTAGAAATCAATATCTTGAAACATTCTATTAACGCAGCACAATTGAGCTAGCCACCGCAGCATAGAACTGAGACGTCCGTTGAGTACCCACGGTAAAAACTAGCCAGCAAGGTTAAAAGCTTTGTATTGTGTGGTCCTTATACGCTACTTTTTGGGACTTCATGCCTCTTAAGCGGATGATAAATCAAACCCAGTCGCGTGCCGGCCGCGAGTTATTTTCGTCTTTAACAATACAAAATATGTTTCAGAAATTCAAATAAAATAATCAGTCGCTCGTGTAGAAAGATATCTCATCAAGAAAATATCCTAGAGTGCCGCATAAATTTGAATTACAACAAATTAATAGCACCGATGTTATCAAAAATCTACCGTGCTCCGTTTTTTGCTTGTATACAAATGGTTATTGATTCGTTCCTTTTTGTACGAACACTAAGCGTGTTTTCAAGGAAATGACTGTTACATATTAATCTAGTAATTACTCAGCGGAATAATGTCAACTCTTTGATGAATTGTTCTTCCCACGTAAAAGTGCTGACAGTCACCGGGTGTGTTAATCATCCGGACCTGATTATATCACCCTCATTTCTGAATGCGTGGCAGCAGAAAGTAAAAGTAAATCATCTTTGAAGACCATGATTAACGAATCCGAAGAGTTTGAGAACATTTAACCTGGTAAGTAGGTAAGTAGTTGCCTATATTAACACGTAGTGATGTACGTAGGGCTTCAATTATGTTTTAAAAAATAATGGGAATTTGTTTCTTTAACTTGCCTACTAACCGATTCCGTCGTACAGCAGTTACCGTTCCCCAGACATATGGACATAAAATAAACTCTAAAATACATTGCTAGAGAAATCTTTAAGTGAATAGGCGCATTAAAATAGTATTGGATATTATAATATGGAATATTATATAATATGAATAAATACAATGCTTGTGAGCTAGACCCCCATTTTCGAATGCAAGTCTCGAAGAGGGTTGAAGAGTATATTGGTGTAGAGTAAAATAAAGCTAAATTTATGAGTGGCTCCTGGGGATAACATATGGAAAATTTCGATTTCCCTTAACACAAGTAAAATGTATCCCTTTTCCATATTTTCATGCAAGCGGTGTTCACTAAATTAATTAAGCCTAGCTTTGAAAAACCAGAACCTTGAGTATTGCAGGTGAAATAAGGGCGTAATTACAAGGAAAATTGTAGATTTTGACCACTTTTTCCATACAAGTTAATTAATAGTATAAACACGTAGACATATTGTCATCAGTCCGAAAAACCGCTGGCTCGAGTGGCACGAATGGATAAGATATTTTTACTTGTGTTAAGGAAAATCGGATTTTCCATATACCACCAGGAGGCAGAGAATTTACCTTCATTTTACCACTGTACTCTACAACGCCCTTCGAGGCTTGTATGCAAAAATGGGGCACCTAAATATGTCACTATATAATGGTCTTAGTTTTCGACCTCTGAAAAAACTTTGATCTCTTGTGATGGCGACATAACTATTTAAGTTATAATGGAAAACAGAATGGATACCCAAGCACGAGTATCAACTGTCCTTAATAAGGACAACCAACACCTACTGATAAACAAAACTGACCATCACATACTTAATCTAGATGATCGTACATCTAGTAATCTGCTTCTTTATACTACTAACACATCAGATAACGGCATCTCAGTAGCACCCAGCTACAGCTGCATCTATTTATGGTGCCTGAATATTCCATTATTTAACTATGGGGCGCCGTTTGGGTCAAAAAAATAAATGTTTTTAAACACGAAATATGTTTCAAATGCAAAATAAAAAAATTGCCTGAAATAAGCAAAATAATTTATGATAAACAACTATTTTCGTGCGATAAAAATTTATTTCCCGTACTTAAATATTTTTTTGAACGATAAATATTTCCGAATTACATATTAAAATCTAGAAAAACGGTTTTAATATAAATGCTGCTAAAAATTATTTTTAAAACCCACTTTTTATTTATTTAGAAACATTTTTATTTATCACAACGCTATTGTACGTTTCTGATAAATAAAATTTTCTTGGGAATTATTCCCTGCAGAGAGCGCTAATGCTGGTTTCTCCCTTCTTAGCGGAAACGTGTGGCAACGTCGCTTTCTTATGTGTCAATGTCAACCTTTTTCTTAATAAAACAAGCGTGTCAAACGTGCCACTTGTTGTAACCAAATGTGAGCTACATACATACTGCAATTTAGTCTTTTAAATATAAAGATATAGAAAATCAAGCAAAAAGAAACATAAAACTTAAAGGGTTATACACTCTTAATTCTAGGATGTACATCTAAACAAAAAAGCATGGAATATTACGAATTACGCAGAATATATAACCGACCGACGGCCCGGTACACACTCCCTAATTTGTAATGTCCCAGGAAATACTAAACCTGGTAAATGAAGTATCACACAGCCTGCGATTACGACAATGTATAGAGGATTGCTTGTCTCCATCAACTAGAGCAGCAGCTACAGGTCAAGTAATACCTCGAGCAATACCAATAAATGTCCAGGTAAGAAAGTGTGTGCTTGTTTCTATATTTGATTTTGTCTTATCCACTTGTTTTTAACAAAACTGTAGCACAGTGACCCACACCATTTGATCAGGAAAGACACGCACCCAGAAGAGTTGCGTAGGCTTTTTCCTATAATTAGGCCACACTCAACTAATACAACTATTGATAGGAGGAGAAGAAGGTGAACAGCACGAGCTGTTAACAAAAATAAAGTGATATTGCTTAGAAATTTTTTACAGAATCTAACAGGTTTAATAAAGCTGATGCGTACAATAAAGGTTTGTTCCTCTGTTTTCGATACATGTACAGCATTTTTCTGTAGTCTGAGTCTGCCCAATTCAGCATTAGTTATTGACGTACACTTTTTTATTGAACTGTTTCATTCTTTGGTATAAAGTGCGCCGTGAAATTTTCAGTCTGCCAAATATGCTTTCCAAACTACAGCCTGTAGAACGTAGTAAATTTGTCTCTTTTGCACTGACATTATATAATATTGAGCGCCTATTTCTAGTATATACAATATACAAGATCTGTAGAATATGCCCCGTATCTTGCAAATATTCAGGGTATTGAAAAGATTCATGCAGAGGTCCCAAACGATTTAGTAGTTGCTCAACAACAATGGTTTCCATGGCATTTAGAAGAAATTTAGCTGTATCATCTGTGATTGAGAAATTCACTGTGATCTATAAAACATGGACACACATGACTAATCACTACGATGTCATTGATATTACTTAGTAAATGTTCTACTTGTCTACAGCCTTGGATTAAATTGATAAAATAAGTTAGAATATTATTCATCCTTCACTTTCATCGGTAGTTATTTGTTAAAGCTATGAAAAATGAAAAAATTATTTTATAAGATATATTGGTCCTTAAATCATTTTAAGTAAACACACCTTACTACATATGTTGTCTAAATAACATACAATCCTGCTTCTACCTTTTACGTAATCCAAATTTAATATTTTAAATGTAAATATCACAAAACCTGTAGCTTAACCTCACTTTTAGTTAAACAGCTGACGAGCGAGATGAAATTTGTATATAAGCGACGTTGCCACTCGTTTTCTTTACGTAGGGAGAAACCAGCATTAGCACTCTCTGCTGGGAATAATCCGCAAGAAAACTTTTATTTATCAGAAACGTGCACTCACGTTCTGATAAATAAAAATGTTTGTGATAAATAAAAGGTGGGTTTTAAAAATATTTTTGGCAGCATTTATATTGAAATCGTTTCTCTATATTTTAATAATTCAGAAATATTTATTTATCGGACAAAAAATATTTATGATTTATTATCGCAGGAAAAGAATTATTTATCATAAATTTTGCATTTCAGACGTTTATTTCGTGTTTAAAAATATTTATATTAAAAGTTTTGTCTTTTGTTCCAAACGGCGCCCAATACTCGTATTTAGCCATTGTATAATTAGACATCCAAAACTACAAGGAAGCTCGCCAAAACTACTTTGTTAGTATAGCTTAATATATCCACTCCTTTATTTCTGTTATGGTTTAATTATCGAACTTACTGTTGGGCAGAACACGTACAGCCGGCTACCTCTGCAGGCAATATGGCCAACTACACCAATGTAGCATGTGACTAAACAATTTACACCGAAGTGCTAGGTAGCTTCCCTATCTAACAATAGCATTTAATTCAACTCACTCTTGAGCTTAATATTGTCATCTCCTCAACGTCCTCCCTATCTAAAAGTAACTTAATTCACATCTTTACTCTTAAGCTCAATGTTAATATCTCATCAACGTCCTAATCGTTTTACACGCTGTAGCAAGGATCAAAACAGGACTAAGCATGCATTGGTACTCGGTTATTATTATTATATCTCTAAAATTATCAGTAATGCTCAGATGCATGATCCACTAGTTCAATAGCACAATAGCATGCCAGGATATTCAACGATAATATCACAAGATCTTAATAAACAGTCGCTAATTTATCAAGATTATTTCCTGAATCAAATTTTAGAATACATTGTCGATTTTTTCGTTAGAGACGTTACCGAATCGACTGGATTTTTTTGTCTCTGGCATTTTTATTTATTTAACATAATAAAAAGAACATAGTTGACTTGATTTGAGGTACCTATTACAATAATTTTGATATTCGATTTGTAATATTCGCTCATTGCATCTGATTGGTTATTTTCAATCGTAACAATAAATGTGATTTGCCACAATTTAAATTTGATAGATGGAGAAAATAATCAGTGAAAACTCACATCGAAATCTCTTATGACAGCACTTCTAACTCTGAATGCTACTGTCTATGAGTGATGCACCTTGCAATTGTCACGCGAAAGAAAGATTGAGGAAGACTAGAGCGTTTAAAATAGGTTAACGGCAGCTTCGTTGTTACAAACAAAAGATCAGTCTCTTGTAGTTTACTAGTTTTTATTTTGTAGATTTTTTAAACTTGTTTAAGTTCGACAGCTCTGACAGCAACAAGAGCTCAATGCAACCGAATGAATACAATATAGGTATATAAGAAATGAAAAGCTTTAAACGATGTATACAAGAAATCAATCAATTGTGGTATATAAAATCCAGGAAAACGAAGCACACCGGCTAACCAAATATACGGGGGGAATATCAGCCAACAAGAACACAAAAATCTTACAAGAAAATAAGGAGAAAGCCTATGAAACCACTTTGGACACAATTAAAACATTATACCTACATAGAAAATGAGGGGCATATGAACGTTCCAATCAGATGAAAGCACTGAAGATGGAGGATGCAGAGGAACATATAAACATTGTCTACATAATCCAAGAAGGTATATCTGCATATCCCGTAGAGTAGCATAGACGGAATCCAAGACTATAGAAAGCGAGCAGGATAAAATGGATACCATAATGCATCGGCAACCTAAGCAAAGCACAGGAATGATAACTGCCAGCTGTAAAAGATAGGAAAACAATAACTGAGGAGGTCATAAATCTGTACGTAATCCCAGACTCATCAGAAAAAGAAGAATTATACAGCCGAACAAAGCCTTCATTCAACAGAATTATCTAAAGAAAGCATTCGTAAGGTGTACCCTGCAAGCCTCCCCGTTCCAATCCTCCGCTACCCGTGACATGCTGCGTGCAAACTCACTGACACAAAGCGTGTTACACGTCTAACCCAGCGTAGACGGTCCACCCGGTAGTATATCCGGGAACGGTAGAAATGCCTATCACTAGGCAGTGGCATATACATACTACCTACTCCGTTGGGCGCTTTTTTTGATGCCTACTATTAGGTATGTGTTACATTGCAGACTGTCCAAACAGTGTTGAGACACATGCTAAGAAAGAGCATTCTTGGGCATTAGTTTGATAATATATCTACTTTAACATCCTGAGAGAATTTTAGCCGAATAATTAAACTGTCACGTTTTTTAATTTCACGTTTGAATGTGTTAAATCATCCACCTGCTGTTTTGTCCCACTGAAACATGTTCGTATGTAACTTCAGCGTGTCTCATATTTAAATTAACCGTTGCCATACCGTTTTGTTAAATTAATTTTTCAGTAAAAGTAACGATTGGAAAGTTATTTCACCCACTAGCTCCCATTTTATCGAGCAGATGAGTTTGCAGCACAAATAATACTCCGTACATTTAAACGCTCCATCTCGAACTATAGCGATGAGTGCTATATCTATGCCTCGAACGAAGTACACACTAACCTAATTTTTAATTTAATGTGTTTTCTGTACTACATACTAAAATGCTTGCCACTCAAATTTTACCGCTTTCAGTTTTTTTACCATTTAAATTTAAATACTTTGGTGGGTGGTATCTTAGGTCAAAATAGGAAAATAAAGTTCCTATTAATATGTTAGAAAATGCTTGCTAGTAAGAGAACTAGAATCCCTTGAAGATGGCGCCCAAAAGATGTTTTTTCTCTTTTGTTTCAGTAACCCGTTGATATAAAAATTTGCACGCGCGTTAACTTTTCTGCAATGAATCTACTAAAGCTGTTAAAAATTGTGTTCGTTAATTAGGAAGGCGGGGAGGAGGGAAGGTCGGACTATATAAGAAGTAAAATTTTAGTAGCATTAAACATTATGCATTCGTGATGATTCTATACGCGGTACGTGCGGATTTAGGTTAGCGTTGTCGTATGCTGGCTTGCGTGATGATCACCAGCCAACGAACAAAAGGTAGGGAAAAACAGTATTTGAATTTTCAGCAAATAAAAAAGCAGTGTGTGTAATTGACGTTTTGCAAATCCAGCAATTTACAGCTCAAATAGTCTTTATTTGCCTTTTCTTGTATGAATTATACTGCTCGTGAACAAGAATACTGTTTTATCTACTCTATGTATCTCTGATGTTATTTGTTTTTTGCACTATTGAAATGTTCATGATGTTGCTATTTACTTTTTTACTCCATGCTATGTGTACTATAATGTGTCCTTGATATTAATATATACCTTTTGTGCTTTTTGTTGATTTGTGTATTGTTAGCTGATTCATTAATTTGTGCTCTCATATGATTTGTGATTTCATAATGTGTTTGTTTGTTTAATGTTTGTGTTTATGATTCTTATTTTTCTCACTTTGTCTGTTCTTGTTTATATAATTTGATTTCGTATTGTGTTCGTTTATATAACATTTGTGTTGCTTGTTTATACCTTTATCTCATCTTGTTATGTATTTAATTACTATTGCTGCGTTTTAATGTTTCCATATTATAGTGGGTATTAGGGATCGTTAGCTTGGAGGCCGGTTGTGACAGGTAAAATACACAATGCTTTTCATATTGGTTTGTATGTGGCATACCGTATAGATTCACGTGTAATGATTTTCTCCTCAGTCTGTATGTTATAAAGGGCATGTTTGCTATTCGAAGCTGATAGGGTTCTCTTCCAGGTTAGTTATTTATTTAATGTTGGTAGATTTCATTATATAGGGACGAATTGTATTTTTTTTCTCTACCGTGACACTTATCTCCATAGTCCTGGGCGAGTCACGGCACTCTATTAACTTAGGCACGGACCTCTATAATTACTATAATAAATTATTTTATGTTAAGAGATTGTTTTAACCTAACCTTCCAGACAGTATAATACCAATCACACAGGTAGTAAATTCAACACAACATGAGCCTGTGTAAAAATATTTTGAATACTTGTACAATAGCTGTATTCAAAAGACTCCTTCTGTATCTTTATAATTGGCTTAGTTTATAATTGGCTTAGTTTAGCACCCAAATTGTTGAAACTTACACCAACGTAAAAGCATCCTCTGACCGGGAAGCTTGGAAGGGATAATCATAACCAATTAATCAATCAGCTGGGTTCACAACAAATCAAATCCCTCCCATGCTATAACTGACTAATGACCCTAACCTGGTAGCAAGTACCTACCGAGTACCATCCACTATTATGTAGCTGAGACCACGTATATTGATTACGTATTTCGCAGTTCATCATGTATACATTAAAAACTGAAAAATGAGTTAATGACTCTCTATTGGATATTGGCTAACTTCCAGGTCTGTATGAATGCAACCCAGAGCTTTATTTTACAAGAAGAAAATTAATTATCTAATAATTATCCTAGTATCACCCAACAGATGAAGTGATCACGTGTAGTCCACACATCTATCACGTGATCGGAACCCCCTCCGTTTCGAAAAGCGTAACTTAAACCGCACAACAAATTTTAACATTTATTTTTTCTGAGGTAACATAATCTCACTTTTTCTGGACTTAGCGAACGTTCAAGTTTGGAATTTGCAACAGAAAGGCTTACTCAAAGATGCCGCATGACAATATCTTACAATTAAATTGCCCAAGAACATAGTTTTGCGATTTTGGTTTAATTTCGGTCGATCGGTAAGGTTGGCTAGTGTGAAACGGGGTTGAAGCAGATCTCCCTCAGTTGCGGAAAACCAATAGGAAAGCTGCGTTTGAAAATCACGTGAAGATCACGCGTGTTTGTTACTCCGTCTGTTGGGTGATCCAGCTATAGTTGCGTATATAATGTATATAAGCCAGTGATAATGGATTATCGTGTTGAAGTATGTGAATATGACTAGAACGTCAAAAAAATTTCGCTAATTTCTTTGAATGTTTTTGTATTTTGTGGTTTTTGGAACAGACCGTCCACACGGAGTTGTTACACCTCAAGTGGCCAAAGGCGTTATTATAAAACATTTAATGTTTTGAGTCCGTCTTTCGCTAAATACAACGAATGTGCTACGAATTAACATGACCCTTTTACGTAATTATATTGAGAACACACCTATATCATGTATGGCACAGAAGATGGTAGTATTCGCCGAAAGCGCGCTGCCAAAGTATGCTTTGAATAAAACACTATAAGGAAAAGTATTTTACTGATGTATGAGAGAAAAAGCTCTTTCCTAGGAGCCAAACTTCTTTTTTTTTAGAAAATACATATAGTATAACCAATAGTTACGGTGAATTTCGATCTGTTATACTCAGTAAAACTTTTATTTAAGCGGACCACATTATACAGTAACTTAATATTCACTTGCTTAATATGCAAAGACAAGTACATTATGATAATAAAAAAGATATCTACTGAAAAACTCGTTTGCCTCACAAAACAGCCAGAAGTGCATAAGCATAATTCGATAAAAGTATATGACTCATATATTATTCCTATTATTCCAAAGAACTTATATTTCACGTATTCAAGTATGTTTGCAGCTTGGCTAATACAAAGGTTTTAGCCATTTTCTAACGGCATCCAATAAGGGATGTTTTCTGCCAAGAGAAACACCTGCTTTGGCTGGTTGAACATTTTCGTTTTGAAGTAAGCTCTGAAAATGAATATAAGGAATTCGGGCTTGATGAGACGCTATGCCTTAAGCAACAACAATCCATGAACATTTACACTTAAACGTCGGTATCAAAAATCGCATGCCATTGCTTGTTTTAAACTAAGACATTTGCTCTGTTTCCACACAAGTATGTACCTATACAATATACTTACTGCTGGGGTACTTCCGTGACTTAACAAGAAACGATCAAGGTAGGATGAGGCATATATCGCACACGATTATTTTTGGTTGTGTAATTCTGAAGTTAAAAGGTTCAATAATGTTATGTAGAGCATTCAAAAGTTGTTAACATGTAATTGGAATTCCCAAATGTAAATAAGCAAGCTAAGAACAATACTGCAAAAGTGGAATTTTTTGTTCATTGTTAATTGTGAATTCAAAATAAAACTTTATTTCATGTGTGTAAGAGAGCCTTATTTCATGTGCGAATAAAAAAATGTACACAATGACATATTTTGTTGCGGAACCACATCACGGACTAAGGAAAGATGCCCTCCAAAAGGAGAAATTTGTTTAAAAAAAAACATTGTGTTTGGAATCTATCTAGTCTAAAATTAGTCGCAATAAGAAAAATTACTGTTAAGCTTTTAGAAGGAAAATATATTGCACATAAAAGTCTTACTATAACTTCTTTAAATCCGTAAAATCCTACGACAGTTTTGAAATCAATCTTAAGATATCGTAAAAAGAGTTGCCCAAAGATATATCAGGAAATATTAAATTGTCTACATTTGTAATTAGTTATCCAGCAATACATTATGAGTCTCAAACTTACTTTTTAAATAAGACTGCCTTTGAAACCAATAGTGTTGCCAGTTTAAGAATTCTACTTTCTATCTGCTACAGAATTAATTGGAGGTATTTCAATAAAATAAGTTTGACAATTTGCAATTACACAGTCTGTATTTTGTTTACAACGTAAACAACGCACTTGGTAGAAACCATAAAGTAATGACATTAGTTTAATCATTCGCTGTAAGTTATCCCGTCGCGTCGGTAAAGTAGAACTACTATTTCAGCAAAAATTCATTTGCAATCTCTTACCTTAAAAAGTTGCGTACTACTACACTATATTATCAAAAGTCTGCTTTCCTACAGTTAGTTCCTAAAACAGCACTTATTATCTAGATTGCAGTGACACAGTATTGTCTACGTACACTGTTTATAATCTTATTAGTTAACTAACTATAGTTGCAACAACAAACACGAAACCTAAAAAAGTACGTATTGATACGCTTTGAGTTGTATTGATGTGTTAGCCAAAGGCATGTTCTTTGTCAGGAAAATCAGAATGTTGAATAGCCGGCTTTTTTCTACATCCGCATGCAACAATGCAGGGCGCGCGATAACGCGTGGAAAGCGGGGTTTCCTCGGCGTCGGGGAAAATCGCCGTTACGAACCTCCGCCAGTGATAAACTGGAGCTGGATTTATCCGGGGAGGCCCAGCAAGAGTCGCGCTCGCGCAGATGGGGGGCAATATTGGCACGTCGTTCATTACGGCGATAATTGTGCAACTTTGAGATGATTGCTTTTTTTGTAGTTTGTGAGGGTCGAATTTGCGATTATCGGGGAGGACATTTACCTAGTTTTCTGACCCCTTCTCCCAATAATGTTCGTAGCCTAGACGTCCTTTCCCTGGCCCCAATCATCCCTCTATTCGTTGAAATATCAGTCACATCCCGAGAGAAACGCGTGTTGCATATATGAAATAAAACTTCGTATCAGCTCGATCATCTTGTACGATAGCCAATAAGTAATCAACGGTGAATTGTTCTTCCGCTAACAAGTGTAATACTCCAATTATTACTGTTATATATTTCCGCCTACGATGTGGCCTGGCAACTGATCTGCGAGGGGTATTAACTCGGGCCACAAAATGTTATTATTTCATATACTATGTTCCATTCATTCGGCTAATATATCTACCTGCAGATACTAGTCTGTATTGTTAGAAAAACAAGATATCGTAAAGCTGCTGCGGTCTTCGGAAGTGGATGCAATTTGATAAACTTTTAAGAGCATAAACACAGTGGTACAGAATTTAACGTATAGTTGGGCAGAGTTAAGCGTAAATGGTTTGCTCTAATGTTTGTTAGCAAAGCAAGGAATAATATGCACTTAAATATGTTGAAATATGCACATGAACATGCATAAAAAATTCTCTAAGTGTGCTGTAAAATTTGACAAAAATGCACCAAGTATGCAAGCTTTTTTTAACAGTGCCTCTAATTTAGCATTTCAAATAAGTTTTCAGCAGCCTTTCTTTATTTGTTATAAATACAAGTACAAAGTACAACTGAACAACTTGTTTTTAATCATTCATTGGAAATAGAATATTCCAATTCTCATTTTTTATTAATCATTGACGTGTAGCAAGCAATAATTAGGTGTTTTTTTTGTTTTTTTTTATCGGTTAAAATACCGTGCGCCTAAACTTAGAGATCAGGTCAGGTCAGGTCAGGTCATGTCAGGTCAGGTCAGGTCACTTTGAAATGTCAGAAAATATGTTTTCTGTTCTAAAAAGTTCAGTTTTTGGAAATTTTTTAAATCTAATTTTGAAGAATAAATGTTCTTTCTTATAAAATTGAACTGACCTGACCTGACCTGACCTTCTAGGTGGAAAGGCTCAGTGAGTCCCCATGCAAACAAACCATACCACCTTTACACCAGACAAATTCAGCCTTTTTGAGCCTATTGACACTTCCATTAGGTTTCAATTGAGCACCTTAGTACGACGCGACGTACGCACTCAGAAATGTATTGATGCTGTAGGCCACCATTTTGAACATTAATTCCTTTTTCATAATGAAGTTCAAATGTTAAATGTTCTATGATACTTCCAAGAATGTATATATTTTTTGAAGCACTATGTAGTTGGGTTTTGGTGTCGGGCTCACTTCACTTCATAATGGGGATATAAATTAGCATTAGAACTGATCCATTTGAATTGATATTTAACTGGTCATTACAAGTTTTCAAGGGAATGCGTTTGATCATTGGCCGTCTGCCGGTTTCAGACCCAAGGGCAACTGCTGATGGTTCTGTACCTAATACATCGGTCAGATATTACATCGTACTCGGACTAGTTGTACTTATACACCCCCTACTGTCTAATAAAGCCAACACTGCGTGCGAGCGACGTGTTAGACAAAGCTAGAATGTCCTTGGCCACCCACTTATTTCCACAATATAATAAGTAGTAATAAGAGTAATAAGACTGTAGTGCGACACATGACCTATATATTAACCAAGCCACCTATTCGAAACATGACATGTAGGATTGTGGTTAACTAAGCTTAGTCTGTACGTCACCAATATCCGAATGGTTGTAATCTTTTTAATTCTCAGGGTTCGTGTTAAGTAAGCGTCTAGGGTTTGCAATGCATGTGAAACACTGGTTTCCAGAAAAAGTAAATTTATTACATGCAATCGTAAAGCAGGACAACAGGGCCTTTCAAAATGAAACGAAGAACGACGATTCGCAAATCATTGTGCGTGAACGGCAACGTGGTAAGACGCTCTGAGCACACGAATACTTGCACGCGAATGAAAACAGTCAAAAGTACTTATCTGGAGTCCTGCAATTGTGGTTGATAGCTTCCTAGTACCCCAATGCATTGCACCACACCACCAGAACCAGCAATCTCTTCTTCACAAGGGCACGAAACTCCTGTTTTCCTGGAGCACCCGGCTAACATCCACCAACATCTCCGCTGGAAGCCACTTTCAATCTTTCTGCCTGCCACTATTGCCGCTCACCTTATACCCGTCACATGGTGCATATTGCATATTGGAGATAATATGCTTGATAAAATGTTATTTAGAGTCCCAAAATATGCAAAACATGCAAAAATTAATTGCATTAATTAAAATGAAATTGCCTAGATAAGCTCAGACCAGACATATTAATTTAGAATATGCATTTTCATAAAATCCTTGTCTTGATTATTAGTTTTTACCGATCATACTAATTGAATAACGAATATTAATGCCGGTTTTCAAAAAAGAGGCACCTATTTATTAGAATAATATTAAAAACCCTTATATATCTGGGTCTCGGCGCCACGTCCTACAGATACGTACCGTAAATGTGGTGCGAAGACTTTCTTGAAGTACTTACCTCGGTAGCGTCAAGCTATGGTAAGAAATAATAAATAAAGATGTCTGAACGCATAAGAGCTTTTATTAAATCAAAACAAAATTTAACAAATTTATAATTAATGCTCAAAATTGCCTCATTTGACCTTAATACTTTTGCGGTCTCGCTTCTGATAGTTGCCGACGGCTTTGTTTCACCGTCATCTCATCCTAACCAAGAATCAAAACCGCTCTAAATATATTCGCGGTAGGGTATAGTGTTCCCGAGTTTTTATGCTGCAAGATGGGCTATATGGAACAATCCGTCTTGTTGAGATCGGGCGAATATTGCGGGTACACATCTTTACTCAAAAGCAAAAAAAAACAGCTCTTCGCAGACGGTGATCTTTGATTGGGCCGAATGAGCCAGTACTCAATCTTGCTGAAGCCTTCAGCTCGTTGACCACGGCTTCAGCACGTCTTAAAGAACACGTTAACCTAGTTAACAGCTAGATGCCGTTCGAATCACGACTTTGCATCTATCGACCGAAAAAGTTCTCGCAATTAACGTAAAGGTGATGGAACATACTGAAGACATCTAGAAATCAGAAAGCAACCCCTATTATAAAGTGCACGTTTGAAAATCCTCAAATGAAGATCAAGCGAGCAAGCTGAACTAAATTAGTAGAATTAGGTGTATAACAGCACTTAGTGTTAAATATGTATAAGAATTAGGTCAGGAATCGGCATCTGTGCTAATAAAAACTACATCTCTATATGAAGTTGGAGATTTATATTTTTAATATCTAGCTCCAAGTGTCAGGTACTAGTACCAAGTTATATCTGCAATATAAAGTAGAATTGATCTAAAGACATGAAATTCTGGGATAAACTAGGTTGAATAGAATCAGAGAAAAGTGCACTATATGGAATGGTATTATGGTATAAATATGTTTCACAGGTTTAAAATTAGAATTCTACGGTTGTATTAAAGTACTTTAATTTCAAGTGTTTTATGCATAGCCACAAGTATTTTGTGTAATTCCACCGAATGTTAACCATCCCAAACACACCAAACCACACATTCGCGGATATTAACTCAGACAAATTGCCCTAGAATCTTAATGCTTCAGAGCTATCCAATGTTCCTTTTTTTGCTGCCAAACTATATGTCAATTCACAATAAACATAATACGTAATTATGTACGTAATAGGCAAATTTTACAAACACGTAAAGTTTACTTCACGTAGATTTTATGTAGACCAACAACTGATCGTAATTTTGAAAATAGTAATTGTGAACACATTCGTAAACATGTATGAGCTTTATCTTTACGTATTATAGAAATTTGGTTACGTACGTATTACGTTTATTGTGAACAGGCACTAATAAAAACGCCTTTGAAATATCTTTAAAAACAAGATTTATTTTGTTATCTGAAAATGTCGACCAATCAGGACTTTGTACAGTACCTAAGCAAATCGTTTGCTGGCGAACTGGGAGATTCAGGTGCAAACCCCGCCAATACCAATGTTTTTGTTTTATTTAATTACAGTAGAAAACAATTTTTGCTATTTAATTATTTATGTCATTAGTAAGTAAACGTTAGGACAGGCCAGGTAGGTCAAAATGGATTCATCACTAAACTCAATTAAAAAAAGTGTTTTCAATGGCGGGCTTTGAATGTGGATATCCCAGCTTACGATCAAATGACTTACCCATCGCGCTACCAGATTTGATTTGACATTCTTTTTAATTTAATAAATGCATGCCGAATACCAAAGTTTTTTTAACATATTACACAGCGGATACCTCTTAGCCTCAAATCTCTAAGAAATGATATTTGTAAAGAATCGGTTTTCCATAAATTCAGCGGAACACAGAGTAAAGAATTCAAAATACAAAAGTATTCTATAGGTCACATTAAGAAGAACAGTAAATTATTTTACATCMCATAAGCGACTAAAGAACTAATAGATGTTACTTTAAGAAACTTATACAAGGGTTGTTCATTGCAATTGTTTTCTGACAATCCAAAGATATTTTTTCATACGTCCTACACTATATCGCATGCCTGGTAATTGTTCTATCTATGGTTGCCTTAAATTACTCTATTACAGTCGCAACGCATTCGTAAACAACTTACCCAGGAATTTCTCGCCTTTCGCGGCGAATTGAGTCCCAGCTATGTTATTCTCATCATTCTAGAGTATTCTTTTCTTTGTAAAATGGCAGTTATGGTTTATTATTTCTCACAAATTGTATGAACTGCTTATTAAAGTGCTGAATAGCTATTTCAATTTAAAATACAGGATGAGAATACTAACTGAATGGCATAGATAGGTACAGGTATAATCTATAGCCCAGTAAACGTCAAATTTTAAGCAATCGAGGATTAAGCGAAAATACTACGTCTGTTTATTCCTACAAACGAAAAAAATAACTCAGAAACGTTTTGTTAGTGTCACGATAAAGAATAACAAACAGTTAGTTATCAAGTTGCAAGTGAGCTACATCTAACATATAACTATAAGTCATAGTGCAGCCAACTGTATATAAAGTAGTGTCGATAAAAGTATACACACAACTGGCGTTCCATACATCGAAGTCATCACTGCGCTAGCGCTACAATGTCAATGTTAGCTGGTTAAAATTACACCATCTGTACATTTTGAAAATTAAGCTAAGACTTAGGTGTAAAATTCAGTGAGGCATATAAAACATACAGCCGGGTGCAGTGGTGGTCACTGGACTCGTGTTGCTATCCACCAACTCAGGGGCTATCCCATGGGAGTGGCTAGAGATACTCCGAAAGGACGCATGGAAACGATCAAATGTCTAAAGCTTTGTACATAAAGCCGGCAAGTAGTGTGAAATCTTGTCTGAAAATGATGGAGCGATATAGGAATGCACTAAAACAAGCAAATAGTTACTGGGTTAACTAACCGTTGTCCAATGTTTTAGCCCTGCAGTTATGTTTGTTTAAAGAAATACGTTCTGAAAATAATAGAACATTAAGCATTAGTTCTTTTTGTTCAATGTCAATAAATTCCATACCACGTACGTAGAAAGTGAACTCTAGAAAAACCTTTAAGATAGCTTCTTGTTAGACTACAAGTACTATTTGAACATACAAATATTCTTGCAAAAATATATTTGTTATTTTGCAAAATCATACCTATTTAAACTGCAGGTTCTGATTGATACTTACAACAATTTCTCCTTAGTAATTTGATCCAATCCAACAGCTTTAAAACTGAATAAAAGTGTTTAACTTATCTTTAGCACTCAACAAGACACAAGGACAAAGAATAACAAACAAAAATTTTTAGGGTAGTTTATTGAACAGTTACTGACTAAAGTAGTGAATAAGAACCAATTAACAAATGTAATTAGGAATCCAAGATTTGCTATCGCCGCGCCGTTTAAAAAATACGACGACGGAAATACAGCTTGCTTCACTGGCATTTAACAACTTAAATTTGCACCTAGCCACACATGAAAAATTTGCTTACCTCTGAACCTTAGGGAAATTACACTATCTCTATAGATAACTTTTTAGCATTTATTTACCACGAACTATTTAAGCAAACCATTTAAAGCGAGACTAACCTGATTATAACATTTCCAAAATTACCGGAAAGCGACTGACCGTATTTATATGAACTACATTTTTTCGCGTTGTCTTCGTTCGTCAAAAAATCGACTTGTTGCATATTGCAAATTAAACCGTTAGCAGACGCAATTTCCTAGCTGTTTAGCGCAGAAATCTGCTGACTTTACAACAATGTTTTTAAAAGCATATTCGGCAAGCCGAGGTAATGGGATGAGTACGTCAATCTTAAATGTGGTGCACGCAGCCTGTAGCTTGTTCTGCGATTTTGAATGACAAAATTTTTGTTCACTTTGCCGTAATTCACGCACTAAAATTCTTGCTCTTTTTTTCGTAATCCACTCTCCTTCTCGATAGCTACACTGCAATAAACAGGGTCAGGTCAGTGCTATGAAATGGGCTCCAATACTTACAATAGAGAAATTTGTAACATAGCAAACCGAAGCTTATGAAAACTGGATTTTTTCTTAATATGCTTACATAATACAGGGTGTTACCTACGTCAGGGGAGCGAACAACTATAGGTATTATTCTACATAAAACCGATTTCTTTTCTAGAAACCGGATCAATACATATTTTAACTAAAATGGTAGTTACATTGAACATAATATTTAAATAGTGCTTTCGTGTTACTCCCTTTCTTAACTTTAAAACAATACTTTCTAGATCAAATCTTAACAACTTCTAAATCCATTTCTCGCTTTTTATGGTAAGAAAATATAGTAACTATAGTAAATAATATTCCATAGCCTGGTATCCAAAGTGCCAAAAAAAATACATAAATAGTAGTGATTTTACACAAAAAGATATCATGTAGCCAATTAAAATAAATAAATGCTATTTTTATATTTAACTAAAATAAGAAAAAAATTGATTAGGTACTGCCCATGGACAGCCTGTAGAAAAAGTAAAGAAATATCGTTGAAATCTCAGCCTTTTTGGGTCAAACCGCCGTCTGWTTTTGGAATAGGATCGWCGTTTCGCCCGYTTTTGTAAGGGGCATCACCAGAACAGGATATTGTACAAACCTAACGCAAGAAACGTCCGAGTCGAACCAAATCCTAGGGAGGATTTCAATCTAACTCTGGCCGCAAAAAATAGTTAATGTTTTTAAAAATACACTGTCTGTGAAATATGTTTATACGTTCAATCAAACAGCAAAAACCAAGCTGGATTCATGTCTAATCAATTTAGTTGAATATACGATTTCACTGACGCTTATTGTTCACATACAAACCTCACAAAGTGGCGTGCTATTCAGCTGAAGCATTAAGGGGTTATAAAGAACAAAAGCCGAACGCGACAAGAGTCATTCAGAAGCAGCGGGTGTGTGGTTTTCACTCATCCTTCGAGTAGCTCACTGCAGACACATTCAAGATCAATAAATGTTCAAAAGCACTAAAAACAAGGGAACTAAATAACAATTATTGCTGAAGTATTTCGTTGATTATAATGATGTGGATTCTTACAATTTATTAGTACAACACATACAGTAATACATATATAGTAAATATATAAAATAAATACAATGTAATTAATGAATTGAATTGTAGCTGCTGAAAACATCATGCGTTTACTGCTACTATCAGGTGTAACATTTCTGTACGAACAGGGGAAAATCTAATGTTAGGTTGCTTCCTAGATAAAAAAAAATATTTGTTGTAATATAACACGCAAAGTTGGTTCAGACATGCTCATCACATACATCTACCACTATGTTGGTAAAGCAAGAAAAAAAGACACAGCGCTGTATTTTATTCCGGAATAAGAATGTAATCATGTATTTTTAAAAACAAATGAGAACGGGGGAAACGTGAATAGCTTCGCGAGCGTAATTGTGAAATGTGGCTCTTTCAAGTTGCGGAATATACATCTGTATTTGTGTAACCGTACGAACTGAATTTCAGCTGATAGCATGTTCTTTGTGTTTTTTCCTTTAGCACTCCATACGTTTGCCACATTCCTGGCCAATATTGAATAATCGTGTTAGAGTGCAAGCGATTTTGTTATTGTGTTCGGTGTATGTGTGTGCCAATTAAAAATACCGGCGTGTCGTTTATAATATGTATGCAAAATATTTCGTGTATATGATTTACATTTATCGCTTCTGCATAACAGTATGTAAACTGCAAATAAAACCATGAACATGACAATAAACACAATTCAATAGATGTATGAAATTGATGCACATCTAAAACAGGATTTTTTCCTCATTTATGAAGGTCAGGTTTAAAACATGAAGTACAATTTAAAGCGAATTCTTTGGCAAATTATTTCCCATTTGTGCTCCGATTATGTAAAAAACAGCAAATTTAAAAACCTATATTTGTCACCACTAAAGCTCGAAAGCCGTTGATGTTCACATTACTTGGTTAATTTACAGATTAACTGATTTGCCCTATTAATGTGGGGAATCGAGAGTTTTTCGCATTTTACCCAGCCATTGTGCACATTAACGACTTCCTTATCGTTAAAGTTCAAAAGTTTGTTTCTTTCAATTCCTTTCCGTATTCCTAATCCGTTTAATAGCAAAATACTATATGTGTTACATATTGTTGAACTTGTGATTCCTTTCTTTATGGTTACAAGCTTCCGAAACGTCGTAGAAAAACATTGTATCTGAATTAAAAACTACCTAAAAACGTGCTCCAAGAATATTTCTTTAGAATTCCTAAAAAGGACAAACAAAAAAAAACGAAATTTTCTTAAAAAAAATGAAAACGTATTATTGCTGAGCATAAAATATAGCAACTCTGCCTTCATTTAGGCTACTTTGTAATCTTTCAAATAACAAAGTTACCCATGCACAAACACGATGGACGGGACACTCTGTATACCGGGTGATAGGTATAAAAACTATACTTTAAGTATCCAGTATTCCTTTCTTTTTGTGTTATTAGTACGCATGTGTTCTGTTATGGATACTGAATGAACATAAAGTCTTAAAAGCAAGCGCTATTTTTGAAGGTTGTTTAAAAATAGCGAAATAACATTGTCAGTTTCTTTAATTGTAATAATGTTTTAAACCAATTAAAATGCATGTCTATACTGTGCTGTCTGCACCTCAACCAACTGCAGGTAGATCTATTTCGCTGTCATTACAGCTCATCAATGCAGTTTAGGTCTAGTGCAGACAACACGGCATAGAACTGGTTTTGCCTATATACCAAAGCAATGGTATGATTTAAGTAAGAATTTAGATGGCATTGCCATCTGTCAGCATTACACTGACATGACGACAAMGCCACCTAGCTGCCTTAATGAATACTACTTCCTAMAGGCCTCACAATTCTTACTTACATCATAGCATTGCTTTGGTATATAGGCAAAACCAGTTCTATGCCATGCTGTCTGCACTAGATCTAAACTGCACTGATGAGCTGCAATGACAGCGAAATAGATCTGTCTGCAGTTGGTTGAGGTGCAGACAGCATAGCATAGACATGCATTTTAATGTATGTCGGTTCTTGCCCGCTAGCAAAAAGTGCCTTGGGGGCCTGCTGTCAAATTGAAGTATGCAGTTGTATGCCAATTTGTCAGGCTACAGGTCACTTCCTTTAGGAAGTAGTACCCATTAAGGCAGCTAGGTGGCTTTAGCATCATGTCAGTGTAATGCTGACATATGGCAATGCCATCTAAATTCTTACTTACATCATACCATTGCTTTGGTATATAGGCAAAACCAGTTCTATGCCGTGGTGTCTGCACTAGACCTAAACTGCACTGATGAGCTGTAATGACATCGAAATAGATCTATCTGCCGTTGGTTGAGGTGTAGACAGCATATCATAGACATGCATTTTAATGTATGTCGGTTCTTGCCCGCTAACAAAAAGTGCCTTGGGGGCCTGCTGTCAAATTGAAGTATGCAGTTACATGCCAATTTGTCAGGCTACAGGTCACTTCCTTTAGGAACTAGTACCCATTAAGGCAACTAGGTGGCTTTGTAATCATGTCAGTGTAATGCTGACAGATGGCAATGCCATCTAAATCCTTGCTTAAATATTTTAAACCGTTTGATTCTTTGTATTAGTTTTTTTAACTGACTAGTGATAGATTTTATTAACTATTTCGTTGATTGCTTGATGGCATTAACTTAATTTTTTAAATATCGCAAAATAACGTCGCTGTTGTTCCACGTTTTAATCTGAGAAATGAAACAATTTTCGGTACTTAGTGGATCGTTCTAGTTGATTTGCACATTACCTAGATAACAAATAGAATAACTTATTTTAACATGTATGCAAGCATATGCAGTTACAAAGGAGAAGAATAGTAGAATTATTATAACAACAAATATTTTGGCAAACACTGCGAAATCAAGTCGAATCGCTGCAGCTTATACTACCACGAAAATGCCACAGTTATACCTAACACACCAATCACACAATCAATTGACGCTTAGCAAACAATTTAAATTTATAAAAAGAATGAGTAAAAAATATTAAGTTACAACTAGCTAACATGCTATTGAAAGGTTAATTTTGAAAACAATTCATACTTGTATAAAATAATGGAACATTTCTAATATTATTTAGGTACGTAAAACTAATACATGTCTTACAGGATTTTGTGAATTCCACGATATTTTTTTGCACCAAATAACTTTTATAAAGCTATTCTGTACATTAAGGCATTTTGAAGCAGCTGCATATTTTTGCAGTTAGTGATAGTTCTACATACATTTAGGGCATAAGCAAATAAAGAAAAATTACACTTCCGTTTTGAAGAAATATATTTTAAATGTACTATATACTGAGAAGGGCAATAGACCTAACATAAACCCTTGAGGTATTTCAGAAAATACACATTGCGAATTAGATGGTTACAATTTCTTGTTACTTATTAAACAAATCTAACAGTGGCCAACGCACATTGTACTGCGTTAGTTTATTCATAAATAACTTGTGGTTCACTTTATCAAACGCGTTGCTTAGGCCAGTAGATACAACGTGACATTACTCAGAGCTTCTATTACTACTATCACCGCAACAGATTGTTTTCAACATTTTGTAGGTGGCACGGCTAGGATTTGTACTGTCTGTACTGTACTTTTGCAGCATGTATATGGTTTCCTCATCCAACAGGCTGTAAGTAAAAGGAATTATACATATTAGGCAATTTAATATCATCACTCAACATCGCTTTTATTTATTTTTTATTAATAAACAATGGCAAATTACGTTCCATTTCCCAAAAGTTGATTCAAAATACAGTATTATAATCCACAATATCATATTTTAGACTACTTAACTCCATCTATCTCCTTAGGATACAAATCCTTGTTATAATTAATCTACCTGTCCAAACATTTGAATGTTGTATACATACCTAAGCTCCTTTCTGACACTTTTCACTCTGCATGATATACTGCGTTGTTAGATTTGCACCTTACCGCCTTCCCTCGTGATCCTCTTGTACACAAATGCGGTCTGTTACGCTGATTTATTCACTTCCGAACCATTGTTCCACTGTATGGAATCGACTGTTTCCTTCATTCGCACCTCTATCGTAATATATTGCATTTGACTTGTAGAATATCCGGTTCGGCTTTATAATACAATAATCGTTTTTCAAAATTACATTGCGACAGTGCCGAATAGGTGATTTCTTATAACACATTACTTAAATTTATGTGACAAGTTTCGTACATTGGCTACGCGGTGGATTTTGTTGATCTACTATTTCTAGACATGGTGATCTTCGCGCAACGGCTAYAATGTACTTGCTAAAAAACACTAATTCCGCAGTGCATCCGCGTAACTGATCACAATTATATTAACATATTAATCTACGGATCCTGCCGAGTCGTATGATTTGTAGACAGTGATTGTCATATAACTAGAATGCGAAAATGCCATACTATTTCTACATAAACGCCATATTGGAAATAGAGATTTAGAGATTCTAAGAATGACTCCAAATTATGCAACTGTGTATACGTTGAAAGTAAGAAATAGTACTATCTGCAGTTGGTTGAGGTGTAGACAGCAGAGCATAGACATGCATTTTAATTTTGTGTATACGTTGGTATATTTATATTGCATATAGAAATCTTGGCAAATGTTGTAACTTTTATGTTCATAAAGCTTATTTCATTAGTGTATGGTTCATTAGTTACTCAGCTTAGTGTGAAGTACTGAAACAATGAGTGCGAAGAAGTACTGTTACGTGAAAGTTTGTAAAATAGTCGAACCTGACAGGAGTTTTCATCGGTAGGAAGTACAGTAGTCTGTGTAAAATAACTACTTTTTACACTACCACTAACTGACTTTTAGAAACTTGGGTGAAAATAAATCTTTTATTTTGACCTGTAAATCATTACAATCTCTTCGGCTTATTTTGAGAACAAATGTTTTGATCGAACTGGGCGAATTACTTTTAATACAGAGGTCATAGATCTTCAAGGAATTACAAACAGGAAGACATATTTTTTTCAAAAGAACAATTTTCATTTATTTACAAATGCAGGTAGTTATATGAAAATTATGCTTTGCATCTAAATTCTTTATATTTAAATTTTCAGGACATACTCGCGTATAAGTATTTAAAATACATATTTACCCAAATCATTGTCATGTAGGCATGTAAGTATTACTATTTATACATAGTTCAAAGCACGATATGTAGAGGAAGGCAAACTTGCTCGTGCTACAAGTGGAAGGCTTGTAAGTAATGCAGTTTCTAGTTTTGTTCAAACGTGTTTGTTGATAGTTCTGGAGATTTTTAGATAAGTAAAATATCAGGTAATACACAGCTCTGCAAGAAGCTGATATATGCACCACTGTTCGAAGGATGGTATTAAATAGTATATTACATAACGAGAGTTGTAAGAAGCATATTACGCAGGAGTGGGAAAGTTTGCGTACGAGCCGCGTAGCAAAAATTTCCTCCAGTGCGTAATTGCCTTGCAACTCGAGTAATGTGCTACAGTTTTTCTACGTCTATATTTTTACAAATTTATATTGCCTTGTTTCAGCAAAAACGAATAGGCTGACATTATGACAGTAAATGACAATCACAACGTCACAATAAAATATTGACAAACTTCAGATCGACTTTGAGAATGGGATTCATCGAATATAGTTACTTACCACTGCTAACAATAACTAGAACGTTTTAATTCTAATTTAATTTTGATATAATCGAAACACGTTTCGAAAGGCGAAAGCGTCAACTACTAAATATATGCACTTTCATGATAATGTTGTAATAACATTAACTATTTCTTGTGATATCTTTAACAATTAACTGATATGGGATAACATCCTGTGAAAGCAATACTGAATTTAAAACTGTAACATAATAAAAAAATACGTTCTAGTCATTACGTAACACTGTGTGTAATAGCAAATTTACTAATCAAGTGCGCAGTGAGCAATTTAGTAATAAAGGAGTAGAAAAAAGGAAATAATATACTTCCTACTTGGTATAATGAGCAGGTTTTCAAGCAGGTATATATGTAACTCAAAATTAACTACTAATATTATGGAACCATTGTCTAATTTTTCAGATTATTGGATATTCTTATTGTTTACAAGAAAAAGGTGACACTATTGAACTATGCTGTAAACTAAAACAATTAGGAATAATGAATATGTTTAATGGATTCAAAGGTGCATTCATTGTGAAGCATCCTGAATCAATTAGGTAGCTTGGAAACAAGCTGATTGAACGTATGTGCTTTGTCTCACTTGATTTATCAGATAACTCTGACGATCGTTTCGACCTAGAACGGTCATTGTGAAAGAGATAACAGCGTTTTACTAAACTCAGATGTGCAGAATTTTGTTTGTATCCCCTTTTTTTAGAGGGGTTGTAAAATACAGTTGTAAAATCTCTCGCCTGGGTTTGAAGGTCGACTTTATAATTTCGGCAATATCAAAGGCGTACTGGACGTGGGAATTTCTATTTGTGTATTTGCCAAATGTTTTTTCTGATGCTGAGTTTTTTTAATTTCCAAAAGTTCTAAAAGGCTAAAAGGAAAGGTAAAAAACTGAACCTTTTAGAACTTTTGGAAATTGAAAAAGCTCAGCATCAGAAAAAACATTTGGCAAATACACAAATAGAAATTCCCACGTCCAGTACGCCTTTGATATTGCCGAAATTATAAAGTCGACCTTCAAACCCAGGCGAGACATTTTACAACTGTATCTTACAACCCCTGTAAAAAACGGGATACAAATAAAATTCTGCACATCTGAGATTAGTATAACGCTGTTATCTCTTTGACAATGACCGTTCTAGGTCGAAACGATCGTCAGAGTTATCTGATAAATCAAGTGAGACAAAGCACATACGTTCAATCAGCTAGTTTCCAAGCTACCTATTTGATTTAGGAATAATGAAACAAAAGAACACACTACAAAACAAAAGTATAAGCATTCCAAAGGGCGTATTATATTCTATATTAATAACTTTCAATGTTTGAAGATCGAAGACTGAAAATTTAATTAACCCAATCGCAATAGGGCTATTAACTAATGCAATGCAAGGTAATACATTACTTATTGCTAGATACGCCTTGGTTCACATAGCATTATGTTTAAATGCAAGCTGGAAGATACCGGTAGCTCTTTGTATCTTAAAGACTGTAGAACCCCGATCCGACGATATCCCGGAACTAGAAATAGCAAAGTTAGTCCTCCGCTGTATGATGCTCAGACTTCGTTCGAAATATACGAAACGCAGTTCGAAGTGGCTGGTGAGACGTACTACAACTGGAATAATAGAAAGAAGGCTACGGCTCTGGCACATGCTCTTCGTGGACCAGCGCTTGATTTGCTTCAAACGCTACCTACGGCCGACAGGAACGATTGCCACAAGCTACGGACAGCGTTTGAACTTCCTTTTGTCAGCGAAACTCTTGAAAATTCTGAAACAGAAGTAATAAATTCTGCCGGACGTCATACCTGCTATTGCTATGGGATACCGGGATTCGTTAAGAAGAACTGTAGAGTATGCTTATAACAAACTTCAGATAACGAGTGCACGGTATTACCACAAAATGTAGCATTGTCCGGACAGATATAATAACTCTGCTGTATCAGAAGTCCACGTGGAGAATTCAAACATTGCAAACGGGTGGAACATCCAAAAGAGCGAAGAATGGACTGCTGAAAGCGCAGCTGGAAGAAAACAATAAGTACATCCTTGTAATGGACCACTTCAGCAAGTGAGAGATCAATGTGTTCTATACAGTGTTCAAAATAGTGGTTTACTGAATATGTAGTGTTTAACTATTTGTATTTGTAATTAGTTTATTTCGGTACTGGTGTTTAAATAAAGGAGGCTGAGTTAGAATTATAAATCTGTATTTTTCGAACCCGTACAATAAATTATGTACTGAAGAGAAAGCGGACTGCTTACAATATACTGGAGAAAAGGCGTAGGTATGTTCCAGTCCCCACGTAACAAATATACATATGCCATATCATTACAATTACAAAAAGTTGGACTTGTTTTGCATTTTCTAAGGTACTGGATAAATAAGTAATACATATTTTGAGCCCTACAGAAAGTCAGGTACTCAAACCTGAGTGTGTTACCTGAGAAACAATCGGAATTGGTTTAAATGTTAGTAGATGGCTTAACCATATAGACTAGTGAAATTCATTGATGCTGTTGACAAATAATTTCATAATTATTTAGCTGTAAATAGTTACTTAAATAGCAGAAGCTTGTGATAAAACAGAAATATGAGTACAATCAAATACCAGTTTACAAAGACAAATTAGGAGAGCAACAAAGACAACACAATGAATGAAACAAAATCAGACAAATGAGTAATAAATAGAAATAAATAAAGGAGGAAACATTTGAAACAACTACGGTCTTATACAGGGCTTTTATAATTGATAAATGATTCGTGCAACGCGGGCGGCGTTGATTTCTGAATTCCTTGTGCCGCCTTTTTGTAACTGCTGCCAAGCTACAATATGCACGGCGATAGTACTGAAGGTTGCAGAGCAATGTCACCCCACAGCTCCGAAATGTGAGCTTTCTGCAACCTTAATTAATTATCCCACAAAACACTAGCATATGTTGAAATACACACTTCCAGGCGTTTTCTCGTATTAAAATATAGCAAATAATTGAAAAATCGACAGGTGACAAGTATACGTCACTTTCCTGAGAGGCGGCAAATTGATTTAATCGATAATTTCCGTAAGCGCTCTGGATGCATGGATCATTTATAGAAACCCTGTATGACATTCAGCGTAGTACTAACAGACAATAGGCTAGGCTAGAATACCTTGCAGCTAATACTTTCGCACTCTGTACCGCTATGCTACCATCGCACTACTTTAAATACGAAAATAATCATCATTGTTCACTCCCATCTCTTATGAGAAGCACTTTGAGCTTAGAAAGCTTCTATATTATAGGATATTTCAAGGACAAATGTTTAATTGCATGACATTATTAAGATGTTAAGACCAACACTGTAGATAATGTGGTCTTCTTAGTCAAGCGAAAGTTAGTCACGGATTAAGCTGCAAACCAGGATTTAAATTTGAATGATAGGTTTAATTTTAATGGGATTTGACCCAACGCAATGTACGTCCCACATCCCAAGGGCATAGACGAGCAGAAATAGTACATTTTATTTGCATTTCAGGTTTAAATCGGTTAACTTGTGGGAAATGACGCTAAGTGAGGATAGACCGTGGCTGCGCTTAAAACGGACCCAGATTATAAGGGGTTTGTCCGCTGGACGAAGGTAAACGTGATAGATGTGATTTTGAAGGCAAAGGATTATCGCTCTTAATGCCGAGCGGAAAATACAATTCACTTGCTGTAGTCACAAAACATTTGCGCACTTTTAAATGTTACAATTACCCTAGAGTTTTTGTCAAATGCTGCTTACTACTCGAACCTACTTCTAGTACTCCTATATACCATATAATATAAAAAGTTTGAACAGTTACTAATTATAGAATGTTTTTTTTATACTTCGATCAATTAAATAGTTTGTAAAGAAGCTTTTCGGATGTGTTTGATTCACAAATCTACCTAGTAMCCTGTCAACGGATTCAACGTTTAMTGATTTGGTATGTACTCATAAAAGATAAATATTAATGATAGATATTGGAAATTAAGAAATAAGTAGTTATTTGGAAGACAGCGTCGCTGAAGAAACTGATGGACACATGAGACAATCGCTAATTCAAGGCAACTTATTACACCTTGGGTACAGTCACAATATGCTGATGGAAAGTATACTTTAAAGGCGCATATGAACTTCACATATTGTAACAAAAATAAATCTATACCATATTGTCTGCGTCAAAATAGTCTGTACAGTTGTTTCGGCTTATAAAGTAAAGCCTCCTCAGTACAGTTATAGTCCCAGCGCAGACAACATGGCATGGATCTGGCTTCCTTATATAACGCTAAGGTAGGCGAAGTGAATGCTAGAATAATGTGGGCGACACCATCTCATTTGTTGGCAATTAATTGTGACATCCGTATGTGTGGGGACCTGCAATTTGAACGGTAGCCCACCTCGTTCTGAAGCATACAATTTGGCCTAGACGTTACCAAGTAATATGAAAGGAGGCGCAACCAGGGTCTTTACGGAAAGGTGATGTAAGGTCCAGTTTGGATCTAGACTTTGTAGTACTGTGTGTTTCCCTAGATGACGCTGTTGACAGAAGTTTTATCACAGGTAGAACGAGATACAGTTTTTACTTCTAAATATGATTTTCATTATTAAGGTTATCTAGCTGCAGACATAAGCGACGTGTAAGTTGATGTGAATTTAATTATTATTCTGTGATATAGCAGTTGGGAATGTAGTGTCGTCAACGCAATCAAGGATATGGGTATTACCTGCTTAATACCCGTAAAAGTAATTTGAGCGAAGAAAAATAGGTATATATCCGAGCGAAAAGGAGTACTCCAAGTTTATATTTTGTGATAAACAGGAGGTATTTTTAATGGTATACGAAACCAATATACAGCAGCGTGCAAAAAAAATTGGACACTGAGTGAATTTTTTTTAACGTCGGATAACTCGCGAATGAAGTTACCAATTGACACGGGGTTTTTTGCTGTTTGATTCTCATTTTCTTGTTGACATTTCCAATAAATATCGTTGAGATTGTTTCAGTATATGAAAAGTTATGGTAACACGTTTCAATGCATATTACAATCTAACTGTGCAAAAAAAACCGGACACTCACAAATTTATAGTAAAACAAAATTTATTTAAAGAACCACAAAATTAACACTTATCTGACACAACTATGGATTAATATTTAGTCGCAAAACTGTTTACGGCAATCACAGCAGCACAACGGAACAGCACAGAGCCGACCAAACTGATAATTTTCTTGAGAGCAATTTTCTTCTAATCCGCCTCCAGCGCTGCCATCAAGTTGTCCGCTTTCTTAAATTTTCAAACGCAGACGCGCTTATCAAGCTCTTGCCGCAAGTGCTCGATCGGATTGAGGTCCGGCGACTGTGCTGGTCACTGCACATTTTTTTGGGGGCGTGCGGAAGTATAAACTCTTCCAATATCTTCCGATATTGGTTGGCGTTCATATTGCCGTCCACACGTCACAGCGGACCTACCAAGGCTAAAGCAGCCTGAAAGATACACTATAGAATAGTTCACACTCTCAGAAATTTTTAGGAAAGATTACCATCGAATCATTACGTTTCCACCACCGTGCTTGATAGTGGAGACTTTATAACGGTGTTCGAAGCGTCCGACCGGCCGGCGCACGTACCGAATGCCGTCCGAAGATACTAATTTGAATTTACTCACATCCGACCACAAGATTTTCGAACCGGTTCGAATGGTCGACTTCTTGTGGTCGCATGAGAGTAAATTTAATTTGGTATTTTCGGACGGCATTCGGTTCGTGCGCCGGCCGGACGGAAAATGCTTCGACCCCCTTATCAAGTCCCCACTATCAAGCACGGTGGTAGAAACGTAATGATTTGGGGGTAATCTTCTCTAGAAATTTCTGAAAATGTGAACTATGCTATAGTGTGTTTTTCAGGCCGCTTTAACTGTGGTCGGTCTTTTCATACAGTGAAACAATCTCAACGATATTTATTGGAAATGTTAACAAGAAAATGAGAATCAAACAGCAAAAAACCCCGTGTCAATTGGTAACTTCATTCACGAGTTATCCGACGTTCAAAAAAATTTCACCTAGTGTCCGATTTTTTTGCACGCTGCTGTATAACAAGAACAACTGTAATTTAGGTACGTATCATTGGTAAACTGCCTGTGTCTTGTAATTTTAATTTTCAAGAGCTGTAGGAACACTATTTTAAAATAAAAATATTATTATTTGTTAAATTTCTTCTATTTCTGGTCGTTTCTGTACAAACTTTTGTTGTTATACCACTAGCGGATATTTGCGACTGATAAAGAGCGATGTGGCAAATACAGGTTATACATTTTAATAGCCTACAATGCCTTTCTTGTGGTATTAAAAACTTATGMCTTGAGATTGTACKGCTGGTAACGGYGCTGCAATGCTGCATATCTGGAACTACGAACATGACAGATTTTTAGGMMCCTCCTTCCTCGTTAGCTACGCCTCTATCTTGTTACTCCGTGTAATGGTTGGGGMCCTCTGTCGCTTTTTAAGTGCCCACTACAAGGTGGACTCCGGTTCAGATTACATAGACACGGGTGTATGGCACCGTTAATTGCCAATATAGGTATGACATACTGTCGCCCAAATTATTATTCTCGTATTGACATATTATCTTCAAATGTTGTTCATTTATAGCCATATGCTCTTAATCTTGCTGAATGAGTAGTGCTATAAGAAGGGCATACATTGCTAATCAACAAAATAACTAGGGGGATATTTGTATGTCACCTTGCCTACAGAGGTTGTATGTACAACCAATTTAATAATAGACAAACTTCAAAGGAAAGTATTTGAACTACACGAAAAGGCTAATTGAACTCTTGCTGGAAAGCAACTTGTTGGTTTCCAAGAAACGAAATATTCGAAATTTTGGAAATAAACAAAATTATAAATAGCGAAATTTTACTATTTTGGATGATTTATGTAATGTTAGTTATCCTATTCTAAATTCTTTATTTGATTATTGCAGTTATGTTTGTGTCGTTTGCATGCAATCTACTTTTTATTTGAAGTCAAGACCTTTTATTTCCAATTTGGCAATGTCACTTAATTTATTTTTTTATAATTCTTTAACGTTGTGTTAATCACTGTTGATGACCGAAAGCTGACAGCGCTTTGCCTATTGCATATTTATAAATAAGGTGGATAATGTTTTAGGAATGTCGTGGGTAGCCTTTGAAATTTGGGTAGAACGCATATCATTAATAACTTTAAATATTCAAGTTACCTGAAAAAGTCGAGTATGTACCAAAGTTAACCAAGTATCCCCATTATTTATCAGTTCGTTTTAGTGCGTTAAAAAAGAGCAGTAGCACCAAACAACTATGTTATGTACTTTGAGTGCGTCGTCAGGTATTTTGATTATATTTTTTCACTCGACTGCTTTAATCTCTCGCAGCTAACAACACTAACAAAACTAACAAAACAACCCAGAAATGAATTACTAGGCTCTAAAGGCGCTAGCCAAAAATCTTATTAAATTGTACTCGTGGTTAGACCATCTCCATTTTGAATCAGTTTAAATTGTTTAGCAATTTTACAGTTTTTGCCTACAACTGGCAATGAAAAGTTACGTGCTTTTAAGTAACTCATTTTCCAAGTGAAGTTTAATATGAACATGATTTGAAATTGCAGATGAAAGCTCAGTGATAACAAAGTAGCTTAATTTAATGCTACAATAATAACCGCCCTGCCTAGTAATCCATTCAATTAGTTTATGTCTGTGCTGAAAGTCGTATCACTTAGGCATGGGCAACAACCGGGTACTTGCTTTGAAACCGCATAATAAAAAGCTTGGTTCCAGAACGAACGGGTAAATACCCTTTAATTTTCTCGGTGTGTACATAGCAAGCTTGTAATAACACGGACGAAAAATGCCTTAATCTTCAAAGCTAACATACTTCAGAATTTTATGCTTAATGAAAGGGCTCTTTAATTTTGCACAGTGAAATGGGATCTCGAGCTGCTGACAGATAACGGCTTCCCGTACTTTACTCTTAATAAGAACACACGCACCCACAAAAAATAATGCGACGCCGCGCGCTTGTGTTTTCAGATTTAGAGTATTGCCCGAGGAAATGGGAAAATAAGCTTAGAATAGGGATCATACTGTTGAAGCTTTTGTTTAATGAACGTTGCAGATATCGCAATAGTACAGTTCAGTACTGCAGGAAGAATAACAACATTATCAGTTATATAAGGTGTCCCAACAACGCGTAGTTCGAGGTATAATTTTTCCATAATTGAATATTGTTAACGACAGAATTTTCAGAATTTCTCATAAAGTAATTTAAATTTAAAAAATGACCAACCATCTACCGCATCAAAAATGCTTGACTTGTTTTTTTTTTTAAATTGAACGTACCCCTTTTTGAGTACGGACGTGCGTGTTAGGGTGTGTGTGGAAATAGATCACACATAATAACTCATAGCCCCTAACCGACATCGGAAGGAGTACCTACATGACACAACAAATCCAAGCTAGATAAGCAATAGCAAAATCGCCGTTTAAAATAATAATTATTATGCAAGTTACATGCGCATGAACAGTAATAGTCCTTTTCCAGTGTAACCAAATCAACACTATATAAAATAAACATGGCCAACTTTAGCCTAAGCTGATGCCACTAAACTGCTCGCAAGTAGAAACTGCTCTTACTCCAGCTAGAAAAGGCCTTGAACCCAAAAGAAATCCCGAAATACATAGGTAATGCCAGCTAATGCATTATACAGGATTTAACCATGCATCCAAGAAAGACAGTAGAACCGGAATAATTAAAAATGGGTCAACTGTAACATACACTATTACAATGTGTTCCTAATGAGAGGGAACCAAATACTGATGCATTGTCTATGGCTGCCTAGCGTCTTCGCATCAGGGGGTGAACTGTACAAACAAGACCTTTCACAGCTTTTTTGTAAATTTCTTTTTCGAACATTAGCGCGATGGTGACTAACCTAAATAAGTGAAGCACTAATTATTCTAGTAAAACCTTCACTCAGAGATCAAAAATATATAAACAACTGTAGCTAAACCGAGTATTAACAATTAGAACTATTAACTAACCAATAAATAACAAATACAAACCTCGTAGTTTTGCACGTCCTTCCAGTAAAAAAAATGATACTCATACAGCTGCAAGGACTCGACGAAACCGAAGAAGAAGACAAAATAGATTTAAGGAAAAGAAAATACCGCTTAAAATCACATATACGCCTATAGCCCAAAATAGGCGTCGCATTGAACAATGATACTGGATTCTCAAATTTCTGTTAATAATAGCGTTGCATCTCCGTGTTTGTGTTGCTATTGTTGTTATTGTCGTCGCTACAGGGAAGTGGTTCCGTGTATCTAGCCAATTATATAGAAGAAATCACAACTCTGGTAGAGAAAATCTTGGAAGACGGAAACCGGTTAAAACTACAAAGCACATTGGCTCACGAAATATATGGTGAGTACATTACCCAATAAGAATACATGAACTCGGCAAGAAAAATTAGAAGAAAATCCATAAATAACATCAGACAAAACATGTGGAAGCTCACAAGCGATTTGGAAAAAAAAACTGTTCAAGAACTACAACCAAAATAAAATTCAAAAGAAGAAGGCTTCAGCTGGAGGAAAGAAATCATAGGGGCAACACCAGAAAGAAGAAGTAAGGAATCACTAGGACAGCGCGATAATTTTGTCCAGAGACCAGGCAACCATGGAAATAAGTCACGGCCACAAAGAATCTCCAATATAGAAAAATACACGCAGACAAGAAATATCAAGTAGAGGGACAGCATCCCATCAAGAGCTTCATTAAGCGAACGGTAAACACAGACGAAATTACTCAAGGAAATCTCAACATCATGAAGGAGCAACCTAAACAAGATGCAGAAATCGAATAAGTACATCAAATTCTAAGCGTTTGTATTACTATTATTATTGTTGTTGTTACTACAGTGAAATAGTTCCGAGTATCCAGTTAAGTGTTGTAACGAAGTTACAAACCGGGCGTTAGTCAAGTTTCAATCCGCGGCCGTATATCTGTCTCAAGTCCGCGATTCGCGGAGTTCGGACGAACAACACATGCTGGCACCACTAGTCAGCTCTCTTGTTCCTCCCGCTCCAGCCGATGTAAATAAAAGCTGTGACCGTCCACTGCTCGATTGAGTGGTGACCGACCTATCGTCCGATCCACTCGCAGCGATACCTATTTGAGGGAGCTCCGTCACTCTCACCACATCGCTTGCTTAGCCGTATAAGCCCGCGTGTTTCGCGTTGTCACAGCCGCCGTAGCCCGGGGGAGCCGTTGTTTGATACACGGTGTATGGTAGCTTTCCGTGCACCTTGTATCTTGTCAACGACTCGTACCGCACGCAGGGGGGCTGCTAGAGAGTTTCTAATGCACAGGTAGTTTTCCGGGTATTACAGACTCGTAGGCAGCTCTCTCTCTCTTGCTCGACCGTTATTTGTCCGGGTGTTTCGCGTTGTCACGACCGCCGTATCCCGGGGGAGCCGTAGTTTGATACACGGTGTATGGTAGCTTTCCGTGCACCTTGTATCTTGTCAGCGACTCGTACCGCACGCAGGGGGCTGCTAGAGGGTTTCTAATGCACAGGTAGTTTTCCGGGTATTACAGACTCTTAGGCAGCTCTCTCTTGTTCGACCGTTATTTGCCTGTGTGTTTCGCGTTATCACAGCCGCCGTAGTCCGGGCGAGCCGTTGTTTGATACACGGTGTATGGTAGCTTTCCGTGCACTTTGTATCTTGTCAGCGACTCGTACCGCACGCAGGGGGTTGCTAGAGAGTTTCTAATGCACGGTAGCTTTCTGGGTATTACAGACTCGTAAGGCAGCTCTCTCTCTTGCTTGACCGTTATTTTCACGCGCTGGTATTCACGTTCTTTTTGTATTACACTCTCGCTCCGACTAGTTCTTTTTATTATCTCATGCTATGGGCCGCGTTGTAACCGTACGATAAAATTACATAACCGTAGCTTGACCGAGGCTTACATAAGAGGGGGTCCGTTTCGTTTATAACCGCTGTATTAAGTTTTGCTGTTTTAGAAATAAACCGTGTTTTAGGCGATTGCTGGTTTTCTTTCTGCTTGCACCGCTTGCTTCCCCCGCACCCCGCTAACATCTCTTCCAGCTTGCGGCATCCACCCTCGGGGTTGTTCCCTGGAGTGCTGATCTTCACTGCAGCTACCCTGGTCTGCACACGTAAGAGGGATCGGGTGTAGTGGTCTGAGGAGCATACCTCAGGATAATAAAAAACTGGCGCCCGAGAAACCGTTTTGATGCTGAGCTTAGTGCTTACGTCACTACCGTACCGCTCATTACGTAACCGTCCGCCCTCCGATCCGAAGGCCCGTTCCGCCGCTCAACGAAAAAGGCGTCACAGTGTATACTGGGAATAAATTGCGGTACATAAAATCCTGGAAGACGGAAACTGACCTCGAAGCTTACTAGCTTACCAAATATAGGTACAAGATAATAAAAAAACCTGACAGATATAAGTAGAAAAAGTGTAGGTATATCACTAGACAAAACACATGGAAGTTTAGGAGAAACTTGAAAAAATACAGTTCAAGAACTACGATCAATATAAAACTCAATGGAAAGGGCCAACAGAATTTCTGCACTCTTAAACGACCTCAAGCAAGAAGCTCTAAGAGAAGAGACGAAAAGAAGTCAGAAATCACTACAAATCTGCACATAACTCTAATTAGCAGCTCAACGATGAAGAAGAGTACTGCAGCCGAGCAACCTCAAACGCAGAAATATCTAAGGAAAGTATTCAGTGGTTGGGTGCACCCTGCAGACCTTCTCATTCTAATCCTGAGCTCCTTATAACATACGCTATGTGGGACAACAACCGTTTCATCGCTCCAACCCAATGTAGAAGTGGCCGGCCCGGCGGCATATTCGGGAGCGGCAGAGATGCCTGCCGTACGCTGATTCAATCAATCAACTCTATACTAACATCAGCACTTGCACCAGGTACATTCGCAGTGTTGCAAATTTTCAGGTTGGGTAACCATGTTTTTCCAATGGCTGCGTTACCGGCAAAGCTTGTGCCGAGATGTTTCTTCGGTGTGTTCAGGTCCCTCTATCAATCAGGCGGATGCCGGACGGTCCAATTAWTTACGACATGAGAGGGRGGAAGTTCRGAATAGATTATTTCAGTCGATGTCGAGCTCCCTAGATCCACATGCCTTTGTTATGATGTTTTAAACCTAAAGACAACAAGCACCAGTGTTTACCCCTGTGCTTCGAGTCCCTAAGTAAAAAATCCATACACAGCTGAAGCCTGTGTTTTTTGCTTTTCGTCATCTATGGATTCTTCTCTACCCATTGAATGTAGAGAGCTCGTTAAATGTCCACGCGTGCTTCAAGTATATCTTGTTGTTATCTATAATACAAACCTTCGAAGATTAGGTTGTGGTACCCAGACTGTCAGGAAAATTACCATCCACTTTTTTATCTTAGCTTCCAAACACGGCCATACCAGCGATAGATGCTTCCTGTTCTAAACTTTAGGTTGAGCACTCTCATTTTCAAGACGCCTGCCTTTGTCAGGGGGTGGGACGCTGCTTTCCAGGTCTCTAGTGGGATATGGAATGTAGTACAGATGACTACGTCTCAGGTGAGGATCCTATCAGATGGCTACTACCCCAGTACGCAAAGTATTAGGCATGTAGTTAAGGTATCTAGACATGCTAGAGGCTTGCGTTCGGTATTTATTGCTCGAACCAACGGGAGCAACATCAGATACCTACGTCAAGGAGGAGTCCGTTATTTTTTTTTTAAGAAAGAAGCGTTGTCAGTGGTAGGATATAAAATCTGTATATTATTGATTTATTTTGTACCACGGTATGAGCTTGATTTACTCCTGCAAAATATTATTTATTTTTGTTGACAGATTTGCCAAATTGGGCGGATTTATGTCAATAACGTAGTTTTCTCAGACGGCGAGTAACTACCAATATGCCCTAGTTTACTAATTTAAATTTGTTGATATTGAAGTATCTAGCCAATGAACCATCTAGGTACTTACTAGTTAATTCATTCATGATTACAATGCTATTGTTAAAATATAGAAGAAACAGTTAGTTTTTGCTGTCAGATCTCTTAGAAAATAATGTCATGAATAAACTTTTGGTTGCCTTCAAAATTGTTATTTACGAAATCAGTTTGTATGTAGCTATCTGAGATTATAGGTGAAAACCTATAGCTATTTTATTACCACAGCTAATTATTAACACTCCACAATTTTAACACTGTTTTAAACATTAGTGCTAAAATCTATTTTACAAGTGACTCTAATAGGCATCTAAAATTTTGTTTTTTCTGTAGATTTCTCAATTATAATAATTAGAATTACCCATCGCTGGTTAGCTTTTAGAAAATATAATCTTGCAACACTGTTTGTCAAGGCCAGTGTTGGATTTGGTGGAGATCAGTGATTTGGTTGCATTTTGTTGACAGTAAAAACGTGTAGTAGGTGTAGCTCCTGTGATGGGCAGTTTTCGTTTTTAGATCAAAAAGTATAATGTAATGGCAGAATAGCTAAATAATGTTGAACTTCCTAAGCTGGTGAAGTATCGTGTCGATAAAATGGTCGCTGGATCAGATCGTGAAATTTTAAGGCTTACTCCACAGCATTGCCAACTCAATCTCATAGAGTTGATATGGGTTCAAATTAAAAACTACTTCGCAGCAAACAATAAAACTTTCAAGTTGCCAGAAGTGAAGCCAGGATCGTATAACTCCTGACAGTTAGCGTGAGTGTATGTACCACGTCAAAAAAGAAGAGGAAGATATGTATCGTCTGGACTACATCGCAGAAGACGCACTTGTAGAATTAACTGTTAACACAGGTTCCAGTTATGAATCTAATTGGGAATCTGAAACCCCTGGGGTAGAAGAATTTGAATGTAGCAATTTGTATTATAGTTTTTTTGTAGTATAGTCATGATTATTTTATACCGTAACATAATAGTAAATAAGTTAACCAACCTGCTTGTTTATTGTTTCCTTTTTCAATTTCAATTTACAAGCAGCCTTACAGACTGGCAATCAAATATACACACTTGCAAAGTGGGTAGGGAAACGTCAGAATAACTCGGATTTTATCAAAATCTCCGGTGTAAATAGAACCGGTCACCTGCTACCCTCTAAAAAATAATAGACTATAGCTAGTTAAAACTTCTGGAAGGTTGCACTAGATAGGCATAAAACTCTGCAACACTCATCTCAAGATGCCTGCTCATCGGAAGACATAACTGTTCGCTGAAATTCATGGTTTTTAAATAATTCTTTGCCCTCAATTCATCATTTGAAGTAATTTCCTAAACCGGTAGTAATAACTTTTTTTTTAAATTTCCCACCATATCCTAAGTACAAAAATTCAAACTGCATTTTCCTGTGATCACTATTTTTTAATCCTAGAAATACAAGAATGTAGTATCCATGTTAACTTGGACACATGTGTATAACGAAACAACACACAACAAGATAGGAATTATAAATATATTTTATTTTCGTAGTGAATTCTGTCATTTATTCTTAATCTTTTAATTTCGTTTTCTTTTATTTTGTATTGTTGTTATTATTATTATTATTATTATTATTATTATTAATATTATTACTACTACTACTATTATTATTATTATTATTATTATTATTATTCTTTTACTTTTAAGTGGAACAACAATGAAGAATGAAGATAAAAATTGCTTGTCAACTATTTAAAGGGGTAAAAGGTACGTAAACACTAAATTGGWGGTTATTGTTTTCATATTTATCCAAGCTAGGACCGTGCTATTTAGTATTATTAACAAACTTCCCAACGGTTACTAAAGTCATATGGCCAAGCTTGCGTGCAAAGGCTTGCGGTATTCACTGACCAATCAGGTTTGGAGGGTTTCCAAAAGTTCAAGTTGCTCGTTATATGGCCTTAACCTCTGAGCTCCCAAATTTAAACTCTATCGATAGAGGTTTGTCAGAAGGCGTTACTTCGAACTGTCTAACACCGCTTTCAGCGTCGAAGTTTTCCCTTGACCTATTTCGGGACGGGGTCACACCGAAACGTCTTCTAAAACTAATTTTTAATGATTAAACTGCTTTTTATGAAAATAAAAGTTTTATGTTGCAAAGTATTATTATTGCTTAAGGTGCTCAGTATGGTAAGTGCTGTACTGCACTAGAATTTTTTTCGGCACAGAGCTGCAATATACTTATAGGTATGCAAATTCAGTACTATATGAAATGTTACAGTTTTTAGATATCGATTTATAAAGGCACTTTGTTTCTATAATAACATGCAATCCTTATTTAGTTCGCACTGTATTGAATGTCAACGGGTTATTTGATTACGCTATTAAAACTTCCTTAATGGCTTTATCTAAGAATCTGGTATAATTCATGCATTCAGAGCAGGCAAATGCTTTGTTCAGAATACGCTGTCGAAACACATGAAGCAATAAAATACGGGGCCACGTCAAGCCGTTTTTCAGCAAATTTAAAAAGAAAAATTTGTATCACATCGGTGCTGGAAATAAAGTAAGTGCACGCTATCTATTAAGCCTAGTAGAATTAATAGTGTTGGTAAACGTTATCAATTACAAATATGTGAACGGGCACAGAAAAAAAGGTGTAAGTATTTTTTAAGCAGAAGCCTCTGTCGCTATATCAACTCTCTTCTTATACTTTTATATGCAAAGACAACTATGACAGCTGTTGATTTTCAAAACAAGTTTTACTGTAGAGAATGGAGTCGTAGTGTTTTTATGATCCGTCTTACCAGTTCACACATAATTTTTTGTCCAGCACTGGTTGAGGAAAGTAGGATTAAAAAACTCGTTTTTACTACTGTTACTAATCATTTAAGATTTTCGTTTTATACTGCAAAAAAATATAAAAATAATAAAATCCATTTCCTCAAAGTAGTATGTACAGAACACTGAATTGCTAAATGATTGAACAAACCACATAAATATTTTATCAAAATTATTGCGCATTCATGCAGAAAAGGGTACAAAGCCTTATTACCTGATTATGCACTATAAACAATAATCAATAAATTATTCATTAGTACAGTTTGTAAACCAGCTGGAGGTACTAAGATGCTAGAATCTTGCGGTAATTTTTTTTTAAACAAATGTGGTCACCCAGATTTCGTTTGAAATATTCTGAACTACGTATCTTTGCAGCTAGGTGGCAAATTTAATATGACATCAAAAAATCGTTTCTTTCTCTAAAAAGTTGCTATACAATGTTGGTCTAAAACAAGCTCATTATAATCTATTTTTATTTCGTAACAAATTTTGGTTGAACATTTTGTTTTCTAGTAGCTATGACTACAACAGGAAAGAAAAAAGTTTCAAATCTTCAAATGGTATAACTCAAGTATGGTTTAATCTAATATAACAAATCATGGCTAGTTTTAAAGTGAATTTTATGGTTTTGAATATAGTCATAAATAACTTATAATTTATTGCAACTTTTTGTCAATGGGAGATGTTAATTATAAAAATTTTATATATACACAAATATCTTAAAAAAATCAGATACAACCCTATAGACTTTCTGGTTAGTTATTATAGCTTATTAATCAAGCAAGGTAAATTTGAAAACCGGAGGTCGATATCTTTTTTCGTTTCTTAGTTACAGTAACAACACCGCGAACCTCTCCTTTGGTTCAGTCGTTGTTTTTCTTTGAAATAAAATTAGGTTGTATTAAAAAAGTTACGTTTACTCGTAAATTACGATTTCTCTCTGGTATGTAAAATATTCTTACTGAAACTAGCTGACGGTTAGGTACTGAATGGGTTATGTAGGTACCTATTTCTAAGTCACTCAGTAGTTCATGACCGTTCCTTGTCATTTATAACCTTATTGAATAACAACTTTCGTCAGATCTTTTTGAACCCTTCGAAAATATTTGCAGATAAAGATACTTTACAAATAAAGTTAATTGTTGTAAATATCTTTTTTTTCAATAGATTTCAAATGTTTTTAAATTTTTAATTTAGTACACAAGAATTTGTTACGTTTATTGGTTTTTATTGTTATTTTTACTTTTATTAAATAATTGATTATTTTTTTCCTGTTTTTCATTAAATAGGATTAAAAAAATAAAGACACAGTTAAAGTAGAAGAGAGATAGCATCCAACTATGAAGCAATAGGTACTTATAATACGGGGTAAGGCAATAAAATATTTACACAAATTCACTTTATTTGTGCAATATTATCTGCGAATATTTTATGAACACTCACTATGCCATTTTTAAAGAGTTTAAAAAGACCTTCAATTTGACTTTTCACTTAAGACTATACAAATTTTAGGTGGCGGACCCTGTATTAGAAAAATTATCATTTATCCTCAAAATGTCCACCGTTACTAGCAAATCACAGATCTAACCTAACCTAATAAGTCGTAATTTACGAGTAAAAGTCTGACTTTTTTAATATAACACAATTTTATTTCAAGGAAAAAACTAGCAGCACCAAAAACGGGTTAGCAGTTTTTTTACTATAACCAAGAAACGAAGGAAAATATCAACCTCTGGTTTTCAAATTCATCTTACTTAATTAATGAGCTATAACAAATAACACAAAAGTCTATAGAATTGCATTTGATTTATAAAGATATTTTTTTAGGAAATATAAAAAATTATATTATTAACGACTCCCATTGTCAAACAGTTGCAATAAATTATAAGTTTATTTATGATTATGTTGAAAAGCATAAAATTCACTTTAAAACTAGCCATCATTCGTTAAATTCAGTTAAATCATACTAGAGTTATGGAGATTTGAATATTCTATCCTTCCTGATGTTGTTTTCATAGCAACTAAAAAAAATGTTGGAACAAAATTTATTAAGAGACAAACATAGATTATATTGAGTTTATTTTAGACCAACATTGCATTACAACTTTTTGGAGAAAGAAACGATTCGTTCATATGTCATATTAAATGCGCCACCTAGTAACAAAGTGAGGAACTTCATATTATTTTAAATGAAATTTGGGTGGCCACATTTGTTCAAAAAAAACGCGAGATTGTAGTACAATTAATTTCCAAGACACAGCCGCTGTCCAGCCTTAACTGATCACCCTGTATAAAAATGTAAAAAAAAAATATATAAAGATAAAAAGCTTGGAGTCTTCATTTCTGAACACATCTGTAATTATGATGATGTGAGCAATTGCGAATGATATTGTGATATGTGTAAAAGGTGAAAGAAACCTGCATGGAGACAGTGGTATTCCGAAAAAGGAAAAGTGATAATAACTAATAAAAGAAAAAACTCAAATGATAGGAAAGCAAACTTGACATAGCTATAATTATAAAGCAAATAAATCAGGTTGATAAAAGATTCGACAATCAAGTTAGAAGGTTTGAACAAACTACATAAGTAGTAAATGAACGAAGTACTTTACTATATCGCTGTAACTAATGAATACTAATTTGCCCTTAATATTATTTTTGCGAAGAAATTATACGGCACAATGATGTTTCGCAGAATATGCTGAAAAAAGTAACACAAGTAGTGCACAATAAACTACTTCAAATAAAAAAAATCCCTGCTAATGGGAATGTTTTTATACCCTTTGTAGTGCTTAATATAGTAATACAGCGTATTATACATATTAACTTAAACTATAGTTGAAGAAAGTAGTGATGATAAAAGAAGAGGTAACATCAATAAAACTATATACTCGGAACTCAGAAGTAAGAAGCAATCCTAACAAACGCCCAACCGTCTATAACATCGATTCAAATGAAGCACGTAATAGCACGACGGTAACACCCTGAAACAGATCTATTCATTGACTATAGACTGAATATGTATCATTCTAATGCAGAAGTAGAGAAGCTGCAACTGAGTGCGGTGGCGGAGGAGTGCTGCAAAATCATATTACACAGGATTAACAAATATGGCTCCAAATGCTGTACCGCGAAACTCAATCTCTGCACCTGCATTGCGGTGAAATTATGTGCAATATACGACTCGTATGGTCGATAAACTCGCAGCTACCTATACACATGTATAACACGGTGCGTGTCTCGTCATTTTGTAATAAACAATGGATACCCTCGTTCAATATTATCGTTGGGTGTACACCAACCTAACCGCTGTCGGCCAAATTTACAACGGGTATATCTCATGCAGGAATTGGTTTTCCTTAAAGGCGCCCCTAATACCAGTGGTTATAAAACTGTGTGATATAAATCCCCACATATCGAGTTGGTCAGGTAGAGCAGTAATTTTATAGTACGGTTAGGTGACATAGCTATGACCATAAATTGTAATGACAAAATGCAGACAGCAAGGTGTTCTACAACTAACTCGTTTCGTGTTTATTGCTACCAGTCTACTGTCACACTCTACCTATAATGATACAACTTAACAAGTTAAATGTCCGTAGCTATTAGAAACGTGCCATGGTCTCGTACCATAACAATAGTATAATATACATAATACTTGGCCCTAATGTTTGATGATTGTTTAAGCTATACAAGACACACTACATTCAGTTCTGTAGACTTTCAGAACTACTAGGCGTAGAAGTTTCTGATGAAGCAAAATAATTGTGTTAGGTAGCGCCATCTTGTTGAACACACACATAGTCTCCACAAAAAACTGGCAACAATACTGAATAGTTCCTATTTCTTTTATATCCGTCTTGGAGAAAGCAAGGCCATATGATGAGTCCTGTCACTGCAATTATCTAAAATCCACACTACCCAGTAGCTCACAGCGGTGTCTCTGAATTCTAGAGAATTTTCTACCGCGCAAATACGCGTTTTGTTTGTCTTAACACCGTCAAAATAAAAATGTGTTTATGTAGCTAAAAAATGTTTTTGCAAAAATCTCCGTTGACCCGCTGCATCTCGGCCTTTTAAAAGGAACGTTAGGCTTATGTTTAGTTCTAAACTGGGCACTGATGAGCTGTAATGACAGCGAAATAGATCTATCTGCAGTTGGTTGAGGTGTAGACAGCACAGCATAGACATGCATTTTAATTTATGTTTAGTTCTATTCTCAAAAATCAAAACATTTACCTATTGTTAGAATGTAAAAAATTATTAAAGTTTTCTTTAAAAAATGGCGTCTTTTCAGACGTATTAGTCGTAAATCCAGCGTACTTGTATATATTAAACTTGCTATGTAATCTTATTTATTATTTTACTACTAACACTTTTACAATAAACAGTCTAGTTGGAAATCATCCTCAGTTCATGGCTTGTAGTATTGATTGTCTACTTTCATTTAACCTGTTCATAGCCAAACAGAGGGACAATCAATTTCAATTAATCTTGCAACGAAGAGATGGGCATACAGTTTACGCAACAGATTATGTAAGGCATTATACGCCACCATTGGTTATCGAGTATGAATGAAACACAGTGGAAGTACCTCCTAATCAGCAATACCTACTTGGTATTGCAGAGTTCATGATGAGTGGTACGCATGAATACCCAATGAGAGGGCATTATCAATTTGCTGTGGTTATCACCGGTGGTTCATGTGGCTGCAGAAGCGCATGTATAAGCAAGTCATGACAAATAATATCGTACACACAGCAGCACTGCGCTGCAGTGTACATCATTTAAAACACCACTTTTTGTATTAAATCCGATGAATCTCAATATTTTGCAGTGGTATATAATGAATTTCGAAAATAAATTTGTATTATATTTATATTTGACAATTACATGTCATAAGTCTGCTACATATCAACAATCTATTTTGTTTACACAAGCGTAGGTACACTCCAAGGTTACTAGACATAGATAAGTTGTCTGGTAACTTCTAACTCATCAGCACGAAGCACCTAACTCGTCATCAGGGGTGCCAGTTCAAATTCTTATGGATTGGAATAAAATAAACCTTTATTAAATATGCCAAATAATAATTGTAACTAAAATTCTTGCAATTATACAGAGCATTATAATAATAATGTTGCAGTATCTTACAAATTTTCATACAAACACTTTCATAAATTTAGAATATGGCAATCGATACCTGGGAAAAAAACTACATGTACGTTTACGGGTAGCTTTTAACATGGTTAAAGAAAACATATATTTTAACCTATAATAAAAATAAGTTGAATAAATTGTTTCAGCTCCTTTATTTTGTTTATTGGTGATCGTTTTTGAGGTTAAATGTTACCTCATTATCAGACGAAGGGTACAAAATAAAGGCATATTATATGGATATAAGCCCACAAAGCTGTAGTATTTATAAGTTATTTCAATTAGCTGAACCATTGGGTTTATTATTATGTTTCCATTATGGAATATTATAATCAAAGGCTCAAAGTACATCATGTTAAAGTATCATTACTGGAATAGAAATTCAAATAAGATATAATTATGTGGTTAAGTTTCAGCATAGTAGTATTCTGTAATTTCAACTTCAACAATGATCAAAGGTAACAATTAAACTGTAGTAGTAAGCATTATATCTATTACCTAAGGTTTTCATTTTTTGTTTTGTTATGCCAGTATACTTTGAAATTTTTGTATGATTTCATCATATACTGTATGATTCGTAATTAATGTAATTTATTGATAACTATGTAAATTAAGAGAAGATAATGGTAAAACATTGACACCGTATAGTCATTACCAGAATAAATAATCAGATCATTTGGATTGAGACAGATTACAACCAGGTTCGTCATTAGGAATTTTCTTGTGTATGTTATTACTGCTTTTCTACACCCTGGACAGTTCTGTAAATTTCATTATCGGCATTATAACTTCTGCCTCACTGCTGCTTCATATCCATCAAAAATCACAAAAACCGAAAAAAAAACACCAATAATTTGTACGATTTATTTGCTTATAAAGCATAAATAAACAATAAAAACAAAAAGTCTGACAAATGCACCATTTAAGAAATATCTGTGAAAAGAAATTGCTGCAAATAAAGATCATAAAAGCATAACTTTGTATATTCTTACCATCCTTTTTTAGCTTTTTTGGTTATAAATTCAATAACCTAGCTCGCATTTCATTCTCGAAATCACATGGCTTAAAATGAACACTGTATATCTTATTGTCAGCAGTCCATTTATCTTTACGATATCATTTTCTGATCCATTCCTTTCGAATTTTAACATCCTTAGATAACGTAAAAAACATTAAATTTTCTTCTTTTTCCTTAGCCTTTTTCTAATTATTCTTGTAAAAACAGCCACACTACAAACACTTCCACCAGGCAATCTGTTATTATTTAGGTACCTATAATAATAGTTTTAACTTGACTTCTCATTTCACAAAAAATCTGATAAAAACTTACCTAAATGATATTTGCAACATACAAATTCTGGCACAAACGTTATTGTTGACCTCTAGCAAGCAAAATAGCACAAAGAACAGAAGCACACCAAGCATCAGACCACTGACAGTTTTTGGCGTCTGGCATCTGGCACCCTCGATGACGCGCAACCCCCACTCTCAAAAATTTGTGCCTTAGTTACCAGACACCATATATCTATAAATAACTTACTTATAACTTATAAATAACTTACTTAATATATATATGCCAGACACCTATAAAATCTACTAACCTTGGGTACACTCTACACCCCCACATGAACGAATAATCAAAACTTATATTATCCAAATTCTTCTCCTTTAACATTTGGTATGGTACAGATTTTGTCGATGCATATGCTATCATTTCCTGTATACTTCTAAATATTACACTGATACTTCGTTGTCGTCGTGTGTTTTCAGTTAAGTCGGTGTTACCCTTATTGTCACAGAAAATTATAATTGCTTCTTTAACCAGTTCAGGTTCTAATTCCTTTGCTAAGGTACCTGAAACTTTGCACGTGATGCCGTACATTCTGCTTCGGTAGAAAAAAAGGGCAATAATTGCGCTTTGAATTTTGCTTTGCCAAGGGCTCATCTTTGTAAAATAAAAATGCTCCCTGCAATGGAGGGTCTAGTATCTTGATCGTTAGCCCTATCTGCAACACTGTAGCCAACTAGACTCCTAGGTACCATTTTACTATATTCCAGTTTTGTAGGTAGAGTACAGCTGACCAGCGCGCTTTTCCAGAACTACTCCTACAGCTGCATAGGAAATATCAGGTCTCGTTGCTTGAGCAGCATATAAAAAGCTTCCTACTGCACTTTCTGCATTTCTCTGACCTCTTTTTCCACAGACGCCCATATTTCCTTGGTTAATTTTTTATTTGGACCGTATGAAAACGGGGTACCATACTATATTTATTGAGCATTTCTTCGATGCATGCAGTCTGATTTAAGACAACCTTTTCAGTATGTGTGTCTCTGTTGATCAGAATTCCTAAGATATGTTTTGCGTCACCTAGATCTTTCATTTTAAACGTTTACGACAGCACTTTCTTGACTGTTTTAATTTTTTCAACATAAAAGCCACTATTAAATTATTGTTTACATGCCTTTTGTAAAAAATACATACATCCGCTTCTGATCTTGACAGATTTTGCTCTAATATAGTGTCATTCAGGCGCTTGTTCCAGACATGTCCACTTTGTTTCAGTCCATACATGGATTTTTTTAGGCGCCATACCTTTCCTTGATACTTTGAGTTATCCATTAATTCCTTTGGACGTTTTACGTAAACTTTTTCACTTAACTTAAGGTAGGCTGAAACTACATCCATTTGATACAGAATATTATATAAGTATTAATACACCATGCAAGTGCTGAGTTAATGAATAAAGCAATAAACAAGCACATAGGTACTTATCGCTTTTTGGATAGGTTGGATTTTATTCCTTTTCCAGAATACCGTTACTAGATAGATGTACTTTAGTGTTATTACCTTTTCTGCAATCTCCATTTCCTTGATTACTGTCCAAACAAGGTGCACCAATAAAAAATAAAACCTATGAATTCGCGCGGAGAAATACTTTGCTGGTTAACACCAATATATCACAGGTCCACTGTGGTTGCAGTACACAGCGCTAGGCGGCAGCAACAGCCAGAGTGAATTTTTAGGCTTGCAAACGTCTGGGAATAAAGAACTTACAGACTTACCTGATTTTTTCTTCTGTTTTAGGGACTTTTTTAAGAAAAAACAGCAAATAAATTCGCTGCCGGGACTCATATAGCACACTCGTAAAGTTTCACAATGATCGCTCTTTTTTATGCTTGTTATAACTTTTTTAAACCTATGTATCGAGCAGATTTTTTATGTTAGGTATTCCCTTTTAAAGCAAATGTTATGCATTTAGGACCCTGTTCACTTGCTCTGCGCGCTATTTTAAGAAGCTATGAAAATACCCAACTGGCATGCAGTGGCGGCTCGTGACCTTCCAAGTAGGGTAGGCGGCACCTTATACTCGTATATAGCATAAGCAATTATAATTATTGTCTTCAATCTTGGAATATGTGTATTTTAATGGTCATGCCAATCATTTATTTTTATTCGTATACCACCGCACAATTATTCGTTTTCTGCTCTAAGCGACCTTAAATTTCTCCAAATCGAATGTTAAACAAAAAATTTAGCAAAACACAAACTATAATAAGCTCAAAAATGCTAAAAAAGTAAACGAAGCTTGTAAAACAGTACTTAATTTAAATAATAGAGCACATAATCTTATCCGTGTTGTAACTGGCCAGAGCATATTGAAAGTTTATATGACATATTTCTATGTCACGTCTTCCTATAGCATGATTATTATGATGTTTCATTTTGAATAAGACTATAAAAAATGTAAAAATCTTACACTTGCAAGTTGCTGCCATCTACCGGCGTCATTTAAAACGGCTATCGCCTTCTTTCGCAATGCGAATAGCTCGAGTCCATACAAAGTTTGTCGTAGGCGACCGATTATTCCGCGGTGCCTACCTTGACTACCCCGAAGAGCCGCCACTGCTGGCATGTAAAAAAAACGGCAAATGATTTGACTTCTAGATGATAACTATGGTCGGTAACCMCCGATTTGATCAAACAGGACAGAAAATCACGAAGTAACTCGTTAAGTTAATGCTGTTTTTGCCAGCTCAAAATGTAAAGCTATTAAAGTTGTTGGGCAGTCCATTAGTAAATTCGCTAACATAAAAAATTAAAAAAATTATGTTAATATGTACATTCACGTATTTGTTTTAATGTAGATCAACTGAATTTTGGATTGTCACGCTTCCCTATATTTTTGGAGATCACCCAATTATCAAATAGATTAGCGATAGTTTAAATAATCACCACCTTTTTGATGTTTCTGAAGAAAATCTGGTTACAATCGTTCGTAATAGATGATAAATTTTAAGGTGGAGTTAAGCTGGAGTCACCCAAATTCCGAGCGAGTTAGTGCGTAAGTCAAATTGTGAATTATTATCGCTTCAAGATCAGTTTTCCGTCTTCTGAACTCTATTATGCAAAAAAAATATTAGGAGTATTTGCTTTCATGATTTCAATTTGACTCTGTTATAAGGTGTTCGCTTTTATTCATTACTTAMGTTTTGGCACTCAACGGATCGGGCTCGTTGATGACTCGTTGAATTTTCGCCTAACAATGATCAACATATAATTTTGCTTTTTATAAGAAATGTATTTTCTATAATTAAATTACAATTCGACGAAACACGGTAAATGTGCTAGTCTCTTTCGCCAACAAACCCGATTAAAACCTGGTTTGTATTTGACAGAAAATGTTAATAAGCTGGTTTACTTGAAAAGGTTTCGTTTAATATGCATCTGTCCCGTACCGATGATTGAAAGTTGCTCATGTATACGCTTTTGCAGGGTGTCAATGCTTCGGGGGCTATGGATCCCATCAACAAATCACACGGACTCAAAATCATGGCTAGGAAGACAAATTTTCGGTGGTTCTCGAAGTTCTAATCGGGTAACAAAATGGCAGGTCAATGAACATCGAACAGCCGTTAACGACATCGAGGAGTGCAATTTGGCAGATCAACTCGGTTGCAGTCATGAAACCGATGGTGAACCGCAAAGGCCGAAATCACCTTTCAACCGGCTTAGCGGCACGTCAAATCCTGATTTTCGAACACCAAAAGTCAAGTGCGTCTGGCGGAAACCCCAAGGACCAATTTACTGGGAATTGATGCAACATGGTCAGACAATTACTGCGAAAGTATGTTGTGAACAGCTGGTGCAGGTATGTGCCAAACTTGGCTTTCGGTTCAATCCTGTGATTTTTCTGCACGCAACGAAAAATCACATAGGGCTCGTTTGACAGGCGGTAAGTTGTCTCCAATGGGCTGGGAAGTGCACCCAAATCCGCCGTACAGTACAGACATTTTGCCCACTGGCTTCCATCTGTTTCAAAGCTTAAAGCAATGGATCCGTAGCAAAAATTCGAGAATCGCGAGAAAGTTAAGATATCCGTCAGAGATTTTTTTGCTTTAAAGGGGCATGATTGGTAGAAATATGGGCTGTAATTCAAAAGTTTCTAATTGCATTTACTGCTGAAGAAAATATAGCCAAGAATTACTAAATTGGTAGCAGCACACCAGGTTGATCCTTCTCGTTAAAATGTTTCTAATCTTTAGCATTAGCTTTCTATCCTGAGTGTAATAATTTTAATGACGCTAATTTACACTTTTACTATATTCTAAGAAAAAGGTAAAAACATTAATACCTACATATTTCTGGTTAATTGCTATTAAAATTTAAAAAAAAAAGGTAATAATCCAGGCTGTGCTAAGTAATATTTTTTCTAGGAAGGTGGCGGTGTGCCAAATAAGTTTGGGAACCACCGATGAAGGCCAACCATATATGAAGCAGACTTTATTGGTGGCAATTAAGACATAGTTCAAAGTTGGTAGATACGCTCGATATTGAATTTGGTATGCAATGAGGCATAATAGAAATAACACAAAATTGATTAAGTTCATTGATGGGAAGTACTATATTAAGTTAAATTACGAAATTCGGATGCAAAGGCGGTATTCGGGGTAAAACTTTAAGAAACATATAACAATTAGATAGTACCAATCATATTAGAAATAACCGTAGGAAAAGAAGACAGCTGCAAGATCGGAGAAAATTAATTGTGGCAACCTTCAGTGTACAATGATTTAATTCGTTCCACCCAACTATTTATTTCCTTTTCTGTTCCATACACAACCTGTCAGCTACTGTAGATGAAAAATACTTCGAGTAAGTCTCATTTCCGACCGGCTTACTAGGGCGAACACGGCTTTTGTGGCGGACAAAAAAGTCTTGCAGTTGACAGGCCGGTGATTTAAAAATGGGCGTCAGAAATGGTGAACGCACCTTACTCTCTGCAGATGCAAGGAGCTCCTGCGTCACTTCCTGTACCCGTCCCCAGACTTCCGGAGTCCCGAGACGCAGGGGTGCTCGAGTCAGAGGGTGTATCGTCGAGTCGTGACCGCATCGCGCAATTACTTCCGCAGAACAGTCGTTGTAGTCGGAGGTATACACATTGTTCACTTATTATGGAGCGGGAGTCTTGCGGATGTGGAATTCCTGTTTTATTATGGCGACTCTGTTATTTTTAAAAACTGGTGTCTACTGTATGTACATTTTGAAATGTTCACAAATAAAACAATAAGAGGCTGCAATAGAATAGTGAAAACATTATATATCTATTAATAAGTTCATTAACAAATTCAAGATTACACAACTATTTTTGAAAGTGGAAATAATAATCAAATACGGTTTTGAATTGATTCATGTGCTACACGGTTTAGCTGATTAGTTTAAACCAATTACAGTGCAACGTTTTTTGATTAAAGAAAATTTTTAATTTGAAAGAAGAAAACGTGTCATGCAGTAAGGTTGAAAAGAAGGTATAGTGGAATAAACACGGACTGTGCTTATTTTATATTGTAATATCCCCAAGATTCTACCCAATATACATTAAATGTACGTCAGAAACTTCAAACTCAAATGAAAGTAACCTAAATTAAATCATAATGACAATAGTTGTCAATTTTGATATCTATCAAAATTAATGTATTTCAATTTACCATGAATTTGGCGTGATTTGGCATGATCGTCTAATTAACTTTACCCAGGCCTACGTTGTGTCAAATTTACCTACCTTGTATTTGGGATGTATTGTTTGGAAAGCTGAAGTGGGAAAGTTGAGACAATGAAACACAAGATTACCGCAACCCTAAAAATGAACACAAAGGTTCTTTATTGATTTAATTTCCTACTTAGCTTGATAAAGTGCCGTGACTTACCTGGGCCTATAAGAGGGAAATGAGCCACGGCAAAGAAAACCTACGTCCCAACTAGCTCAACCCATGAACCCGCTATCCATGCATACATGATGCAGGGAAGCATCGTCATACCCGTACCTAGCACACAGCAATGTCGTACCGTTTCTCTACAAATAACCAAGACGTCTCTCACCCATCTTTAGTTAATATATCGAGAATAGTACTTGGCTATCTCAAATGAATACACCTATACAAAACGCTTCACACCTATACTCCATAATGGTGGGTAGCATCATGTATCTGTGTAATCCATATCAAAAGCTCGACATTCACAGACACACAAATAGCATGGCATAATCAACAACAATAGTAAAAAGCAAATATCAAAACATGGCAAAACACAAAATATGGCAGTAAATACATGTAAATACAATAAAGAAGGCACATAAAATACAATTGCAAAGGCAAATATCAAGATCATGTAAACATTCAAAATATATATGTATATCATAACAAGAAAGACATGTTATATAACAGAAGCACATTTAAAACAGATATCAACACATACAACATTCAAGACATCAAATCAAATACACATCTGACATAACGGGCTCATGTTGGTAAATGTAATAAATCTAAACGAAGCAGTGAAGATAATACTTTTGAGTACCAAAATGAATAATTAAATTATAATGCAAACATGAATTAAATTATAAACAAACAACTGGACACACAAAATATACAAAAATAAAATGAACTGTTAAATATAAGATAAGAATTTAGCAAAGCCAAAGGTTGAATACAAATGCAAAAATCTAAAGGAAATAAAACATACAAACATTAATACAAAATCAAGAACAAATATCCTTACATTCTAACTAGTAAAACCTGATCAATACAAATCTAATCTATAAACCCTAAGATCTAAGATAATGAAATAAAAGTTAACAAAATCTGACCTTGTAAAAGTCCGGATCGTTTTTGCAACATGTCATTCACTTTTCGTCGTTATTTATTTACTAAACATTAGAAAATCATCTCCTTCCTACCTTTTATTCGCTGTTTCGCGAATCGCGATCCTCACACATGCACATATCACACTTATAGATTACTATATAACCGAACGTCAATTTCTAGGTTATGTATCTCCTGTCATACGCGTCAATATTTTAGGTTATCTGAATACCAGATATGCGCGTACCGCGTACTAAACGAAGCAATACAAATAATAATTAACACAATATAGGGCCTATACACTACAATATATGAATCAGAGCTTTCACATTACATACTTTCTACAGAAAAGCCAAACCAAAATTTGCAGCGTGGGTATATTTTTGATTCAAATCAATCCATACTGTCCCAGACATCCTCTGATGTCTAAATAAAGTTGGAGAAAAGCTTTTCTAATGTGCAAGGTGCTGCTACTAACTTGAGTTCATAATTCCGCGCCAGTGAAGTGCTTAGATTCATAGAATATAGCAATTGATTGTGCCAGCACTTCGGAATGAAAATAGCGTCTTTTGATTTTACAAAAAAGCTGTGAGGCTATAAGCAAGAAGATCGGGCGATATATTTACCTACGTCGCATCAGTGATTTCATGTAGCGTTTGTTGTGTTTATGTAACTTTGTACAAATGTATATATACTATCATAAGGTTCTAGTCGACGCGACATGCGTAATGAATAATGGACCTGATTACTTATAATAAACTTGCGTGCATAGAAATCGGCCCACTGTAAACTTTTGACTTTAACTATATATTTTTTTAAAATTATTCATCAGATCAAAAAAAGATATATGCTGTTTGAAAGACAATTTAATATGCTTTAATGTGAGTATAAATTTATCAAGAAGGCTTATCGTTTATATGCGTAGCAACCGGTAAACAAATGAAACGTGTTTATGTGGTGATTGTAACGAAAATAACAAATTTGTCAAATATTAAAATATTGCGTTTGCAACTGAAATTTGCATATTAATTCGTTTTTCATAATCTCAATAGTGTTTAAGTGTGTTAGTTTAATGCATACTACACCACAAAAAGCCGCCCAAGTTATTGCTTTAATCGAAAATGGACTTAGTCAGCAAGCTGTTGCTAGACAATTGGATATGACACACGCAGCTGTTCGAAGAGTGTGCACACGTTATGAGGAGACAGGATCCTTTCATAGGCGACCTGGAACAGGCAGAAGGCGATTTACAACCGTTCATGATGACCGCTTTATTGTGTCAACAACATTAAGAAATCGTCACCTTAATGCCGTTCAAGTGCAACGACAGCTCCGTGAGGTGCGAGGAGTGGCTATTAGTCAGTGGACAGTAAGACGAAGACTGCAGGAAAATAACCTCACCCCTAAAACACCTGCGATTGGTCCAAAACTTACTCCAGGTCATCGGCAAGCACGTCTGCGTTTTGCACGGGATCATCTGAATTGGACGTTGGAACAATGGGGATCTGTTCTGTTCTCAGATGAGACCAGAATATGCCTCCATGGTAGCGATCGAAGAAGGAAAGTGTACCGAAGACCAAGAGAGCGATTTGCAGATTGCTGTTTTGAAGAGCGGAGTGCTTATGGAGGTGGTTCCTGTATGATCTGGGGTGCAATTTCTATAGGAGCACGAACCGACCCTGAGTTCATTCGTAGGGGCGACCGTGTTCACGGAAGAAAAGGTTTAACGGCTGCAAGATATATCGAGGAGATTTTAGCAATTCATGTGGTACCTTACGTCGACTACATTGGAGACGAATTTACCTTTATGCATGACAATGCAAGGCCGCACACCGCAAGAATCGGGCAAGATTACATTGCAGAAGTCGGTTTTCGGGTTATGAAGTGGCCAGCATATAGTCCTGACCTAAATCCGATCGAACATTTATGGGATGAGCTAAAACGAAGAACTCGAGCTAGACTTCATACCCCAAACTCGATCCCAGAGCTTATTGTTGCAGTAGAAGAAGAGTGGTTTAACATCCCTCAAGAAACAATAGCAAACTTGATTAGATCTATGCCTAATCGTATGAGGGATGTTATTAGGGCAAGAGGAGGTCATACCCATTATTAAAAAATTAAGTGTTAAGTTTTAAATTGTCAATAACCCTATTTATGTTAATAATAAAAAGCTTAATTTGCTTAATGCATTAATTTCACTATGTTAAACATAGGAAGTCGAAACAAGTTTTCATAAATTTATACTCACATTAAAGCATATTAAATTGTCTTTCAAACAGCACATTTCTTTTTTTGATCTGATGAATAATTTAAAAAAATATATAGTTAAAGTCAAAAGTTTACAGTGGGCCGATTTCTATGCACGCAAGTGTATAATAATAATAATAATAATAATAAATAATAATAATAATAAATAATAAATGTATAAAAACTTATATAATTATTGTTAAAAAATGCTTGATTGGCCACTTCATTCAAGGTATAAATCTAAATCTATACGACTATCCACTAAGATTCATGTGATAAGTTGTCGAATTACAGGTTGTTCTTTTAGTTGCATTGCTTCTGTATGTTTGCTTATTTATAAATAATTTGGGATAAGTTAGTGTCAAGGTTGCTGTTTGTTTTGAATGCCTAAGTACAATAATGGTGAGACGTTGTATGGTGTACGGGGAAGCCCAGAAATAAGCAGCAATATATTCTTTTAGCATGTAAGTTTTTTAGCAGATATGTACGTACCTAGGTGCATATGTAAGTAAAATGCTTGTTTTATGCCATATTTACATGTACTCCGTACATGAAGTATCTAACTTTTGCTTTAATGAGTCCCGTCTGATATTCATTTCTAATTCATTTATTTAAGATGCTTGTATTTTAACATATGCTTTAAATATATAACTGTAATATTACCAGTTAATATAAAATAACTGAAATTATTTTAAATGAAAAGCTTAGGTTTCCACAAAGACATTTTAATGAATATATATATTCGAAGGGTTTCCACCATTATTTGACAGATGCATGAAGGTCGTTTGAATGAGTGCGAAAGAGCAATAGAGCAAACGCAATTTAATGTCGCAGAAAGAGATAAGACAAAATTTTCTTGTCTTTATATGTTAGAACAGACTTATGCAAGCCTGTTAGTGTGTATCAAAGTCTATGCGTACTCACCGCTAGCTGTCACGCCAATTGTCATTTTTAGTTACGGACTGCAAGTACAAACTATTGCCGATTGCCTGGTCATTGTGTGAACATAAAAATGTAAAAAGAGAATTGGAGAGAAAACATAAGAGTAATAATTTACAAAAGATATTGCAATCTCTCATTTTGCTTATTACTAAAAAGTAATAATTAAAAATATATATATATAAACAAATATTTGTTTACAAGTTTTTTTTGTTATTTAGGTATGTCGTCAATCAGACCACAGAAGCAGATGTATTTCAGCTCACTCGACTTAGATACGAGGTGTGTACCTAGCACCTAGTGGTAATTTCGAAGTTCTATGGTATATTCATTTATTATAGCTGCAATCGAAGGTCTAAAATAATAAATTTGGAAGAAATTTTCGATAAACTAAGCTTGTATAACATTATAAGTATCCTATATAGTTATCTCAGCTACCTACGTGTAAATATTTTTAAACAAGGGATAGGTACACCATTTGAAATTCACTTTCATATTAAAAGAAATATTCAGTACACAGAAAGGCAAATTTGCGCTGCGGTTTTATTAGTTGCAGTCGGAAATAAATGATCTCCGGACCTTTATTTTAACGCTTTGGATAATAATATAATTTTTGCAAGGTGGACCTTTCGATTAAAACCTTTCGGAGTCAAAAACGAAGACTTTAGAATGGTTTGTTGGGATCAACAGTTTTGCAAAGTAGCACAGCAAGTACTGTAGCAATTCAGACAAACGTGTATGAAAAGGACAAAGAGCAAAACAGTCGAACTTTTGATGAATTATTTCTAACAAAAATTGTACACAATTTCAATGCATCCGTAGTATTATGCTTTATAGAATAATCCTGCAAATATGTTAGGGTAGTTATGCAAAACAACTTCTTCGGCACTGTTTCGTACCTTCCAAGATAGAACTATTTTTATCAAAGAATGGAGTTTCAAGCGTGACATCCTGGCACTGTTTTCTAAAACACTTATAAAGTAAACGAGGTATAAAAATTTCCCTTTATCTTTGTGCATAACCAATAAGTATACGGAATAAAAAGCACAAAAACATAAAGTTTCCTGGCCGTAAGCTTTAGACTTTATCGGCGCAAAGGCTCTCGAAGCTCTGACAAAAACACCTTCCCCCGAGAACACTATACGAAGGAAGAAAAGGAGGCGACTGCACTCCCGTGGTGAGACGCGAGCGTTTGAGGACGCAGAAGTAGCGAGCGTGTGGATCACCTGGGAACTGAAAAATAGGTTAAATTCTGCTACACAATCATTTTCACGCTTTGCGACATCCGCAGTACTTTTGTATACATTTGACAATCAACGAGCGTGGGATGCATTAAACGATTAAACTGGATGGGGGGAAATTCACAGTAAGAAATTCAAGTTGAAACTCTCGCATGAAAAGCTAGTCGTGCAAGAAGCGGGAGTTTCCTCATTTTTTTAACTGCACAAATTTACTTAAAGCTAATTACAAATGTATACTTTAAGCCTAGAAATCCTCTCTTCAGATAATAGTTGTAATAGTTATAATTTTACTGAAATATATTGAGGTCAAGTCTTTAATAACTTTCTATTACTCAAAAGTATAAATGACAGGTACTTATATAAACATGGACTTCTTAGACAAATGTCTGTCCCGTAAATTTATCATGTTCTGTAACAACAGTACTGATTTCAATCTTCAAATGGAGTTGAACTTTTCTACTACACCTCAGTCGATTCAGCAGTTTTCCGAAAGAGCTTTCCCGCTGTCGTACAACATACACTCTAGTGGCTATACCAACACCAACTTATCCACTTTAATGAAGGAAATTTAATGAAGATTTTATGCCGTGGACATATGTTAGTGAAAAAGTATTTTAATAACCTATTCGTATATACAAAAATTATGTCCCTTGACCAGTTAAGTATTTACTTCTAAGTGCTTAGCATGCCAGCACCTATTGGGCACGTAATCATATTTGTCAAGCCACTGATGAAGACTTTAGCTTTGTCAAAAATAAATTTAAAAGTAAGAATAAGAACAAGCATATTATTATTAGCATTTTTGGTAGGGTAAAAGCTTCCATTTATTTCTTGCCGCAACCTCGTGTTTCCATGTAATGTAAAGCAACGCGGAAGTGTTGTAACAAAAACAGATTCTAATGCACGAGAGCTGTGAACTACTAAACCAAACAAGTCCAAATACCAAATAAAAAACTAATATGCATCATCCACAGTTGACAATACTTACCAATCATTAAACGAAAGAACCTCTTTGTCTTTAGTCAAATAATCAAAATGCTTAATAAAAGAAATAACAATGAAAAGGGAAACTAAAATAAACCTGTAGAGTATAACGATCTGAAAGAAATATTTTCTAGCTAAAGTATGCCTTTGATTTAATGCAGAACAGCGGTTCTATTACACAGTTGATTGTATAGACGATTAACATAAGATACTACTACTACCTTAGTGCTAATTTTCACAGTTCATTAATCTAAAATGGCCTGAAATAGTCCCACGCGCTATATCAAACTCATTTTAATACTTACGCGAGAAGTTCATGAAATATCAAAGTGTGAACGGAGACGTTTAAAATTAATTCCTTACATGTACCTAAACAATTAGTTCAAGAAAAGCTAAGTAATTTGAGGCTTCAACAATTTTTTTTTCTATGTGTGCATAACATTTTAGTGTAGCTATGAGAACACCCGCTCACACCTGAAGGTCTAATATACGCATTATGTCACTTAAACCAAAATTTGCATTTTATTGTGGCAAATGACGGCTTTTACAACATGAGCGATGGACAGCCTTTATTATAGAGTATTTTGTTTTTCATTTCCTGTGTCACTGTTTGATTACCGTAAATGAGTCACACATAATTGCCAACGGACATATTCAAATGTTGAACTCGTATTTCAAAACTGCATACTTTTTCAAGTCAGGATCGTTAAAGGCGATTGGGACATCGAACATGTTTTTGCACAGATAGGCATATCGATCTTTCATCTTGAGCTATATTTTGATTTTACGTTTAACAACGACTTTCTCATTATTCCATCTTTTTCGCATGTTTCACATACTATAGAAAGCTAGCATTCTACATTTAAAATTGCGAACTTTTAAACAGAGTATTTATAATACCTCAAATTTAAATTTTCAGTGTTCATTAAATTGAAGTAGTTATTTATATTATCGAAGTGCTGCTGAAATTGACAATACTTCTCATGCCGTTTAATAAGTAATTTTTGCCGCCTTATGCAGTTGTTCTCAATATCGTAGTATTGAGAAAATTTCCCTTTTTGTAGCCACTACAGTTACAATAGTTAGATTTTGACTGTCACCAACATCATTCTTAGAAGAGAATTCTACTGAGCACGCTGATAGAATCGTCAACGAAACGGTAAGTGAAAAGTTGTTGCGTTTGTCGGAACTTTTAGTATTTAATATGTACTTGTTGTAAAGACTAGTCTTCAAACATTAAAGCACATGGTTGCACTCGCGGCGCTGCCAAATATTCCACGAAATGACGTAACATTTGATTTAGAGTAACGCTTAATCATGCTTAATTGTTCAGAGCATTGACATATTATTAAGTTGACACGACATCTCATTCATGACGCCAAGACCAATGAGGGAGAGGGCAGCACGGGTACGAGGGGGAGATACAGTTTTCCTCAAAGTACATTGCCGTACTGTTATAAAAGGGTCAACAGTGAGATAATTTAAATTTCAACTAAAAACAAAAGCGGTGCGTACAGCAATAATATTTCGAACAATCTTTCAGTTAAAGCAAAGAAACATCTTTTTGTACAACAAACACTAATTTAATTTCGTTACAAGCGGGAAAAAAGTTTTGGCCGAATGAAAGCATCAACACAGTTCTAGCATTAGTATTCATTAATCAACGCTTAACGAGAAAACACTCGACATTCTTCACATAGAAATATAAGGAAAAAAATCAGAAACTGCGAAAATGAAATTTATTGTCAAATAAAAAGAAATACATAAAATCAAAATCCGCATCAGGCATCACTGAAGTACTTACTCCGAACACATCGGCTCTCCTCTTTTATCTACAAATATTTATTTTTAAAACGTCTAGCACTAACAGCAATCATTTCCCATAAGTATTAATCCTTCACTATCAACTTCATTACTTTTATAAAAGTATTCCTCTATAAAGTAACTAATTTCGCTAAATTTATCAAACGACGCCTATGACAACAAATATAAACATAACCTAAACAATGCTTAACGGTGAAATGATACGGTTTTCTCCTTAGAGCCCACCTTTTTGCTTACTTGGCACATCCGCACCATTGCCTGGATTAATTTTTTATACGACTTGTCCTTAAACAGCTCGCAATAAGCTCTTTTTAACCAAAAATTTAAACCGCACTACTCAACAAATACAGAACATTCTAAACACCAGTATACAGTGGACCATCTAATACGCGTGATGACGGGCAATCGCCCGATGCATTCAGTATTGCTCTGGTCACCTGTACGTTTCTGTTTTCCTCCAATTCCACCTTAGAATGTGACTATTATGTTGGGTTCACTTGAAAACGTAAACAACGTACTCCAGACACCTCGCTGGTTGAGAGTTAGGTTGGGTTACTTGGTTTTAATTTTGAAACCAGTAAGTACCACGCAAGAAAGTTCTGTTAAACMCTAATTTGTCGAGGGTGATCAGAATGATCCATGAACAAATACTTACAATAAGTAACTAACCAGCCAAAAAAAATACCATGCCCACACTGTTTCAGGTTGAGGTTAGAACCATTATAACTAACGACTAGCGCTTTTTACGTAGTTGGATGTTAACCTTAAATTTAAACATTGCCAACTACAACTAACCCTTATCTATGAATATTACGTCTGTCAGTGTCAGTGGCGGCTTGTGGCCTTCCAAGTAGGGTAGGCGACACCTTATACTCATATATACTCGTAGTATAAAGAATTATAATTATTGTCTTCGATCTTGGAATATGTGTATTTTAATGGTCATGTCAATGATTTATTTTTATTCGTATACCACCGCACATTTATTCGCTCTAAGCGATCTTAAATCTCTCCAAATCGAATGTTAAACAAAAAATTTAGCAAAACTCAAACTATAATAGTCTCAAAAAGCTAAAAAAGTAAACGAAACTTGTGAAACAGTACTTAATTTAAATAATAGAGCACTTAAGATTAAGTGTTGTAACTGTTTAGAGCATATTGAAAGTTTATATAACATATTCCTATGTCGCGTCTTCCTATGATGATTATTATGATGTTTCATTTTGAATAAGACGATAAAAAAATGTAAAAACCTTACACTTGCAAGTTGCTGCCATCTACTGGTGTCATATAAAACTTCTATCGCCTTCTTTCGCAATGCGAATATCCCGAGTTCATACAAACTTTGTCGTAGGCGACCGATCATTCCACCTGAGACGCATCTATGTGCGCGAAGATTTTACTACGTTAACTGTCAACTGCGGTCGTTAACGATGCAGATTCTGAAGGACGTGAACACAAATACAAATGAATTTCAGTTGGTCAAGTTGTGTCGCCTATTCCCAATTTAAACGTTCGCCATAATAACGCGGTTCGTAATTTTTGAGCGGTATGGGTAAACTTGAGATGAAATATTAAATAAACACCGGTATAAAAACAAATTGCATTAAAAAATTATAAATTTCTAGCTAATTATTTTTTTGGCATTGTTGATTAAAAAAGCAAGGTAAGCGGTGCCTACCCAGAGGAGCCGCCACTGGTCAGTGTAGTTAAGTCTAATGTAAGAATCATGTATCACATAATCGATGTCTTATTGTCATTATTCCGTAGGTATGTATAGTATTATATCAACATTATTTTTAAATGCCTATTGCCCATAGTTAAATTTTATCATATTTTATTTGGCCGGCAATATAAGTTATTGCAGTTTTTACGCCAATAATTCACCTAAATCATTAACCCAATTGTAACATTTATGATACAGATTGCTCTGCTGGGAACCCCCAACACAACAAATAAAAATATAATCTAGTCGACCACGCAAACGAGCGGATCGCTGCAATCTGGTTTCTAAAATAATACTGTTCAGGTAGCGCTTATGGTGAGACAGTACCCAACACGTAGGACAGTATTCTAAAATTTGTTAAGAAGCAGTATTGAAGTATGAAAATGTAAAATCTTGTAAATTATATACATATGAGCAGCTATCTTCATTATGGCATATACTTTCGTAGCAGTGGAAAAGATACATATGGACGTCTGTCCGCCTTTGAAGACCATATTAATTATGTTCTATATTATACAAGAAAATTAATATGTTTAAAAAAATGTAAAATGATGTCATATATATTATTTAGTCGCCAGTTTAAATACAGGTTTGTTTCAGACTGTAGCAGAGCGTGAGTTTTCATTACAAACGCATTGCGGTTAGTGTTCAACTTACAAAAATGTCCTGATTTATAACTGCTGGGTCTATATTTTTCTTATAAAAGTAGAAGGTTTTTACTCAGTAGTATATTTTCACCAATTGCATTTCCCGTTGTAGTATCCTAACACATCATCAGTCATCACGTCCAAATATAGAGTGCTGGCTGTTATTCGTTACAAGATCTGGAACACATTAGTTTACCCTAAGCATACATCGCCATTATTTGCTATACGATCCTGTCATACGAAATTATATTTATTTGTTTACTTAGCAAGTATGCTTGAAAGGACAGTGGTGCAGTATTAAATCAAATATACTCGCTATGTACACATCGTGACAATAATGAGTTGGGTTTATCCTGATGCTGTATTCAGAATATTATGACGGTCATTTCGAGTTAGAGAATGTTCAACTATGGGTTATAATTAAATAAAGTAGTCTACCCTATTAACAATACTTAATGCATATAGAAGCTTCAGTAAACTTATTAGACATATAAGAAAGTGGTACAATAAGACGTTAATACTATTCACCCAACAGAAAAGAAATGAAGTACGTATTTGTCCTACACACCCTTATTCATAAAAATGTTCACGGTATTTGAGTTATTTACAGTATACCTTGACCTAATATGCGGTTTATTTTAAGAAACGCTTTCATGGCTTTCAATTACTTCCACATCCAGCGGATGGAAAGTATTGCATCGCGAAAAAAAATTTCAAAAATTTGTATTTGCTCATACGCTTTAAAATTGTCGACACGATAACTTTCGAAAGACGTAATATATGAACTTAAAATTTGGCAAACGTATAAATCTCAACTACCCAAAGCGACCTATTGTTTGTGGGGTAAGTAGGGTATCAAAAAGGGGGCGAAATTGAAGGGTAAATATAACTACCCTTTTTGCAATTTTTTTTTTTCGTTTCGGCATGTGATTAGTAGTAAAGCTGCGAGTATTATTCGCTCTTATAAATTTTCGGTGCAGCAAACTGTTTAGAAGATATTAGCAAAAAAGCGTCACTTAAAGAAAACGGGATTTCCTAAATATCTCCGAATATATTTAATATATTCAAAGAATGAAAATACCATCAGATAGGAAGTAAAATTTCTTCMAAAAAGTGTCTTAGAAAATTTATTCAAAATTTTGATAWTTTCGAAATATWTCCAAAAAACCTATTTTGGACCCTGCTCGTACGACTTWTTTTAATTTAGGTATTATCTAGAAAATCAAATTTCTGATCAGAAAGAACTCTTGTAATTTTTTGTTAAGTTAATAATTTTCGAGTTATTTGGAAAAACAAGATTTTAAAATTTATATATTTTTGCTAATATCACGAGGACTGTTTGTCTTAGAAAAAATGTGTAGAAAGAAAAAATGCTCAAAACCTGATTACTAATCATATAGTATAAGAAATAAAAACGTAAATGACATTTTGACAATTGGATGTGGAAGTATTGATTCAATTTGCAGCGGTTTTTTGTATATTCATTATTAAGAGATTACTTCTAACAAACTGTTAAATGCAATCTTGTTTTGCTCCATTTAAACGTCTGCGGGAGTAAAATAGGTAAAAACAAATGATTATAATAATGCAGATACATACATAATTCATGTATGATTTTGTTTCTTACAAAACTCAATTGTATGAAGGATACTAGGGTGAATGCTTTCAGCGTCCATAATATAAGATCATATTTGTGTTTAATCAAATATGAGTATTCAGCTACGGAAGATTTGTCTATCTGTTGCAGCCTAGTAGCGCGTATGTGTTCTTTCAAATGCGTACCTACTTTTCTTTTACTTTGACCTATGTAACACTTGCCGGAAGAGCAAGTGATTTTGTAAACACCTTCACTCCCTAAATGTACTTTATCTTTAGTAGAAGTTAAAATTTTATCTAAATTATACGTACTATCTCCAACTGAAATATCATGTTTTCTAAGCATCCTCTTTAATTTTTCCGAAAGGCCTTGTACATAAGGCAAACTTAACTTTAATTTACTTTGTCCTGGTTATAACCATTTCTCACTAGTGCTGATTTAAGATGATATAATTCTTTTTGTAAAGAACTTTCGAATTATCGATATAGACAAATACAACGTACAAATAATATAATTTAAGTACTTTTTAAGTCGATAAATATATCTTACATATATTTTGAACAGTTTTTTTAAACAAAAGTGGTAAAATAGGGTTCCAATTATAACGTATACATAGGTAGGTATAAAAGAGTAAAGGGTCTACCTAACACGTCTTACCTTTGGTTTTGGGGTACAGTCTGTGCGATACTAGTAATGACCAGTGCGATCTGGTGGTGCCAATAGCGGTAGAAGTAGAGCCCTGTATATACGAAGCCTTAACAAAAGCTTTTTAAAGTTCCCTGTTAACTACCATCACAATAATTGAGTGAAAGATGTATGCACATGGGTGCCGTTGTGACCCGATGCTTTTACTCGCAAGGTCAAATATCACATAAATTATATCAGCAAACAGGTGCTGCCGGCGAGATCAACAATATCAACATAGAAACAAACACGACGTAAAATGTAAATGGTGAAACAACTTCAATTTTTGATTAGAATATTGGGTTGACGACGGTAGGAGCATAGATTTAGATACCTACTTCGGCAAGGGAAATTCGAAATAAACAGCGTTTAACAAATTAACACTATATTGGTCTGAACACATAGAAAGGTCGGTTCATACTACCGCTCTTAACGATCTATCCATTACACATTATCGTACTTTAACGATAAAGGAATGCGTAACTTTTATTATAAAAACCAATGCATCTTCGATTTGTCATATCAGAATAATTCCCTGGTAAATTTGTTTACAGTACATAGGTATATAATATACTATACTAGATGAAGCTCTCCAAAAAACCATAACTAACATGGAAAACCTTAACAAGCAGGAGAATAAAATAGCACTACCTATAGTCCTTGCATATGCAGATGACCTGATAATAATCGCGGAGAACGAAAATGACTTGGCAGAATTCTTAGAAAATGCAGAACGAACTCCACAAAAATGGACTAACAATAAACTACACGAAAAGCAACATCATGATAAGAGATCCTTCCAGCAGAACAATCCTAGAAACGGGCACAAAATACAAGATAAGGAACCGGATTTTGAAAACAACAAACAAAATGAAATATCTACGTACGTACATAACCAGCCATCTTAGCCGCAGAGAGACGGTTAGAGATAGAATCAAAACTGCACATAGAGTAACCAGGGCGATATTACCATTTATAGAGAAACATAAACCACACTGGAAATTGATAAAGATTCCAATACATCAATCATTATGCCAGTCATGACGTATGGAGTAAAAAATGCCGCAACGACAAAGACAAATAAGAAAAGCTTGAGAAAGGCAGAGAAAGGTATTGTACAACTTCTAGCTAAGGCAATAAACGAAAACGAGGAAAAATCAACAGCAGAACTCCTAGATGGCAGAGCGATCATAAAGAGAATACAGACATGCGTAATGAAATACTGGGGAGACATCCAAAGGAAAGAAGTAGACCACATACTAAGAAAGGCCTGGGAGCTAAGCGGAGACAAACTAAAAAAAGGTAGACCGCGCTATACATGGAAAACAACTATAGAAAGGATAATTCAGAAATCAGGGAAGAATGAAGAACAATGGATAGAAATGGCAAAAGACAAGAAATTAATCAACGAAGAATCCCTCAGGCTATATGACATACCAGAAACCAGTGACTCTGAAATGGACCAATGATGCCAGCAACATGAAGAAAACACTCAAATAAAATGAATGTACGAGTACATATATAACATTCCCGCTCCAATCCCTATATGTCCTTAGCATGCGCTAGGCAGTCGCACTACTAGCAATCACCATGTACCCCTCCAATCCAATACGTTTCACATGCCTATTTAAAATATTCCAACTTTGATTTTAATTTTCATGTACGTGGATTCAGCTTTTCTACAAACCAACAACGCGAGTGATCATTTTTCCTTCATTGCAATTCAGTATTCCTGCCCGAAGAGTTCCAACAAGGACAACTGACTGAATACGTGTTCATTTATTATTGAAGATACTGTTCATTTCAAACATTTCAAAAATCAATATAAAATGTGTTATTATATTGTTTTTATGCCGTCTCATGTCTGCAAATGTAGCCATCGCCATCATATGTCTGCAACTGCCAACTGAAGATTTCTAAAGTAGACCGGTTCTGTTGATCCATATAGGATGACGGAATACATGACAGATTTAACTTTCTATTAGCTACGTATATCATACACAGTACATACAATTAGTATCGAATCGACACCTTTAAATGTATTTGACCCCTAATAATGGGCGTAATCAATGGTAGTACTCTGTAAGAACTCTAGTTTTAATTACATGTATTCTCAGCTTCAATAGTAATTAAAAATGATTGTTTTTAAATAACTGGGCGATATTTAGTCAACCAGTGGAGAATAAAAAGCCGGCGCAATTTGCATAAGCTCGCGAGAAGCGACGCGAAATTGTAATTTAGATTAAAACTTTATGCAAGGACAATAGCGATTACAGAAGGAAACAAATAAAACGACGCGCAATTAGTCAGAGGAGCCTGGGCATTTTAGATAAAGTTCTACCTGATACATACTTAGTTTATTTTAAAACGCAAGAATTATGCCGCTACTTTATAAACATCTCCTTTTATAACTTGCAGTTTATCTTCGCTTTCCGAATTGTGTTTAAGTTGTTAATTTGCTTTTTTCTTGTAGGATCTTTAATACATTTTTACCTAAGCTAACCATGGATAAGCGCTTTCGAAAAGGGTATTACATGAAAAAGCGTCTTGATGAAAACCTACTTTATTATTTGTATGAAGTGAGAAGAAGATGCGTTGAATGCTATAAAGGCTATTACATCTCAAGCAGTTGGCGCAAATGATGGTATAAGCATAAAAATGCTGTCGTTGGTCGCGCCATTTTGTTGTGAATATATTACAAACACTTTTAATGAAATGATTCGGGTCAGTACTWTTCCAAATTTATGGAAGAATGCTAATATAAGACCTATTTCAAAAGTAGCATCACCAAGCGCATTTGGCGATTTGCGACCTAATTCAGTCCTTCCAGTAATTTGTAAGGTTTTCGAAAAATTGGTGGTTGCTCAGATTAAAGGTAATTTGGAATCAAATCGTGTGTTAGCGGAAATACAATCTGCTTTTCGTAAAAGCCATGATGCACACACGGCTCTTTTAAAAGTATTAAATGATATCGTGGTATCGACGGACAAGTCATTACTTACAGTTTTGGATTTGCTAGATCAATCCAAGGATTTTAATCTTATTAACCACGAATTGCTTATAGCAAAGCTTAAATACATAGGCTTTGGGMGTGCAACTTGTGGTTGGGTGTCAAGTTATCTCACTAATCGGTAATAAAAAGTAGTTATTTCAAATACCGATTATTCTAACTTGAAAGCTACACGTGCCGGTGTTCCTCAGGGGAGCATTCTATGTTTTTCTATGTAATTTGTAGTGTTCTGTTGAATGTTGAACCCCAGCTATCTGCAGCTTTCAGTTTATGTCAGATTGTCTTAGATTTTCTGGTTTTTCTGTTTTCGGCGCCTTTCCATTTGACTTTCTCTATATTGAGTACCTTGCTGACGCCTAATTTCATTTAAATATCAGCTGTGAAAGTTACTAATATCTTGATATATTTTACATTTAGAGTCATTTATCATGTTTGATAGTGAGTTTAGTGAACATATGGTACTTAGGAGTCTCCTTGGAATATGTTTCATCGGATGTAAAGATCATCTAATTGTTTCCTACTCTGTTGCTGTCTTAACACACCACCATAAAGAAACAGTAATTATTTTGTTTAACATAGTGTACCCCAGGTAGCAAGACCTAGGAAGACCTAATAAACTCAATTTTGGTGATCGCGCACAGTGGTCTACTAACAGCAATATAATGTACAGAAATCGTTTGAAGGCATAGTCCACAACATAATATAATATCTATCTAAGATAATTAAGGTTTTAATCGTTTAAACCGGCTCTTCGTCGTTGATCCCGGTTAATCAGAATTAGCTGATTTTAATTGGTCCATTGGTGCATTCGTCCTGAGAATCTTGATCTTCTTCTACAGGGTGATTACTGATTACCATTGCCGTCTGGCATTTGCGGCAGTGGCGGCTCCTCGGGGTAGGCAAGGTAGGCACCGCCTACCTTGCAATTTCAATCAACAGTGCCATAAAAATAAATAATAATTAGCTAGAAAATTATAATTTTTTAATGCAATTTGTTTTTATACCAGTGTTTATTAAATATTTTATCTCAAGTTTGCCCATACCGCTCAAAAATTACGAACCAGGTTATTACGGCGAACGTTTAAATTGGGAATAGGCGACACAACTTGACCAACTGAAATTCATTTGTATTTGTGTTCACGTCCTTCAGAATCTGCACCGTTAACGACCGCAGTTGACGGTTAACGTAGTTAACGTCTCAGGAGGAATGATCGGTCGCCTACGACAAACTTTGTATGGACTCGGGCTATTCGCATTATCGCATTGCGAAAGAGGGTGATAGAGGTTTCAAATGACACCGGTAGATGGCAGCAACTTACAAGTGTAAGATTTTTACATTTTTTATCGTCTTATTCAAAATGAAGCACATAATAAGGACGTAACATAGGAATACGTTATATAAGCTTTCAATATGCTCTGTACAATTATATCACGGATAAGGTTAGGTGCTCTGTTTTTTAAATTAAGTACTGTTTTACAAGTTTGATTTAGTTTTTTAGCGTGTTTGAGCTTCATGGTTTGAGTTTTTCTAAATTCGTTGTTTAACATTCGGTTTGGAGAAATTTAAGGCCGCTTGGAGCAGAAAAACGAATAAATGTGCGGTGGTATACGAATAAAAATTAATGATTAGCATGACCATTAAAATACACATATTCCAATATCGAAGACAATAATAATAATTGCCTATACTATATACAAGTATAGAGTTTGCGGAGATAAAAATTTATTGATTTTGAGTGATATATCGTCTTGAACTTCACAGTCGTGGATCATGTTCAAAACATTGTTGCCCGAAATTCATAAGCAAGGTGCACATACAGTCGAATATTACCAGTGGAATAACCAGTGGCGTAGCCAGAAAATTAACTTGGGGGGGGGGAAATCTCCAAACACAAGAAAAATGTTAAGTACAAACACAAGAAAAAACCAGAAGAAGTGTGACTTTTTAATGTTTAATTTGCTAAAATGTTTATTATTGACAAACCAATAGCTTGCAACAAATTTGTACTGTTAAATGTAAAAAAGCTGCTATTCCATTATAAAAATAATTTAGTTCCGGGGGGGGGGGGGCAATTGCCCCTCTGCCCCCCCCCCTTTGGCTACGCTACTGATTCTAATAAGTCTGTCTTTGTACATTTATATCTTGCTTTACATCCCCCGAATACTGGATTCTTCCCCTACTGAACTTCGTTKTTACATTTGCTATACTATAATTAAACTTGATGGTTTAGGTCTGTAAGAAATGATATCTTGCAGCATCCCTTGTAGGTGACGAGGTCGCTAATGTATATTTAATTATTGTGGTCCATTTAATAAAATATTGATAGTGACGTTATCATTCGTTAAAAGGTAAAATGAGATTAAAAACTGTTGTAGTATAATAACATAAATTGCACGCTCCGCATTATAATGAACTTAGTCGAAGTTTCTATCACTGGTAACAAGATAATTGCATCAAATCAACCCATTTAGGTCAATATGGAGGACTTAGCAACACCCCCATTACTAAGGTTATAAACGATATTTTAAGTAACTCATCTAAATAGAGAATCATATCAAGTATAAATTTTTATATACCATTTGCAAGTTGGCGCCACTTTTTTGTCCTATACTTCGGTATTCAACACTAGCAGATAAAGAATAATGTAACTTTACGTAATTAGTTGCACAAAAACTACAGGTGGGGGCACATTTGTTTTACATTTTAACAAAGAAACATATTTAAAAAAAATACATTTCTATTGTACTAACATTGGATTATTTGGCATCATTTGCAGTGGTATGGTCCTGAACAGATAAAAATAAAGTAATTAAAAAACCGGAAGAAACAAATAATATGCGTGGAAGTATTTGTCCATAATCACCCTACAGAAACTTTCAATCAGAGCAACACGGTAGTTGTATTGACCAATTTTCAAGTAGAAACAATTGCGTTGAACGCCAAAGTTTGTGACAGCATATCAATGAAAGTATATATTTCAAATACCAATGATAATAATGATAACTTCATAAAGTTATCTTCTGGATTGCAACGTCGACATAATGGTTGCAAAGTACTTTTATGCTATAGTATGGTTGTACTCGCGTGCGTTCCCCTTTAAAGCAAAATTTTTCATTTCCTTTTGTAGTCAACATGCACATTTCTGATGACCGTGTTAGTGCTGTTAACTATATGTTCGTTTGCGTGTAATAAGGTAACCGTTATATCAGTTAGTGGGAATTATCGAGTGAGAAAAACGACAACCAGAAATGGCATTATTGGTAAGAAGCTGAGGGAGGTGTTGAAACGAAACTAAGCGAACGAAGTCGGTGAAGGTAAATATTTGTGCCACAAAAAGTAAAAGATGAGGGGTTCAAATATTTGAATAATTGGAATCGCAAGCGGAGCTAGATATTAATTTTAGCCGGAGACCAAGATAGCTGCAAAAGTATAAGCTGATCCTAATAAAGGGACTATATTAATTTTATCAGCTATAGACGTGCAGGTAGGTATCTCGCTGAGGTTTATAAGATGTGATACAAGTAGGGGGATGGTGAGACTTCTGGGTCACTCATTTGCATATTAGCCCAATCGAGCGTAATTCGCGATCAAAAATTTTTTTAATTTTCGATTATTTTTGCTGAATGTGACGGGATGAGAAATATGACGTTCATACGGTAATTAGCGAATTTATTAAGTGTCAATTATTTTTATTCGACTTTTTTGAATTTGGTGTGATGGAATGAGATGTGAACTGTGACTGACATTTGTATTTTATACCAGCATGTTTCTGACTGAGGCTTTTACGCCCTAATGAGATGGGGGGCAATATCAGCGAAGGTGGGTTGCTGATGTGTAATTGATATGAAATATTTATTTGCTATTACCACATATTGCTTTTGTATATAATATGCATGGCGATATGACCAATGTACTCCTAACCATTGTTATGATATGGTGGGGGTTGGTACCGCGGTCCATGCTCTATATATAGGCAACCCCCAGGACAGGGGTAGGTGGGATTTTTTTTACTATGCCGAATGCTGGATTTGAACCCGCTACCTCCGGTATGGCAGTCCAACACCTTACCGCTGCGCCAAACGCAAACTTACCTAACGGCCGTTATTATTGTCTATTTAAGAGTAGGGCCACTCATCAATTTATCATTTTTAAACTGAGATGGGATATTAGGTAAAACTTACCGCTAAGTCCGCTTAGGGAGCACATTTTGACAGTAAATGGTTAATAATTACCTATGCCCATGTTTTTCTATGGTTTTATACTATTTTTTGTCATATTTCATACAATGGATTTTCGTTGTGGCCTGCTGGAGGGTTTCAATGATTATCAGTTATCTGGAATAAGAATAAACAAATTAATATTAAGAGTATTCATAGATTTGAACCGTGATTTTGTGGCAATAACGTCAAATAACGGTTACAGCGTGCCTTAATTGAGCTAAATAACTGTCATTTCACAACCTAGGCTAATCCACAGCAGGTTTGCGATTTCTTAAATAAATGCACTAAATAAGAATGTAAAGCCACCAGCATGCAATGATTATCAGTTATCTGGAATAAGAATAAACAAATTAATATTAAGAGTATTCATAGATATGAACCGTGATTTTGTGGCAAAAACATCAAATAACATTTACAGCACGGCTTATTTGAGCTAAATAATTGTCATTCCACAACCTAGGCTAATCCACAGCAGGTTTACGATTTCTTTAAAAATGCACTAGATAAGAAATTAAAGCCACCAGCATGCAATGATTATCAGTTATCTGGAATGAGAATAAACAAATTAATACTAAGAGTATTCCTAGATTTGAAACGTGATTTTGTGGCAAAAACGTCAAATAACGGTTACAGCACGACTTAATTGAGCTAAATAACTGTCATTTCACAACCTAGGCTAAACCACAGCAGGTTCAGATAGCTGAGCAAAAACGGTGAATATAAGTTTAAAATTACTAAACTAGCATAAATCTACGACTGTTAGTCAACTCTGTTTATATAAAAGAATGGATTTCAAGTGATTGAAGTTATATTAGAATAAATGAAATACTTGCTACTATGTCTATTGAGAGTCATAGAAGGAACAAGCTGAAGACCAAAACACACACGGTAAGAATGTGTTTAAGGCAGGTAAACTAATAAAAAACACACTATACTTCGTTGTATATCGTGATTTTGCTTTTTAACTAGTTTATGCATGCTGATTGTAATAAATAATGTTAAAATTGTCAGCTTTTTTAACTAATTCTTTTCATCAATAAGCATATATTTCATGTAATTGTAAATAAATTGAAATTGACTTTTGTTGGTACTTTATTAAATATAATTCGCATGTCAGTTATCAATCTTGTAGGTTGAGAAGTTGCTTGTTACCGTCATCTATCATAGCATACAGGGTATTTGATGTAATAAATAACAATCAGCTACATGCTATTAGACTAGCAAAAATCTATGATTTCCTAAAACCACCCTCGTACTCCATATGTCGTGAACGTAGTCAATTCTGTTTACATAAAAGAATGGATTTCAAGCGATTGAAGTAGAATTAGAATAAACGAAATTGTGTTTTCACAGCATATGGAACGTTTTAAATATATAAAAAAAAATTGGCGAGTTTTTTCATTATTTTTGCACTAGATTGCTTAAATTATGCCACTACATGCTTTTTTTCTCTAAAATGAGCAATACTCGTACGCTTAATTTGGAAAAATACTTGATGCTGTGTATGTAGATAATCATAAATGGAGCAAGCTGATGAAGCACGGTAAAAATGCGTTTAAGACAACTAGACTACTGAAAAATATACTGTGTCGTACTTCGTTGTATATCGTGAATTCCCCTTTTTATTAGTTTCTGCGTGTTAATTATATTAAATAATGTTAAAATTGCCTGCTTTTTAACTAATTCTGTTCGTCTAATTGCATATATTTCTTGCGATTGAAGTAATGTACTTAAATGAGTATTGTTTGGACTTTAATAAATATAACTAGCATTTATTATATGTTGAGAAGTTTCTTATTACCGTCATCTATCATAGCATTTAGGGTAATTGATAAATAGAAAAAAAATGACGCGATTTCCTTGTTTATCTTCCTAACACTTGCTTATTTAAATTATGACGCAGCATACTTTTTGTCTAATTAGCAGTACATATGTCTCTAAGTAATAACAAGAAGCAAATTGAGAGAGCAGAAGCAAACAGTCGATCAGGAACGATGAAAATGTGTTTAAAAGAACTAAACTACTCGAAAATCTACTTCATGATGTGTTATGAATAGTCTCATCAACTAGCAATCGGTATTGACATTGACTAATGTTTGATTTTAATCAATTCTCTTTCTGTATTTTATGCTCATATAGCATATAGAGCGTTTGACATGGATAAAAATATAACGAGATTACTTTGCCATTTTCCCTTACTTATATTGTTACCTGTTTCTCTCTATAATATGCTATACTTATACAGGTCTTAATGATGGTGGGAAAAATACATATTGCTATTATATTCATGTGATAATCTACAACAAACAAATTGATAACCCGAAACATTTGCTGAATGAGCATCCAAATTGGTTTCGAACAAGATTATGACCATAACCAGCTGAATCGGTTGGTTGAAAGGCCGTAATCGAAGACACGGCGAGCTGTAGGGGTGAAATGGTAGCAGATAATCGCTATAAGGCATTTGCTTTCTAAAGTAATGATTGTGGGAAAAATACATATTGCTATTACATTTATGTGATAAAAATGTTTGATAATCTACAACAAACAAATTAAAACGAGAAACGTTTGCCGAATAAGCATACCGATTGGTTTCGAACAAGATTATGACCATAATCAGCAGAATAGGTTGGTTGAAAGCCCGTAATCGAATACACAGCGAGCTCTAGAGGTGAAATGGTAGCAGATAATCGTTATAATACTCCTGTTTAGTACATAGTACACCTCAAATTCATCCTATTACAGCTGGAAAAAGGTTGAAATGGTAAAGTTGTGGAGAAGTTAAGACCACTTGCGTTTTTGTTTGTTGAACATGGACTTGCATTGCTTATTCATGTGGTTTCCAAATGCGTTATCTGATCAAAACAGTCTTATGGAAATTATGCTAATCATATAGATACTTAGAGGAAGTGAGTCTAACAAATTATAGGTAACGAGAAATATAAGTGATATTTGTCGAAAAGTATTCAAATCCGTTTATATATTATCATTAAACTTATATTTCCAATATCTAAAGTCTCCTAGTTAGCTCACATTCCAAGGGAGCATTAAACTTATTGTTTAGACTGACATAAAAGCCTTAAATGTAGTATGTTGTTTGAAAACATAATTTTCTGCTATTGCTATTCAAGAACTTTAATTTGGTGAATTAACCTCCGATTAGGCAAAAGAATAACTGTAATATATATTTCATAAGTATTATTCACACTTTAACGTCGAATGAAATAAGAAATTAATATTTTATTTTCTTGAAACTACCGAACTGGCCAATATCGTGCCCGTTTAGTTTGTCATTCATTTCTACATAGTGGTAGCGGAAGCTACGGGGAAGCTAAAGTAGGTACGCACTGATATTTAAATATGCATACACACGAGCTTTACACAGGAGAAACATAAGACAACAAGTAGTTTTTTTTGTTCTTTAGATAACTTTTCATGCATTTTCTCCCTAAACTTGCACATTTATGCATTATTTGTAAACCCAATGTATCCGTCACTGAACCCCATTGTAATAGTTAAAGCTAAAAAACGCTGTCAGTTACCTATTGTATGTCCAGCAGCATTAATACTATTAAGGTTCTAATAACTACAATAATATATCGCAGATAATACTTTGATTTTTAGTGCAGATATTAATGCGATGCCTTCTTCTTCAAATTATATCAAATTATCACGTCTTTTTACCAATTAATGGAGATCACTTTAAAAATGTCTACATATTTATTACAGAAATGAACTTCTGCCAAAAAAAGGGCACCATTAGCTATTTCAAAATCGATGAGCATGTATTACATGATCGAATGATGTTTTGTTTTTTAAAAGCCTCCAAATTTATGAAACAGTAAATACATAAATCGACAAACTAGTGTCAAATAAGAAAAGGGATCAAGTACACCTATATAAAATACTAAGAATTTGAACAAAGACGTAATTTTGCGAAAAAAATCATTGAAAATTGACAGGTAATTTTGTAAATTTATAGAAAATCGCATATTGTATGTGAAATGCGTAAATCGACAAAATTAAAGCAATAAAAAGAGTGTAAATATGGAGTAAAACTTGTTATTATGGTTAGTATATCCTACAGTTATTCAATTTCAGGATAACGTGCTTTATAAATATAAAAATGTTTACTATGGAAAGCATGCCTAAGGAAATTTTCCCCTTCACAACCTACCGTACCAGTATATCGCAGAGGAACCCCATCTCACATTAGCCAAAATCAAACATAAATTACTTCTCCTTGTTACCGCCGTATACTACACATTGCCCTTAATGCACCCGAGAAGGCTGTCTTGTTATAATGTAATGATTTTAAATAAATCAAGATTAACGAAAATTCAGAAGCATAAATAAGTGAAATGTTCTTTTGACGAAGTTTATTGTCAAGATAAGTACACAATAGCGTTGCCATTCTAATTACATGGACATGAAAGAGGCGATTTGTTATTACTCTTAACCCATAACAGCAGATCTTAGACAAAAACAACTTGTCTCGAGCTAAAAAGGTTAGCTTTAATATATTCCGGAAAGATCAGTACCTGCATGACTACTTACATTAGGTGTAAATGTGAACAATTCATTTAAAAATGTGGGCAAACTCGATCTGAACCTTTATGTTCTTGCTACGCAACGGTATACTTTTTCAGTGACCTAGAAGCGTTATTGACATTTTTTTTTGCAAATTAAGGCAATAAGAATTCCCACCTGAGACCTAGATTGACATAGCGACATACACTTTATTAACCTTTAACTGCAGGTACAGGTGCATTTCATTCACTTAGGAAACTTCAGTACTGCCTCTGAATTGGTTATAATGTCAGATATCATTGGTTCCCTCCAGTAGGAATGTATTAATCTTAATTAATTTTAGGTTAAATATTTATTTATTCAGTGTGTAACATTTTAAAGCCATCTTGCTGATGGATATTGTGCATATTATGAAGTGTACGACGCACCTGAAAGATAAGAACAATCATGAATTAGGTAGTTAATTATCCGAAAACTCTAAAATCTTAATAACCATGTAGTTTGTTTAAGGGTTATAACACTGCGTTCAGCACTTACCAGACTTTTTATTGGATAATATGGAATAGTTGCTAAAGAACTCAACTGCATCATATTATGACAATACTTTTTCTTTAAGGAATCTTAAAATAACTTAAACCATTTATTTTAAAGAGGAACTTGAGACACTGCAAGATTAATATCACAACTCACCCCTGTTTAGGTTTGTCCCATTTTAACTTATATCCACGACGTGAAATTTGTTATCTAAGCGTTCCCTACAGGATAATCTTGTTAACAAAATAGTTTGCTTGTAATAGCATACGCCATCCTGAAATCATGTAAGACATCTTAACATAAGTACACCAATTTATACGCTATTGTTAACTTGTAGGTAGTATTTTGCAATCATAACTTAGTATTAATACCCTGTGAAGCAAAACCGTTGCAAAAAAAATATTGATATATGTCATTATTATGCTAATTTACTTTCATTTTAGAATTTGTACTTATCAATGTATACCAATGTGCATGCTATTGAGCACTTGTAATTATCTACATATAATCTTTTTTTTGGCATTAACTTCTTAGGAAATTATAAAAGCACAAATTTATTATATTATTATTATTATTATTATTATTATTCTGCCATTGCAAATTTTAAAATAGGTACTTACCACAAAGAAGTGTAGTTTATATTCAACAAATTACGTGTTCCTCCAACAACTACACCAAAATAATAATACTTTACTACGGTTAAGCAGGTTAAAAAGGAATAGCTCATCGAAAATTTAGACTTAATATGAAAAATATCATAATTGTTATGAGATTGGAGTAATTTTATAGAAAGAGAACCACAACCCTCCGATATTGGAGTTTAAATTCCACGAGGCATGGCGAATACGTGAAGAATACGTTATGTAGGCTTCTTATGACTGTCAATGCTTTACCTACCTACTTTACCTACAAGTATGAACATGATCACGATCGTTTATAGCCAACTAGTCAATATATTTGAAGATATCTCACACTTCCCTTGATAGGTAAATTTTATTTTATTACAGAATATTCCTATTACGTCATTAAAACGATGTTAAATTATTTTAGAACTGCTTTGAAGATTTGATGTTTTTCTTTTCTATAAAGCATGACAGCAACACATAGACCGATTTAATACACATAGAAAGTGAAATATTTGGAAGAATTTTTTTTGTAGTAGCCATTATTCTGATACCTATCACATCTTAACCCACACCCCCTCATGCACAGAACTGAGCTGCTACGAATCGAAAATTTTTGATACGAAACCGTTTTTTATACGTGGAACGCATTTTTTAAATAAAAACCTGTTTTAGAAGATACATAGTAGGCAGCGCATACCTTTACAAAAACTTCTTTATACTTCTGGTTAGATTTAAGCAAGCCGCATTTGATGTGATCCCCAGGGAGCAAGCATGCATCAGCAATTTGTATAAAGATGATGATCGATTTAAATACATATTTTTTATGTGAAAACACAGAGAGGAAAGTTGAATTTTACCTTGAAATAATACATAAAAGTATTGCTTAAATGTCATAGCCTGCTACATAAATATGTGGGATTTGCTGAGTATACTACTGTACAGTACTGCAGTGCGTGAATCCAAAGATCTATTTCCTCAATATTTCCAATCATCAATGCATATTTCTTTATATGATTTTTTCTGTTCTCCTTTTTTTTCTGTGATGTCAGTACACGCCCTAAAAAAGTATGATAATCGCACTTTTCTTGCAAATTGAATCGATTTATACACATATAACATTTAACTGGAATTTATACCATACTGAAATATTTTTATAATCAACAAAGTTGTATATATTCGAGGTAGTTTA